>JADLZK010011710.1:1451514-2177272 GCA_015847255.1 Hyparrhenia diplandra | reverse complement strand
TCCCAATCCTCCCCAAATCGGGAACCGCAGCGCCATCGCGATCCCCGAGGGGACGAGCCTGAGGGAGCGGCTCGGCTCCGGCGAATTGAAGGATAAATGAGCTCATTCGCTGCTTCGCCCGGGCCGCTACCGAGCGCCCATTGCCACCCTTCTCTGCCCGCTGCTCACCTCTGCGCTGCCCCTCCGTACAGCACACCGCCCATGACGCAACTTCACAGATGTTACTGCCGTCCGTCCCGGCGAGACCGAGCAGCGGGCCATGCACCATTGGAGCTTCCATTCTGCTAACCACGCCATCCCCACCGCAGCGCCACTCGCTCACGCCGATCGTGGATCGACAAGGCGCCCGTCGTGCCCACCGCTCGGTTTTTCACGCCCGATGTCGACAGCGCGCCGCGCCTTGCTGAATCATGATCGCTGCGCGCTGCTGCTCAGCTTCCCCGCCATCGCCCGGCGCTCCCCCTCCCTCTGCTTCTCCTCCCTCTCCCTTTGCTTCTCCGCTCTCCCTCCCTCGGTCCGATTTGGGGGCGGACATTGGGCACCGGCATCGTGAGCGAGGATATATAACTTTTACCATTATAGCGGTTCAACTCTCCAAATATCACTCTAACGGATGACACTAATTTTTTACCATCGTTCGGTGCAATCTGATACATTTTTACCACTTTTCGTCTATGTGGCACGCCAACGCAGCCTTGTCCTGGCCGGATCTCGAGCGTGGACATGAATGCCCCGCTCCTTCCCCATCTTTCCCCTTCCCCTGGCGCGACGGAAGAGTCGGCGCCGCCCGCCAGGCGCCCACGCGCCCGGCCCGCCCCTTTCCCCCGTCGGTCCCCGTCCCCTTCTTCTCCGTGACGAATCCGGCTTTCCCCTGCCTCTCAGCCGCCGGAGCAACCACCATCGCCGCCGCCCTTGACTGTCGCCGCCCGGCATCCGCGGCCGGAGGCCACAGCCGCAGGGGCTGCCGAGTGGCCCCGCGAAAGTGCGCACGGCGCCCCTGAGGCTCCGTCGAGGCACCCGCACCGCACCCGAGGCGGCGAGCCGGCGGCGCCGGCACCGGCCGAGGACGCGGGCCGGCCGCGCCCGATCTGGCGGCGTGCTGAGGCCACCGCCGCACCGTTGACCTCCGGGGCGTGCCGCTCCTCGTCTCGAAATCGGCCACGAGCCCATGCTCCAGCGCCGCCTCCGCCGGCGTGGGAGAAAAGAGCTACGGCCGGCTGAAGGTGGAAGACGAAACCGACGAGTGGGGCCACATGTCGGTGAAATGAAGGAATTAGGAGAGGGCAGGAGCGGGGGCGGGGGATGGTCATTTCACACGCCGCGGTCACTGACGCGAGCTGGACAGGCTGCGTTGGCATGCCACGTGGACGAAAGTGGTAAAATGTATCAATTGCACTAAACGATGGTAAAGAAATAAGCGTCATCCGTTAGAGTGATATTTGGAGAGTGGGCAACCGCTATAATGGTAAAAAGTTATATATCCCGTGAGCGAACGCAGCACTCACTCCCTTATCCCTTCCCAGGGGCCCCATTCATCAGACTCTACTCCCTCCTCTCTCACTTTTGTAGACACGGCCCACGTGGAGCAAAGAAGGAGGCAGGTGGTCCCACCACACGGTGCATCAGCTGGTGCACAACATACAGTTACAAAGTCGCTGGACAGAGGACAAACTGCTACGGATACCCGAGAGAGCGTACCTGAGAGGAGCAGCAAACCAACTTCCATGCACCAAAAAAAAAATCCTAAAACAATTGTAAATAAACTAGGTACACTCTGATCCCTACCCATGTATTTCCATCCCATTTTCATAATCCCAAATTCCAGAATTTATTCCATGTTATATTCCACATAATAAATTCCCATTTAATCTTTTTGATAATTCATAACTCCACCATCTAACTCCGAATCACCCCATTCCACTTCCATCATTCTTCTAAAATCATGCCCTACACTTTCATATCTTTGTTCCATTATTTGGTGCCCATTTAAATTCTAGTTTATGTATGCTTTATATTTTTGTTTTAATCGCACGTGTAGATATCGTTAACCCTAGGTATCCCCTTTCCGCCACCTTGCGGTGTGTGTATTACGTGTATGCATGCACACCACCTCACGTTATATGGATGCTTGAATATACCCACATTAGATAGTTCACATGCTACGTATACGCGATCGGCGTGTGTGTGTGTGTGTGTGTGTGTCTTGTAGCGCCCCACCTTCTTTCCTAAGCAGGTATACTCGTGTATGTGACACATACTCTAGTATCGTGTCTCTATACATAAGATATGCCCGATACCGGGTAGATGCTATGTGTGGCTAACCCTGAATTAGGTCTCTCACCTCGCTAACCCTAGGCACATACATATGCATATGCGTATATGTTTTAACCGGTGCGGACACGTAGAAAGCCCGACCAAGTCACATCTTTCAAGTTCGCATAATAGTGAATCTTAATGATATCGCACGGTTTTCCATCGGGCAACTGCACCACCTAACCCCCGCCCCGCGGAACCCACCTTGATGGATGGATTTTGTCTATCCAATTCATATTTTAGATTTATATAGTAGCGATAGGAATGAATAGCAATCCATCCATCACCCAATAGGACCATCATGCGTAAGAACGTTGTTGCTTTGATTGTTATGCTTGTGTTACATGCTTGCTTGCTATCAATGTTTATCGACGTCGAAGACCACATGAACACCCGATGGACCGGGGAGCATCACCGCACCAAGACACGGGAGTAAGGAGCACACAAGACCAGAACCTTGGATATACTCGTTCCGAGATAGAGGCAAGTCCTAATCACCCCCACCACCCTTAACCTTGATAACTTTGACTTGAGAACTTGGTTGATACGAGATAGGCATGTAATGAATATGATAAGTAAGCTGGGAACCTATAATAATAACGAACCTGACCTAATCAACAAAAGAGAGGTGGGCGTGGTAGCCTATGGAGGTGAATACCAAGCAATCGGGAATCCGGGGAAGGATTGCTCGTGGAGAGATACCTACCTCTCTTAAGGACTGGTTTTGTGGGGCCATCTTGTCTAGTGAGATATTACACTATGACCACATGTCTCAGATGGGGTAGACCTGCACATCTACACCCGTTGGATTGAAGTATAATTTCGTACCTCGGAGGCCGGTGTAGGCGTGGTTATACCGGGGGCCGATATAGGGAGAGGGCCCCATGCTCGGTTGGGCGTGGATGTTAGGTGAAGGTTTTGGGATTATTGTGGTACTACGTGCAGGGACGAATAATGCGTCCCTCGGTAGTGTAGCTGCATACAGGATGGTAGCCTCCATGGTGCTGATTCACTACGCATGTGGTTATCCTCCTCGGTAAAATCGTTACGATAGGGGCGGTCGGCGTCCTCAGTAACATTTGTTTTCCAACCCCGAAAAGCCATGGTAGAAATTATATGGAAATCTAGGGTATATATATATAAGCGGGTATGGGATCTCGTTAGGCTTGTCTAAGCCAAACGATGGTGAGGACTACGCCTATCATGTGGGGAAATTTATACACCTCTACGAGTTTCTTGATTCTATTCAATAGCCACGCCCTTGGAATGGGCGAGATTCTAGGATGAGGTCACCTCTTTGATTAGATACCACACAACTAAGATAATTTGGTATGTTAACATGTGATACAAGTTAATCTTGACTTATAATTAACACGGGAACTAGTGAGAGTCGTGGAAACTCTACTAGGGCCCAACCCCTAACTCATAACTATCCATATTTACGGTTGGGACTTAAGGAGTACGAAAAGTGCTTACCCCTCCTCTATTCTATCTTTTTAGAAATATAGCTGCAGGAGTGTATCCAAGGATTAAACTACTGAAGACGACGTAAGGGCCAGACCAAGAGGAGTATGCGTGAAGACGGCTGCTTTCGACTACACTAAGGAGCTTTTGTTATGATCGTGATGTAGGAACGCGCTTTAGGAAAAAAGTCCAGGGTTTGTCTACACTCTCCAAGTTGCCTGTAGGAATGGAGCCCCTATGGCTTAGGACCGCTGTTAGATCCCTGATATAGGAAGCAAGGCCCTGGCCGAGCAACGTAAGCCCTAACCATGTGTTATGTTTTCTTTAGTGATAAAAAGTATAGTTTTGATACTAATTCTGTGTTTAATTGGACGTGACAGTGCGTGATCCTCGGGTAAATACGTGTGATTAAAAATCCTAAAATGAGGGTCTGACAGATCATAGCCATATACATTAAGTAACATAAGCTACATATCACAATAAAGTCCACCTTTTTTAATCCAAAACATTTCACACACGTGCATGCTGACAGATCAAAACGAGATAATAATGCAACCTGCCAGTTCAAAACGAGGAAACAATACAACCTGACGGCTCAAAACGAGGTAATAAGGCAAGGAACCAAAACTGCTATGAATTCGGAATTGTGCACTTCACTACCCTGTTTGAGAACATAAAATGCATTGCCTTTAGTCCCCAAATCAGCAGCGTGGAACCGAGACATGCTGGTACTCCCACCAGCAGCAGCAGGGTTTGAGGAACCTGAGCACTGGCACCAGTAGAGGCGCTGTTCCATGGAGCCCAAGTACCGGCAATAGCGGTATTCGTGACTCGAGGAGCATGAGTTGCAGCGGCAGAATTGAGAAGCTTGTGGAGTTGAAGCTCCATGTGTGGAAAGTTTTAAATAAGCGGGCTAAGCCCCTTAGCGGTTGCTTGTCCCAAAGGCTAAGAAAAAAAGCTATAGCGGGCTAAGCCATTTTAGGCGAAACTAAGCAAAAGATGTCAATCATTAGTAATTTTACACATAATAAACATGGAAGACAGATATTATACTAATACCAATTACCTAGAGACAGATAGTCACAGCTACTTGCATTGCAATTATAGAAGTTGCTCGTCGCCCGCAGCCACAGAATCCACAGATTGAAGACGGCCGCTTGCAAGTCACAGCTGCTTGTCGGCGGCCAACAGTAGCAGCTGCTACCACGCCGCCACAGCCACGAGAACTACTCTAGTCGAGAGCAGAGAAGCCCGCCGCCGGTCGAAGCAACAACAGCAGCCATCGCCGGTCTCCAATGCGAGTGTATTGACTCGATTTGGGATGGCATGTGATTTGGGCCCCAAGGTGCTGAAAGCCCATGCTGAGTCTAGTCCAGTAGCGCTAAGGAGCTTCCATTTTAACTCTATTTCACGCGCTATTAGCGCTGTTAGCGGCAAATCATGTTTAGCGTCAAAAGTGACATAGCTTAGCGGTGGGGCTTCCCAAAGGCTAAATAGCGCTACAGCGGGGCTAAAGCCCGCTATTTAAAACTTGAGGTGTGCCTACACGACCACCGCCACGGCTGGCTCCACGTCCACCTCCAGATCGATGTGTGAGGAGCGCAGAACAGTGCCGCGTGTTGGCAGAAATATCTTTGAATGATCCAGTTCGTGCAGATGAGACACGGTGTGAATTGCTGGATGGACGACGGCCAACACCTCAATTCTCGCCGCCTATATCCAGTCACTGGATTCAGTTGTTCGGCCTGCATAATGTCTTGGTAGAGGTAGATAGACTTGTGAAGTCTTCTGCCTCACACTACTACAGGATTTTTTCCATGGTGGTTTTTGCATTAACCGTGATTTGGGTTTTTGTGACCGCATGAAGTGAAGGCCATGGTTAATCAACAGATTAACCATGACGGTTTTGTTGCACGCCCACCACGTAAATAAAATCAAAAAAATCAAAAAATCAAAACCCGGGTGGATAGACCCAACGAGCGCATCCATAGGCCCATCGAGCCCATCCAAGGGCGTATCCGTAGACCGGAGCGCCGCGCTACAACCACTGCAGGCCGCCGCCGTGTCGCGGCCCCTCGCGGAGCGTCACCACTGCTGCAGGTCGCCGCCCCGCGTCGTGCCACCTTGCCGGAGCGCTGCCGCCTCCCACTGCAGGGCTTGCCGCCGCCAAGCACGCCGCCCTCACCAGAGCGCCAAGCCACCACTGCTGGCCGCCGCCGCTGCCGCTACCTCCCCGCCGCCGGGGTCGCCGGTTCCGTGATGGATGCTGCGCCGCCTGCCCCCGATCCGCATTTGTAGGGAGGCCGCACCGCCGCCCTAGAGGTGGAGGGCGCCGCTGGCACAACCGATGTCGAGGCGCCACTGGCATGACCGGCTGGTCGATGGCGCCCAAGTTGAGGCCGAGGGCGCCGAGTTGGAGGTGGAGGGGCCGACCGAGATAGAGGTGGAGGTGGAGGGGCTGGATGGAAGTGGAGGAGGAGCGGCCCACTGGAGTTGGAGGTGGAGGAGGCTGACCGATGTTGAGAACAAGCGCTGGAGTTGAGGTAGAGAAGAAGGGCATCCGCAGGAGAAGAAGGGGCTGAGGGCCTTCGTACTTTTGTGCGGTTGAGAATTGAGATGGAGATTTCTCCTCATAGAAGATGCAGGAAATGGATGGACTGTTGAGAATGATTCACTTGGCCTTTATCGGACCGTCCATAGCTCTATGTCAGCGATCCATTTATTCGACGGATACAGACTCCATGCAGAGCGTGTGTGGGTGCAGTTTTTCAAGCAGTAGCCGAGTGGTGTGGCAGCGATTTGTGGGGCAGCCAAGCTTGTGACCACTAGAAACACGCCACACCATATTGTTTTTAAATCTGAGTTCGGGGCTTGTGGCCATTGTGCGGCTCTCGCCATTTTAAAAGATTAACCGTGGCGGTTGCATTGAAAAACCGCCACGGTTAATCTATTAACCGTGGTGGTTTTCTCTACCTTGCCGGCTGGCTCGGCCGGGCCAACATTAACTATGGCATTTTTAAAAACCGCCACCCTTAATAAACCCTAAACGCCATGCAAAAGATTTGTAGTAGTGTCAATGCTGTGGCTCTCAAGCTGACAAACCTTGCCATTTCAATCAACGAGCTGCCTACTTGCAGCGATGAGAGAAGGATCACGCCGCCCTCCACTGGCAGGAGAGGGACAATGAAATTGGACTGAGATAAGAAGTCAAAGGTCTGCCCTGGATCCATCGCTTGGGAAGCTCATTGGTGCTGGCGACCAGGGTTGGCTCATCGCTGTGGTTGCAGGCATCTGGAGGCAGCTCTAGCGACACATGGTGTTTGGCATATGGAGGCGAAATTAAAGGTATGGCGGTGTTGGCGTCCTAGAGCTTGAGCGAGGCTGCACCATATGATAGCGGGGGTCGGAGGCATGCGCAAGCATTGCGGTGACTGCAGGAGTGCGAAGTAGTGCTCATGTCGGAGATAGGGCTTGGAGGGGTATTACTAACTTTTGCCACCGAACTGGTACTTTAGCTCACATTAGCTGGGTTCTCAAAGCATCTCAACAGATTCTTTATAACTTTTCTAACTTATGAAAGAAATAGAGATTTTGATGAAAAAAAATGCACTCCAACAGCCTCTTCAATTGGATATCCAAATATAGACATCCTCTATTCCAATTTTTCGCTTGCCAAAGATGGCACTACTACATAAAAGATTAACCGTGATGGTTTTTCTCTTTCATTTACCATGGCGGTTTTGAAACCACCACCAATGGAAGGCCACGCGAAGCGTAGGGGATTTTTAGATCCACCAAAACCGCCTCCGTTAATCCCGAAAAAATAAAAAAAAACCCAGATCCAGGCCCTTGGGGCCTACATCCAACCCTCGGCCGCCACTAGGGTTTCGTGTTGGAGGTCACCGTCCCCGCTTGGCCATGGAGGCCAAGCCATCAGGAGCATGCCGACCGGCATCCCCGGGTCACCGGATCCGCCATCTCGCCGGATACGGGCCCCCCACCAAGGCGGCCTGGCGGTGAGACGGAGGGGAGAGGGAGAGAGCACAAGGAGCGAAAAGGAGATGAAGAGAGGAAAAAGAGAGATGGGGAGCTGACCTGCCTCCGACCCACATGGAAACCAAACCCTAGCCTCACGCCCGCCATGCCGAGGGCTGCTTCACCGCGGGCCAGCGCCACCGGGCCGCCCTCATGTTATGCTGGGGCTGGACTCCTACGCCTCACGCCACTGGGAGGGAGGAGGCTACCGAGAGAGAGAGAGAGAGAGAGAGAGAGAGAGAGAGAGAGAGAGAGAGAGGGGGAGGGAGAGAGAGTCACGCCTGGGTCACGAAGGGAGAGAGTTGTGAACGGGGGAGAGAGTCACAAGTTGAGAGGGTGTGCGGCCTACCGGGTGAGGGAGTGGGAGGGAGATGGGCTAGGTTAGGTTCTTGTGTTATATACTGTGATGTTGAAGTTGGGCCAAAATGGGCTTTCCTTTGCCAAAGTGGGCTACGGCCCATGACTCATTTTTACCGTGGCGGTTTTTTTATGAAGTTTTTACTCCACGGTTAATATATTTACCGTGACGGTTATAAAAACCACCATGGTTAATAAACCACCACGGTTAATCGAGGCATTAACCGTGGTGTTTTTCTAAATGCGTTGTAAAATCAATCCTACAGCAGTGATATACAAAATTTGTTGGAAAGTTACTTTTACCAAATGACTCCAAATGACTCTCCAAATGATGATTTAAATAGTAGACTTTAGAAAGGATCTTGAGATGGTCTAAGGACTAGTTGGCTAACATCTTATTGGTGCTTTGGCTAACTTTAGCCCACCCATTATCCATCATATTTGGATGCTCAAGAGCTAAACTATTAACTATAGTAACTAGTTATTAGCCCATGGGCCCTAAAGAACATGACTATAGGCAATAAAACCCTACGAATGAGAATTAATAAACTATAACTACCTCTAAATAACATTATAAAATAAAACACCAACCTATCATACATTTAGAAAAAAGTTAGAATTGGGTTCATATTTTTCATATTTAATTAAAATAAAATTAATTATGAATTTTAGAGAATAAACTAAATTTTATAATATTTTACAGAATAACTACCAAAATGTTGGAATTCTCTCTTGGTGTTTTTAATTAGTAATAAAAACACTACTACTAGTTATATCACATAGGAATATTACTAGGACATATTTATTACGAGAAGTTTATACTAAATTTTAAATGTCAAAACACTATGAGAAACCCACCTCACTAAGAGAAATCTAAAATTCTGGTAGTATATCACCTTAATGTTATCTAGATGGACAAATTTGTCCTTTCTTTAGTGTCTCGTGTAAAAGATTACAGTATCTAGAATTGCGTGGGCAAAACCTAGCTCGATACATTTGTTGCGTGACAAAAAATTGACTTCTCTCTCTTTTTTACATAGGTGCATGCACATGATCTTCTGCAACATGTAAGTTATTACTGGAATAGAGTTTACTAGAAGAAGTCTTTTTTTTAGTATAGTATGATTTTTAATGGAAAGTAGTAGCGACGAGACCATGGCAAAGCAGCCGCGTTGTAATAACATCAGATCTCTGAAAAAGATTGCAGAGCTGATCTTTGCTGCGTTAAACCCCTCGCGTCGGCTTCACGGCCCACCTGCGTGCCATGGCATCGCCGCCGGATCTGCTGCCCGAGCTCATCGGCGAGATCCTGGTGCGCTTCCCGCCGGACAAGCCCGCGTGCCTCGTGCACGCCTCCCTGGTCTGCAAGCCCTGGCGCCACCTCCTCTGCGAGCCCGCTTTCCGCCGCCGTTACGTCGCCTTCCACCGAGCGCCGCCCATGCTCGGCTTCCTCCACACCCTGTACACTAACATCCACCACGAACCTCGCCCTCGCTTCGTCTCCACCATCAAACCCTCCCCATTGCCCCTGCAGGCGTTCCTCGATCACGGCTGTGGTTGGTACTGGCGTGTCCTCGACTGCCGCCATGGTCGCGTCCTCTTCCAGGCCCCTCAACTGGTTCAGAGTGAAACTTGTCGTCCTGGACCCCACTTCTGGCAAACAGAACTTTGCTTCCGGAGTACCCACTACAACGATGGACGATGGCCTATATGGCGGCGGCGGTGCTCTGTGCAGTACGTGGATGCGATCACCTTGATTGCGACAGTAGCCCCCTTTCCTCGTCGTCTTAGTGGGCTTCAACGTTGAGACAGGTGTCCTGCAGTCACACTTGTACTCATCGGAGACTAGCACCTGGAGTTCATCTTCTTATCTGTGTCCTGGTCTCCGTACCGTACGTCCAAAAGCCAAGCGTGCTCATCGGCAATGATATCTACATTGTAATAGCTTTCCCATCATCGCCGGATTTCTCAAGGTCAACATGGAAGAAAATCACTTATCCATCATCAACCTGCCCGAGGCGCAGAATGACTTTCAATTGCAGAAAGTTGTCCTCATGGCAATGGAGGATGGCTCGCTGGGTTTTGCAGCCGTTCAAGGTGCAAAACTTATCCTGTGGTCGAGGAATGTCATGAGTTTAGAGGTAGGAGGCGGATGGGCACGATGCAGGGTTATTGAGCTTCAGACATTGATCCCGTTTAAATACAGAATACGAGTTGTTGGTTCGGCAGAGGGATCTAGCATCATCTTTGTGGCCTCAGATGTTGGTGTCTTCTCACTAGACCTCAAGTCGTGCCGTGAGAGGAAGGTTGATTTTTATGAACCTAGGGAATATGAAGAAATTTCCATCTTTCCCTTCAAGACCTTCTACACTCCAGGTACTATAGGCTAGCTAGCACTTTGCTTTTTCTTTATAGACATTCAATATCATGGACTGTGCAGCTTCTATATATTTGTTTAGTTTTTTTTTATGAGCTTGTTGAGTTATTTATGATTGTAGATATATATATAGTGGAATGTAAATGTGGTATACATATTGAAAATATGTATATATATGTCGAAATTAGTCGACGCTAGAGCAAACTGTATATATTTGTGATATTATATCTGCAAATCCCATAATTTTTTCATTTCAAATGTTCAACACTGTCTTTAGAACCAGTGATAAAGCTTGGAAGTAGTGGAGCTTTAATTTCTGTCTTAATTTATTGCACAAACCAGATGTTGATGGTCAATTATTTTGACCTCCTGTGGCTGTTTGTGGCTCACAAAACCCAAACTAACCTCTGGTTTGGAATTGAACCAACCAATCCTAAGTTCATGATTGATGGCTCTTTTGGTCGAACATTATTCTAATTTGAGGTACTAGTACAGAATAGGAAATTCAGTGCTTCATCTTAAACATCTTAGTTGCTGAACGATTTTAACTTGTATGCATTATACTTTCAGATGGTGCTAGCAGCAAATTGCGATTGCCATTGGGGCCACGCTAATCACTGTTGAGCGAGGTTAAGTAGCACCTGGACAGGCTGGACATCAAGTTGATTAAAGCCATTGATATCTATCTAGCATGGATAATTCTTCTAAATAAATAGCATTCTGCTGTGTGGTTTCTTATGTGAGTCTAAGCCACTATGGCCAGTTATAGACCTTTTTGTTCTTCCTCCATGGATATGACCATGATTCATGACAGTGAGGACAATGTTCCAGGTTTATAGTATCGACCTTTTCCTTTTGTTATGGCCATATTGAAGATTTGCAACAACTTGACCTTGAAATGATGGTAAATTAGTTCTTTTGACTGAAATATAAATCTGTCATTTGGTTGTTTCTGGAACGAGGACAGAAGTTTCAGGATTATATGTAACTGAATGTGCTCAAATATTAATCCAATTCATATTGAAGATTTGCATTCAGTTTTAAGATTTTATCTACTACGCGTAGCTGAGGCTAAAAATAAACTGCTAAACCAACGGACGCTTACTTAACACTGCTGCAACTGAAGGACTGTAAATACTGCATTGCGTAGTGTTACTTATTGAATGGATTAATATATTATTACTATGTGTAATTGTTTGTGATTGATATTAAATTTCAGAGACACATCACAAAAAGCGCACCAGTGCTTTGGATGAACACTCATGTATCATCCAGGTGTAAATGCTGGAGTCAATTGTGGTCAAAATATGTTTTATGCATACATATATGTTCTGAAACCGTGTCTAGTTATGTTCATGTTCATCAACAAGCTAGGACGACTAATTAATTTCTAATTCTACTATCATTTTCTCTTTGCTTCTTTAAGTTGGAAGTAAGAAGAACCATGACAAGATTTTGCTGTTTCGTAACATGCTACAAGGAGAACAAACTTGATACTCCATGACGGATCAACAAATTCCATGTTGTATCTAACCAACCGTGGCTTTCTTTTCAAGTGAAAGAGTAAGAAAACGAAATTAGCATCAAGAGCAACTCTGATATGCCTTGACGACAATACAATATTCGAGTGCAATACAAGTGTGATGGTTTACACTACTATATATATAACTGATTTTTAGCAAGGACTACATTTTTGTTCTAGAGGCGGAACTTCACTCTAAAAAACGGTTCATGAAAACAACTCTCCTCCAGAAATACATTTTTATAAAGAATAGAAAATCACCATAAACACTACTAGAATCGTTAGTTTCTTTGCCGAGCATTGCAAACACTCGGCGAAGGCTTGAACACACTCGGCGAAGCCTTTGCCGATTGTTGCCCATGTCGAAGACAGTTCCAGCGGGCGCCTTTGCCAAAATGCCGTTTATCGGGTACTTTTCATAAAGGCTTTCGATGAGTGCCGCGACGACACTCGGCAAACTTTTTACACTAGGCCAAGTATCGGATTCCAGTGGTTAAAGTTATCTAAATGGCCAAATACGTCTGCTGTTTGTTGTCTCCTGTCAAAGATTACTGCGCCTACAATTGTATGGCCAAAAACTAACTTCGATACATTGTTGCGTGACATAAAATTAACCTCTTCCCTTTTATCGAAAAAAGATTTTTTTAATATGAAATTTTATTATATATAAGAGAAAGCAATTGGGACGACACGATGGCAAAACCAGCCGTGTTGTAAGGACGCTGACGCCAGGCCTTGCAGACGAGGCTGCTGTGGACTAGGTTCAGGGTTTGCTAGGTTGGAGGCGCATGAGGATGTCTCGCTCAGACAAGATCCTCTAGCAATGAAGACACCATGTCATTGATAGTCTGGTTGGATGCTGTGAAATATGGTTGCTTATCTCTTGGATTTGATTTCAGCCGGCATCGAAGATGACATTTACGTATGTTACAACTTGGTGAGCCGGAAATAATACTCAGATTTGGGTTCAGTTTCTTTGCACATGTCTCTTGGATCACAAGTCAACTTTAATGGTTTATATACGAGGGATAATAGAATGATGCACACCAACTCGTTCAGGAGGAGACCTAGGAGATCTCCTAATAGTCCAGTATTATTTTCGTAACTTACAAGCGAACGAGTTTCTGCATGTTGTGTTGTTACGCGGTCCGTTGAATTACTAAGGGAAGTTGTGCAACATGTTTTAGTGTGTTTGAATGGGACTATTTACCTTCCATTGCTGTATGCACAAATGCGCATTGCATGATTCATGATTCTAGGGTCAAATACTAATAAGCTTTGATGCGAGATTACTTACGGAACTTAAAAAAGATGTATGGGAGAATTAATCACTTTGTCGTTCAATATTACTAGCAATGTGTTCCAGTGTGTGTTGGAACTAGATTCTGTAGGATCATTAGAAGCTAGCTGTTCTAACTCATATCAACACGGGTACTGATTCCATGTCACATTTGGGTCTCAAAATAACTACTCCCTCCGTTCTAAATTGTAGTTCACTTTGGCTTTTCAAGATACATTGAATTTGCTATGCACCTAGTTATACACTATATCTAGGTACATAATAAAAAGAAATGAATCTAGAAAAGTCAAAGTACAATTTGGAATGGAGGGAGTACATGATACGTCATCAATCACATCCTTTTAGTAAAAATTAAAAAAATGAATTCTTCGGTTTATGTTTTTGGATGAGTTGTTACACTTGCGGTCGCCATGTGTTATTAATGGGGAAGGTCCAACGACAATGCCCATTGGGTGCACAAGGTACCAAGAGGCAGCAGGCAAGGCGAGGCAATGTGCAGGCAACCGCAAGGCGAATGGGTATAAAGAAACTATGGCCCTCAAGGGGTTGACGATGGCAATCTTTTTATTTCAATAGCTTTTGTGAAAAAAAGCAATGTTAAAACTAGCATTGTTTCTTTTCTTTTTTTTTCAAATCTAGCCCGTTTGGCAGCACCTAAGTCCATGGTCAAAGCATGCTGCCATACCACAAGCATCGACACGGCACGATCTGCCATGGTAAGCAATGGTTTCTAGCTGGAAAACCTTGTCGTGCACCACCCCATCGGCGCGGCAGCACTGTAACCCCATGCCAACGACTCCCTCTGTCCTAGACTACCAGTAGGATTGTCATTGTAGGATCGAAGCTGGTACCAAGGACCCCTACGAGACCCCTATGGCCGGCCCCTACAACCTCATCATTCTGCGGTCCCGCATGTGTGGAGTGGTCGTGTGAGAGGGGATGTGAGAGAGATGAGGCTGCCGATTCCCTACGAAGAAGAGAGAGACGAGGTGCCAGAGTGGCTGACAAGGGGGAGCACATAGAGGTGCCAGGCTAGACTAAGGAGCTAAAATGATAATCTCTCCAGGACAACCTTCGATCCCTACAACGACAATCCTTGTGGGACGGATCAGGCAGAGATTAGCAAGGCGCCACCTTAAGAATTGTATTGTATTTCATACGATCTCGATGAAAATGTTTCTATATGAAAATTGTAACTCTAGACAAGGTCCAACTTTGTAGTTTTGAGTTTTAATTTTTTTTTTTTCCAACGGTTTTGAGTTTTTGATTTGAGGTCGCTCAAATGGTCGATAAAATTAAACAAAGGTTCAACATCAATCACGTACAAGCACTTGTTGCCTTGGAAAAAATCTGGTCTTTCTTAAATAGTTACAGCTGGAGATACTTTCTATATGAAATAGTTATATTATAGCTTTCGATGGGATATACAACTTTATAGTTTCTAGTTTTTCTGTTTGAGATATGCTGAACAAAAAAATAATATAATGTTTCAGTAGCATATATATTAATTAGGTAATGAGCGCTTGTCTCCTTGAAAAATCATATATTTCTAATATGGTGTCAAATGGAGATACTTTTCTAAATGAAGGTTGTACCTCTTGAGGGGATTTACCTCCTTATAGTTTTGAGTTTTTTTTTATTTTAGATCATCAAGATACTAAAAAAGTATAAAGTTCTAGCAGCGTAATAATAGCGCATAGAAGCGCTTTGTAGCATGGAAAAATCGTATCTTTTCCTATATGATATCCAATGGAGATACTTTCTATGTGAAAGTTTAGCTCTCGATGGGATCTAGAACTTCATAGTTTTGAGTTTTTCATTTGAAGTCATTGAGCTTGAATATGTAGGAAATGTGGGAAAATCCCTTGCTGCTCTGATCCAAAATACTTCATTCTGTATTTCTCTGTTCATGTTTATTTAGAAGCCTTCCTTCAACGCATAAACCCTGCTTCGGAATGACGGGGCAATCTGTTTATTGCTTTATCAATTTCCTAGAAACATAGGAACAGACCTCATGAGATTTAGTTCTATCAAAGTAAGTCCTTATAGAAGGGCAAGAAAAAAGAAACCCAACGAATGCAAAACAAAGATGCCAATTTCAAAAGGAAAATTAAAACACTTAAAAGACAATATAGCATATATAGGTTTCTTAAACATAAGTACTGATTTTTTTTTAATAAAAAAAGGCATGCATCTTGGTCCCATTAATTAGATAAAAAATTGGAGATTACAAATAAAACATCTTAAATATGAATGGAATTAGGATAGAATAGACAAATCCAAAGTAGTCAAAAGGACTGTAATATGAAAATAAAGCAGGCCATATAGAATATAAATAGATACAACTGAGACAATGGTCAGATTTTAGCCTGGTTACCTCTGAAGTATAACGTGCAGAGAAATGAATCAGTAGAATAGCCTTGTTTCCAAGCTTCTCAGACTGGCTTGCCAACTGCATTGCCAAAAACAAACTTCACAGTAAATACTGGTATTTCATATATGTTTTTTGAAGTTGAATAAACAAGTTTGGAGTATCTCAAATAATTGCTTATAATAAAATGATACCTCAAATAAGTGTGTGTGGCCATACTCTCTTGCATGCTCAACCGAAAAGGAGTCATCCAGAAAAGTAGTCTGAAATTTATAGAGCACATTTCACTGTAAAAAACATAAAGGAGAACGACTATAGAAAATAATAGATTCAGCAGTGGAAATGGAACATGTTTCTAAGGGCATATATACTTCAATTGGCATAGAATATTGTGAACTTATAGCCTTTATGTTAAAGAAGAGTGAACTTATCCTAATAGTTACTAGTTAGTCAGTGCAGGCAGAGTACAAAAGATATTTGTTTTAGTGTCGACAGTAGGGCATGTGTTTGCAGACAACTATATATTACATCTAAACTGCTGCAGTTTACATGCCTAATATATAAGTCGAGTTCCTACTTGCTGTTAATGCCATCGTAATATAATTGTTCACTAGTTCCAATGCAAACTAGGATATTAGTTGCAGATTGACAAGTGATAAAAACTATTCCTAAATACCTCTGCAACAAGAATTTTTGCCGCCGCAAAACATCTGAATTATGTGGATCAAGAATGAAATCTGATGTTGTATCACCTGTGAAAGCAATCTCAGGTGTAGACACCGCACACGTGACCTGCAAAATTAACAAATTGGTATACTACAGATTGGCATAATCTCAACTCTACAACAGTGAAGAAACGACACACACAGACCTCCACACCTGATAGCCTTAGCCGCTTGATCTCGGACCCTGGAAGGCCAATAAACTCGGGCTTGAGCTTTTTGCTTCATGGTGTATATGACATACCCCTGCATATTTTATACAACAAACAATCTTCAGATGATTTATGTCATCATCATTAGTTCCATCAAAATATGTACAACTCAGCTCGATCGATCACCTGGCTGGGTATGACGTGGTATGTCTTGAAAGCCCTGACCTTGAGATCCCTCCTAAACTGGTACTCCTCGCCGACCTCGAGCGCAACAAGATTATGCTTGAGCTCTGACCTGCTAATGCTGCGGTACACCTCGAACAGCCGCTGCACCAGGTCCCGGAGGCACGCGGGGACGAAGACGGTAGGCGGGCGCAGCTTCAGGAACTCCCGCGCGGCGACATAGACAGGGAGGCCGCCGATGTGGTCGAGGTGGCCATGGGAGACGAAGAGGAACTCCTGCGCGAAGGCGCGCTGTGGGCCGAGGCCGATGTCGAAGGCGAGGCTCAGCGACGGGAAGATGACGCACGTCTCCTTGCCACCGATCGACACGCCCTCCACGGGGTACCCTCGATCTCCAACCGGTGGTGCTTGGAAGCCGGCGTGAAAGGATGGGCAGCGGTGGGCACAGCCTCCGCCGCCATTACGCCGCCGATCACCTCACAGAGTTCACAGCACGTACGTAGTACCCAGACCACGAACCGCACTCGCACCACGCCTGACACCGCAGCGTATCTTGCCTGCGCTTGTTGCTGCTGCTCGAAGAGATAAGAGATCAAGATCTGAGTATCTGTGGAGAAATTTAGAAAATTAGGTCACCTCCATACACGGTTTGCAAGTGTTTCCTATCTGAGAGACCGACCGTACGACGGAACAGACTGCAAAGTTGCTGCGGCCGGGCCGGTGTGGCACTGTGCCTGGGCTTCTTTTCCCCTAGGCTTTGTTGAGCCGCGTTGGACCGTCAACGAAGGGTGGCTGGTGGGCTACGGGTGGACTTGGGTGTCTACATACCGTATCCGATTCAAATACCGTGCCTTTCCGAAATATCCCGTTTATCGGTGAGGTCTGAAATTTTCCGTTTATCATCCGAAATTTTCAAATAATTAGAAGTTTTCCATACAAAAAGAACTCAAAGCCTCACCCAATTAAACCATGCTTCATTTTCTCTCCTCCTGTCTTCTAAGTTCGAGTTGCCACCGCCGTAACACACTCGCACACTCCAGCCGTGTCGTTGTCTTGCTCATTGAATAGGCAACTAATAATATATTTTATTTATTTTTTTCGTTTTAAATGGTTTAGAAATGATCTAGGTGTTTTCCTGAATAAAATGAGTTATTTTTTGTCTAAATTTTATCCGAAATTTTATTTCTATCGCCGATAGATTTCGATATATCCGATATTCCGTTTATCGGTGACCACCGAGATTTTTAAAATACCGGTAGAGAAAACACAGATACGCATCCTCTTCTAATCTTTCTTTTCAATCAAAATATGCGGATGTATGCCGGATAGCTTTTGCGGCATGTCGTGCTGGTCGTGCAGTTGGCTGCGTCACTACGACGATGGACGCAGATAACGACAAACACTAATTCTGACGCACTCCGTATATGTGAATTTGACGTATTCCATACTGCGTTTTTTTACCGACCGACCTAGGAAACGCCGTCCGGAAACGGTAAACGGTCCGTTACCGGTAAACGGACGGTTACGGACGGTTTGAAATTTGAATTCAACTGAATTCAAAACTGCGCCGCGAACGGTAAAAATCCGGTAAACCGGGCGGTTTGGAATTTATACCGCCCGGTTTGAGCGGTTTACCGAAATGTTTGAGCAGTTTGAACGGTTTTTTCAAAATTCAAAATGTAATTTTTTTATAAAATGCTAAAAATATTCCTAAAAATACTTCATGATTTGTAGAATCCAATGATGTCAAAATTACTTAAATTTGAGTGTGTTTAGTATGTTTTTCGACCTTCATGATTTAATGGGCCTTAATGGGCCGTGTGTTTTTTCTTTTTCTTTTTTTCAAACTTAGATTTGAAATTTTTTTTTATACCAAACCAACTCAATTTGACAAATTTTTACACCCTTGGCTTCTATAAATCACGAACTATTTTACAGAATTTTTTTCAACGATTTTTTCAAATTTTAAATTTTAAATTTTGAATTTTTTATACCGGACGGTCCGGTAACCGGACCGCCCGGTAACAAACCGTCGGTAGAAAAAAAACGCAGATTCCATATTATGACGGAAGTAGTACAGAAGATGATCAAAAGGTAAGGAAAAACCATAACCTGAATTTGCTTCTCCAGTTCTCCTATGGTTTGGTAGTAGCTAAGATCAATACTTTAATTTGCATAATGATTTAATTGATACAACAGTATAAAGTTCGTCATAGGTCAACTTTGTTTCTAAATCCGCCACTGGCAGCACGGCGTCCTTGTTCCTGATAAAGTCGTCGTCGCTACGGCTGCTGGTTCTGCCCTTGCGGCATACCATCATGGTGTCGTCCGGGGAGCCCCGTGATACTGGTGCTGTCCTAACACACCGTATCATCCTTCAGCTGCAACGACGCCGCTTATGCCGCCACATAAACCTAGCTGAGCTACCTCAGCGCGTCCTACACATGTGTACACCATGCCATTAGCTTCTTGCCCAGGTCGCCGCCCCAGGCCGCACTGCTGCAGTACTTATCCGGCCACGTCGGGCGCGTTAAAACTACTGTACCTGGCGAACGCCGCCGCCCCACGCATTGGGATAGAGGTGACGATCCGAGCGATTCCAGGTTACCCAACGTACGGGATTGAATTCCCAGCTGCTACTTGGACAACCATGCCGATGATGAGCTCGAGGCCAAGCTTCGCAACGTGCCCGTGCGTATTGATGAGGGTGGACACAGAAGGGAGCGACGGAGTGTGTTGGCAGCGTGAAGTGAGAGCAGCTGCGAGAAGCCTAAGAAATCAATCGGGGTCTTCAGATATGACTGGGGCAAATTTAGAAGAACAGGCTGCACCATCTCTAACTTTTTCCTCAAAGATTACCACCTTAAAATTTCAATTTGCCCATCCACTAAGAACAACCGGGTGTTACAGATGCCAAAAAAGCAGTGTACTTGTTATACTTGCAAACGTGGAGTGGCTTCATGCTCCTTGACTTTTACCGTTTTATTTGCAGCAAAGTAAAGATTGTTCAGTATATAAATTAATAATTCAAATATATTTCCTTTCTTATCAATGACGATTAGTACATGGCAATTTCGCTACTTAAATATAAAGATATCCATCATGTTGTCTATTGTATTATGCTACTACATACTTATTAGTGAAATATTCCAGCAAATGAGAATTTTGGAAGGATCTCCAGAATATTGACAAGTTTAGATAAAACCTAATTCTGTCGAGGTGCAATAGTAAGCATAGCTAAATCTATGATCAAGTACATTGACCCTTCTCAAATTCCGTTCAATAATAAGGAGAGCTAAAACCGTGATCAAGGACATTGGCCCCTCTCAAATTCCTTGTACCAACTTACAGAAGGTTGTACCATCTTATAGAAGGTGTCAACTATGAGATGTACATTTTTTTTTTTTCACCCGTTGCAACGCACGGGGACATTTTCTAGTTAGAACAAAAATAAATTGTTCAAAAATCCATAGAACATTATGAAATTTCAATCGGCCTTACATTTCTAACATATTATTCACAAGTCGTGGGCGCTCAAAAAAAAATCATGTTGTGTCGCAAAAAGCTTCAAAGTTTGATTATAGACGAGAGTAATTTGCTCCATATTTGGTCATAGGTTTCTATTGTTCACAATTTATTCTCTTCACAATGAAGTAAATGAACTTTTGGAGACGTACAATGCATACATAGTAAAAGAACACCGCTAGTCTACTACCTTGGAACGTAGAAGCTCCTGTAAGGTAAGATGGGATCAACCCGGTCAGGCTCTCTTTTCGCCAACCTTCCTCACTTCCTTTGACTCGAGGTTGAACATGAAAATTCCAGTAGATATGTTTATAAACATAGTGTTTGTGCCTTCTGCGAAGCCAATCACTTTATATGACTCGAATGGGATTTGTCTTGGGACCAACGTTCCAAGATCAATAACCTGATGTTGCACCCACTGCCTACGTACCACCCCCCAGAACAATGCCGTTATGAACATCTTTCCCTGACCACAAGTAGATGCAAATGCAATTATCCTTGAGGGTGGCAATTCCTAGCCCTCCGTCCTCTGCCTTCATGAGAATTCCCCATTCAAGTGCTGTGGCAAATCGATCTGGGATAGCCAGTGTGCACACAAATCATACTTGATGATGATGCTCTTGCCATATCCATGGGGAAGTATAGGACGTCTCCAATAAGAAGACTGTGTTTGCCATTGGCTGGAAAGACGCGTAGATGGACTGGTGATTGATGTCATTGGAGGTGGGAGCACCCCATGCACTGGTAAGTGATGAGTACTTGGTCGCAACTGCGAATTGAGAGCCGGTACAGTTGGTCACCACAAGAACCACCACGTGGAACGGACCACCATGGCAGTCGTGGTGGTCGCAGCCGTCCTTGGCACAGACCACAGCCCCCGCATAGCAGTAGCTCGGGCAGGACAAGTAACTAGCCGAGGGCAGGCTGAGATGCTGCTGGCTGCCGGTGATGGGATCCCAGACGATTAGCCGCTTCGATGGATCACCTTTGGCATCAAGAATCAGCACACGCCCGTGGCGACAGTCAAGAGCACACCAGCCACTGCAATCGACCGTAGGCATGCTAAAGACACGGGAGGCCGCAGGGGCGAATGTCACGAATCGCATGGGTGAGATGTTGTCGTAGCGGTCCTGGATGTAGCCGAGCAGCGGCGGCGGCGGCACTCCGTGAAACTTCGCTGCAGCGGCGCGGGAAGCTGTTCGGTCGGAGAGGGCGGCGCCAGGCCTTGCGACGAGGCTGGCGCGGGCTACGTGCACGGCTCGTCAAGAGGAAGGCGGACGAGGATCTCTCGGACCAGCTCCTCCGGCAGCGAAGACCCCATGCGGATCTCTTGTACCAGCTCCTCCGGCACCGAAGACCCCATGTTCGTCGATGGTGAAGACCCCATGTTCGTCGTCGTGGGGAGGAAACGGATCGGAATTTGGTTGAAACCACGATGGGCAACGGACGTGCGCCTGAGCGGTCGCTATATCTATTATATACTACATGAAAAATCTGATGCGTCAACTGATTTGTCGATCCTCCAGGCGTACGCCGACTGTTTTCTCGATCAGAATAAATCCAGGAGATCTTTTTTTGGTGGGGTTGGGCGGTGGTTCTTAGGGGTTTATGTGCACCTGGTTGTCGTCTCTTGGATCACAAGTTCACAATTTTAGCGTGGGAACATTTTTGAATCCGGATTCTATATCTATATGTCCATATTTATATCTGTAACTCTATCTACACACATATCTCTATACCCAATATCAAAAGAATTTTGCTATTTATCTGTCAACAGATTTTTTTGACTTCATATCTGTCAGATTCTGGGTCGTTGATTCTTTTCTTTAAGATCCGTGCTTATTTTTCTTTGTTTTCGGTGAGCAGCAGTGACATAGACGGGCTCGCAATGCCCTCAAACAGGTTTGTACTTGTAGACCCGTTACTTTGGAAATCTGGGCTCAAACATTACCGTTTCACCTCCGCCCTTTCGGCTCTCCTCGCCGCGCGGCTCCCCCACGGGTGACGGAAACAAGCTCGCCGCCCCTCGCGCACGCTCTCCCGCGTCGTCCGTAGGCGGAGGTCTGCTCGCTCGTCGTCGTGCGCCTTGCCCGCAACGCCTCCTCCTTCCACATCGCTTTCTCGGCGCCCCTCTCCTACGGCCCACACACTTGAGCCCGCGCAAGTGCCCCGTCATGTCATCTGTTTGAGGTGAGCAAACTAGCACCTGTGTTCTTGTGATTTTTGGTTTGAATGAGTCTGCATATGTGTGGGATCGAGTTGCTTGGGGGGGTGGGGTGGGCAGGTGGGTTTTTGGCCCTGTTTTTGGTTGCTGCAATGTTAGATATGCCAAAATGTCATTTGTTAACTTCGGATTAGAGTTATTTTGTCGAAAGTGATTTGAATTTAATTTTCACCATGCTTTATGTTTTGTAATGGTAATAACTGATAGTTTGTTTTAGATTTAAGATCTGTGGGATTTGATAACTGTTTAGTGTTATCCTTCTTTTTCTCGATCTTGTATGTTTTGATCCCCAAAATGTAATGCTAATGAAAATTCGAAACAACCCCTTTGCTTCTTTCTCACCGAATTGGTTGCAATCTGATGCTAGCTATGTGTGTCCTGTTTTCATGCATGTCTACTATTCATAATGCTCAAATAAGCAGAGGGACTGGTGATGGTGTGGCGCCAACTTGTCAACTAAAGGGATAATGGTGTGGCACACACACATAACCTACACATTTGTTCTTTTTTAATGTGCATGTGAATTGGATGATTATAGATAAGACCCCACTGAAATAACCTGAAACAAGGTCCGGGGTAATGTAGGTGTCGGGTGGGCTGTCCTTAGAACAATGGATAGTGTTGTTCTTGAGCAGATTAGTGATGGTTCATTTGATGGATTGGTTGGCAATGGCACTCCGCTCTTTTTTTCATTCTTAGTGCAGATAGGTTTCTTCAGCTCTCCTTGTGTTTTTTTTAGTGCTTTTTAGGAATTTTGTTTTAGCTGTAGCTTTACCACCTTTTAAATTCATTTATGCTGAGAGGTTGCATTTTACAAGTAGCTTTTGCTACTTGTTGAAGAGAAAATGACTATTGTTTTTGCATCTGCAGTCTCGTGTGATTGTCATGCTTCTCCACGCCAATCCATGGTGACTGAAATCTAGAGAACAGAGGTACAAGATGGCTCTTAAAGCCTTTAGAGGCAATTTCCAAACAAATATGATGGCATTTCCTATCAGAGATTTGGCTGTAGTGTCTTTCTCTGTCTTGTCTTTGGTTTAGTGTCTTTGATAGCTCTCTCTCTCTCTCTCTTGTCGTCGAATGTAAGTCTCTATGCGTGTGTCCCTTTCTAGTAGTATGTCTTTGTGAGTTTCTCTCTCTCTCTCTCTCTCTCTAGTAGTATTTTTGATGTTTGAGTGAGTTTTTGTTGGCGAATGGAAGTGTATCTATATGTGTGTCTTTGTTGGCGAATGCAAGTTTAGTATGTCTCTGTGAGTCTTTTGTTTCTCTCTGTCTCTCTCCCTCTCTCTTTATTTCTCTTTGTATGTGTTTGTCTCTATGTATATCTCTCTCTGTGCTTGTTGTCTCTGTATAGGTATTTGAGTATTATTCTGATGTCGGAGGGATTCTTTTGTCGTGAATGGAAGTAAATCTACGTGTGTGTCTTTATCTTTGAATGCAAGTTTATTATGTCTTTGTGAGTCTTTTGTTTCTCTCCTCCCCCCCCCCTCTCGTATGTGTTTGTCTCTGTGTGTGTTTATATCTCTCTCTATGTGTGTGTGTTGTCATGTGGTCTCCAACAAGTTTTGTGTTTTTGCATGTGTGCATCTGTTTGTGTTTTTAATTTTAATTTTTAGAGTTAAATTTGATGATTTTAGAAGGTGTATTTGACTTGTATTTGTCTTTCTAATTCAATTTTTGGCGTGTGTGTTCCTTTCTCTCTCTTTCTCTCTATGTTTTTCTCTCTCCCTCTCTCTGTATTTCTCTCTGTATATCTCTCTATTTTATGTGTTTCATGAAGCTAATGATGGCGGTCTTCTCAATGTTTTCAAGTCTGCTGGTCGAACCTGGTCGACCTGGGACCGACCAGGATGACTAATCATGATTAATCGGGCAACCAGGGACATTCTAGTTGAGCACATGGGACCGACCAGGGACGACTAATCGTGATTAATCGGATGACCTGAAATCATTTGTCTTATCTCCCTAATTCACAAGGAACTGCCATTTGTGCTTTTTACTTTTTGTCACATTCCTTCATGGTGCTTAAAGTCATATGAAATTAACTAGATTGTCCTTGTCCGTCTCTAATGGCAGATAGCTTTAAATTTTTTTTGCCCCTTTGTGCCATGACTGCAGCTTGGCTACAACCAGCTTTTAGGGAGCATTCCAACTCACCAGTGTTATTTTTTCCAGCATCCCTCATGTACTTATTGGCACTGAGACGCCTAGACTTGAGCTCCAATAAATTCTTCTGCTCAATCCAATGACTAGTGAGTGATCCTCGTGTACTTTTCTGTGCATTTTTTTTATGGTCTCTCTCTTTGTATGCCATGTTTACCACTTGACTTCTTTGCATCTACATTACTGCATCTGTTGGTTTTGTTACATTTTGCTTCCAAAATAAATTTGTTGAGTCTGCCTTGTTGCATGTAAGTCAATCAAAATAGTTATAGTGCCTAGTTAGAACTGTTGACAACACTTTGACTTCCATCTTAAATATATTTTAGTAGACTTCTGCAGATTCTAAATGTGAGCAGGTGGATGTCGAGATCTCTTCTAGAGATCCATGCTGTATTGAAGTTGCTCTTTGCTGCTTAGTAGCAGAAGGTGATGGGTATGGGCTTCATGAAGCCAATGATGGAGGTCTTTAGAAGGTGATGGGTATGGGCTTCATGAAGCCAATGATGGAGGTCTTTTCTCACTGCAATCATGCATGGCTGTTGGCTTTAAAGGTATCTTCACTCTAAAAGGTGACCGTTGTATGAAATATTTTGTGCAGTGATTTTGAATGATTTGTTCTGTAAGGTGAACTCAGTCGATTACAACCTGGAGTTTCCATGGCAATTTCACAATTGATGCTTTGGTATTCTGATGGGAGTGGCTCTGTCGATAGCACTGTTGCTTACATAATTTGAGGGCTGTGTCGCAGATGCTGCCTTCCTGAAACAATTCTAATATCTATGCAGGTGATCAAGCGAATCATATTACAAAATACATATAGTTTCTTGCTGTCTCTCCAGTGTATACATTAGTTTTTGTTGCTTTTATTTGGCAGGCATGTATCGCACTCTCAGCAGCTGGTGATTCTCTAGATAACTGTGACAAACTAGTTGAGTTAGTTGGTTCAGCCGAGTCTGGAATTATGCATTTGTTCAGCGAGCAGCAGTTGCAGGTTACTTCTGATATTTTTATTTGTTAATCCACCCAGTCCTTATTTTTCCCCTTGCCACCAACAAAATTGCTATCCAATGTTTGTCAGGAATTTTTGATTTTCCAGTGGGAATGTTAATGTGTACAATGGAGCTTGAGGAGGACCAGTTACCTTTGGATGGCTAAGCTTTTTGACGTTCTCAGGTGCGAGGCATCACACTGGTTATTTTGTTCAGTTTGCAGGGAAATTATTAACTTGAGTACATCTGTACATGCAAAAGGTTGACTGTAATATGAACGACACAATGATGTGTGTCGTACTTAGGGATTGGAGGAATCAGTCGCCACCTTTTCTTTGCGTTACTGCGTATATTTGACTATTTTGACACTTTTGTTCTTTTGTTTATGAATGCAGAATCATTAGAATGCAAATCTTGGGTGTTCACTTTCCTCATTGTAGTCTTGCTGAGGTGCTCTTTCCAGCATCCTTTAGTTTGAACCTCTCTTGTTCCGATGAAACTGAATGTCTGAAACTGAAAGTCTGAAACCGGCCCTTTTCTCCTTTCATTCAGAGTGGAGTCACTGAACATGAAGAACAAGGCAGGAGAAGCAAAGATCGTCTGAACACTCACGTCGTTCGCCGGCGTCATGCTCCTGACCCTCTACAAGGGCTTTTCCTTGACGCACCTAGTTCAAGAACCTAGCCCGGATCACCACGGAGCAGGGTCGTCGTCGTCTGACAGGAAGATCTGGACGCCGGGCACTCTAGCATTGCTCGCCAAGTGCCTGTGTTTCTCCTTCTAGCTCCTGCTGCAGTCCAGGCTGACCAAGAAGTACCCGACACTCTACTCCAGCACGGCCTACATGTTCCTCATCAGCTCACTGCAGGGCGGTTGCTGAAGATATGTTATTTTGGTCCGAAGATTAAGCTAGACCACAGAGACTCTTTGATATATGTTTATTTTGGGTTTGAATTTTTTTGCTAACGGGTTGTAAATGTGACAGATGCCTCTTTTTTTGTTTTGCATGTATGGATGTGTAAAATTTGACAGATTTGTTTTTTTCAAAATCTGTTGACAGATTTGTCACTCACAAAATCTGTTGACAGATTCTTTGGATAGAAAATCTGTTGACAGACATATAGACAGTCCCATATTAAAAAGTCTAAATTTCATCCCATGTTTTCGTCAATCATTGTACATGACACATGGACAGTGGTGAATTTCTTCCAGCCCACTTTTTTACTTGACCCATACCTGAGCAACTCCAACAGTTTTGCAAACAAAGGTTGTCATTCTTGAAATTTGCCAAAAACATTAAAAAAGGTCTCCAATAGTTTTGCATTCCACTTGGCATTTTTGCAAAACTTGGCAAATTCTTCCCCTAGACTCCCAAATCTGCCAAGCCAAGTCACACTTGGCATACCTCCAACACAGCACGAAACTCCCTCCCGGGCGCCGAAAAGTTCATCCACGACGCACAAACCCTCCCCGTCTTTTGGCGGCAGATTCACTGATCACTGAGCAATCAGGTTTGTTGGCGCGATGAGGTGATTGCGTGTGCACACTGGCGGCAGCGTCGAGCAAACTGGCGGTGGTGGCCTTCAGTGAACTGGCGGTGGCGGCGTTCATCGCGCCGAGGAGGATGCACAAGAGAAAAACGTCGCGAGGAGAGGCGAGACTAGGTTCAACTGCCAAACAGGAGGGCCCATAAATTTTTGTTTTGCCAAGTCCAAATTGCAAACTCTTGGAACTGAGAAAAACAAGCGAGTATCGCGGTGACAGACAAAAATATCATACTATTAGCGGACAGCCTCACATATTATATGGCTCTCCTTGTTTGTAGCTAGGTACTTGTTTTACTGATTCATCATGTACATGTACATAGAGGCAACGCCTCCTATCAATGCAATTCGAGTTGTCTTTCTCTCATTGCCTGTCTCTTACATGGTATCCGCTGTTGTCCGATCCTATTCTTCTGCTGCTCTCTTCCTCCGGCGCCAACATGAGCTTCTCCTCCTCTTCCTCGTTGGCCTCCGACAACTCCGACGCCGACTCCCACATCCCACAGACCCTCCGCGTCCCGACGGAGCCCGCCGCTCCTTCTGTGATCCACAGCATCAACATCCTCAACCGGGTGCCGATCATCCTTGACTTTGACGAGTCGAAGTACGTCGCCTGGTCCTGATCTTTCTCCACCATCTTCGGCTAGTATGGCCTCTGCGACCACGTCGACGGCTCCCCGGCCAAGGGCAACAACGACTAGGTGCAGAACGACTGTGCCATCGTCTCCCTGTTCTACAACCGCATGTCACCCGAGCTGTGCTCCATGGTGTCTGAGGATCAGGACACCGCGTACTCCCTCTGGCGCGCCGTCCGCAACATCTTCCGTGACAACAGGGACACCCGCGATGTCTACCTCGGTGCCGAGTTCCACAACTTCTACCAAGGTGATCTTTCTGTCCTCGACTACACCTCTCGCATGAAGGTCATGGCGGATCGCCTCACGGGTCACAGTGCACCGGTGAGTGACAAGGACCTGATCCACAACATCGTGCGCGGCCTCAACCCCCGTCTTCGTCACACGATCCCGCACATCACCGTCCGTCGTCGCCTGTCGTCCTTCCTCAAGACCCGATCCATGCTGCAGCTTGACGAGCAGCGCATCGCCGAGTCGGAGAAGATGCAGGCCGCGACGGCGCCGGTATGCCAGTCCACCCACGGCGGGGTGACCGCACCCTCCTCACCCGCGCAACTCCAGGCGCCGAGCACGTTTGTCGCGAAAACTTCTCAGGGCGCCCCGCACCACCAGCCGTTGGCGACTTTTGGGATCGCAACCCGGCGGCCGCGCCCACTCATCCTCTCCCGGCCGCGGGAAACAGAAGAGGAAGAAAGGCTAGCCTTCCTCATCCACTCCCCCTCCGGGCTACTGGCCATCGGTGAATCCATGGACCGGGATGGTCCAGGCCTGACCGTTCCAGGCAGCACGCGCGCCTGGTGTTCTTGGTGCTCGCCCCCCTGCACCAACGCCACAAGCCCACATCGCCGGCACCTCTTCTTCGTTGGATCCCAACCTGCTCGCCACCCTCAGTAGCATGTCGTTGAACAATCCTCAGTCCACCAGGGATTGGTTCTTTGACACCGGCGCCTCCTCCCAGGCTCCGGTAATATTTCCTCTCTCTCCCAATTCCTCCCTCACGCACAACATTGTTGGTAATGGCACCTCTCTTCCCATTACTCACACCGGTTCTTTATCCATCCAAACATCTTCTAATTCCCTCCCCTTGAATAATGTTCTTGTCTCCCCTTCTTTAATCAAAAATCTAATTTCAGTTGGTGCTCTTACACGTGATAATCCTGTTACTGTTGAATTTGACGCTTTTGGTTTTTCCATCAAGGATCGCACCACCCGGGAGGTGATTCTCCGCAGTGATAGCCAGGGCGATCTCTATCCGCTGCGCCAGATGGCTCCGACGTCCACCCATTGCCTCACCGCCCTCTTTGCCGACTTATGGCACCAGCGTCTCGGGCATCCTAGCACCAAGTCCTTCTATCGTCTTCGTCAGTCATTTGATTTTTCCTGTAATAAAGATGTCACTCACACTTGCCATGCTTGCCGTGTTGGCAAACTCGCCTTTCTTTTTATCTATCATCTCATCGAACAATTGCACCATTTGAATTAATTCACTGTGATGTTTGGACCTCCTCGATTGCGAGTTTTACTGGTTTTCAGTATTATCTCGTATTACTTGATGATTTCACTCATTTTTTCTGGACATTCCCTTTGCGCTGCAAATCTGAGGTTGCCAAGCACATCATAGCATTCCATGCATTTGCTCGTACACAATTTGGAAGCCACATATGTGCCTTTCAATCCAACAATGGGTGTGAGTTTGATAACTCTACGCTCCGTCAGTTCTACACCACCCATGGCATATTGCTCCACCTCTCTTGCCCTCACACCTCACAGCAGAACAGCAAAGCCGAACATGTCTTGCGTACCTTGAATGACGGCGTACGCACACTGCTTCTTCACGCCGCACTACCTCCTGCATTCTGGGTCGAGGCGCTGAACACATCCACTTTCCTCCACAACCGCAAACCATGCAAGCCCTGATCCCTTTCCACCCCCTACTCTCTTCTCTATAAATCCAACCCAGATTACGCATCCCTGCACATGTTTGGCTGCCTATGCTATCCGAACACGACGGCCACAACACCTAACAAACTTTCTCCACGTTTTGTGGCTTGTGTTTTCATTGGATATTCCCAGTATCACCGTGGATACAGGTGCTACAACTTGACAACGCAAAAAACACTCACCTCACGACATGTCTACTTTGATGAAGGTGTCTTCCCGTATCGCTCGGGTCCTACTGCTGCTTCACCGTCCACTTGTGCTTATGATCCGTGGCACCCAGATCCCAGCGCATAGGACGGGTCGGCGCCTCCACCGACTTCGCCATAGAGGTCTATGGTCGCGCTCTCCCCCTTGACGTGGTCACAAACCGCGGGTCGGGCACGCTCTTCCCATCGACGTGGTCACCAGCCGAGGGCACCGGCGCGAACTCCCCCTCAACACGGTCACTAGCCGCAGATACAGCCCAATCTCACCATCGTTGCGATCACCAGACACGAGTCTAGCGGGTGCCTCATCGCCTGGATCCGTGGCGCGGTCGACCTCGCCATCACCCGCCCACGGCTCCCCTACGCACATTGACAGCACCGCCTAGGCACCTCCGACGTCGCAGCGCGCCACCACTGCTGATACTTCCTCCACAGCGCATCCGATGGTGACCAGGTCTCGCGTAGGGACCTTCAACCCCACCCACACTATCTTTGCCATGGCCACCGCATCATCCATCTCCCCAATCCTGTGTTCGGTGAATCAGCGCTCAAGGATCTGAACTAGAACAAGGCCATGCAGCCAGAGTTTGATGCCTTGATTGCCAACAACACCTGGGAGCTCGTCCCTCGGGCACGCATGTCGTCAGCGGAAAATGGATCTTTCATCGCAAATTCAAGGAGGACAGGAGCATCGATTGATACAAGGCCTGTTGGGTAGTCTGCGTGTGTTTTACACATAGCCCGGCAATGACAATGGCGAGATGTACTATCCCATTGTCAAGCCCGGCGATGGTGTGCATGGTCCTCCATCTAGCCGCACGGCGTGTTTGGCGGTGCACCAACTTGGCGTGAACAATGCATTCCTTCATGGCGTCCTCGACGAACAAGTATATGCACGATAGCCGCCAGGGGTTCACCGACAACCCCGACTTGGTGCGTCGTCTCTCCAAGAGCCTTTACGGCCTCAAGCAGGTGCCCAGGGCATGATACATGCGCTTGGCCAGCTTCATCGGCTCCATGGGCTTCCGGCCGACACGCGCTCGATAGCTCCTTTTTTCGTGCCGCCAAGGCACGGAGTCGTGTACCTGCTCCTCTATGTCGACAACATCGTCCTCACCGCCCTCCTCCAATGACATCCTATGTCGAGTCATCCGCACCATCAACGCTGAGTTCACACTCAAAGACATGGGGCGGTGCACTTCTTCCTCGGCATTCAAGTGCAACAAATGACCGGGGCGGCTTCTTTCTTCGACAAAGCGTGGCGGGGCCATCAGCCCTCAAATTGTGGAGATCGGTTTCCTATTTTTAGAGTCCTCGGGTTTTGTTATAGCCGCATGGCTAGTTTCCTAATTAAGATTAGATTGAGTACTTTCCAAGTTTGTTAGAGCCAATGGCTATATATAGTTCTTGTACTCGGCACTTGAGGATTAAGGAATAGAACATCAATCAAATATCTCTCTTCCTCCCCAATGACTCTCAAGCGCCTAGGGCTGCTACCCTAGAACCTAAGCTGCTTGGCGCAGGGGGTATAACCTCGCCGGAGAAGACACTATCCTCATGGACCCAACGTCCATGACACCTGGTATCGAGATCCGGTTTCGATCACCATGTCCGCCTCCCGGTCATCCACACCCACCCACCCGATCTCTCCACCAACATCACCACCAGCGGCAATAATCTCCCACCCGCCTTCTCCACCGCCCGATCCATTCACTTTCGCCTCGTGGAGGGTATGGACCGTTTCGCGGGAGCGGTGGGATCAGTTAAAATCGTGATGTTCCACCGCTAGGCTGCTCACCAGGGAGAAAACGGAGAAGGAACTCCACGCGCGGTGTTCCTTCAGCGGCGGCGGTAGCGGTTCTGGCACGCGCCGCCGGGTGCTGTCCCTTCGTGGGGAGAAGCACCTTCTTTGTGTTCTCGGGGGCCATCCCATGGCCGTCATCGCAAGAGCAGGCCGTCGTGGCGCTCGCAAGCTGCAGGCGCGGTTTCCTTTGTTCGGGCGGGCGATCACGGAAGATGCGCATGTTGTTCAATTCCTCCCTTGCGGTCGCGCGATCAGCCACTCACGCCCGCCTATATTTCCTCGCTACGTTCGGTATGGTGCCTACCAGCACCAACCATCGCCGTCAGGCGGTGCACCACAGCGCCTCGATGCGCACCATGAACTGCGGTGGATGTCTCGTCTGTTCAGCGCCCAAATGGACCGCCTGGCTGCCACATCCGACATGAAGCCGACGCTCTTCCCATGGGATCCCTGGACGATGTCGGCACCAACACCTTCCTCCTCCACCATCCAAAGTGCAGCTCAAGGACGAGCTGGTCCTCAAGGGAGGGGAGATGTCATGGGCGCCAAAGGGCGGCCATGCGGAGTGGCTAGAAGGCGGGGCCATCACCCTCAAATTGTGGAGATCGGTTTCCTATTTTTAGAGTCCTCGGGTTTTGTTACGGCCGCATGGCTAGTTTCCTAATTAAGATTAGATTGAGTACTTTCCAAGTTTGTTAGAGCCAATGGCTATATATAGTTCTTGTACTTTCGGCACTTGAGGATTAAGGAATAGAACATCAATCAAATATCTCTCTTCCTCCCCAATGACTCTCAAGCGCCTAGGGCTGCTACCCTAGAACCTAAGCCTGCGGCGAGGGGTATAACCTCGCCGAAGAAGACACTATCCTCATGGACCCAACGTCCATGACAGCCAATGACCTGCTCGCCGCACGCTACGGGCATGTCGATTGCGGACCAGCGACACGCCGATCGACACGTCCGGAAGATATCCACCACTGCTGGCAGCCCCCTCGACCAATGATGCGTCGGACTACCGTTGTCTTGTCGGCGCCCTCCAAAGACATTGTTGGTATTTGTTAAGCCCACGAAAATATTTATAATTTGTATAGTCCGCAAGCGCCGGGATACCGGTGAGCACTTCACCCGGAGGGGTTTAAATATCGAATCCACGGGGAAACGGGTGAGGGAGACTACGATCTAATCTTAACCCGAGTAGCACAAGACTAAAAAGGTTGAGGGTATAGAGAGGTTTACTAAGATAGCTAAATCTTAATTTGGTAAGTGATGTTGATACTATTCTTATGGGGATGTACTCAAAGGAAAGTAAGGCCAAAACTTACTATTCCCCCGAGAACTTGTTCCTACTTAGTCCTATCCAACGGGAGATGAAATCCAAAGGAATCAATGGTATGCTTGTCACTACCACGAACTACCACACTCCGGAAGGTAGGGTGTATCTACGAGATACCCGAGTCCAAACACCACGTTTGCACTACGAATATTACTCTAACCTAGGTACCAGATTAAAGCACTCAAAAAGAGAGACTCGTAGACCAATAAGAATTAATATAAACAATATAAATTACTAAAAGAAGAAGTAGATTACCGGTAACTCCAAGTGTAGATTAACTTCCACCGAGGTACAAGTATGGAGATAGCACCGACAGTAGGCACTTCCTCCGATTCCTTCCCTCTCTCTATCTCTCTTGTTCTAAAGATTAGAACTAATGAGTTCTAATCCTCTCATACTAACTCTTCTAACTATAGTTCTAATCTGCTTCTAATTACATTCTAATTCACTAATCTCTTAGAGAGAGTTGATCCTTACAAGGGACCCCTCTACAACTGAGAGATAATGAGATAGAATGAATTGATAATGAATTAGGGTTTAGCCCTGGGGGCAGGGGGTCTTCTTATATAGGCCTTGGCGATGAACGTGAACCCTTGGATCAAACCGACCTTGGCAACGGTGTAGATACAACCTCAAAGTCGGTAGTAAACCGACCTAGAAAGCTGAGCTGGATTGGGCTTAATTTTGGCGGCCGCCAAAGCATTTTTAGGCCGGCCGCCAGCCCCCGTGGGCCTCTTGGTCTCCCGTTTGTTCTGGTGTCTTCTGGTACCTTCTAGAGTGTTTTAGTCCACTTTTCGGGTTGAGTTACTTCACGGTCAAGTCTTGTCATCATATGGGATGTTTATTCTGGAACTTTCTCCATTATTCTCTGCATTTATCTATTAAGTCCCTGAAAATATATAAATCACCAAAGCTCGTGGAATTATGTTAGTTAAACCCCTAGACTTATGTTGATATTCAATTTAAGCCCTTATTTCATGTTAGTTGACTAGTAATTTTATGCTATAACAGGTGTCCTATGACCAGGCCGGACATCCAGTACGCCGTCTAGCAGACGTGCCTGCACATGCATGCTCCCACTGCGGCGCATCAAGGGCTTGTCAAATGACTTCTTCGATACATCCGCGGCACTACAGAGTTCAGCCTACATCTACGGCAATCTCCAAAGACAGACCTCGTCGCGTACTCAGACGCCGATTGGGCAGGCTGCCCCGACATACGGCGTTCCACCTCGGGCTACTGTGTGTTCATGGGGGACTCGTTAATCTCGTGGTCTTCCAAAAGACAAACCACAGTTTCCCGATCCAGCACCGAAGCCGAATACCGAGGTGTCGCTAATGTTGTTGGCCGAATGTACATGGCTCCAGCAGCTGCTTCATGAACTTGACTGCCCCCTGTCCAAGGCTGCCATCGTCTTCGATCTGCGACAACGTCTCCGCCTACTACATGAGCACAAATCCTGTGCACCACAAAAGAACGAAGCACGTCGAACTTGATGTTCATTTTGTACGGGAGAAAGTTCCTGTTGGCCAATGCAAGGTCCTACATGTACCCACTACACAGCAGCTCGCCGATGTGATGACCAAGGGTCTACCGACGGTGAGCTTCAAGGAGTTTCTGAGACAGTCTGTGCGTCGACCATGACAACGCTCACTCTGAGGGAGGGTGTTAGCGGACAACCTCACATATTATATGGCTCTCCTTGTTTGTAGCTAGGTACTTGTTTTACTGATTCATCATGTACATGTATATAGAGGCAACGCCTCCGATCAATGCAATTGGAGTTGTCTTTCTCTCATTGCCTGCCTCTTACACATACAAAGCTAAATATGATATTGATAAACTGCTAAAGACTAGTCAGCATGATTGAAATTAATGGTTTTCTTCACACATTCACGTTCTAAGAAACTATAGGTAAATATATCACGACATGGCCTTCAATGGGTCAATGCCATGGATATGTATTTTTAAGTATATCGTTACTATATGTTTTTGATGCTTCAGTTGTGAACCTAACCAGACAACTTCCATGTTTGTTTTTCTTTGGACTTTTAGAACGTTTTTCATTGGGGCTTAGGACTGCAAATTTTAGTTTTTGGATTCATTTACAAGACAATATATCCCCAAAAATTTCAAAAATCTCTAGATAGATGAGGAAAAGTCATGGCTCAAAAACTATATGCAAATCATGTGGTATTGCAAAGGCGAGTGTAATTTGCTGCATATCTGATCAGGTTTTTCCATTGTTCACAGCTTATTCCTCTGGAGTATTATATTGCAATATCATGAAGTAAAAGATCTTTTAGAGATAAGAAAATGTGTACACAGTAAAGAAAAGCCACAAAGGCAACTATCTTGGAGCGTAGAAGCTCACATAAGGTAAGATGGGGTAAGCTATGTGGTAATTATCTGTTTTGCCAAACTTCCTCAATGTCTTTGACTTGATGTCGAGCATGAAGACTCCAGCAGACATGTCGATAAAAATAGTATTTGTGCCTTCCACGAAACCAATTACTTTATATGTCTCGAATTTGATTGGCCTTGGGACCAAAGTCTCAATATCCACAACCCTATTTTGCACCCACCCACCAATGCCATTAGTAACATCTTTCCGTGACCACAAGTAGATGCAGCTATTCAGTAGGGTGACAAATTCTAGCCCTCCATCCTCATTCATCATGAGGGTGACCACACCATTCACGTCTTGTGGCATGTCGATCTCGGATAGCCAGTGCCCATGCAAGTCATACTTGATGATGACTCTCTTGCCAATTTCAAAGTAGAAATATAGGGCGTCTCCAATAAGGAGGTTCTGGTTGTCAACCGCTGAATAGCTCTCATAACCGCAGTGTTTATTGATACTAATGGAGGTAGGGACGCTCCAGTCACCGGTCTTTGACGAGTAGATGCTTGCCCATTTCAATATAGTAGTTTTGCCAAAGGCAATTTCAGCCTGTACAATGACCACCATGAAAGGACCACCATGACAGTCGAGGTGGTCGCAGCCCTTGTCCTCTGCACACAGTACAGAAGCCCCGGCATAGCCGTGCCAGTAGGTCGACGACGTCTTGTATTGGTAACATGGGGGCACGCTAAGGTGCTGCTGACTGCCGGTGATGGGATCCCACACGACGAGACGCTTTGATAGGTCCCCCTTGATACCATGGCACAGAACACGCCCATGGCGACAGTCAAGGGCCCGCCAGTCACTGCAGAAGTCGAGTGCCGGCGTGCGAAGCGGGGAGGCATTGGAGGTCGCGGAGAGTACAAACCCCATGGGTACGCCGTTGTAGTAGCGGTTCCGGATGTAGCCCAGCAGCGGCGGCGCTCCGCCGTGGATTTTGCGGCAGCGGCGGAGGAAGCAGCCGCGGTTCAAGAGGACGCGACGCCAGGCCTTGCAGACCAGGCTGGCGCGGACTAGGTTCACGGGCTCGTCCGGGGAGGCGGGCGAGGATCTCTTGGACGAGCTCCTCCGGCAGCGAAGACGCCATGTCGTCGTTGCTGGTCGATCTGGCGTCTTCGCTGCTGGTCGATCTGGTTGGATGATATTGGATGCTATGGAACGGGATCGGATGGAACTGAACTGAAACGCTGGCACGATCGAGACGGACGTCGTACGTGCGCAGGACTCGCCATTGAATGTTATATATGTATGTACATACGGAGGAGTCGCCTATATATGCAAACCGTGTTGAAGACGACAACAGACATGAAACACAACGCTCCTGGACGTTATCGTTTGGGCAGCTGGCCGATCCATCCAAACAAAAGGCAGCCAATTTAGGACCAATTTAATCCAAATAGCAGGTACATGCAAATAAGCAAGAATTTTATACTATCACACTAATCCATATATATAGCGCATTCTAGCATATTCAAAATTTGTCGTCAAATAAGATGCATTCTAAAGACAAAAACCAATTCTACATTAAACACTTTCCATTTATCAAACAACCACCATATATTAATCACGTTGACGATAACGTCTGATTAGGAAATAAAATAAGGGTACATGCATCCTTTATGTTCTCTCTTAATAATTTATCTAAAATTTTCTAGGATGCATTGTATTACATGACAGAGGGAATACTCACTAGTTACACACTAAAATGTACCTAACATGTTACATTTTCCTTTAATGACAAAGTTACCCAATAAATCACGATGGCGTACACACATATGTGTATATCATGTTCAAAAAAACCGTGGACTTGTGTATATCACATTCAAAAAACTTTAATGTTATCATCATGTTATGTATATTTAAAAAAATGTGATATACACACATTGACAGTTTGACACAAGCCTTCACTTTGACTAAACTTTCCAAAAAGATAGACAACATATTTGGATACTTCCATTTCTTTCAAAACTAAAAAGTAACAATTAAATATATAATTCTATTATTACCTCCTATGAAATAATATAGTAAATAATGTAAAAAACATAAAAAAATTATTGGTCCATAGTTATTTGGGTCTACCATTTATATAGTGCTCATATTTTCAACTAGTTCTATGAATCTCAGTCAGCCATTACTCACTTTATTACCTTCATGTCGCTAACTTTCCTTGCCATGGTCGCTAAATTTTCAGGATGATAATTGTACCGATATTTATGCGACTATCCCTTCGATCGAACAAATGTGAACACTTAAATGAATAATTAAGAGAATATCTGTATATTTCTGGATATGGATACTTTCGGAGGATATCGAATAGGAACGTAATATCTTCATATCCAACGGATACTGATAATCTGGGTAAAAGATCAGATATATCACTACTACAAGTAAAACTTAATGGAGGCATTTCGCGAAAAGTCCTTGGGCGTGGCGGACATTTGAACCACCTCAATTAGTTCGTAGGATGAACACAGGTGGTCAATTTTATTAGCCAGGGAGGTCACAATCAATCACCTCGCAAAAATTGATTTACAAACCTAAAATCTATTGACCAAGGTGAGCCTCCAAAGATGTCTCCATTTCCAAAGGCGGACTTCCTAAATGGCTCACCTCGAAAAAAAAAAAAAAAAAAAAAGGCCAAGGCGAGGCCTGATATGTGCAACCAGGTATAAAAAAATAGAACTTAGGGTTTCATTGTTTCTCTATAACTCACCGGCTCTCTTGCTACTGCCGTCACCCTCCCTCCCCAAGCGAGTAAGCGAAACATGCTTCCTCTCCCTCCCCCCTCACCGGCTCTCGGTTCCTCCCTCTCTCCCTCCGACGTCCCTAGTGGCGAGCATGGCCACACCTCCCCCCCCCCCTCCCTCTCGTATCACATGACCCCCTCCTCTGGTGGCGGCACCCGTCCATATTCTTACGTGGTCGTCGAGGATCTCGGATCTGGTGGCGTGGGTAAGGAGGAGACCGGATGCGGTGGCGGGGAGGGAGGATCCAAGCGTGGGCGAGGCTGCAGTGGTGCAGCGGCGAGGAAGGTGGCTATGCTCCTCCTCCTCCACTTCATCAAATTGTGGTAGACGAGGCACCGTGGATATGGTTTGCACTGAATTTTTTCCTCACTTGCAACCTTCGCACCTCTGCTCTACTACTGCCTAATACATTCCATCTCCAACCCATGTGACATCTCCCACCTACCAACCTATGTAGTGGTAGAAAATGGCAACTCACCACCACTCTCAAAACCCACGAAAGCCTATCCCTCCCGGATCAGCCGGCGGCGGCTTTCGAGGTGGCACTAGTAGCGATTCGATTTTGCGTGATGGCGGGCATTTTTTTTTTTTCGTGGCGGGCACACTGTTTGCCCGCCCGCGGAAATTCCTTGGCGGCGGCGGCCCGGCCAGCGCCCGGTTGCCCGTGGCGGGCGCCTTAACTACGCCCGCCACGCAAAACACGATTAACCGTGGCGGCGCACGCAACGCGCCCACCACGGTAAATAGATTAACCGTGGCGGGCGCGTTGCGGGGCCCGCCCGCCAAAATGGGGATTTTACGTGGCGGGCATATTAAAGGCGCCCCCACGGTTAATCCCCATGCCTATAAATAGCAGCCGCCAGCCCCAATCTTATTCTCCACGGGTCTTCCTCTTCTAACTTGTGGGGAGGCTTTGCCCCTAAAAAATTGACCAAATCTTTGAATTGGGACTTTAAGCTTGGATTTGGGGAGGAAAACACACCAATTAGTATATAAAGGCCTCTCTTCATCTCATTTTTTGATCTTTTTTATCCCCTCTAGATCTAGATCTAGTTTTAGATCTACGGAGGAGAGAGAAAACTTATTTTCTCTCCTCTCATCCTCATCCTCTCTTTTTTCACTTTGAGTACTATATAACAGCACTTGGCATTTATGGAGAGCAGGGAGACAGGGATGGAGAGGCCCGAGCCGACTGGATGTATGGGATGAAGAGGATTGAAGACGAAGTACTTTGATGAAGTGAAAAGTTTGTTGCCCGAGCGAAAAAGACACAGTGAGATAAATCAACAAGATATTAGCGGTTAGCGGAGGCTGCATGCTCGCTCACTAGTCACACACTACTAGGTTTCGACGATCACTTAGCTTCCCACGACAAAGATGAGCAGCATTATTATTTTGGAATGGCCGTGCATGCATGTTTTAGGAGTGTGGAATAAGTATCATGTTGTAGGAGTGTCGAACAAGTGGCTATCTACAATATGCATCTGACAATGATGACCACCGAAGACCTCTCATCCGAAAATACAGTGCAGCACATATGTGCTCAGCATACACTATCTGCACTATCCAAATGTGCTTTGAGATTCGTATTGTAGCACTCTCTTCTGGTGCACAACGCTCCTCTCTTCAAGTGTTTAGCACATTGTCTCCTAGTGCAGACATTTCAATGTAAATTGGATGGTAAGGATACCATGTGCTAAGCACATACACACCAAAAAAAACTGCTTTCCCACCACGCCGCTAGAAAGGAAAGCGTATCCCTCAAAGAAAAAAAAAAAGCAAAGCGTATACTATATTTAGGTGTTGATCTGGTATTTGGCCAATGGAATGAATATTACGTGAGTTATATCCCGTTTTCAGCGTCAACGGAATGACACGGCTGCCGAGCAGATGGAGAGCAAGGATGGGGTACGATGGCTGAATCTGATAAGGGACCATCAGACTCGCATTGCTTCTCTCCGTGCTTGTTGACGAATATTTTTTCGGCTGATGCTGGAATGTTTTCTCGGAATACTTGTGTTGTCTGCCTCGTTCTGTTTGTTGGCGCCAAGTTCACTACGATCGAGATGCTGACGTGTCGTTGAGCCAGCTCCGTAACACATCCTGTGACTGATAAATAAATAAATAATATATCTTTTTGCATTTTCTTTTTGTGTGTGAATAGATCTTTTTGGATATGGCAGCATCAGGTTTGCAATATGTAACTGACACATGTGATCCTAAACAGGTTCACAATAATCCAATTCACCACGTCAAGAAATCAAATGACCTTGGTCACCATTGGAAATTCGGAACAATCACTGCAACGCAAGGAGTATCATGTTTCCATGAAACTAGAAAGCTCGTCAATGCTGAAGTTGCGTTGACAGGAATAGGCATCACAGAGCTGTCGGCCACTCGGTCCTGTCGAATCTCTTGCATAGCCGTCTAGGCCTTGCAATTATTCAATACAAATATTATTTAAAAAGATCCAATGTGGACATCATTCAAGAGAGAGATACTGAAACTAAAATACATTTCACTGATCATAGCTCGTTTGGAACAGAGAACACCATTATGGTACAAAAGAAAACATCCTATCGTAGCAGCTCAAGAGTCAGCCTGCAGTGAATCCAAGTGATGCACTACTAGCTCACAGTCCATAATTGGATCTAACCGACAAACAGACAAAAAAACACACATCAGAGTGCACACAGTAAACATACTTGGTATAGCAAACATGACTTACTGCCATGATGATCTTAACAATTTAACCTTACAAGGCAAGAAGCTCAGGATGAGTCTATGGCTCCAGCAGTCCCTTCTAAAAAGTTCACATATCTCAGCTAGAATGCCCAGCAGCGAGGCACATTATGCGAAACACCAGCAAGTTAACATTACGATAGGCCTAGAAATTGTACTCTACTTAGATACAGACTCATCACCGTTCAGTGTTGCAGGGACAACCTCAGAGTTGATGCTGCTATCACCTTGGACAGATGGTGAATCAAGTGCGGGTTTCTTCGCAGCAGGTTCAGCAGAGATCGGCTTGATGCTAGCTCGTTTGACACCTCTGCCTACAACCCCGAGGTCAGTCACGGTACTTCCAGTGCTTCCGGTTGTCGCTGCCGTAGACAGAACCGAGGAGTCGAATCCACTGCTCGAGGTTGCCATCTGGGAAGAACTAAAGGATGCAGCTCTTGGCATTGCTTCAGTTACCCTGGATGTAATTGCCTTCACCATCTCATCCATGGCAGGGCTCGGGTTTGCTTGTTCCAGGTCCTCAAGCTAAATGCACAACAAATTAGAGATGCCATTAGTCTTTAGAAGCAAGATAAATCATCTTTATTACTGATACAGCACTAGGCTCATGAAGAAAAATGAATTGCACAGTAACTGTTTACCTTCTTCTCAAGGTCGGGCAATATGCTCATAAGCTGCTCTAGCTCTTTTTCAGCAGCAGATTTTTCTGGTCCTCCTTCAGCTTCAGCAGCAGAGGCATCACCATCTTTACCATCCAACAAAGCATCCTTGGAACTTTTCAGGCTCTGTATGCGTGACTTGCACAGCGAAATTGCTTTTTAAAGCAGTATGGAATTGCATCTCCAATCTTGGAAACTAGCTCATAAACCAAACATATGCGGAAGTTTCTAACACGGGATTAAGGCAATTAACAAAGGAAGAGCAACAAACTTATGATGGGAATCATATCATCAAAACTAACATGAGCATCCAAGTAAATGACATTACACAACTGCATTCGACAAAAGTAACTGGGTTTAACAAGCTACAACAACCATTGAAGTAAAGAGATGACCCATAGAGCAATGCAAGAGCCCAACAACCAGGTTGCAGATGCTTATTTATGTAATTATACTACATCGAGGTTCCAGTCATTATTATATACGACGTAAGAATAACATTCAAGTCAATAATAGTGCAACTGCTCCAACATGGATAACATTCATGTCAATAGAGTTATGGCTCGAGGTAGTAATATTTCATTTCAGCACACAAAATAGTGCAACTATGACAGGGAGGATACAATTCCACAACTCGACGATTATCAGGCTCAACCAACTGCTCCAACATGGATAAAGCTTTCTTGTAGTCACTGAGTGAGTTGTCTATGTCCTCTGAAATTAAAAAGTTAGCCATGAGTAGTAAGATCACTCACCAATCAAAAATTCAAAATGCAGGAGTGTGACACAAACTAAATGTGACTACCTCTTTCCGTTCTGCGACTTCAGCAAGAGCAGAATATATTTTTACTTTCTCGATAGTGTTCTCTGGGCTCTTCTCAACTATTGCCCTAGCAATGTCCAACATTTTCCAAGAAAGATCCAAATCATTATCCTCTTCATCTCCCATCTTCTCATCAACGCCGCCGTCGCCATCATCATCCTTCTCAGCTTCATCATTCCCATTCTCATGATCTTTGCCATTTGCTTTTTGACCTAATAGTGAACTATATCAATATTTATCACAGTAAGAAAGAAAAAAACAGATGGACCATACCCATGTAAAAACAGCCTGGGCATTATTAGCACTGGACTGCTAGCTAAAAGAAACAATATTAGAAACAGAAAGCAATTAAATATTCCTTGTAAGTCATAGGTTACCACAACACATTAGCATTAACAGCAAACAGGAATCTAGTAAAAGTTGGCCCATGCAAGCAAAATGATAACAGCTAGTTGCGTGAGAATCAAATGACACAAGTGCATCAAAGATACATATCTGATCATCCTGGCATCACATCATGTACAGAAGACACTTAATAATATACAATTCTAGAATAAAATATCTATAAAGCAATAAAATATGCCTTGTAAGTCATAGGTTACCACAACACATTAGCATTAACAGCAAACAGGAATCTAGTAAAAGTTGGCCAATGCAAGCAAAATGATAACAGCTAGTTGCGTGAGAATCAAATGACACAAGTGCACCAAAGATACATATCTGATCATCCTGGCATCACATCATGTACAGAAGACACTTAATAATATACAATTCTAGAATAAAATATCTATAAAGCAATAAAATATGCCTTGTAAGTCATAGGTTACCACAACACATTAGCATTAACAGCAAACAGGAATCTAGTGAAAGTTGGCCCATGCAAGCAAAATGATAACAGCTAGTTGCGTGAGAATCAAATGACACAAGTGCACCAAAGATACATATCTGATCATCCTGGCATCACATCATGTACAGAAGACACTTAATAATATACAATTCTAGAATAAAATATCTATAATCAGTCCCATTTAAAATATATGAGCATTCAAAGGATTTTCTAGTTATCAGTTAACAACTAAGTAATTTACTAAAGACAACACAAAAATTGTTCTAGAAAATAAACCTCTCTGATGAACCAACTGAATGCTGATTGCAATGCACAAATATTGTTCAAAACAATAGCACTTCAACTAATACTTTGCAAGCATACAGGAGTACACTACTGATTAGTGCATTCTATAGAATATTTAGCAGGTATAGAAGAGCAAGGAAAGAGATCAAACTTAGCGTTCACTAATAGATCATAAAGATACGCAGAATTGAAGTGTCATTCAGTGAACTTTGCTAGATGTACATGGTAAGCATATACCTTCTTCAGCATCAGCTTTCTCAGAAGACACAGCATCCTCCACATTGGTACCAGAGACCTTTGAGGTTCCACTATCATCTTTAGAAGCTGTACTCTTCACTGATTCTTCGGTTGGCACGCCCTTGGGAACATTTCCCAAAAAAAATCACTTTCCTCCTGAGCTTTGTATAGCAGGGCGCATCCATATTTGAAGTATGTGCTGGCACACTCCGGCGCGAGCTCTCCATAATGTGAAGTCCTAGTGGGTAACAAAGGAAAAATTGTTAATGTAACAATGTAAACGTTAGTGACATAACTTACATCATGCCATGAGAGGCAATGTAAAACGAGATGTAGAAGCACAACTAAAACTGATAGAAGATTTTTATTTTATCAACCAAGTTACTGATACAAGGTCCTAAGTTCATTCATTGTTGATTGACTTCCAAAATGTTTGTACAGTCTCAGACAAACAACACATTTACCTTAACAATTGTAGACTACAGTACACTTCAATTGATGGTGGACACAATTTACGCATCATCACAAACCATAACCAAGTGCTGCTCCACAAAACACAACAGGGTTCGGAGCCAAATCCAATAGATCCCTGGCAACGACAGATGCTCTGGATCTCACTCACCGACAGAGACGAAAAAGAAAACACCCTGCTAAGCAGTTTGCCGCAGAACCCCTTAAACCCTACCCTAGTGGACCAAATCACCCAACCACAGAAGCGCTGATGCAAAAACCAGCAGATCCGGACAGAAACGCACCGTACCGACCGCCAATTGCTCCAAAATCCGCCTAACACGCGCAGCCGCCTCACAGCTAATCTCGCAGAAGTGGAGGGGAAATGGGAGGTGGGGAAAGGAAACCCTAACCTGATCTCGAGCGCTTGGCTGAGGCAGTCGACGGCTTCGACGAAGTCCTCTTCCTCGATGGCCTTGGCGCCCTTGTCGAAGAGCTCCTGCGCCCGCTCTAGGGTTTGCGGCTCCTCCACCTCCGCCGCCGCCGCCTCGGTAGGCTCCGGGTTCGGCGTCAGCGGGGCCTGGGGCTGCTCCTCCTCCAGAGGCGCGCCGGTGTTCTCCGACGAGGAGGCCATGGGCGGCGTGCGTGCGGCGGCGGCTGGGGTTCCCCTTCTCGGCGCGGGGAGGTGGCGGCGGGTGGAAGGGGAAGGGGAGGAAATGGGGAAATTTTCAGGGGACGGAGCGCGAACTCGCCGGGGGATATGCAGGGGTTGGCTTTTTTTTTTTTTTTAGCAAACGGGGTTCCAGGTTGGGCCCGTATGGGCTTGTTGCGGCGGCAAGTGTGGGCCGTGATGGGCTATTTGTCTTGGTCCAAATGCCTCTTTCACTGTGGGAGGACTGTGGGCCTCTGATGGGTCAACTGGCCTAGCCGACTCCTCTTCCATTTGCCTCGGTTTTTTTTTTTTTTTTTTTTGCGCCCTACTGTCCTGGACCGAGCTAAACTTCGATGTTAGCGTTAATTAACCAGCGCCATTGGCATAGTTGATACCTTTGTTCATCCAGTTGTTAGCTGACTCTGATCTAAAGAAAGTACAATATTTGTTTTATAGAAACAATCAAGTGTTCAAGAAATATTCCGCGGTCACCTAGGCACATTGACAGGATACTAGGGATAAGCCTAGGTAGCTATGAGGTACCTAGACGGCAACGGAGTCCGTCATCTGCATTGGTTTGACAAATTGTCCTCAAAGTCCACACCAACAGATCCATAAAGGTAGGGATGTTGAACGACGAGGAAGAAGTGGGAAAAGCGGTAGGGGAGGGGGAGTGTGGGAGATGGATGCTTGGACAACAAGGGCTAGATGGGTGTGCATATCCATCAACAAATGTCGGTGCTGCACACAACATTGGAGACGGCATACACAGCTAGGAGTAGACGAATGGTGGTGATGTTGAACCTAGATGAAACGGACGACGACAGAGACAAAGGGAAGGAGACGAGTAGTGACAAGCAGAGTTGAGGATGAAAGCATCATGTGGCCAGATGTGCGGCTAGGTGGGAGAAAAGCAAATGGATATAAAGTGTGTGGGAGGGTGAAAGGAGGTAAAAGGATAAACTATAAGTGGATAAGGTGGACTCAGCTTCTTAGAGGTATTTCTTCTAACTTTAGATCTACAAGTCTACTTAAGGTGATTTAAGCCAATATATATCGCTTTCAAAAAATTTAAGCCAATATCTTATATCTTACTACTAAAAAGCCTCAAATGTTATCTACGCAGGCTAATCCGTCCGCCCCCCTCGCCTGAGAGTCCGCCCGGCTAATAATAGCCTCGCTCCCCTCATGCGTCAAAACTTCCCCGGCGCTCCAATCCTGCGATCCATCCCCTCCATGCATGTGTTTGTGTGTTAATTGCCCAAGAGAATAATAGGCATACTCTATTTTTAGTTTAAGTTTCCTCATCCACAACATGTAAACCATCAAGGCATGTTGTGCTTCACCAGATGAGCCTTTAGCGTTGTTGACCTTATCAGCTGAGGTATGGGATTTTTCAGTGATGGGTTTCCTCTTGCTTCCTAAGTTCTAACATTATATTGAACATGAGATACAATATATATTTTTCCCGCCACTATCTGTTTGTCATATCCGGACCTTGTCGACTCAACAAGTAACATCATATAACTTGCTATATTGATATATTGATCAAACGAGATATATACGTAAGAGATTCTACGGTAAGGATCACTATCAAGACTAACATCAACTTTATCAAGTAGTTGAGCTTAAACCCAAGAAAGAAGCCTACAACAACAAGTGCTTTCTTTTTAGTGTGCAAAGGACCCTAGATCAACTATGGTAAATGGCTCAATGTGAACTATTTATGTCAACATTATAAGTACAAAGGTCACATAAATATTAATTCATGGATATTACAATGAAATTTGAGTAATAAAATATGTTTTAATTGGTGTTTGCATTCCAATCCTTAGGTCAAATCCCTTCACCAACATCATATATATGCGTAGAAAAAATGCACTTATAGTCGGCAAAGTGGTATAAAAATATGTCATCGAGAAGAGGGAAGCTAGGAAGGAACGTGAAGGGCTGTATAATGCAACGGTCGAACGAAAGGAGGCAAAGAGGGCTTCCTACAGAAGACGGAAGGAATTTCATGTCAACACTCTACACCTAGATTCCATTGCTATGGAAAACTCTATGTATATTCCTTCACCACAATCAAGGTAAATTTTGTGATTGCTTTGGATAGTTTGCATGATTCTTTTTTACTTTTGAGTTCCCGATATATGCCCAATGATACACATACAGCTGTGAAGAGCTTATTTGAGGTACATGAAAAAAAATCTGGGAACTAAATTTGAGAAAGAAATAACTTTTTTTCAATTAGTGTGTAGATTGGAATGTGGGGAGGATTAAAATAGTTATATCAAATTTCCAATTGTATAGATTTAATAATTTGGTGTCTCAATGTTGAGCCCATGGAGGAAAAAATTCAATGTCTACCAGGTTCATTCGATTTGTGAATTGCTAGATTCCAATAATAGTAACTTGATAAAAATAGTACCTTAATGCAGCAATAACTCTCGAGTTTTTGTTTGATGACCGAGATAGAGTACAACATGTGTGTCGAGAGGATATATAATCATTTTGTCTTCTTTTGGAAAATATATATGTCTATCCTTGCTCGCATGACAGTTTTTAACCACTTTGGTTTACTTTTTTTTTTTTCTTTTTTACAACAGTGAGGACAACCCCATTTCTAGAAGAATGATAGGATTCAGCCGCAAAGAAGTGTGATGCCGCGTCTTGGACTTGAAAATGACACGGCATCTTAAAATTGAAAATCTCCTTGGTTGTACAATATATTGTAAAGCATGTATTGTGAAACACAAACTTCTTACGATTGACCAGTTAACAATATAACACACGCTCAAATATATGTGTTATGGTACTATGTGTTCCCGTTGCAACGTACGGGCATTTTCCTAGTATATGTACAAAAACACTAAAACACTTAGAAAAACACATAATCTCTCTTTGGCTCTACAATGTGAGCCACCATCTACAGACGCCTTACCACCTAACATAACATTGTATGTTCATTTATGGATTTGCTAAAAGTGAAAATCGGTTTGGACATGACCACTGCAAACACATATGGTACACAATACAAATCTCTAGGAATTTGATAAAAGTCAAAGTTGGTTTTGTACATGGTACTGCGAATAGACGGTACAATGATTCGCAAACAGCTGGAGGGCGAGTAAAAAAAAATGCATAATGCATTACTAATTAAGATCGACAAATCTATCTATAACTCCTATATAGGAGATCCCCACTAGCTCTCCTTAAGGAGTTCTCAGCCACCGTGATTGGTCATTGTGAGTAGTAACCGAAACATAGAAAATCTACGTTGTTGCGCGTCGTGGGATCGGCCTTAGCGCGTCTTTGGCTCGGGGCGTCTTGGGCTTGGCCTTTTCCGCGTTGGTCGGCGTGTGGTGGTCCAGTCGTGTTCCGTCCCGAACCCTTTCCTCCCCGTTGCTCATGCGCCGTCCGTTCAACTTATCCCCACCCACACCGGCTCCGGCTGAGCGGCTTTTGCAGTTCGTCGGGTACGCCTCTTCCCCTCTCCCGGTTCCGCCTATTCTCCTCCCATCTTTACGCCCTCAATGAAGACATATACTTACTGAAGAGATTCGCCGGTGGGCGCGTGGAGTGTGTGGGCTATGGGCTTCTTCGCTGTTGGTCGTTTCGTCTCCATCGCCGGCGCAAAAGCTGCGATCGCGAACCTGCGCGCGGCGACGGGGAGAGACGGCCATGGTGGCAGCGATGGAGCCGGAGATCCTAGGCATCAACTTCGGTGCGTCCCTCGCGGCGCCGCCAACGCCAAGATCCCCGACAAGGACTGCCTGCTCCCGCTCATCTCCAAGCTGCTCGGCCACGCCATCGCCGCCGCGTCCACCACCGTGAAGCTCCCCCAGGTTCCCTCGCCTTCCCCTTTGCACTAGCGTCTAATTATGCGCGCCACCATGTGTGTCTCGATCCGTGGCGAGCTCGCTGGGTGGGGTGGGGTGGGGGTGGGTTCCGGCGCTGGGTGTGTGAGGGCGGGCGGATCTCAATCTCATGTTCTTTGCGTGGATGTGGTGTGCGGAATTTTGCATAAAGGGTCCGTTTTTGGAGGCTTCGGCTGTGAGGTTGGCGTGGCGCGGTAGAAGAGCGTAGGAATTGTGGGGGAAGCCTCTGGAATTCTTTGTTTGTGGGATGCTGGTGGCAAATATGTCATGGAGGATCTGCATAAGGTAAATCCTTATAATGGTACTAAGATTCATTTGGTTCTGAGCCATACCCGATCCAGCTTAAGTTTCCAGTTTACCTTTTCAATCCACTATAGCTTTGCTATGTTTTATTTTCAATGTACTTAAACATTGTGATTTTCTTGACATATGAATAGTTAAGGCTTAAGAAAATAAAGCGAGAATATATCTATAAACTTAAATTAATCAATAACCAATGCAATTTGTTTGAGATGAAGCCACATGTTACAGATTGGCGGGACATCTGCAGTCATTCATTATCTTCTGGAGCAAGGTCTCCTTGATGGTGATTGCATGACTGGTGGGTACCCCCTGTTTTTAATAGCTAGCTATGCAAAATAGCGGCACCAATTTTTCAAAAGCTACGTAGCTATAGCGCAGCTATAGCGAAGCTATGCCAGAATAGCGTTTTATAAAAGATATGAAAAACACCAATAATCAAAGCCAAAAACATGGAAAATATCAAATTTGATGAACATAAATATGTTTCTAAAGTTCCACAAGTCTAAAATAATATTACAACATGACATTACAACAAAGTTCATGAAAGTTTGGTTGTCCAAAATATCAAATTAGTAGCAAATGATAACTGATTAAGTAGGAAATACCAATTAAATTTCAAGCACACAAGTACAATCTAGTCTGAGATTGAGTTTTGGAAATAGCTAGCTATTTAAAGCGCTAAGCTATGCAACTTAGTGCAGCTATAGCGGCAAATTGTGGGAAAAATTGTCATAGCGAAAAAAGACGAATAGCTTAGCGCCGTGTCTCTAGAAAAGCTATAAGCGCCTATATAGCGTAGCTATAGCTAGCTATTTAAAACAGAGGTGGGTACAGTCAATAATTGCTATTGCATTAAAGATCTCTATATTTTAATTAATGACATGGTATTTCTTTTTCCCATTTCAGTCACTGGGAAAACTCTAGCCGAGAATGCCAAAATCTTCCCTCCTCTGTCTGAAGGGCAGGTAATGCTCAATTGTGATTTCTTTAGCCTTGTCAGCTAACACCTTGAATTGTGACATTTATATTTGTTTCTGACTCACAGCAAATAATTCGACCACTTGACAATCCTATCAAATCAACTGGCCATATTCAAATACTTTATGGCAATCTTGCACCGGAAGGTTCTGTAGCAAAAAATAACTGGCAAAGAGGGACTGTTCTTCTCAGGTGATTTCTTGCTTCTATCTCCAATCTTTGGAAGCTTCTGTTCTATGTGTGAAATTTAACTGATATTTGGTAAATTTCAGGGCCTGCATTGGTTTTTGAGGGTGAAGAATCCATGATTACAGCTATCTCAGAAAACCAGCCAATTTCAAGGTAATATGTGCCATGCAAGTAATTCTGCATGTGGTACTGTCCCTATTTCTTGCCATTGCTTCCCTTTTTTTTGGAGAGGCATGATCGCCTTTTCTTCTCACTGCTAGTGGAATACATAGTTGTAGAGCAAGTTTCTCATTCTTATATTTTATTATGCTGATGGTTACAACAGGGAAAGGTAGAAGTGATCCGAGGAGAAGGACCAAAAGGTGGGCCAGGGATGCCTGAAATGTTGACTCCAACAAGCGCAATAATGGGTGCTGGTCTTGAAAGGTACCACTTAGCTCATAGCTCGCCATTTTTCAGCAATTGTACTATAGATTTTATTTGGTCTTAGATGTAGTATACTAAAACAGGCGTTTTGTCATCTCTCACATTCATGAATGATAACGACATAGTTGGTAATGTGACATGCATCATCTTCCTCATCTCAGATTCAAAATTTTGATGTTCTGCTCTCCAGAAATTGTTGAAATTTCAAAGCAATGAGAGCTCTTCACACATTCTTAAATACTTCCTTTATTCCAAATTATAAGACTTATTTGGCTTTTCTAGATAAATTGTTTTTGTTATGTATCTAGACATATTGTACAGCAAAACTTACATATCTAGAAAAGCCAAAACGTCTTATAATTTGGAATGGAGGGTGTACAATACAAAGGATCAGATTTCCTTTGCCCATGTTATTTATATTTGCATTATCTGGTGCTTCCTAAGTACCTAATTGCATGTGTACACCTGGCAAGTGGCAACTATCCTGCTTTCATTCGATTAGTTATTCTTAGCTACAGTTGATGTGATAATGACCATTGTCCAATCTTCATTACAGGAGTGTGCCATACTGACTGATGGTAGATTTTCTGGAGGGTCACATGGATTTGTTGTCGGTCACATATGCCCTGAAGCACAGGTACTGTGTTGCGGCACAACCAGTGGCGACAATCTAATCTGAGCTTTGTAGTTTTGTACCAGTTTTTTTTCAGTAGCAGTTCTAGATTATTTTTCTCACCGCAGTGCATGATAGTAAAAGTAGGCCGTGGAAGGTTTGTTTTATTCACAAAGGAACTACATTTTCAGGAAGGTGGCCCAATTAGAGTGGTGATGTAATCACCATCGATGTAAGTATGTAATCGATGTTGACCTTACCGAACAGCAGCTCGAAGAAAGACGGAGGAAATGGACCCCACCTCCATACAAGTCCATAGGGCTCTTAAGTCAACCTCACAACACATGTCATTTCATCCATTTTGTAGCAGCTCACAGGCAAAACAAAAGCTTCATCTTAACCAGGTGGCTCCAATTGATCCTCAAGAAAAACAGCAAAAGACACATTGAGAGGTACTTCACAAATTATTTAAAACAATACAACTCCAAACACTCAATCAAATATAATATCTAACATTTATATTATACTCACTATTAATGCAGGCACCATTGTAAATTCTTGTCACCATCAGCCATGAACAAGGAAGTAAAAAGGGATTCCAATAATTGAGGTTCCTTCAGCTAATGGTTCTAACTGATTCCAATTTTATAACAGTTGTGTACCTGCAAAAGGGGAGGGTGCTCTTCATTCTAACAAGCTTGCTGAGAACTACAGATCACTCTGCCAAGGTTAATGGGTAAGCATTCTTCCTCCGGTTACTATTACCTACTGGTGCTGCACTAAAAAAATTAGCAGTTGTTGCTTTTCCTCCGGGAATTCTTTTCTCTCTTCCGTAGAAACTGGTAGCTTATGCAACCTTCTATCATTTGTGTTCTAAGCTTCAAAACCTTATTGTGTTGCTTCACTTATACTGTTTTGCAGTTTCTAATGACTATCACGATCATATCATACTCGGTCTGCTCGACCACGTAGCCATGAAAAGCCTCAGTGCCAGCTGACCAAGTGCCAGCTGACCAACTCTGCCAAACATTGGGACCTTCTTATGACATAGTAGCAAGAGTTTCAATATTCACTTCCAACATCATTGTATCTAATTTTAGTCAACGTGGTTGTGGATACATGGCAATTCAATCATTTTCCTCCAATTTTTTTTTGTAATTTGTTCTGTTTGTTTTCAAAACTGAAATTGAAATTTGAATATTGTTCCATAATTTGTACAACTCTCATCCAAGCCTAAATTGATCTTGAGCCCTCTAAGTATATATTGTGTGCAGTTTGTTTTATTTAAATTTATCTATTAAGATATCATGAAAATTTTCCTTATGATCATTGCATTTTTCTTAATTCCCGCAAAGAACGCTAGGTGAGGTTCCCTAGTTTACTAATTCAGAAACGACAAATCTGATTCATGCATCTGAATGGACCCGGACAACTAGCTACTTAATTAGCTTTCTAAGTGTGTTATGTACTATACAATTATAAGCAGTGTGTCTTAATCGTCTACCGAGCACGCATCATATGGTACTCCTAGTGGTACTATATTAATAAATAATATGGTATTATTATATTAATTAATAAGCAGCATGTTAATTGATAATCTAGGCAGGCATGTCTTGTCTTATTATACGCTCAGGCGTTACGATGCGCTAGATTGACATGGTATATATTTGCGTGCGTGCGAGAGGTTGTAGCAGCCACACATGCATCTTTCCTAGTCAACTCCAACAAGGTGATGATAAGATGAAAGGAGGCATGACACGCCAGGCGTAGGTGGCAGCAGCTGGCCCAACTTGTGTTTATAATAAACTATATAAAAAAATTAACAAACTGGTTCTTCGTCAACTTTGCGTAGAGTAATGCGTTCGAGCGAGATGGACGATTTCAAATTTCAATCCGATAAAACAATTTGCAAATTGGGCGGCACGAATATATACTCAAGTTGCCAAGTACTGTATGTCAAGTAAATATAAAGTGGAGGTACAGTGTGGCTTCTTTTGCCTTGGACCGGCATCGGTACGGCAATTGAAAGTATTTTCTTCATGAGCCCAAAAAGAACCAAAAATATTTTTTTTTTTTTGAGATTACACAGTACAACGCAGACGCTCAACACGCACGCACACTCACCCCCTATGAATACACGTACGCAAAACCCTACCCCTATGAGCATCTTCGAAGGACTGAGCCGCAAATCTTGAAGTTCGAAGTCACCACGGGCGCCGCTATCGACGGGACGGCGTCGCTACCACTTAATGCACAAGACCGAAAAATCCTGAAATAAATCCAGAAAAAGTGTCGCACCCCGGTTTTGAACCCTGGGTGGGAGCCCCCCAACCAATGGCCTTTGCCATTGCACCGTGAGCCCCTTGACAGAACCAAAAATATTTAGTGGCAGGGGATCACCACCTTTCGTATTCCAATATTATCTTCGTGCAATATACGATTTTTAAAATGAAAAGTCTCACATCTTTCACCACCAAAGAAAATACTAAAATTTTGTATATATTGCACACCAAAAAAAACGTCACTAGCCATAGCGTGTCAATGAGTGTAACTCAATAAGTTAGGTTGCTTATGGTAAAAGCCATCCAACCTATATATGTGTTAATGAGTTCTAGACTTGGTATGAGTCATAGCATCATGCTGGCTTCATGCCCATCCATAACACGCCACCTATATAGTGACTTTGCTAATATCAAAATATGTGACTTAGTGCCAACTAATAAGGCCAAACTAAAGCTCGTACTATTGTATCAACTAATAAATAGTTAAACTACTTAGTATGTACTTGGTCATCAAGCATTGGATCGTAAACCGTGCAATATATACATTTATATATACAATAGTATAATACAATACAAAGGCAGATCGATACAATACAAAGTCTATGGCAGGCATGCATCGGTCATCTGAAAACGAAGAGCTGACTTTTGTGCCTAATATAACCAAAATCCCCTGTCACTATCTCGATCTAGCGGTTAGATAAAGTACGGCGATCATCTTTGTGTCCATCCATGGATGTGATTGCGTCCGTTAGCTGCTTTGTCGTCGTCGTACTACATACTGCACTGCACGTCAGGAGGACGACCAAGCTGTGTTGCTGCCTTGTGTTTCTTGTCCTTTCGTACGTCTGGTCTGCGGTGCCGCCGTTGCGACTTGGTAACACCACGACCCAGTAGCTATAGCTTATCCGTTCCGTTTGTGACACACTTGTCAATTTTATGGTCAGTGTTGTCATACGTTGTACATGTCACATGTGTCAGTGTCACGTGTGTGGTTCACCGAATCATATAGAGACGACAAATTTGCGAGCTAGTAGCCGGCGTCAATTACGATGCCCAAAACGTGATTTCGAAAGCAAATGGGCGGGAATATGGTATTTTATTAGTTCCATTTGTTTGCTAAAGTATATGCATGCATTGGAAAACTAGTCATGCGTGAACGGGATTTCAAACGAAAACTGTGGATGATGTGCCCATGGCGGCGCGAGCGCTTGATAAAAAGTCGTCGTGTATGCTTCTAAACACAGATTGGTAATATGTCTAGACAACAACAAAATAATATTTCAGGAGATTTTATCTTCTTCTAAAATTTAGCATCCAGAGATCAAATCGCCCCATCTTATATTTACCAATATCCTTCTTTCTTTCTTTCTTCACGTGCGCTGACTCAATCAACTCCCTTCTCCCCGTGCCGCTTGACCCCTCACCTCCGTGGCAACTCTGATTATGGTGTCCACCACGACTCGGTTCTAAAATCCATCAGATGCGCCTCCTCGTAGCTGTCATATTCATCTTCGTCTAAGTTCTTCAACAACTCCCACCCATCACATCCAACGACTCTTAGCGCCCGACCATCGGGCCCGCCTGACTCCACCGCCTTCACCGTCGCCTATGATCGCTGCCGCACTAACATGTGGTGGGAGTTGGAAGGATATCAATTCCACACCTCGTCCTTACCCCCTCTCTCAATCGTCTTCCCCGGCCCCACTATCATGTCAACCCCCCACTGCCCCCTTGCAACACATACTGCTGCTAGGTGAATTCTCCCCTATGAGTCCTGTTTGAGAAGACCTAAGGTAAGCCTTTGAACCCTTACATTACCTTGCTGAGTTGGAGAAGTTCACACGATATCCTTGGATTAAAAAAAATGAATAGAATTTTTTTGATGAAAGAAATGAATAGAACTAAAAATGAATCACTCGAAAGAAGATCCACCAATACGTATTTGTTATGTGCCTAATGGATTGCGTTGTGTTACATATGTACTCCTACACATCCATGCATGCATGTATATATATGCATGGAGCCGATCGAGTTCGTGAGTGTCCACCCACCATATGTATGCGTGCTCCTGAAATGGAAAAAGATCGAAGAGAAAAACAAGAGAAAAAGAAAAAGAAAAGACTAGCCGCTGCCGATCGGGCTGTGAGAGGAGAGGCACTTGTTGCGGTCGGCCGGCCGGGCGGGCAGTTATTGGGTGTCACGAGCCGACAAGGATAGCCGCCTTTAGTTGGGTCAAGATACGTTACGTGACACACCGGCCCACCCTGCACATCCACCTGCGCTGGAGCCGGACTCCGCACGTCCGTTGTCCTTGACCTCACGAGCGGCCGCCTTCCGTCCGTCCGTTCACCCATGCCTAGTGCGGCGGCCGCCACCCTGCGTGCTCACCTTTCCACCCCTGCGCCTCTCCGTGCTGTCCTTTTCCTCCTTTTCTTTTTGTGCCGGCCGGCCGTACCTGTCTGTCCACTGGGCCTTGCCCCTTGCTCGTCAACGGCCGGGCGAGGCGAGAGCGCAGCCCACAGATCGGCATATATCCGCTCTCGCTTATCCACCACCGCTCCCTCCCCGAATAAACCTCTTGTCTTCTCCCCCTCAGCTCGCTTCCCTTCCCTTCCATTCCTTTCCTTCCTTCCTTCGCCGCCAAGTAACCAACCAATCTCCATCCATCCACGTCCACCGAGCGAGCTGGAGCCTGGAGGATCGATCGAGAGGTCAGCAGATCGAGACGCCATCCGACCATGAAGCTGGTGTGGTGCCCCGACACCGCCTCCAAGGCCTACATCGACGGCGTCCGTGCCATCGCCACCCACGACTCCGCCCACGGCTCCCCGAGCTCGCCGAGCTCGTCGCCGCCATGGCCGGCGGATGGAACGCCCAGCTCATCGTCGACGCCCCGTACGTGCACGACGCCGACTCCAAGGCCATCTCGCCGTCTAGCATCACCCGCCGCTCATCGCCCGCCACCAGCCTCGCGCTCGCCGCCGCGGCGCGTCGCACCGGCGGCCGCTACGCCCGCCTCGACGACGCCAACGACGCCGACGCTGCCGCGCCTCATCCAGACGAGTCCATCATCAACTCCGGCGGCTTCGGTTCATCCTCCTCCGCCTCCGCCGCTGCCGAGGCGGCCATGGCGCCACTGGAAGGCGTGGACCTTCTAGTCCTGGACGCGCGCCGCAACGACGCGTCGGCCATACTGAGGTCAGCGAGGCCAGGTCCGCGGGGCATGGTCGTGGTGCGCCACGGCGACATCACCGGAGGCGTCCGGCGTCGCGCCGCCGCCGCCGCCGTGGGGATGGCGGCGGGGACCAGGGTCGTGCGCGCGGCGTACCTCCCCATCGGCGCCGGTGGCGTCGAGGTGCTCCACGTCGGGGTCGGCAAGGGGCCCAGCCTTGCGACAACGACGACGACGCAGCAGCAGCACGGGCATAGCAGGAGGATGAACGCTGCCGGTGGTGGCGGACGTGGAAGGTGGATCCGACATGTTAATCATCGGACAGGCGAGGAGCACGTCTTCCGGCGACAGTAGCCTAGCTTCACCGCCCTTGGTAAGTCTGGGACCCACCCACTAGAGGCTAGGCTACGTACGTACGTACAGCTAGCTGGCCGAATCGATCAAAGTCAACGGAAGTTTGTGTCCTGATCCGAATTAACACGGCTAAGCTAGCCTAGGTGTTAATTTTCTCGGTGGATTCGTTGAACCTGCCCGCGATATATATCCGGGTTGGAAATGTGACGAGTCAATATATATATATATATATATATGCATGGTGGTGTACAGTATATAATTACTACTACTAGATAGTGCCAGTACTGCGCGCCTGGGGTCATGTATATTTTCACACATGTAATTGTTTTTCGGATGTATTTCTCTGTGCACAACAATACATCTAGATTTTTCACTACGGGAAACTGGATCTTCGCCGACCGTACTGCGTTTCGCCGACCACCTGAAAAGTTGGCGGTCGGCGAAGATTTCTTCGCCGACCGCCGCGCTTGGCAAAGTTCCACGGTCGGCGAAGAGGTCTTCGCCGACCGCCAAGTGGTCGGCGAAGAGCAACGCTTGGCAAAGCGCTCTCTTTGCCGACCGCCGGCGGTCGGCGAAGAAAACCCGTCGTCGTTTCCGACGCCACCGTAACGGTTAACTGTCGCGCACACTTCGCCGACCGCCCACCGTCCGGTGGTCGGCGAAGATCAACATCTTCGCCGACCGCCCTCCGTCCGGTGGTCGGCGAAGTTTTTTTTTAAAAATTATAAAAAACGCTGCCCGCACTGCCACGTGGCAGGCCAAAAATGCCGAGGGTCGATTCTTCGCCGACCACCGTCCATCTGACGGTCGGCGAAGAAATCTTCGCCGACCGCTGCACACCCTGGCGGTCGGCGAAGACCGCTTTCGCCGAGCACCTATTTCGATTAAGCTCGGCGAAGTATAAAATTTTTTTGAATTTACCATCACAACTTTTTCTGTGCCTTAGCTACAGTAAATTGAGTGCATTGTTCAAGTTTGGGATTTTTTAAAACTTTTTACTATATTTTATGAGTTTTCATGTTATATTTGAATTTCTTTCGAAAACTAAAATTTGAACTGCAAGTGATTCGAATAATGGTTCTAAATGATTCAAAAATGATAAACATGATTGTGAGTCTATATTGAGTCCTCATCCATGACGAGACACCGAAATTCGAATATCTTGTGCGCGAAAACACGGCGAGGACTTGCTTGGTCGATTGTTTTAAAATTCTATAAAATTCAAACGGAGTTGAAAAATCATGAAACTTGACGAGTTGTCCTTATATCACATGTGTACACTATGAAAAAAGTTTGAGTCGATTTCGTGGACGTTTGCATCTCGGATGGCGCGTTACCAAGACATCTCTAGCATGTGATAAATGAAACTCTAGTTGAGATGTCTAGGTTTCAAGAAATCCGGGATGCAAACTTGCATGAAACCTTTTCAAATTTTTTTCCACAGCTTAAACAAGCAATATAACGATGACTTGTCAAATTTCATGAATTTCCAACTTCGTTTTCCTTTTTTAGAATTTTAAAATGATTCGCGCAAGATGGAAATCGAAATGTCCCGCACTCAAGATCTTTGGATTTTCTCACGTGCCCATAGATGAGGGCTCAAAATATACTAACAAACAAGAATATCATTTTTCCAATCACATAATTCCATTTTTCTAAGGACCTGCAGTTCAAATTTTAGTTGTCAAAAAATATTCGAGTAAAAGAAAAAAAAGTATTAAAAATAGTAAAATGTGCGAAAAATGTCCCAATTTTTATATGTACTTGTAAACACTCTATCTAAGCTACAGAAAAAATTTGAAGTGAAAACTCCAAAAAAAATTTTTGCCGAGAGCACGAAGTTGCCCTCGGCGAAGTCTTCTTCGCCGACCGCCTAGTATATGGGCGGTCGGCAAAGAAGTGTCACCGCGACCCTGACCGTTCGTTTTTAAAAAAAAAAAAACTTCGCCGACCGCCGGATCCTAGGGCGGTCGGCGAAGCCGTTTTCCCGCGCGCCCCCGCCTATCCGATTCGATTTTTTTTTTAAAAAAGTGGATGGTCTTCGCCGACCGCCGGATCGGGGCGGTCGGCGAAGTCTGGATATACGCAGAAACACACTCACTCAGCTCGGCCCTCACCTCACACACACTCACTCACACACACAGAAACACACGCACACATTCACAACGCGCCGCCGCCGCCGCCGACGCCTCGCCGGCCGCGCCCGCCCCGCCAGCCGTGCCCGTCCCCGCCGGCCGCGCCGCCCCCGCCACCGACGCGAGCCGCCCGACACCGCCGCAGGCCGTGGCCGCCCTCCGCCCCGCCCCCCGACGCCGGGTCGCGCCGGCCCCGGACGCCTGGCCGCGCCGGCGACCGACGCCGGCCAGCCCCGACCCCGCCCGGCGGCCGCGGCCCGCCCCGAGCCCGCCACCGACGCCCCGAGCCTGTGTGGGAATAGAGGTCGCCCGCAGATCCGAGCGTGTGCAAGCAGGAGGTTTCATCTCGTGTGATCCTGGCGTTTTTTTTATTCTCCTTTTTGTTCCATCTCGCGTGATCTGAAATCTCCGTCGATTGGAGTTCGTTTGAGTCTTGATCTTCTAGGAGTAGTTCAACAACATCATTGTGATTGCCTGTGCGAATTTTTGGATCGAATTATGGTGGTTTAAGTAGGATTTCGTTGAATTTTCAGTGGCCGCTGTTCTCTGTTCTTGTGTGTTCTTCGTGTTCGTCTTTACGCTCTTCTCAGCATGGGCACCGGAGGGTATGGACAGCACTACCAGCGCCGGTGCATTGGCATCGAGCGGGCTCAGGTGAGCTGCGCGCCTTTCCCTGCATAGTGTGCCAGCAAGCAGCCGAGGTGATCCGGCCTTTGGGTTCGTCAAGTGCAGTCTCGGAGAGCAGCACGAGCAGACCCATGCTTGCTCACTCTTGCTTCTCTCTGATTTGTAGCAGTACGTCTCTTGAAATTCAAGCAAGTAGGCAGGCTAGTGTAGCAATTCATTGTTGATTTGTAGTAAGTGCAGCAGCTCGTGTATAGCTTGGGCAATCAGTTATTGAGCAATTCGTGAACAATGTTTCTATTCTACAGGAGCAGTCTTGGCAAGCTAATTAATTCAAGTGCTATTTGTGTATTGTTTGCTTTCGTGAACTGCAGGAGCAAAACTCAGCACAAGTTCTCTATGGAATCCACCTAGTTCCAAGTTGCTGCTCAGAACTGCTGGGTGAAGAAGGGAGGTGCTTTCATCGGTGAAGTCAGGTTAGTCTTTACTCCTGTCTGATGACTGGGCTGAAGTCCTGTGTTCATTTTTTTAACTTGTGCAGAGAAAGGCATATATCTTCTATGTCATTACAGCCTAATATTGCTAAACAGTAGGTCCGATCATATTATTAACCATATATGATTTGCTTTATAAGAGTAACTGAGACTTTTGGATTGACTCTAATGTTATTACTGCCTAATATTGCTAAACCATTGTATCTAATGAGATGGGTATGACTGAATTTTGAGTTGATAGATAATCAAATTTGTATGGGAAGTAGCTCATTTATTTGAGTAGTTATAGAATTCCTTGGTTAGATTTTTTAGATTCGTCTGCCATTAGTTCTTGTTGTGTGGTAAAAAAGAAGCTCATCTCAGTGGCAGCAGTTAGTAAATAAGTTTGCATTACAATATATTAGTCTGCCATTTTCATTGCAGGCATGGGGCTTCTAGGACCAGTATCATAACCTGTCATGCCCACCTATGCTATAATTAATTTGTCTGATTCAACACTGTAGTCACAAAGTTGATTTCGGCCTTGTCCTGTTTATGCAGACAGGATCACGCAGAAAGAGAGTAGTACCTGAGTGTTGAACCACTGTCCCTTCTTCCATGGCTCTAAAGTTGAGTATTTTGCTTCTCAAGTTGTGCATTCTGATAAATTACTTTTTTTTCCACTGAGTTGCTGCATCAACCAGCTCCATGATCAGACATATACTGCCATTGGTTTTCTTTTGTGCTGATACATGTGAATAATATTCCATTGATTTTCTTATCGCCATCTTGTATAAGCATTGAATTGATTCAGTTTACTTGGAGTCCTCACGGGTGGCAAAGTTTTTTAGTTGCTTTATCAAGTTCGCTGATCTGTTGAGCAGCCAGCAGTTCATATGTTTTTAGTGATTTTTCTGTCTTGAACTATTTGCATTCGGATCTGATCTAATCACAGTTGCATATATATGTTGTCAGTCATATGTGTAGGGTAGGGTTAGGTAGGGTAGGATTAGATGGAGGATGGATGGATGGTTTAAGATTGAAAGGATGATGTGAGAGATGCTTGATAGATGTTTGACACTATAATGTCTTGGCTTGGCTTGGCTTGATAGATGTTTGACACTATATGTTGTCAGTCATCTAGTGGTCTTTTGCAGGAGGTGTATGTGTGGTTTCGGTGGAGTAATTGCAAATCTGCAAATGTGTTTTGCCTTTGCTTTCTGGAGAGCAAATAAAGTGCAGCGGTTAGCTTAGGCAATGAGTGTTACTATGTACTAACAGTAAAAAACCTTTTGTGCATTTTGAGAATGCAAGAAAGTTGTGCTGACTGTGTTTTAGTATCATGCCTGAATGAAGTCAGAACTGTGTATTAACCGAAATAAACATGCATGCAGAATTAATATGTATGAAACATACATCTAGCACAAAGTAGAGATTTTCCATCAGCTTAATACATTGCGGTTCAATTCAAATCCCATGGTCAAATTAAAGAACCTTGTGAATAAATCGATAGATGGTCCTAAAAGATTTCAACAGGCATGCATCTGCACTTGTCAGAAGATAAATTGAAGTCTACTATCACCAGGGCAACTTTAGCTATCAATTTTCATCACAAATTTTACTTTTCTGAAAAAGCTCTTATATTACAGATTAAAGATACCAGCAATACGGTCAGTCCCCTCAGGAGCATGGTATTGATGGAAATCATGATATATATAGGGCCACTTCATTCTCTTTTAGTATGGAACTTTACCTTTTGCAGATTGTTGAGTTATTATTAAAAAAACTTTAGTGAGTTATTATTTTTTCTCTTTGATCAGACTTGCCCTTTGCTCCATTGCAGGGTGCAGCAGCAATGAATGGAGCCCCTAAAGCGGTCCTCTCAAGCAGTCCTCTCTCTGTACCACTTTAGCATTATTCATCTCTCTCTCTGCAGTGGGTGGCCTGGTTTAGCCGGCCGCTGCCATCTTTTATCAGAGTGGCGATGCGGGGAATGTGGATGCATGCATGGCCTCCTGCAGCTTGGTGGATGCATGCATGGCCTCCTGAAGGCCGTTATTAGCCTTCTCTCAAATTTTGTATACCTTTGAACAAGGATTAGTTCCATGTCAAGTGTCAATGTACTTGTTTGATACATGAGTAAGTGTATGCCTAATGTAATCACTTTCGTATGACAGATGTTTATGGCTATAATATAATTGTGAGATATGATGAGCTCGTGTCATGAGATATGTTCTGTGATTGAATGGATGTGATATATATGATATATGTGTTTGTTTGTCAAGGGGGAAAGCGAAAACAAAAAAAAAATTCGGGCTTCGCCGAGCGTAGTGCTTCGGCGAAGGGCCTTCGCCGACCGCTTTTGCAATAGCGGTCGGCGAAGCTGGAGGGAAAAGGGCCCGGCTCGGCCATTATTCCCAGCTTCGCCGACCGCTTTTGCAAAAGCGGTCGGCGAAGACGGATCCTTCGCCGAGCACTGTAACTAGCGGCGGTCGGCGAAGTTTTTTTTTAAATTTTTTTCTTCGCCGAGCATCTCTATGTGAGGCGGTCGGCGAAGAAATTGTAAAAATAAAATGAAAATACCTTCGCCGACCGCCCACTGACAAGGCGGTCGGCGAAGAGGGAAATGGAAAAATCTTCGCCGACCGCCACCTGACACGGCGGTCGGCGAAGACGGCGAACGGCCGTCCACCCGCCGCGCTCCGTTAACGGCAACTTTTCTTCGCCGACCGTCGCTTTTGGTGGTAGGCGAAGGATACGCCGACGGGGCGTTATTTTTAGGCGGGTCGGCGAATCCCCATCGCCGACCAATAATTCCCCGACAGTCTTCGCCGACCACTACGGTCGGCGAAGCCTTCGCCGATTTTTGAGGCCTTCGCCGACCGCTCGCGTGATGGTCGGCGAAGACCCAGTTTCCTGAAAGTGTTTATACACTTGTAAAATGTAAAAGCTATAATTATACACTTTGTAAAATTGTGTTTGGATAATCTTTTTTTTAGAAGGAACATGTATTAATCTTGGTGCATTACAATCACCCTTTTACAAACAAATCCCAAGAAAAGGAAAATTACAAAGAAGTACAAAACTCCCGTTCATCTTCCTCGAAGCCTTCGAGAGATCCGTTTGTCACGCCGTCCGGCCGCTTCCCAATCGTCGTGGGGCACCAGAGCCAAACTCCACAAGGTGGAGGCCGTGGACGCATCCTTCGATTCTACCGCCGGCAACCCGAGCAAAGCTCGATTTTCACTAAAGAACATCTTTCTTGAGATTAACAGGGGTCAACAACATCTTTGGAGTTGGGCGGAAAAAATTTTAGGGGCATGTAATTTACAGGTGTTTTGGCTTAATTACCGGACATCCCAACAGACCCTAATTTATGAATTACTGATGTTGCGAGCTTTAAACACAATATCTCTTATTAGATCTTCCATATTTTCTTTTCTCTGCAACTTAATTACGTCGTCCATTGTAAACTCGTGGCTCATGTGTAATATATATTTCACTACCTATATTCCACTATGTATGAGCCGGTAGCCAGCACGTGCTATGCGAGGTTTTGGGCTCCTTAACAAGACAGTGAAGGATATAGGATACAATTTTTATCTTCTTGTCACCTTCTTTAGTATTCGTATTATCTTCGTGCGATATACAATTTTTAAAATGAAAAGTCTCACATCGTTCACCACCCAAAGAAAATAGTAACATTTTGTATATTGCACACCAAAAACCGTCATTATTCATAGCGTGTCCATGAGTGTAACACAATAAGTTATGTTGCTTATGGTAAAAACCATCCAACCTATATATGTGTTAATAAGTTCTAGACTTGTATGAGTCATAGCATCATGCTGGCTTCATGCCCATATAGCACGCCACCTATATAGTGACTTTGTTAATATCAAAATATGTGACTTCTAATAAGGCCAAACTAAAGCTCATACTATTATCAATTAGCTAATATATATATAGTTAAACTACTTAGTATGTACTTGGTCATCAAGCATGAAAAATCGTGCAATACATATACATTTTTATATATCGTACAATGCTACAATAATATAATACAAAGGCAGATCGATACAATACAAAGGCGGACTAGTATATATACTCTCTTAAGTCCCTTAGAAAAATGTCATTTTACACTTTTTTAGATGTCTTGTTTGGCTATTCGTCTTATTCAAAAAATTTAAATAAATATTATTTATTTTGTTATGAATGATTTTATTGTAAAATATACTTTGATTATGATTTATTGATTTTATCATTTGCTTAAAAAATTTTAAATAAGACGAGCGGTCAAACACAAAGTTTGAAAAAGCTAAAACGATATTTTTAAAGGGACAGAAGGTGTATAGTCTATGGCAGACATGCATGGGTCATATGAAAACGAAGAGCTGACTCTGTGCCTGCTGGTGAAGATGATATAACCAAAATCCCCTGTCACGGCCGATGGCTCGCCTCTGGTCACCTATCGCTCTAGCGGGTACATAAGTACTCCGGCGTTCGTCTTTGTGTCGACGGATTGTGTCCGCTGGCTGCTTTGTCGTCGTCGTCATACTGCACTGCACGTCAGGAGGACGACCAAGCGCGCGCTGCTGCCGCCTTGTTTTTCTTTGTCCTTTCGTACGTCTGGTCTGCCGCGCCGCCGTTGCGAGTTTGCGACTTGAGCGTGCACACAACCACACGACCCACGACCCCAGTATTATCCGTTCGTTCCGTTGCTACACGATCTGTCCGCTGTCAGACTTTGTCAAATTTATCATCCGTCCCACGTCGTACATGGTACATGTCAGTGTCATAGGTTAATGTGGGTTCACCGAATCATACAGAGACGACAAATTTGCAAGCCGACGTCTCAATTACGGCCGGTGCCGAAAACGTGATTAGTTTGTAGAACAAATGTGCTGACTATGGTATTTTAGTTCCATTTGTTTCTGAAATCCATGAATGCATGCATTGAAAAACTAGCCATGCATGCGTGCAAAACGGGATTTCAAAAGGGAACTGTGGATGATGATGCGCCCGCAGCGCAAGCCCTTATACCAAAATCATCGTCGTGTATGCTTCTGAACATAGATTGGTATAAGACCTATCTAGACGACGACAACAACAACAACAAAAACATTTCAGGAGCAAATTAAATTATTGCTCGAATTTTTAATCCTAGCCTTAGATCTAAAATTTAGCGTTCAGGTCATATCTTTCCATCTTATCTCCATCAATCCTTCAAAAGAAAACCTTCTTTCTTTCTTCATGTGCGCTAAGAAAACCTTCTTTCTTTCTTCATGTGCGCTGAATCAATCAACTCACCTCCCCTGTGCCACTTTAGACTCCTCACCTTCGCCTCGCCTTGGCGACTCCGACTACGGTATCAACCACGGCTCGGTTCTAGAATCCATGAGATGTGCCTCCTCATAGACACCATCTTTATCTTTTTTCTAAGCTCCTCAATTCCTCCCATCCCCCCCCCCCACCCCCACCACCACAACCAACGAATCTGATAGCGCCCTACGGCCGTCACCCCTTGCCCTGACTCTGCGCCTTCGCCGTCGTCTATGATTGCCGCGACAGTAACATGTGGTGGGGGTTGTAAGGCTATCCATTCCACACCTCATCCTTGCCCCTCTCAATCGTCTTCCCTGGCCCCATTGTTAGGCCAACCCCCACTGCTCCCTTTGCAACACTACCATGTGAACCCTCCATTGGCGAAGGTAAGCTTTTAAACGACCCTACCTTGACCTTGTTGAGTTGGGAAGGACTTCACACGACATCATTGGATTAAGGAAAATAAATGAATAAATATAGAAGTGAGAGTAAGCCACATGAATCACTAAAAAGAAGTTGGACGTGCGTGTATTATGCGTCGACTGTCGAATGAACCTGATGGTATGCTAACACCACCAATTTTTAAGATGATCGGAACAGAGAAAAGTTACTCCATAGAAGTGATGCATGATGCATCACATCTGTATGACAGAGATGTGAGTTGGCCGTACGTATGTGTGCGTGTAGAAGTGTCAAGCTAGCTATAAGGTGTGACTTTGCATTGTCAACCATCGATTGCGGTGTATTACGTACTACGCATTTTATGTGTGCGCTGTCCACCAAACATGCTTGCTCTGAAAATGCAAAGAGAAGAGAAAAGCCAGAGAAAAAGGAGGAAAGGACTAGCTGTGAGAGGAAGCACGCACTTGCGGCCGGGCGGGGTAGTCGTTGGGTGTCACGAGGCGACAAGGATAGCCTTTAGTTGGGTCAAGATACGTCCGTCCGTCCGTCACCTCACGAGCGGACGCCTCCTGTCCGTCCATTCACCCATGTAGTGGTAGACTTGTTGGTAGTGGCGGCCGCCGCGACGGACGTACTCGATCGCCTCTCCGTGCTGTCCTTTTGCTTTCTCCTTTTCTGTGCCGGCCGTCTGTCTGTCCACTGGACCTTGCTTGGTGCCGCCACGTCTCGTCAACGCCCGGCCGGTCGAGAGCGCAGCCCACAGATATCCGCTCTCGCTTATCCACGCACCCACCACTGTGCTCGCTCATCTCTCCGAATAAACCTCTTGTCTTCTCGCCCTCAGCTCGCTCTGCCCTTCCATTCATTCCTTTCTTCGCCACCAAGTAACCAACCCCCATCTCCATCCGATCCATCAGTCATCCACCGAGCGCGCGCGCGAGCTGGAGGATCCATCCATCTAGAGGCGGCGGCTACCAGAGACGTCGACGACGATGAAGCTGGTGTGGTGCCCCGACACGGCCTCCAAGGCCTACATCGACGGCGTCCGTGCCATCGCCACCACCAACAACAACGACTGCACCTCCCACGGATCCCACGAGCTCGCCGAGCTCGTCGCCGCCATGGCCGGCGGGTGGAACGCCCAGCTCATCGTCGACGCCCCGTACATCCACGCCGCCGACTCCAACGCCGTCTCGCCCTCTAGTAGCCACAGCTGCCGCTCCTCATCGCCCGCCACCAGCCTCGCGCTCGCCGCCGCGGCGCGCCGCACCGGCGGCCGCTACGCCCGCCTCGACGACGTCAACGTCGTGACTCATCCGGACAAGGCCACCATCAACTCAGGCGGCTCAGCGACATCCTCCTCCGCCTCCGCTGCCGAGGCGGCCATGACAAGGTTGGAGGGCGTGGACCTTCTACTCCTGGACGCGCGCCGCAACGACGCGTCGGCCATACTGAGAGCAGCGAGGCCAGGTCCGCGGGGCATGGTCGTGGTGCGCCACGGCGACATCACCGGAGGCGTCCGGCGTCGCGCCGCCGCTCCGCCGTGGGGGATGGCGGCGGGGACCAGGGGTCGTGCGCGCGGCGTACCTTCCCATCGGCGCCGGCGGCGTCGAGGTGCTCCACGTCGGGGTCGGCAAGGGGCCCAGCCTTGCCACGACGACGCAGCAGCAGCACGGGCAGAGCAGGAGGATGAACGTTGCCGGTGGTGGTGGACGTGGAAGGTGGATCCGACATGTTAACCACCGGACCGGCGAGGAGCACGTCTTCCGGCGACAGTAGAGTATAGCCGGCCTACTCCAGCTTGCTTTGCTCCACCGCCCATCCTTGCTGGTAACTGGGACCCACCCACTAGAGGCTACGTGTACACACGTACAGCTAGCTGGCGTGGCCGTATCGATCGATCAAAGTCAACGAAAGTTCGTGTAGCCTACTAGGTGCATGTTAATTTTCTCTCGGTAGATTCGTTGAACCTGCCCGCGCGATATATATACTATCCGGGTTGGAAATGTGACGAGTCAATATATATAGTGTACAGTGTATAATTTACTAGTGCTGGTCCTACAACGACCATTCTTATCTGGCCCTTAATTTGTGAATTAGTGATGATGCGTGCTTTCAACACAATATTTGTTGTTAGGTCTTCCGTGTAATTTCTTTTTCTCGTGGAAATACGTCGTCCACCGACCGTGCACTCGTGTAATAATATTTTCACTTGCTATAGTAGTTTGTGTATATCTTTTATGTAAATTTTGATCATCTGATATTTCAACTACTAAGAACTATATATCTTGTGGAAGATCTTGGCATTTTGCTTGTACAAGATCATAGAGATGGATCTATCTCTTGTGGAGAAACTTAACATGCAATTTGCTTGTAGAAATCGTAGACATATGTCTTCTAGAAGATCTTAGCATTTTGCTTGTATAATATCATAGAGATGGATCTATCTTGTGGAGGCGCTTAACGTGAAATTTGCTCGTATTATATCATTTTGCTTATAGAAGATCTCAGGATTTTGCTTGTGGAGAAAAAGGAAAGGAAGAGAATATATAAAAGAGAAATCTTCTCTTATTTCCTATCCTCAAACAATGAACTACAAGACTATTATTGGTTTATTTACTACTAATACCTCAAATCTTAGAGGTGCCGGCCCTTATTAATTAGGATTTTTTGGGAAAGGCATTATAGTACTAGTATATATATTTGAAGAAACTCCTATATATGATAATTGGATCACAAAAATCATGATTTTCTTAATCGTCATGAGAAAGTAGAAAAGGTCCTCCCATCCTTACTTTTCCATCCATAAGGACATCCCGCCGCAACCTTTTTATCTTCATGCATGTGCTTCCAGCATTAATATATTGGATAGCTAACGGACTTCATCACGAGTAGTTGAGTATGCCTCGGAAATCTAAACCTAAACAATGACATGTTTACACGGTCTTCCACACACATTTGGCATTTTCTAGAATCTCATTCAAATTAAGGACCCATGAGTAATTTCAAGTATATTCTATGATTATGGTTTTTATATATAAATGAGTAGTGATAGGTTTGCCACATGTAGATTTGAATCCTAGCTCCGTCACTGCCCACGACTTTCACGACTAGAGCCTTCTTGCCATCCTAGCTACCCAAACATTGTATGATAGTTTTTTTCTGTATCTGTATATAATAGGCCGCGACCGATGTGGCAACATGGAAAGAATTGAATTTTATTGGATGAAACTCTATTGACTCGGTTTTTTAGTCTAGAATCGCGAGTAGAAACCTTGTATCGATGTTAGTTGTGTCATCCATGTTTTATTGTATTTATTATCTAACATGATATTTCTTGGAAAAAGTACTATAAAAACCTACATGAAAAATGGCATATCATGAGCTTAGCATAAGTACGTTGCACCTACTTGGTAACATGATCCGATGGTTACTATGTATGAGCCGGTAGCTAGCACGTGTTATTCGAGGTTTTGGGCTCTAACGAGTAGACAAGGGTATAGGATGTAGGGGGTGCTGGGTGCCGACCACCCAAGTTGGGGGGAAGGCGCCGACCACCCCTTGCTTGGGCCGCCTGCTGCCACGCCCAAGACGACGACCGGGCCAAGGGACGTCTCTGTTCATCTTCCTCGCGCCGCCGCCGCTCCCGCGACGCCGCCGCCCCCCGTCCCCCGGCCCCCCGCCATGGCTCCGGCCGAGCCCTAGCGTGCCAGCGGGCCCCCTTCTACCTTCCCCGCCTTCCGCCGCCGCCGCTTCCCTCCGACTCCGACCTTAGCCCTGGCGCCCGCGCTGACCTCGGCGCCCCGCCGCCTACCCGTACCCAACCGAATGGGTCTAGCCCCGGCCCGGAGCTGGGCGGGCGCCCCGCTGAGCTGAGCCATTTGCCACCGCCCCGTGTCGACGGTTGCGCCAGGCCGGCCGGGCTCTTCTATGGCCGAGGGAGGAATGGAGGGGGAGGGAGGTCGGCGGACCCTAAAGGCGGCGGGCGGCAAACCCTAAAGCGATGGTGACTCGCCGGAACCCTAAATCGACGGCAGGTGGTCCGACGAGGTGACGACGCGACGAAGACGACGACGCTTCACCTGGGCTTTTGGGCCGCCAAAGTGGTGGGCCGGCCCAGCTGGGGGTTGATCGGGCGCGGCCTTCGGGCGCTGAAGACCGGCGATAGGATGTGCTACCAACCATTGAGGGGAAGACCCTGATTTTTTTAGCAAAAAGGGGGACCCTGAGGCATCGTCAAACACTCATGTTTTTTAGCAAACTCAAACACTCGTTTTCTGGGCTGGGCTGACCGATGTACTAGAGTATTTTTTTTTTTTGGGAGGTTTGGGCTTTCTGACGAGCAAGCATGAATTGTTGGCTACTCATATGGGCTTGCGGAACGGTTAGTGTGGCTACTTTGTTTTGTTGGCCCAAGTGTTTTCCTCCACATTCCCGACAAAAGCAAATGTTCCGTATACTCCTGTAGGCTGTAGCTCCTTTTGACTTTGTGCGCAAAATTCATTTCCTCACTCGTTTGTATATATATAAAAAATAAAATCTACGAAGTAGATAATACAATACGCGTACAAGCGACTCTGTAATACAGTATACAGAAGAAATGTCTGCGGATCAAAACTCGAGCCTGAAAATTGAGGTAGGGGCACGACCTCTACACTCTCTAGCTAGTGTCCAAAGCAATCGACAAGGATGGACACAGCCAACTCGGCGGTGAGACGACCCGACGACGACGGCGACGGTTCGGCGGCTGTAGCAGCAAAGAAGCGCATCATCATCATCACCATCGCCAGGCGTGCCGGAGCCGCCGCCCGTTGCAGAGCCTGTCGGACGACGCCGACGACTCGTAGCCGCAGGCTGCGACGAGGCTTGACGCGGCGGCGACAAGGCCACGGCCCCGGCCTGACCGACGCCACCGCCAGCAGCTGCTCGCTCGTCCGCCACCGTAGCTGAGAACGAGCGGCCCAGGGCGTCCATCAGGATCGCTCGCCGTCCATGCAGACCGAGACCGATCCTCCGCTCCACCGCCGCTGCAGCAGACCAGCTGCTGCCGGGTAGCTCGCTCAACGACATCGCTCCGCGCGCGCCGGCGACGAGTACTGGTCGGAGTTTGTTTTTGGCTCCCACGATCTTGTACGTGGGTGGGTGAGTGCAGACTGCTTGAGTGCTTGGTCTTGGATGTTGCCGAGGTGTGAGTGAGTGAGTGAGCAATTTATAGCAGTGGCGATGTGAGCGGTGTGGTCGGCGCACGAGACGCGTGTCCGGCGGCACGCGGCGGTCGGCAGCCGCACGCATCCGCATCCCGTGGAAACCAGGGCCACATGCCATGCCTACTCACGGCTGCGGTTTTTTTTTGGTGTGGGGGTGGGGCAGACCACACGGACCACACGTACGGCTTCCGCGAAGTATCGGCGCCGAGTGTCCGCGTCACGTCGCAAGCACCCACGTGATTGTTGGGAAAAAGCAGTGGATAGCGGTGTGTGTATATCATCCTGAGTGCTTGTCAATTTCGTTCCAGAAACTACGAGTGTACGGCGATCATCCACCACCGTCAACTTCGTTCGCTATGGAAACACCGCTGTAACGACATGGCCGGCCCTTTTCCCTGTTGTATTAGTCAAACCCCTGTGATGGTTTGGCTTGAGGGATGTTCTCTATGTGAGCTAGATTTCCAAATCTTTTTCAAGTGGCCATATACCCAGAGATAGAAGTTGTTGGGCTCATACAGATGAAGGCTGGAATATTCAATTTAGAAGACAGATCGATGGAGGTTGTTGGGCTCATACAGATGAAGGCTGAAATATTCAATTTAGAAGACAGATCGATGGAGTGCTAGCTGTTGAATGGACTGAACTTATGGAGCTATTGGAACCTGTAATTTTAGAGGTAGGCAGAGATAGAATGATTTGGGCACTAGAACCATCCAAGAAGTATTCTACAAAATCTCTGTACAAGTTTATGACAACAGGTGGTGTTGAAGATCGGCAGATGATGAACTTATGGAAGTCTAGTATTCCTTTGAAGGTTAAAATCTTCATTTGGATGGCTGTCCATGAGATAATCCAATCAGGGGTCCAATTAAAAAAGAAAAACTGGTAGGGGCTAGAAAATTGCTTCATTTGTGATATACCTGAAACATCTGATCATATTCTCTTAGAATGCCCCATTGCCATATACTTGTGGACCTTCCTCGAAGTGGCACTTGGTTGGCAGCAATCACCAACTAACTCTGCTGATTTCTTACACGAGTTCCTTGAAGACTGCCATAGAGTTAGGCAAGAGGTGACAATGTTCATTTGCGCAGGTGCATTGTGGACGCTATGGAAGACTCGCAACGACATGGCAATCAACAAAAAAGTCATGGCTTCACCCAAAGGGATCGTTCACAAGACGCTGGTGCTGATCAAGGCGTGGAAGCCGTTACTGAAGAAGAGGATGGAGCCGGTGGCGGATGAGATGCTGCAAGCACTAATGATGAATGCTCACCGATATGCGGAGGAAAGAAGAACTGGAATATGTCCCGTTAAAAGAGTTGTTTTTAGAAATCTGGCAAGTTCTTTTGGTGTTGATGTCTGTAAACGTTCTGGTTGCTTACTCTACTGTTGTGTGTCTTCGAGCCGCCTGGGATGGTAGTCGTTCTCGTTTTTAAGTCGCTCTAGTTCTGTTAGAATTATGATTAGATGTTGGTTAGAAGTTCCGGGCATCACTTTAGAGTGCGTAAACATGTGTTTCTGGTTTCGACCAGGTTTGGGTCAAATGTATTTGTTAAGCTTTCAATAAAACCGGGTGAATGCCTTTGATCTAAAAACCCCTGTGATGGGCTTGTGTACTGCTACTCTGTTTTCTAAGTCAGCAATTGGTATAACACTCCAGCAAGGATCTGTGTTGGGCACTAGCGGAGCCAGGTGGAGGCCAAACTGGGCCATGCCCCCCTGGCTCCGTGATTTTCTAAAGGCCATGAATCTATATGCTCTGCATGTTGCTGCATTTCCCTTTTTTATTCTTCTATCTATACATATATGTGTGTTAAAAATAGTTAATTGGGTAATACTTTTGGTTGTCAATTAAGTTCTTGTGATGCTTTTTTGGCCAACTTTTTATGCTTGGCAATTTTGTTGTCAATCATATTTTGTATACTGTGACTTAATTATAAATACCGAGATTATTTTTTTTTCACTGTTCGTCGTGGAACCGAATTCATTTGACGAATTGCGCCCCCCTTCTATATTCTATTTCTGGCTCCGCTACTGGTGTTGGGGAACTATCTATCTTCACCTCCGTTTACAATAAAGAAGAAGACTCATTCTGTTTCCTTTTTTTGTGTTGGAACGGGGCATTTTTCCGGTACCGCTCAATACCGAAATACTGTTTACTTTATTAGAATCATAATAATAAATAGATTTTCTATACTTTTCTTAAGATTAACCTTTTAAACTTTGAGCGAATTTCTAGAAAGACCAGTTAAAATTTAAGAATTGTGTTAAATCAATAATTCCAGCTTGGGGCAGACCACAGAGCTTGATGTTGGAAAAAGGACTGGCCTGCAGCACGGACCGCGGAGTGCTCTGTCAATCCTCGTTGGAAAAACACGGAGTGCTTGTCAATCCTCGTTGGAAAAAAAAAAACACGAATGCTTGTCAATCCTCGTTGGAAAAAGCACTGGCCACCGTTGAGTTCCACCTTTTTTTTTTTTTTTTAAAAACTTTTTCTGGCGGCTGTGTGGCACCATAAAGGCTTGCCAACGCGCGGACATTGCGTGCTGACCTAGAATCCACATGAGTTCCAAGCCATGTCACACCAGTTTGTAATCTCGCAGGGTGGCAGAGTAGCTTGCAGAAGCTGTCGTGGTTTGCTAAAGAAACGAGGCGAACGCTAGAGCACGTGTTGGGACCTGAAAGTGGCTCTGCTGTGGATTTGCAGGGTCTACATGCAGGCAATAAAATGGAGGGTTGTGATCCCAAATGCAAATTCCCATATGCTGAGCGCTGAGAGTCTAGCTTGCCTAGTACATGATTCTTTATCAACGTGGCAATCACTTTTATGTTAAAAAATATGAATATTAGCCTACGTTGGCCCAGCAATGGCTATATGCATTGGACTTGGAGGGGCAAGATGTGCCACACTAGAGTGCGCAAAACCGCGAAAGTGGGGGGTGCAAGTACAGAAGCCACAACCTGCAGCGGTGTTGCACCTAAATACATGATGCTAAACACATGAGCAGTGCACTGAACTGCACTTAAATAAATTCTTAAAGTAGAATTTTTATTTTAGAGTTACTACAGTAGTAGGCGATTGCGGCCTCAACTTCAATTTTTGAATGAATATGCAAGGATCAGTGCATACAAATTTACAATTGAGAAGAGAGAGAAAGAGAGAGCAGAAGTCTTAAGTTAAGAACTGTCACATTGTTCTCAAAAAGAAAAAAAAAAATCAACACAAAAGTTGAAGAGAATGGTGGGCATGCGAGAAGCTGGAATATTAATATATTCCCTTTTGTAAAAACCAATGGGCAGGCTTTCTAGCTCGTTGTGACCAGAGGCGAAGATCCAATGCACTATTCGAGACTTGGCATAACCAGAATCTCAAAGTTCACAAAACCAACAAAACCATACAATTACAAATAGGTTTCACTTTTTATTCCCTACTTCCATTGTTCCTAATGTAGGAGTATAGTAGTACTTCCTTATTTTAAGACTACAAAACACAAACTATTGACATTCAGTTTTGCTATGGGTTTGCTCCTTTTCACTAGAAACAGAGCATGGCCCAAATTCTATCCCCCAGCATATCTGCAGTTTTATTATTCTAACAGATGTGCTCTCTTTTCTGAGTAGCTACCCAACCTTTCATCTGTTTCCGTTCCTCAAGGTTACATGATTTAGAATTTTAGGTGCAGCAATGGTGCACTGGTGCTGCTAACTCACTATTTCCCTTTCTTGCTGAACCCAGTCCAAGATCAAGCTTCATAGCCGAACGGGCGCATGTGCAGCCCATAAGTCAAGCAAGTGAGAGATCATACGTGTCCGATGCTGCAGATCCTGATCCTTTCGTTGCACCAGTTTTTTTCCTAGCTCCCCTATAAGTTCTCCGTGGACCTGGAGCCTCCATGCTTGGCTTTCCAAAATGAATGTATGGGCTTTCCAAAATGAATGTATGCAGTGCCATGTATAGTTTTCCAAAGGATTTGGTAGACTGTCACTTCAGTGTTTTGCTGGAAGTAATCTATAAGCCTTTGGCAGCATGATCTCTTTCAGTTGTTCCAAGGCAATGTCAGTGTGCTCGCAATGTTGTCCCCTCCTGAAGATCGGCGCCATTGTAGAACTTCTATCTGCTGGTAGAATAGGAGTACCACTTTCAGCTTTTGATAACCGTGCAGATTGCATTCAGACAGTGAGGTCCGTTGTTTATTGTACTCAGGGCATGGCCAACGCGGGCTACAATCTCGTACTGCCTCAACATAATTTAGTGAGACCACACAAGCAAGCATACACTAGGTAGGTGTGTCTCCCAACACCAACAGTGAAAAGATTCTTCTCCTGAACAGTACCTGATAGGACATATGGCAGCCTTTATCCTATTCTCTGCTCCAGAAGCATTAGCTTTTTCTCCCCAATGCATTGCTCGCTGTTGGCTTTGACATTTTGTCAGACGAGACCATCGCTTCTCCTGCAAGAGACCATGAGCACCTGCGAGGCCACTTCTCTGGATGACATGGAGTCTACACTCTACACACCTAGCTGGGCGTTGGGGCGATGCGCCAACCTGTAGCGATGGAGAAGCCCTCAGATAGTGAGATCTGACACTGCAGATTTACTTCAATAATAATTGAATCCAGAGAAGCATCAACTATGCCTAGGTTATTATGCTGATGAAACTTATGCTGATCATGCTGCTTGCAACATAATGGGTCTGGGCGAAACCATTGAGTGCTAAAATTAAGAAAACTGTCCCAGTGTTTTCTGTGCCATAGATCAACATATGGCACCCATGAGAAGTCCTGTGTAGGTAGTTGAGTAAGTTCTTTCTTGATAGTATTAACTGTGAGCTGAAAATGTGGGGGAACAACCCCAACTATGTCTGTACTTGATGAAAGCTGCAGTATTACACTAAAGAAAACTCATCTTCCAGTGTATTTCTGTCTTTCTTGATAAATACCAGCCAAGCTTCTATTCCATTCTCTTCCGTAAAAAGGGCCCCAACCATAGTAGAAACAAAGGGTATTCATTTCGACGAACAATATTATGTTGTATTTCCCTGCCAGCAAAAAGGTGCTTGACAAAAGAGTTGAAAGACATCTGACAGGATGGTGTGCCACCAAGCTCTATGAATTTCAGAAACTCACTAGCACTATCTACAAACCACTCGAATCTTATAAAACACAGATCTGCTGGACTCATAGCTGTTTGGCCAAAGGCAGAGAAAATAAAAGATTCTGTAGCATGTGCAATTCATTTAGGAAAGGAAGAATTCCTCACCTCCTGTTCCATCTGTTCTTCTTCAAAAGATTATATTCTTGTATTTGTGCACTGTGTCATCACACTCTTGAGCAGCTTTCGCTTCAGCTTCTTGCGCCAACGCAACAACGACAAATTAGTGACCTGCCACTTATTGGATGTCTCAAGAACAGCCTCCAGCTTGATGTGCGCCATCTCCAGCTTCTCTAAGTTATCGCTTGATCTGAATTTTCTTTGCCATCATACCTGTGTACCAGACAGATAGAATTTGGCTAACTGTCTCCTGGACAATCACAGAACTGATCATCTCGGACATTAAGATCCAATAAGTAATTGTACAATTCCTTCCCTGCTCAGAAAAAACATTTGTACGTGAGGAGACTAAATAACATTGGAACACCAGAAAATATTTAGCTTACTCGCTGTTAGGAGTAAGGACCTACCCGCAATTGAAGTGCAAGGAAGTGATGAGGAGTTCTCGCAAAAAAAAGTGTATATACTATAGAAAGATATTCCGAAGGGTACTGTGAATGTGATGCCCAAGATTTTCAAAGCAAAGAGACGTCGAGAAGTCAACAACAGGGGTTTGGTTGTGACCGGTGAACAGGGGTAGCAACATGAGAATCTGCCGGTCGGCACGTGTTTGTGCAAAAATCAAATGAGAGCCTGCAGTTTTGGAGACTAGACCGCAGGTCCATAGCAATGCTGCGGTTCTCCGCATTATTTAGCTCAAAAAACCATGGGCACGCGCACGGAGAACAGTCAAACAGCAGGTGCAAAGCAAACAGTCAAACAGAAGTCAAAAGCATCACACACCCAAACCATGCACGGGTAAACTGTAGTTTTATCTGCTTTCTGAAATGATCAGGCACAGTCAGGGGACTATGAAATGGGGAATTCCAGTCAACTAAAGTTTGCTTATGTATTATCAGCCATGGAGTGAAATACATTTTTACAGTCAACAAAGGGTAAAATAATTTCCCACTTGAATATATTGCCCACACTGGAGACTGTAGAGGCAATGCAAGTCACCACTCATAATTTACAGAGTGTCAGAGTTTAGGACATGGGGGAGACAGAGCATTCCACCAATCTATTAGAAGTTAGAGCAGAACAGAGCATTACACCAATCTTTATAATTCTCTGGAAAGGAATGGCTCATGGTCCATAACCACCCTCTTAAAAGTTACATAGAAATTAACAGTACACATCTTAAAAACACATTACAGTTGATATATATATATATGCTACAATGGTCAAACCATGTCAGCAAAAGATCAGCTGGAGAAAAACATGCAGCAGCATAAAAAACTAAAAAAAGTTATGTGCTCAACATATAGTACTTCTAATGGTCAGTTTGTGATCTACATGCCATGTCTTTTGCTTCTCGTGACTCTGTATTTGGAGCATTTATGATCTATGCATATTTTTGCTCAGCTATGAATAGTAACTCCAAATACTTGATTTGTTCCTTGAACATCCAATGTCCTTCCCTTAAATGATTTTGAATTTCTGATGTAGCTGCAGTGCTGCTAACTGATTTTCCCTTTCTTTCTGAATCCAGTCCACAATAGTGTCTTGCAGCTGGACAGGCGCGTGTGCAACCCACAGGTTGAGGAATTGGATGATGGTACTTGCTTGTCTCCCTATCTCCTGATCATGCCATTGCAACATCTTTCCTTTGATAGGTCCCTGAAAAGTTCTCATGCATGTTCTCTGTGTGCCCATGCTTTCCTTCTCAACCTGAATATATGCAGCACCATGTTTTAATTTCCAAAGCATTTGGTAAACTGCCGCTTCATCATTCTTGCAGAAGTAATCTATTGCCTTCGGCAGCATGGTCTCTTCCAGTTCTCCCAAGGTGAAGTCTGTATGCAAGAAATGCTGCTCCTCGCTATAGATTGCCGGTACTACTTGAGTTCTATCCACAGGTAGGATATCTTCTAAACATCCATGAGGGGCAAATAGAAGTCCAACTTTCAGATATGAAGAATCTTGTACAGAATAGTTGGTTTCAGGCATGAAGGACCTGTGTTGGTTGCAGTCCACTGAGACATTGCACTGCAGATCTACATCAATAACTGGTTCCAGAGAAACATTTGGTGATCTTGACTTTTACTACCATGACAGAGCTTGTGCTGATCATGATGCTTGCAACATAGTGGGTTTGGGCGAAACCAATCAGTGCCAAACCTGCGAAGAATATCCCTATGTTGTTTGTGATGTGTATCAATATCTGGCACCCATGATAAATCTTCTGTAGGTAGTTGCAGTAGTTTATTCCTCACCGTTTCAACTGCAGACTTGAAATCGAAAAGATGAGCATACAGCTGTAGGCACTGAATTGCCATCCCTACTATGTCAGTACTATCTGAAAGTTGTAGCATCAAAGAAAAGAAGAAGTCATCCTCCGATGCACTAGCATCTGTCTGCACAAAGATGAATTCAGCCTCTATTCCATGGTATGGATTAACATACGCCACCAACTGTACAAACAAAGGACGCTTGTTTGCCTGAATGATTATGTGCTGTAGTTTCTCGCCATTCAGAAGATGCCTAACAAGAGTGTCAAAGGGCATGTGGTTGCGTGGCGTGCCACCATGCTCTAGTAATCTGAGGAACTCACTAGCACCATCTGCGAACCAGTCAAATCTTCTAACAGCAGAACTGCTTGACGCATCTTTGTTGGGGTTAAAGATGGAGAAAACTAACGACTTTGTAGTATGCGCTATACGTACAGGAAACCAGGACTTTCTCACCTCCTCTTTCTGTCTGTTCGTGTTCTAGGATCCTCTGCTTGCATCTATGCAGCGTTTCATCACACTCTTGAGCAGCACGCTTCAGCTTCCCACGCCAACGCAACAAGGATGGGTTGCTGATCTGCCACTTCTCTGACGTCTCGAGAGCAGCCTCCAGCCTGACGTGTGCCATTTCTAGCCTCTCCAAGTTTCTGTTCGCACTTGATACGTCTTTGTCCTCATATTTCTGTACTAGATTGGATATGATTTGGCTAACTGTCTCCTGGACAAGTGCAGAGGTTACAATCTCCGCCATCGGGATTTAAGAATCTACAGATCCCTTCCCTGTTCAAAAAATCCAATATATGACAGCATGCATGAGAGACTAAACATATGAACTTTGGATCAGAAGCAAAGATTTAGCTTAGCAACTCTAGGATCATACCTCAGACTTGATGATATAGAAATAATATGTCGAGTCCAAATCACACAACAAGGCAAGCTGAGAGAACATGAAGAGAATATAAACGATAGGAGTGTGCAATTGTTGACACATTTGGATAAAATATAATTGCCAACTTGCACATTGTCAAAGTAGAGAAATTGTAGGACGAGGTGCGTTCAAAGTAGTATGGAAAAACAAAGATATATTATACTTATTGTGTGTCGTCAGATAGACAAATTGTCAAAAAAAAAGGCAGAAAAGATATAGTCGCAATTTAGATTCACAAAACAAGACAATATAACATTTCTCTTGGTTGACGGTGTCAAATCGAATGGTGTTGACTTTGGAAGGCCGTGCCAGTCAATCAGAATAGTCGCCGGTGAGGAAGGTCCAGCGGAGGTTCCAAGATTCGGTGTCACTGCAGCAGATGGTGGTTTAGAGGGGGCGTTGATGCAGCGTTTGGAGGCCGCCCGACCAGGCTTGGCAGGCCATGGCCCACGGCCCACACGCCCACGGCCTACTTGGCCCAGCCCGGAGGCGAGCAGGAGGCTCGCCCCGAGGTGGACGCGGGCCCGCCGAGGCCGGAGCCGAAGGCGGTGAGCGAGGTGGAGGATGGCAGCAATGTGGAGAAGCTGAAGGGGTCGCCGTAGCTTTAGGGTTCCTGGCGAAGGGCACCCTCGTTTTAGGGTTCCGGCGAGGTCCCCATTTGCCTCCATCCTCGCCGCCGGGGATTGCGCCTGACCGCCTGGCCGCGGCCGTTGACACGGCGGGCAAGCAGCAATCCGCCGGCGGTGAGCGAGGGCGTGGGGGCACCGCCGGCCGGGCCGGCAGGCAAGACCCATTCGCTTGGTATGGGTAGGTGGCGGGAGCGGCGGGCCATCCATGGCGGCGGTGGCGAAATGGCGGCTAGGGTTTTCCGGCGGGGAGAAGAAGAAATGCGAGGGGAGGAGGGGCGGACGCCGGGGGCGGAGGCGGGGCGGGGGGGCGAGGAAGACGATGGGGAGGCGAGGAGGTTGACGACGACCAAGATGCCTGGCGGGCCTTCATGGGCCGTTGCTAGGTCGCCTAGCCGGTGCCTAGCACACCCCGCGTTGGAGGGCTTCGCATTTGTCTGGCAAAGGAGTTGCGACCATGAAATTGTCGAAATGGAGTGCGAGGTGGCCACCGGAGTTGGCGAAGAGGCCGATGTGGGAGGTTTGTGGCCAACAAACCGTGTTGTCAAGATCACATGCGTGGTGTGGTGGCGGGGCGGTCTCAAGAGTTTGCAAAATTTTACTTGGCAAATCTTAAGTTTTTGCATCTTTTAGAAAAATATGCCAAGTAAAAAAAGAGCACATCTCCAATAGTTTGGCATAATTCACTTGCCAAACTCGGATCTAACTTACTCCAGAACCCCGAGAGAGAAACAAAATTATGTTTATGCCCTTCCACCTCGTGAAAACTTAAATCCGGAACCCTAAGACGAAAACAAAATTATGTTTATGGCCTTCCACCTCTTCTAGTATGGATGGATGCGCCCGGATACGAAAGCACGTATATATGCGTGTGCGGGAGGCTCTTTTTTCCGAACTTGGGATAAATGACAACCTGGGTGGGGAACTATTGGAGAAGGTTTTTTCTGCTTTTGCTAGAAAAATAAGAATGACAACCCAGGATGGGGAATCGCTGGAGATGCTCTAACTAGCAATCGGAGGCGGTTTGTGGTACTTTGCTTTGATGAGACAACTAGATTAGTCGCATTGGTTTGTAGTGTCGATTAATACGCAATATAAGGAACTAGAAGTATACCCGTGGCGTTGCGGGATTCTCTTAATAACACTTTTATATGGAACATTATGTATACATATATAAGAATTTGTCCGATAGTTATTTTAACTAATCAGCTCTCGTAATAAGAATTTGTGTGATAGAATATTTGATTAGATTATAGAGGAATAGGTGATGAAGTAAATATTGTATGTTGGTATAACTTATATGTTAATAGATTAAAGATTTAAATCATTTTACATGATAGAGATGACATGGATTTTTTAATTAATAAGGGATGACATGGACATAGTGGGTGTTGGTATACCTTATAGCATAAAATATAGAGGTTTTTAAAACAAAAATAAGGGCTTAAAATAAATATTAACATAGTATAGGGGCTTGACTAACATGATTCCACTAGTTTTAGTGATTTATATATTTTTTAGGGATTAAAAAGAAAATGCCCAAGAGTTTGCAAGCCCTACGACATAAAAGACGTATCCGTGACGTAACCCAACGATGGAACCTACACAAGAACAATCTAGAAGAGACTAGAGAACACCGGAAGGAAGGTGGGGCCCACCCGGCAGAGCAGCGGCGGCGCCTGTCGGGGAGCCCCCCCTGTCGACCTCCCCCATTCAAGGTCGGTTCACCACCGCCTATGAGGAGTAATCTAGTCCATCCATCAAGGTCGGTTTGATCCAAGGGCTATCGTGCATCCTCCTGGGGCTATATAACAAGACCCCCGACCCCAGGGTGAAACCCTAAGTCATTCTACTCCATACCAAGTCCATCATCAAGACTCCAAGTCAAGACCCTAAGCCCTAGTTCCACCATAACAAGAGCAATAGCTATCTAGGCTAGTTCTAGAGGAAGTCAAGTATTGTCTTGAATTCACGATTGTCAAGAAGTAGCGGGGAGCCAAGCTTCTCATGGCTTCTCTCTTGTATTCACCATTGTAAGTATTTAGTTAGAATACAATTGCTATGACTTTATTCTATTTAATGATTATATTCTTATTTATATGTTTCCATGCTTATTATGATTATATATTTAGTTTAGTATGTTTGTCTTTATATTCAAGCATGGAGTCGTATAGCCATTTAGATGATCACTATGTGGGTGGTCGACAATGTGTAAACGTGGTGTTTATACAACGTTTACTGCCGACATCACCCTATATTCGGGATGTGTGGTAGATCGTGGATGTGATACTCCCATTGAGTCCTTTAGAGTCCACCCGAATGTAGGGCTAGTTGAGCTTTGTTACTATGGTAGGTTGGTTTTGTTCGAATCTACCTTAGTAATATTCACCGTGTGTAGATATAATGCTTTCATACAATGATGACTAGATGTATTGCACTAATTGTAGTATGCATTGACATGTAATTAGGAGTAACTTAGGAATATTCCATCCTATTCTACCTATACCATGATATTTAGCCTTGTTATGACACCATCTAGTGGCATACCATTATCTTTGACTTGGATGTTATTATCATTATTATTATTTATCATTATTTATCTTTATCTTGTGACTTACCTAGTTTGAGTTTAGTATGATGCATATGGTTTTACTCTACATTACACCACTTGCAAGTGAATCATTATTAAACCATCAACCTACCCATAGCCTACCCCTCTCCTTTTCGGTAAAAATATAAAATACGATACTGGATAGACTCACGGTGAAGTGCTACAATTAGGGTAATTCTATCCGTGGGCTTGCGGATACAAGAATTATATTATTATTGCAAGAGTTTCAAGTGTCATATAAAAAGAATATCCGTTCACGCATTTCTTTTAGCGTTGTGAGCTAGGGTGACCAGACTAGTTTCAGTAGGCAATGCTAGAATGTGTGGTACGACTTTTGTTGCCTATCGTGGTGAGATTAATTCCACCATTGATAATGTTACAGACTTTTTGTGTCATATAAAAAGAATTCCACCATCATAGGCAATGCTAGAAGTTTACGCCGTTAGCGATCTTTGTTAAGCGTGTTTAGAACTTTTCAAATTTAAAAGTTTGATATAATTTGTTTTACTAAAGGAAATCTTGTTTAATTCGTATCTTTTCACGTTCTAGCTCCGATTTTTAAGTGATCTTCACGCCTCCAGATGTGATCGTAGTGAAACGAAGATTTGTTTTATAACCCTTTTATCTTGTTTTATACTTTGTTGGTGTAATGTTCTAATATAGTTCTTTTGTTGCTTCGGTGTATGATTTCTCGGATGCTTGTGTGGTGCTTTGTGACGATGTTCGGTCGGTGAGTTTTACGTTGTTGGCCAAGAAGAAGAAGTTGGTGATCTAGTAGACGGTGAGCAGTTAAATGGAAGATCAGGAATTATTTGAAGATCGGGACCCTCGAAGTTCTTTGAAGAATTGAACTAGAAGAAGGAATTGAGTTTGAGGCAAGTATAGCATGGGACTATCCTTGTCATGTGCATGTGTCCTCCTTGACAAACTTAGAGATTATAACATAGTTATTGTTATCTTGTACCTTGTTGCCTATGGGGATTGTTTGCATATGGGTAGTATATTGCTAGTGCTCAACTTTATATAAACATGATCTAATGATGACTATGATATAAGCAATGGTTTATATGAGATGATGTTTACCAACATGGACCATAGGGCAAGAGCTCATGCTTTTACATGAAGCACTTGGCTCTCCATAAGGACTTATCCTTTGGCAAAAGCTGGGACTTACAGTACAACTGTGGGGGTTATATGGCTCGACTTTTAGTCGGTCAATGGACCTTTCCTATCTTGTCGTGGTTACCCTCTTGTGGGCGCAAATGGGGAAGGTCGACCGTGGGAAACTCCGCTGCGGGTTGGATCCTGAGAATAACCATTGAATCCTAGCGGCTTTGACATTTTAGAAGAACCATTGAAAGGCTTTATATGATTCTTGGTGTATTGGGCCTTGCTAACCCGTGCATTTGAGAATCATGACTCACAGTGAAAGTGTACACCTCTGCGCAGAGTATAAAGCTATTATAACGTACCGTGCTCACTCGGCCACGAAATGCTCGGAAAACTCAAGGAATAGTGATCTATGGATGTTGAGTTTGAGATAAGGTTGAGACATGGATTTAAGTTGATGGCGACTACGATGATGACGTTGAAGATGATGATGGAGACTTATGACTTGCTTTTAATTATGTGGGAATATTTGGGGCTTAAGCATAACTTCTTGCTTAATTAATGCTAAAAATTTGACTTACTAAAATGCTTACCATTAAAAAACCATGTCGACCTTTGAGCTTCACAACCCCATGTTATATTTCTTTGAGTTCGACATGGACTCACCCTTGCAATTTCCCACTCAATCCGGATGGTTGCAAGATTAATAGAGTTTTTAAAGGAGTCGGGCTTGTGATCAACCCGGTCGGTTTGTCCCCGTGGCGAGGAGGCTTCATCCCAAGATCGAGTGTCTTTCCGTTGTTTGCGCTTTGATGTTATCTTTTGTATTAAGTTTGTTATATATTAAGCATTACGTTTTGATATTTTCTTTAATTGTAACTATATGTGAGATTTGACTTCCTGGGCTCACATATGGTGTGTATCCGGTTTTGTTCTTAAAAACCGGGTATGACACTAACAAGATCAACTACTTCTACTCAAGCTCAAACACCGATGGGGGCTTATCAATTGAGGTGGAAGCCAATCACCGATGTCAATAGACATCTCCAAAGAGCTCAAACACAATTGACACGATGATTTAACCCCGAGGTTCACGTGCTTACCGACACAAGTTTAATGGCCGGTGCCAAATCCCACGGTGGGAGCTTAATGAATCACTCACAAGAAGGATCCACAAGCCACGAGCAAACCACTAGTGACTCCTTTCGCGAATCTCCCGCGGGGAAAGGATCAACCCCTCACAAGTCCACCGGTGTGGCCTCAAACAACTACCAATCGAGCTCAACACCACCACGAACTCCAAGCCGCTAGAGAACCAAGCAAATTCCAAAGAGAAAAAAGAATCCCGCAGCTCCTCCGAAGAACAAGTGTCTCTACATGAAATCAACAATGCAAATGCACTTGTATCTCACTCAATCTCACTAAGGATTGAAGTTAGGCAAGAGAGATGAGTGGAGGAGAGTTTTTATTGCTCAACAGTGTGTTAGAGTTTTCAAATGTGCAAGAGAGACCCCCAAAAGTCGGCCACACCTCTATTTATAAGCCCCCAAAGAGATGGAGAAGTTGGGGGCAAACTCCGGCTTCTCTGCCGCCTACGTCCGTCTAGGGGTCGACAGCGCCCTCTACATCATCGTCCGCCGTGCGCGCCGACGCTCAGACCGAGGAAGCGGGGCGTTGAGCCACGGCATCCGCCCGGCGCTGCGAGCGTGACCCCGAAAGCCCCTGCCCGTCGGGACGCGCCCGGTCGTGCAACAAGCGGACGAGCCGGCGTCCGGCGTTGTTGTTTAAAGCGCCGCGCCCGCAGCCCGGATGAAGCATGCCATTCGCCGCGTCATCTCCTTTGCTTCTTTCCAAGTTTCACCACTTGCCTCAAGTTGCCAACCGTCAAAAGTATATCTCGATAGCACATGTGTTAGCATTTCACAAAGAGTTTGGCAAGAGCGAAGTTAGTGCACTAGATTCTAAAATGCATATGCAAGTCAACATGAACCTAGAGGCATCTCTTTTCGGATTAGCCGTGGCATTCCCTCTTCATAGTCGGCTATCTATCCAAAAACGCGTGATCACACTCTCTATAGTGTCTTGATCACCTAAAAGCAAACCCTATCAAGTCATACCTTTGCCTTGATCTCCGTCTCCCTTCCTTTCCAACACGTGAGCTCGACGATCCAACATGTCCATCATCAACGTCCATGTCCATGATCATGTTGCTCCACGTCATCCATGTAATCCTATCTCTTAAGCACACTTCGGTAAAGGATTAGCATAACAAAGGTGTCATCAATTTCCAAAACCAAACATGAGATTTGTTAGGGCTTGCGAGAAGGCGTGGGTGCGTCCTTCTCGTCGTCATCGAGGCGCGCGGCAGCGAGTGCGGGCATTGCAGCCCTAGGCTGGGCTTGGCCGGAGGGGAGGAGGTGCTGCTGCTTCTTGGGTGATGCGCACTTGCGCTTGGCGGCGGAAGGGAAGGGTGAAGCCGCGCGGGATCGATGGAAGCGGCCCGGGGGACTCCACGGCGCGGGCGCGGCCCCGTTTCGCCCCGGACGGCGTCGACTCGGCGTCTATCTTAGGCGTCGTTTCTTCAATTTTTTTCTTCTCTCTCCTCTACCACATCAACAAATTGTCTACGTGACACTGCAATTAATAGCTATGGACTCTATGGTAGAGTCTGCACTTTATCGGCCCTTAATCGTCTACAAGGTCCTCTAGAGTACTCTAGTGGTATACTCTATATTAATAACTAATGGATTCCCAAGCGTTGCAGCGGATATGAAGGAGAATTCTATGAGTTACAATATTACTATCACGCTCCTATTCTTTTTTCTTTCTTCTTTTTTTCTTTTTTATTTTTTTTTTTTTTTCTCTATACCAACGGGTACTACTTATAATTTTATCAAAATATATCCTTATGAGATCTTGTTTTTAAAGGATTTATTAAAATAAATTTAATTGTGTAATCATAATTTGATTAATTTTTTAGTTCATGAGTTATAACCTTTTATGCCCATAGACATGTGGGGCTTGTTGATAATGTGGCGCAAGGAAGGGTTAGTGGGCTGGTGAGGTGGCATGCTATTGGGATGTTAGTGGGATGGTGAGGTGGCGTGCATGCATGTCGAGAGAATTAGCTAGTAGGGGTTCCAAACATAAGTTTTATAGATATGGTATTATTAATTAATAAGCAGCATGTTAATTGATAATCTAGGCAGGCATGTCTTGTCTTATTTTACGCTCAGGCGTTACGTTGCGCTAGATTGACATGGTATATATTTGCGTGCGTGCGAGAGGTTGTATCAGGCACACATGCATCTTTGCTAGTCAACTCCAACAAGGTGATAAGATGAAAGGAAGCATGACACGCCAGGCGTAGGTGGCAGCAGGGCCCAACTCGGTGTTTATAATAAAATATATAAAAATTAACAAACTGGTTCATCGTCAACTTTGCGTAGAGTAGTTCGAGCGATCGATGGAAGGACGATTTCAAATTTCAATCAGATAAAACAATTTGCAAATTGGGGCGGCACGAATATATACTCAAGTTGCCAAGTACTGTAAATAATAAATTGGAGGTACATTGTGGCTGAGTTTTGACTTGGACCGGCATCAGTACGGTAATTGAAAAATATTTTCTTCATCAGCTCACGAAGAACAAAAAATATTTAGTGGCAGGGGATCACCACCTTTCGTATTCCAGTATTATCTTCGTGCAATATACGATTTTTAAAATGAAAAGTCTCACGTCGTTCACTCAAAGAAAATACTAAAATTTTGTATATATTGCACTTGCACACCAAAAAAACGTCACTAGCCATAGCGTGTCAACGAGTGTAACTCAATAAGTTAGGTTGCCTATGGTATAAACCATCCAACCTATATATTCTAGACTTGGTATGAGTCATATAGCATCATGCTGGCTTCATGCCCATCCATATGTGTGTGTGTGTGTGTGTGTGTGTGTGTATAGTGACTTTGCTAATATCAAAACTAGGGAATTCCAGCGTTGCTGCTGCCAGGGAAGGGGTATTGTTAAAGGATTGAATTGTAATCACTAAGAAATGTGATCACAATGAGCTGGTGAGGAGGATTACTTTGTGCAGGTTAGAAACAGAGCTAGTAAAACATCAATGCACCGAGATGCACACAGAATATTTACAGGCCTAATTACAATGTTAACTAAGCTAAGGAGTTCTTCATGTCTAAATGCCCCTTTTTCCTAGGAATCTATTAGCAGAGAAAAGAAGCGTAGGGTGATGCAGCTGCTGGCAGTGACCTCCCTATTCTGGACCTATATGAAAAGCAATTAGGAGGTCATGTTAGTAAGATGTGATCAGTGGGCTGTTTAATAGGAAATAGTGCCAACCCAATGATCATTAAAGTGAACCTATTAGTAACCTGCAAAACTGGTAAAATTAACAAAATAGTTTATAGGGACAGTGAAAACCTACCAATATATATAAAATGTCTGGACATGTCTTGCGTGGAAATCAAATTTCCATCCAATCCTTACTGCTTTTGATAATCCTAAAATAATTCCTTACTGCTCCTTGATAATCCTAAAATAAAAAGAAAATTAACTGAATCAAGCTCTAATCCTCATACAATAAAACTACACGTTACACTGTTGATTTAGGTCGTCAACAACAACTGAATTTGAGAAAAAAAAAAAAGAGTACTAACACACACAAAAAAGACAAATGCTAGAACATTTTCAACAACTCGCAATCGAAGATCAGAGAACTAAAGTCAGAAAAACATAAGCACGATTGATTTTCACTATATATAAGAGCATTGATACTTTTAGCATGTATACATAATTAATCTGTTGGATGGGACTACTCGTACAGATATACCTATACCCAAACTGCTCTTCATCAAGAACTAAGGTTGCTTGGCATGTAAATTGGTTGGAAAAGTCTTCGATACAATACCCGGACACTATTTCCTACTAATGGCGACACCCTATTTTGTTAAGAACAGTAGTGCACAAAATAGGGTACAAGAATGATTGAACTTAGAACATAGCATAGATCCGTAGAAGAAGGCCCCGGAGTGGTTGAGGCTATGAGTATCCTCCAACATCACCTGGGATTATGAGGCTGCTGCTCTTGGTACAGCGCCGACGGCGGCGGCAGGATCAGCGCTTCTCTTGGTACAGCTCCGGATCAGCGCTGGCAGATCACAATGCCTTCTCGTACCTCAGCCATAACCTGGAGGAAACAAAGGTGGTAGTAGAACATTAAAAATAGTAAATTGAGAACCACGTAAATATTACAAACAATTGGCATGGAAAGAATATATGCCAAATCTCTATATCTACCAACAGGCCATGTTCGAATCACTTTGTATGGCTGAAGCATCAAGGACCACAGTACGCTAAAGACCTTTTGCTTGAAGCCCCACTCTAGACTCCACAAAGTCTAGACTCTACTTATCATGAAGAAGAAAGAACACATATATGTTGATGGAAAATAAAAGAGACTACTCAACCTAGGGAACTCCAATATCTGGATTGGCACTTGCCAAACCCAAGAGTAGTCCACCTACCACCCTAACAATTTCTTTGATTTCACACTAGAATTGATAACATACACAACTTTATCACATACACAACATTCAGTGTTACCTCACGTTGTTTGCCAGCAGTACCCATAATAAGAAGCATATCCAGCCCTTGTTCAGATTCAGCATCTGGTCGGCATACCTAGGTGGAGATGATCCACATATATACGCTCTCGCAATCCTCTTCAATCGCCAAAGAAACTTATGGTACACTTCTATAAATGGCAAAAAAAAAAAGAAACTAAAATGCAAAGTTTTATTTGTTTACCGTACATTCAAAGTATTTTAAGCAAAGGATAACACATGGACAGGCTCTTTGAAAACTAAAGGATAACAAACAGGACCTTTCTAAAAATAAAAATAAAACTTTTACACAGACATGGTGATCCAGAGATAGGGATGTATAAAAGCCATTTAAGTTATAACACAAAGCTACCAAAGTATATGAACTAACATTAACTCTTATTGTTGTACGTTCTTCAGTGATTGTGGGTTTAGGGTTGTGATACAGAACCTTCAATAAACCCTGAAAATATAAGCATAAATTGGTAATTACCTCACAGCTAATGAACCACAACAGTGAGTAACACACATTCCTGCAATGGTGGCCCCAAAATCTGCAAATGATTTTTTTCAGTTAAAGCATGAGCGTTTCGGTCCATTAGATAGAGGCTGAATTGATGTTCCCATACATGATAATGGGAACTAAACATACATTTGAAATCATCAAGGCAAGTGAAAATGGGTTACTGAATTTTGCCTATTAGCTGAATAAACCAACAAAAATCGTTGGGGAACAATGGCTTAACAACTGCAACCAAATTAAATAGATGCAATTGCATATTGATTGTTGACAAACCTGCTTTGAAGAGTGAGAACCCCAATGATTATCAGGGGCAAATCCTTAATCCATAAGCTCTGAACAAATACCAATTAAGCACACATCGATTGGAGACAAACCTGCTTTGAAGAGTGAAAACCCCAATGATTATCCAGGGGCAAATCCTCAAATGAACCCCAATGATTACCTCTGCCTATTAAATGATTATATGAAAACAAAGGTAATAATTACTAAAATTCAGAGAACTTCCAACAATAGGTTTGAATATGGAACTATGATTCAGTCTATGTAATAATACAATGGTCTCTTCACAATAATAATTGCAGTAATCAAAGCGTGCAAGGCAAGCTGAAGCAAGCACACAGTCATGTGCATCTACAGAAATATTGCACTTTAAAATTAATGACCTAAAATCAATGTAAATAATATTGGAAGGTTAATGGGCAGAAATGCGGCCTCTGTATGAAATCTGAAGGGAAGATAACAATTAGCAGTGTAAAGTATTGACAGTACCCTTGCTATGAGAAGTGTGTTACGAAATAATTCTGGTGAAATATGTGAATCCCATCTTGTAGCTAATTGCAGCACATATTTTCCAGCGGGCAGTTTCAGATATGGATGATCATTTTCACTAAATACAGAACGAAAGAATAGAATCAGTGAGTCAAGTGTTCGACAGCCCCCTGATCAGCTATATCCAATTCACAGAAAGGATCCGAATGGAGCAGTCAGGAGCTTGCAAAACCGACAACATTTATCTAATAAAGAAGATAAAATAGTATGTTCGATCAGCATCTGTTCTTGTTTTGGCATTCTATCGAACACCTGAAATACACATCAGTTGAACGGGTAGCCATCATACGGAGCACCTGAAATGCAGAGCAATCGAAGGGCGCAGATGTCAAATACGTCTAGAAAGGCTCACCGTCCTGACGGAGCCGTGGGGCGAGGCCGCGGGGCGGGCTGATGCCGCGCGAACCCTATGGGTCGCCGGACCACCGGACCTCCGCAGGGTGGCCGCCCTTACCGCCAGTGGATTTTGGGCCCCTTGCTGGCTGGGAGTCGCCCCCTCGCGCGCTGGTCTGGTCGTCCATCAGGAAGGAGATCCTTTTGAAAACACACAATTTTTTTTTGTGGTTTTAACCACATCAGCATAAGATTTGATGGCCTTTTCGTTGGATCAATTTTGGTCCATTCTTTCTCTTTTTCTAGGCACCAAAGATTAAAATCTTTCTTCCAATTGGGGCCACCATCACCCCAAAGATGGAAGAAGGCAGAGAAAGGTTTGCAAACAAAAGATGAAGCTCTGTAAACCAGGAAGCCAACTTTTTTGCAAGAAACACTAAACCTGAACATCCATCTCGATAAAAATTTGACATTGAAATTCTTTGCCTTTCCACCCAAGCAAGATCGAAGCAATAGGTCAACTGATTCTTCATTTAAACGAATAGCAGATCTACCAAAGCTGACGACTAGGTGAAAAGCATGCTTGGAGGAATTATCCGGGGGACTCACCTCACATCCCAGAGTTTCGAGCACCACAAAGGAGAGTTTGAGTCGAGACCAAAATCCAGATCTGAAAAACCAAGCTCCAGGGTTGCCATTCACGTCGGCGCGCGAGCAGGTACGGTCACACGCAGGAGCAGGAGGGAGGAACGCCGGCGATCAGGTGGGAGGCGGTGGTTGGGGGGCCTCGGAGGGGAGACGGGAGAGTAACCATCACCCGCCGGAGAGCCGCTCAACAACATGAGAATCTGCTGGTCGGCACGTGTTTGTGCAAAAATCAACTGGAGGCTGAGGTGATATTTGACCAGGACCAGACAACAAAGCGAATGACAACCTGAGCAGTTCTACCTTGTGCATGAATGAAAAGGAATTCAGAAAATCCATGGCGTTTGGAGAGTCTGTACCAGATGAAGCTACCTGAGAACAAATCGAAGGCACCGGACAAGCTTCCAGAATGAATCCACTGCACAGAGTTCGGTCATCATCCTCTTCGCCTAGGTGGTCAGCAGAGCACGACGCGTGGTGCATTTGGTGGAGGAAACGCCTGCAGTTTTGGAGACTAGACCGCAGGTCCATAGCAGTGCTGCGGTTCTCCGCATTATTTAGCTCAAAAAACCATGGGCACGCCCACGGAGAACAGTCAAATAGCAGGTGCAAAGCAAACAGTCAAACAGAAGTCAAAAGTATCACACACCCAAACCATGCACGGAGAGCTGTAGTTTTATCTGTTAGAAGTTAGAGCAAAACAGAGCATTGCACCAATCTATTAGAAGTTAGAGCAAAAACAGAGCATTACACCAATCTTTATAATTCTCTGGAAAGGAATGGCTCATGGTCCATAACCACCCTCTTAAAAGTTACATAGAAATTATCTGAACACATCTTAAAACACATTACAGTTGATATATGATGGTACAACCATTTCAGCATATGATCAGCTGGAGAGAAACACGAAGCACAATAAAAAATTAAAAAACAGTTATGTGCTCAACATACAGTACTTCTAATGGTCAGTTTGTGATCTACATGCCATGGCTTTGCTCCTCATGCCTCTGTATTTGGAGCATTTATGTTTTATGCATATTTTTGCTCAGCTATGAATAGTAACTCCAAATACTTGATTTGTTCCTTGAACATCCAATGTCCAGTCTTGTGTTCCTCGTTTCCCTTACATGATTTAGAATTTCTGATGTAGCTGCAGTGCTGCTAACTGATTTTCCCTTTCTTTCTGAATCAGTCCACAATAGTGTCTTGCAGCTGGACAGGCGCGTGTGCAACCCACAGGTTGAGGAATTGGGTGATGGTACTTATTTGTCTCCCCTATCTCCTGATCATGCCATTGCAACATCTTTCCTTTGATAGGTCCCTGAAAATTTCTCATGCATGTTCTCTTTGTGCCCATGCTTTCCTTCTCAACCTGAATATATGCAGCACCATGTTTTAATTTCCAAAGCATTTGGTAGACTGCCGCTTCATCATTCTTGCAGAAGTAATCTATTGCCTTCGGCAGCATGGTCTCTTCAGTTCTCCCCAAGGTGAAGTCTGTATGCAAGAAATGCTGCTCCTCGCTATAGATTGCCGGTACTACTTGAGTTCTATCCACAGGTAGGATATCTTCTAAACATCCATGAGGGGCAAATAGAAGTCCAACTTTCAGATATGAAGAATCTTGTACAGAATAGTTGGTTTCAGGCATGAAGGACCTGTGTTGGTTGCAGTCCACTGAGACATTGCACTGCAGATCTACATCAATAACTGGTTCCAGAGAAACATTTGGTGATCTTGACTTTTTACTACCATGACAGAGCTTGTGCTGATCATGCTGCTTGCAACATAGTGGGTTTGGGCGAAACCAATCAGTGCCAAACCTGCGAAGAATATCCCAATGTTCTTTGTGATGTGTATCAATATCTGGCACCCATGATAAATCTTCTGTAGCTAGTTGCAGAAGTTTATTCCTCACCGTTTCAACTGCAGACTTGAAATTGAAAAGAGGAGCATACAGCTGTAGGCCCTGAATTGCCATCCCTACTATGTCAGTACTCTCTGAAAGTTGTAGCATCAAAGAAAAAGAAGAAGTCATCCTCCGATGCAGTAGCATCTGTCTGCACAATGATGAATTTAGCCTCTATTCCATGGTCTCGATTAACATAGGCCGCCAACTGTACAAACAAAGGACGTTTGTTTGCCTGAATGATTATGTGCTGTAGTTTCTCGCCATTCAGAAGATGCCTAACAAGAGTGTTAAAGGGCATGTGGTTGCGTGGCCTGCCACCATGCTCTAGTAATCTGAGGAACTCACTAGCACCATCTGCGAACCACTCAAATCTTCTAACAGCAGAACTACTTGACGCATCTTTGTTGGGGTTAAAGATGGAGAAAACTAACGACTTTGTAGTATGCGCTATACGTACAGGAAAGCTGGACTTTCTCACCTCCTCTTCTGTCTGTTTGTCTTCTAGGATCCTCTGCTTGCATCTATGCAGAGTTTCATCACACTCTTGAGCAGCACGCTTCAGCTTCCCACGCCAACGCAACAAGGATGCGTTGCTGATCTGCCACTTCTTTGACATCTCGAGAGCAGCCTCCAGCCTGATGTGTGCCATTTCTAGCCTCTCCAAGTTTCTGTTCGCACTTGAGTCGTCTTTGTCCTCATATTTCTGAGCTAGATTGGATATGATTTGGCCAACTGTCTCCTGGACGAGTGCAGAGCTGACAATCTCCGCCATCGGGATTTAAGAATCTACAGATCCCTTCCCTGTTCAAAAATCCAATATATGACAGCATGCATGAGGGAGACTAAACATATCAACTTTGGCTCAGAAGCAAAGATTTAGCTTAGCAACTCTAGGATCATACCTCAGACTTGATGATATAGAAATAATATGTCGAGTCCAAATCACACAACAAGGCAAGCTGAGAGAACATGAAGAGAATATAAACGATAGGAGTGTGCAATTGTTGACACATCTGGATAAAATATAATTGCCAACTTGCACCTTGTCAAAGTAGAAAATGTACGACGAGGTGCGTTCAAAGTAGTATGGAAAAACAAAGATATACTATTATACTTATTGTGTGTCGTCAGATAAACACATTGTCAAAAAAAAGGCAGAAAGATATAGTCGCAATTTAGATTCACAAAACAAGACAATATAACATTTCTCTTGGTTGACGGTGTCAAATCAAATGGTGTTGAATTTGGAAGGCCGTGCCGATCAATCTGTAATAGTCGTCGGTGAGGAAGGTTGAAGGGTCGAGATGGGGACTAGAAGTCTTGGCTAGACCGATAAGTTTAATTCCGCATTTGTTTCGGTTAGCCGTTGCGATTAGTTTTTAAAAGGGACTATTCACCCCTCTAACTAAGACTCTAAACCACCTCACAAAAGATCCTACACAAGAAGAGTGTGGTGACAAGCCTAGCTTGTGCTCCTAATCAATTCTAATGCAAGGTCACACAAACCTAAGCACTAGTACTTTAAGCACGGGTGAGCTCCTACACAATTCTAGTAAGCACAAGCACAAAGCCCCTAAGCTCACTAGATGCACAATGGACAAGGCAACACACGCCTAACCCAAAGGCTCAAATTACCTAGTTACACAAGCTAAGCAAAGTAACTAAACAAGCTACACAAGCTAGATAGTTACAACTACACTACTCAACCACAAGCACAATATATATATATGAATATAAGAACAAAGCTTGTGATGAAGAGATTGCAAACCACACCAAGTGTGGACACAAGATGACACCGGTGATTTTTTACCGAGGTCTCGGGAAGCTTGCCAACTTCCCCTACTCCTCGTTGTGTCGACCGACACCTTGGTGGTTTCACGGTTTGGCGAATCACCCCGGTGATGATCCTCAAGCTTAATGGCCGGTGCCAAATCCACAATGGGAGCTCGGGACGAGTCCCTCACGGTGTGAGTCCTCTAGCCAATCCCTCGGAGGGTACCGTGTGAACCCACACACAAGTGTGGTAGCTCAATGACACACTCCACTAGAGTTGCTCTTCCACGATCCCCGCGAGGTGAGCACGAACCTCTCACAATCTCTTCTTCGGAGCACCGCACAAGCTTCCTTTGCGTGCTTCACGAAGTCTCTTGCCACCAAGCCGTCTAGGAAGTGGCAACCTCCAAGAGAAACAAGCACACGACTTGCAACATGATCACCTAGTGCCACGAATCACGATCTCTCAATGCAACGCACTAGAACTCGATCTCTCACTCGATCGGATGAACGATATCAAGCATATGTGAGTGGGAGGGCTCTCAAGCACTCTCAAGCATGGACACAAAGTCCCCAAGGTGCTAAGCACTGCCATGGCGAACACACCCTCTATTTATAGCCCCCTTAAGCCAAATAGAGCCGTTGGTGCTTCAAGCCACGGTTTTACGAGTTGACCGGACGCACCGGCCGGACTCACCGGCGAGGTCGGTCCGGGTCGGTCGCTCCCCTTCCGAGCGTCGGTCAGAGCGGGATGAGCCGCGTGACCCCACCGTTTGACACGCAAAAAGGCATGGTTCGGTCCACGAGGTCCGGTCACCACCGAAGCATCCGGTCCGCGGCGTCCGTCAGTCCAAGAGCCAAGTCCAAAAACATGCTCTCGGAAAATCCAGACGGACCGCCATCAAAGGACCAGCCCGGTCGAGCATCCGGTCGACGCTTCCGATCCGTTTCTCTGCGAACTTCGTCGTTTCTCCGTCGCCTTTGCTTCGACATGCTGCCCAACAAGTATACCGACTTGAGCACGAGGAATAGCATGATTTCTCCACCGCGATGCATCCGCGCAATAGAAAATATGCATCTCATTTTCACCGAAAATATGCACGAGGATGAGCTGTTCCCAAACCCAACTCAACCCCGCATACAACCGCCGCCTATGCAAATGTGCCAACACCACCAAGTGTACATCACCTTGTGCATGTGTGTTAGCATTTTCACAATCATTTCAAAGGACGGGTTAGCTCTTACCACGCCACTTGATCCTAACACATCGCAGAATTAGATCGCTCAAGTGGCACTAGATGACCGATATGCAAACAAGTTTGCCCCTCTTGATAGTACGGCCATCTATCCTAAACCCAGTCATAAACTTCTCTAAGCTCCTCATGACCGGCGAAATGAAATGCCGTATAGGTTATACCTTTGCCTTGCGCATTTCCATTCCGCTCCATCTCCAAGTGCCGTTGCAACACATCCACCAACACGATCAAGAGTGATATGATCCACTTCATATCATCACATGACCTTCTTGGTCCATCGATCTTGACCTCACTTGCTCTTCACCGTTGCGTCGGTCCGTCGGCGCCAAGTCCCTCGACTTGCCCTTCACACTTGCAACTGGTCCATCAAGCCAAGTCTTGTCCTGATCTTCACCACCTTGGTCACATGACTCCATGTCATGTTTCATATGCAATAAGCTCCTTCATTGCATCATCACATGTGAACTAATCTCCTGTGTATAATCTCAATAACACATATTAGTTGTTGGGGAGGTGACCCTCGTAGCTCCCCCAGCCTCCTTGAATCTAGCAAAGATTCAAACTCTCTTCAGGCAAAGCCGACAAGGCCCGCCCGGCGAAGCTAATTCTTTTGTCTCGGGCATAACTGAACCCTCGCACGGAGGTTCGAGGAGAGTCTGACGGACCCCACACAACGGGAGGTCCGTTGGGCTCTACGTCCCGAGCCCTGCGAGATGAAGGACTGAAGGAGCCCCGCGGCAAGGCCCCGCGGGCGCAACGGGCCCGGAGAGCCCGCAGCCCACCGCCTCCGCGCCCCGGAGGAACCCCGTGCCGGAGGACCGGGGAGGAGCCCCGCGGCAAGGCCTCGCGGTGCAACGGGCCCGGAGAGCCTCATGTCTACCACCTCGCGCCGCGGGAGGAACCCCGCGGCGCGGAGGACCGGGAGGAGCCCCGCGGCAAGGCCCCGTGGTGCAACGGGCTGGAGAGCCCCACATCTACCGCCTCCGTGCCTCGGGAGGAACCCCGCGCGCCGAGGACCAAAAAGCCCCAGCGGGCAAGGCCCCGCGGTGCAACAGTGAATAAAGCCCCCCTGCCTACCACCTCCGCGCCTCGAGAGGAACCCCGCGCGCAGAGGACTGAAGGAGCCCCGCGGCAAGGGGCCCCGTGGTGCAACAGCCCGGAGAGCCCGCGTCTACCTCCCACGCCTCGGGAGGAACCCCGCGCGTCGGAGGGACGTGAAAGCCCCACGGGCAAGGTCCCGTGGTGCAACGGGCTGGAGAGCCCCATCTGCCGCCTCCGCGCCTCGGGAGGAACCCCGCGCGCCGGAGGGACCAGAAGGAGCCCGCGGTGCAACGGGCCTGGAGAGCCCCGTCCCTGGGGGCCCCGCGAGGCGAAGGACCCGGGCGGAACCCCGCGGGCAAGGCCCCGTGGTACAATGGGCCCGGAGAGCCCCGTTACGCCACCTCCGCTCCCGGGGCCTAAGACAAAGCGAGGCCACGCCCGGGGTGGCGGCGGCGATGGACGGAATGAGTTCTAGGGCAACCAAAGGTTGTCATGTTCTTTTTACCATTGTACCCCTAGGTAGAGAATGTACGAGAATGCCCTAGCGTGGGCCCGGGATGGCATGATTGTAAAGAGGAGTCCTTCCTTGTAAAAACACCACCCGGCCAGCCAGCGCCTATAAAAATACGGACGAGCGACTCGTATTCCGGACGGTTGGTGGCAAGTTTTATTGCCATATAATCGAAAAAAAAAAAAAAAAACAGTTTCTTGTGTTATTCTTTCATCCACGTCACGCACAAACGTTTGTCTCACCCCCAGGAAACCCTCGCCTCCTTCCGCTACCCCTCGCGAAGGCCATAGGGGCAGGAGTGATCCCCACATTAGTTCACCTAATGTTGACACTCAATTACCAAAAACCACAAGGGACCTTTCAAAGGTCCAAATGGAGGTTTCAAGATTCCAAAGTCACCGCAGCCAGATGGTGGTTTAGAGGGGGCATTGATGCAGCGTTTTGGAGGCCAATCTTGACACCGACCGAGGCTTGGCAGGTCCGTGACCCACGGCCCACGGCCTGCCCACTTGGCCGGAGCGGAGGCGGAGCAGAGGCTCGCCCGGAGGGGACGCGGGCTCTCAGCCGAGCCTGAGGTGGTGAGCGAGCTGGAGGACGGCGGCGAGTGGAGAAACTGAAGGGGCCGCCGTGGCTTTAGTGTTCGGCGACGGGCGCCCTCGTTTAGGGTTCCTGGTGAGGTCCCCACGCCTCCATCCTCGCCGCCGGTGTTGATTGTGCCCGACCCGCCTGGCCGCGGCCGTCGACATGGCGGCGGCGACGGTTCGACCGGGCGGTGAGCGAGGCGGGAGCACCGCCCGAGCCGCGCCCGTGGCAAGACCCATTCGGGCGGGTATGGGTAGGAGGCGGGGGAGCGGCGGTCATCCATTGCGGCGGTCTTGAAAATGGCGGCTAGGTTTTCCCGTGGGGGGAGAAGAAGAAAGGGGAGGGGAGGAGGCGGGCCTTGAGGGCGGAGGTGGCGGGCGAGGGCGAGGAAGACGATGGGGAGGCGAAGTTGACGCGACCAAGATGCTTGGGCGGGCCTTCGGTGGGCCGTTGCTGGGCTGCCCGGTCGGCGCCTAGCACGCCCCGCGTTTGAGGGCTTCGCATTTGTGTGGCGGTGAGTTGCAACCCCGGGGTGTCGACCTGGGTGGGAGGTGCCCACGAAGTTGGCAAAGAGGCCGATGTGGGAGGTTTGTGGCCAAATCGTGTGTTGTCAAGATCACATGCGTGGTGTGGTGGCGGGCGGAGTCTCCAAGAGTTTGCCAAATTTTACTTGGCAAATCCTAAGTTTTTGCAACTTCTAGAAAAATATGCCAAGTAAAGAGCACAACTCCAATAGTTTGGCATAATTCACTTGCCAAACTCAGATCTAACTTACCCAGAACCCCGAGAGAGAAACAAAAATTATGTTTATGCCCTTCCACCTCGTGAAAACTTAAATTCGAACCCTAAGACGTAAAACAAAATTATGTTTATGGATTTCCACCTCTTCTAGTATGGATGGATGCGCCGCGGATACGAGCACGTATATATATGGGTGTGCGGAGGCTCTTTTTCCTAACTTGGGATAAATGACAACCCCCGAGGTGCAAGTATTGAGTAGGTTTTTCTATTTTTGCCGAAAAAATAAGAATGACTACCTGGATGGGGAATCTGTTGGAGATGCTCTAACTAGCAATCGGAGGCGGTTTGTGGTACTTTTGCTTTGATGAGACAACTAGATTAGTCGCATTGGTTTGTAGTGTTGGTGTCAATAATATAAGGAATAACTATTAACTAATATGCATTGGTCGATGGAGAGGCTATGATATTTTTAATATAGCATGAAGATTCGGGGTTTTGACGCTACCAATTCCAGGTTATAGCATGATCAATGAAGTATCAAACACAACTATATTAGTCCTGGTCGATTTCACTATTGCTGCCTCGAGTAGTCCCCAAACGTGCTACCCCGATGTGAAAAACCGAATGTACTCAACAATACCGAATAGAAGTAATAGGAGCTCTTCTCATTAATATTCCATCCTATAAAAATTTCTACAACAACGTTTAAACAATACGGTTAGTCAATAAGATGCTGAAGCGTAAGCGGTGGTACAATTCTAATTATGCAAGCCACCTACACAATCAAGACTAAATGAAAACTAAGATCTCTAGTCACACAATCTATGAACTCTATGTCAATCTTAGGTGAAATCACTACACAACGCAAGGAGCCAACTAACAATATCAACTACTTCTACTCAAGCTAAGCAAGATAAGCAATGTAAATACACCGAGTTGTGATGATCCATATACCGCCTGTAGTGTAGAGGTGGAAGCCAATCACCGATGTCAATAGACATCTCCAACGAGCTCAAACACAATTGACACGATGATTTAACCCCAAGGTTCACATGCTTGCCCGGCACGCTAGTCCCCGTTGTGGCGATACACCCACTTGATGATTCACAAGCTTAATGACCCCGGTGCCAAATCCCACGGTGGGAGCTTAATGAATCACTCACAAGAAGGATCCACAAGCCATGAGCAATCCAATGGTGACTCCTTTCGCGAATCTCCCACGGGGTAAGGATCAACCCCCTCACAAGTCCAACAAAGTGTGACCTCAAACAACTACCAATCGAGCTCAACACCACCACGAACTCCAAGCTGCTAGAGAACCAAGCAAATTCCGAAGAGAAACAAGAATCCCGCAGCTCCTCGAAGAACAAGTGCCTCTAGATGCAATCAACAATGCAAATGCACTTGTATCTCACTCAATCTCACCAAGGATTGAAGTTAGGCAAAGAGATGAGTGGAGGAGAGTTTTTATTGCTCAACAAAGTGTTAGAGTTTTCAAATGTGCAAGAGACACCCCCAAGAGCCGGCCACACCTCTATTTATAAGCCCCCAAAAGAGATGGAGAGTTGGGGCAAAGTCCACTTTCCTGTCGCACGCGTGCGACGCCGCGAGTGGAGGTGCCCGACAGCTGCGACCCAGCGTCGCCGCAGCAGGAAGCACCACGCGTCCCGATCGTTGGAATTCAATTGCATTTAACATGCGCCGGATGCCGGCGCTCGGCAGATCCGTGCAAACTCTAGCGTCACCGCCTACGTCCGTCTAGGGGGTTGATTGTAGACCTCTACGCGCTCCGCCGTGTGCGGACGCCGTACCCGAGGACGCCCGAGACGCCGAAGTCCTAGCATCCGCCGCGGCGCGAACGCGCCCCGCGCCAATAAGCGGACGTCTTGCCGACACACTTTTTTTCTGGGCGGCGCCATTTTGCACCGGGACGAGCCCGTCCGACGTTGTTGTTTAAAGCGTCCGCCGCAAACAGATGAAGCATACTTCGTCGCCGCGTCGTCTCCTTTGCTTCTTTCCAAGTTTCACCACTTGCCTCAAGTTGCCAACACGTCGAAGTACATCTCGATAGCACATGTATTAGCATTTCGCAAAGAGTTTGGCAAGAGCGGTTAGTGCACTAGATTCTAAATGCATATGCAAGTCAATATGAACCTAGAGGCACTTCTTTTCTAGATTAGTTGTGGCATTCCCTCTTGATAGTCGGCTATCTATCCAAAACGTGATCACACTCTCTATAGTGTCTTGATCACCGAAAGCAAACCCTATCAAGTCATACCTTTGCCTTGATCTCCGGGTCCCTTCCTTTCCAACACGTGACCTCGACGATCCAACATGTCCATCATCAACGTCCATGTCCATGATCATGTTGCTCCACATCATCCCTGTAATCCTATCTCTTAAGCACACTTAGAGTAAAGGATTAGCATAACATTGTGTCATCAATTTTCAAAACCAAACATGAGATTTCAGTAGGGCTTGCAGAGTTGTGGGTCGTCCTTCTCGTCGTCATCAGAGGCGGCGGCGGCGGCAGGTGCGGGCATTGCAGCCCTAGGCTTGGGCTCGGCGGAGGGAGGAGGAGTTGCTGCTTCTTGGGTGAGTACGTGAATTGTGCTTAGCGGCGACGGAAGGGAAGGGTGAAGCCGCACGGGATCGACGGAAACGACGGGGGACTCCACAGCGCGGACGCGGCCCCGCTTTCTACGCCCCTCGACCGAAGGCCGACTCGGCGTCTATCTTAGACGCCGTTTCTTCATTTTTTTTTCTCTCTCCTCTATCACATCAGCAAATTATCTACGTGGCAATCGCAATTAATAGCTGGGTGGACTCTATGGTAGAGTCTGCACTGTGACTGTCCTTAATCGTCTATCGCGTGCTCTAGAGTACTCCTAGTGGTATACTCTACATTAATAATATGGTATTATTAACTAATAAGCAGCATGTTAATTGATAATTTAGGCAGGCATGTCTTGTCTTATTATACGCTTAGGCGTTACGATGCACTAGATTGACATGGTATATATTTGCGTGCGTGCGAGAGGTTGTAGCAGCTACACATGCATCTTTCCTGGTCAACTCCAACAAGGTGATAAGATGAAAGGAACCATGACACGCTAGGCGTAGGTGGCAGCAGCTAGCCCAACTTGGTGTTTATAATAAAATAAAAAAATTAACAAACTGGTTCTTCGTCAACTTTGCGTATAGTAGTACGTTCGAGCGAGATGGACGATTTCAAATTTGAATCCGATAAAACAATTTGCAAATTGGGGCGGCACGAATATATACTCAAGTTGCCAAGTACTGTAAATAATAAAGTGGAGGTACATTGTGGCTTAGTTTTGACTTGGACCGGCCCGGCATCGGTACGGGAATTGAAAATATTTTCTTCATCAGCTCACGAAGAACAAAAAATATTTAGTGGCAGGGGATCACCACCTTTCGTATTCCAGTACTATCTTCGTGCAATATACGATTTTTGAAAATATTTTCTTCATCAGCTCACGAATTACAATGTTAACTAAGCTAAGGAGTTCTTCATGTCTAAATTCCCCTTTTCCTAGGAATCCTATCAGCAGAGAAAAGAAGCGTAGGGTGATGCAGCTGCTGGCCGTGACCTCCTGTTCTGGACCTATATCATGAAAAGCAATTAGGAGGTCATGTTAGTAAGATGTGATCAGTGGGCTGTTTAATAGGAAATAGTGCCAACCCAATGATCATTAAAGCGAACCTATTCGTAACCTGCAAAACTGGTAAAATTAACAAAATAATTTATAGGGACAGTGAAAACCTACCAATATATATAAATGTCTCTCGACACGCCTTGCATGGGAAATCAAATTTCCATCCAATCCTTACTGCTCCTTGATAATACTAAAATAATTCCTTACTGCATCCTGATAATCCTAAAATAAAAGAAAATTAACTGAATCAAGCTCTAATCCTCGCCACAATAAAACTACTCGTTACACTGTTGATTTAGGTAGTCAACAATAACTGAATTTGAGTAAAAATAAAGAGTACTAACACACACAAAAATACAAAATGCTAGAACATTTTCAACAACTCACAATCGAAGGTCAGAGAACTAAAGTCAGAAAAACATAAGCACAATTGATTTTCACTATATATAAGAGCATTGATACTTTTAGCATGTATAAATAATTAATCTGTTGGATGTGACTACTCGTATAGATATACCTATACCCAAACCGCTCTTCATCAAGAACTAAGGTTGCTTGACATGTAAATTGGTTGGAAAAGTCTTCGATACACTACCCGGACATTATTTCCCTACAAATGGCCACACCCTATTTTGTTAAGAACAGTAGTGCACAGAATAGGGTACAAGAATGATTGAACTTAGAACATAGCATAGATCCGTAGAAGAAGGCCCCGGAGTGGTTGAAGCTATGAGTATCCTCCAACATCACTTGGGATTATGAGGCTGCTGCTCTCGGTAACATCATGGACCACAGTACGATAAAGACCTTTGCTTGAAGCCCCACTCTAGCCTCCACAAAGTCTAGACTGTACTTATCATGAAGAAGAAAGAACACATATATGTTGATGGAAAATAAAAGAGACTACTCAACCTACACTACTACAAGATTGATTTTACGTGGTGTTACGATTTTATTTTCCGTGGCGGGCATTTGAGAAACCGCCACGAAAATAGGTGGCCCAACACCCCCTCCGGCGGGAAAAACCGCCACGAAGAGTCGATTAACCGTGGCGGACATTGTAAAATAACCGCCACGGTTAATCCCTTATTACGTGGCGGGCATTGTAAAAAACCGCCACGGTTGTCGATTAACTGCGCGGGTTTTTTAACAATGCCGGCTACGGAAAAAATGGGCTTCGAAATATATATACCATCACTTCACTTCTCTCCCTCACCTCCCCTTCCGTGCCTCACATTCCTCTCTCCCTCCCCCTCCGTCCTTGGCCCCCACCTCTCCCTCCTTCTCGAGATCCCGGCCGCCTCTCTCTCTCTCTCTCTCTCTCCACGTCCTCCTTCGAATCCGGCGCGTAGGACGAACGGCGGCGGCAAAAACCGATCACGGCGACCAGAAGCGCGCGGCGACTGGCGACCAAAGCGCGCGGCGGCCAGGCCAAAGCGCGGCGCGACCAAGACCTTGGCGGCCGGCCCGCACCAGCGATAGCGCTCAGCGGACTGCGGCGTGGCGGTGGATCCGCAGCGGCGGGCTCCCTCGGATCGCGCGATGGCGACCTCCCTCGGCGTACCCGTAGCGGCGAGACCTCTCCTCGAGATCCGGCGCGGGCGGATCCCGCGGTGGCGATGAAGCGTCGGCAATGGCGGGCCCAGATCCCATCGGCCCGGTCGGCCCATTAGGGTTAGGTTTGGGCTTTTTCTTTTTATTTTTATTTTATTTACCATGGCGGGCATTGTAAGAGGCCGCCCGCAGTTATCCCCTATTTTTTAGGGCGGGCATTGTTAAATAACGCCACGTTTATCGATTTTATGTGGCGGACATTTGTCCGCCACGAAAATAGGTCGATAACCGCGACCCTAGCTAACGTGGCGGTTTTAATGTCCGCCACGGAAAATCAAAAAGTCCGCCACGGAAAATCATTTCAAAGTAGTGCTAGGGAACTCCAATATCGGGATTGGCACTTGCCAAACCCAAGAGTAGTCCACCTACCACCCTAACAATTTCTTTGATTTCACACTACAATTTATAACATACATAACATTTGGTGTTACCTCACGTTGTTTTGCCAGCAGTACCCATAATAAGAAGCATATCCAGCCCTTGTTCAGATTCAGCATCTGGTCGGCATACCTAGGTGGAGATGCTCCACATATATACGCTCTCATAATCCTCTTCAATCGCCAAAAGAAACTTATGGTACACTTCTATAAATGGAAAAAAACTAAAATGCAAAGTTTTATTTGTTTACCGTACATTCAGAGTATTTTAAGCAAAGGATAACACATGGACAGGCTCTTTGAAAACAAAAAGGATAACAAACAGGACCTTTCCTAAAAATAAAAAATAAAACTTTACACAAAGCTTGGTGATCCAAAGATAGGGATGTAGAAAAGCCATTTGAGTTATAACACAAAGCTACCAAAGTATATGAACTAACATTAACTCTTATGGTTGTATCGTTCTTCAGTGATTGTGGGTTTAGGGTTGTGATACAGAACCTTCAATAAACCCTGAAAATATAAGCATAAATAGGTAATTACCTCACAGCTAATGAACCACAACAACGGTAACACACATTCCTGCAATGGTGGCCCCAGAATATGCAAATGATTTTTTTTTCAGTTAAAGCATGAGCGTTTCGGTTCCATTAGATGGAAGCTGAATTGATGTTCCCATACAATGATAACGGGAACTAAACATACATTTGAAATCATCAAGGCAAGTGAAAATGGAGTTACTGAATTTTGCCTATTAGCTGAATAAACCAACAAAAATCGTTGGGGAACAATGGCTTAACAACTGCAACCAAATTAAATAGATGCAATTGCATATTGATTGTTGACAAACCTGCTTTGAAGAGTGAGAACCCCAATGATTATCCAGGGGGCAAATCCTTAATCCATAGGCTCCGAACAAATACCAATTAAGCACTCATCGATTGGAGACAAACCTGCTTTGAAGAGTGAAAACCCCAATGATTATCAGGGGGCAAATCCTCAAATGAACCCCAATGATTACCTCTGCCTATTAAATGATTATATGAAAACTAACCAAACCAAAAAAGAAAAGAGGACATTTACTTCAGTACGGATATCTCTGGAGCAATCTGTTGACGTTAGTGCAAAAGCACATGCATATCTAAACGGGATTGCACGTTTCTTCAAGACCATAAAGTTTGCAAATAAATGACTTGCGAACAGTATATGAAGGATCTTGGAAGCCAAACAAAATACACATTACAAAAAGCAGAGGTAATAATTACTAAAATGCAGAGAACTTCCAACAATAGGTTTGAATATGGAACTATGATTCAGTCTATGTAATAATACAATGGTCTCTTAACAATAATAATTGCAGTAATCAAAGAAAGCGTGCAAGGCAAAAGCTGAAGCAAGCACACAGTCATGTGCATCTATAGAAATATTGCACTCTAAAATTAATGACCTAAAATCAATGTAAATAATTTTGGAAGGTTAATGGACAGAAACGCAGCCTCTGTATGAAATCTGAAGGGAAGATAACAATTAGCAGTGTAAAGTATTGACAGTACCCTTGCTATGACAAGTGTGTTACGAAATAATTCTGGTGAAATATGTGAGTCCCAACTTGTAGCTAATTGCAGCACAGATTTTCCAGCGGCCAGTTTCAGATATGGATGATCATTTTCACTGAATACAGAACGAAAGAATAGAATCAGTGAGTCAAGAGTTCGACAGCCCCTGATCACCTATATCAATTCACAGAAAGGATCCGAATGGAGCAGTCAGGAGCTTGCAAAACCGACAACATTTATCTAATAAAGAAGATAAATTAGTATGTTCGATCAACTTCAGTTCTTGTTTTCGCATTCTATCAAACACCTGAAAATACACATCAGTTGAACGGGTAGCCACCAAAATCCAGATCTGAAAAACCAAGCTCCAGGGTTGCCATTCACGTCGGCGGCGAGCAGGTACGGTCACACGCAGGAGCAGGAGGGAGGAACGCCGGCGATCAGGTGGGAGGCGGTGGTTGGGGGGCTCGGAGGGGAGACGGGAGAGTAACCATCACCCGCCGGAGAGCCGCTCAACAACATGAGAATCTGCTGGTCGGCACGTGTTTGTGCAAAAAATCAACTGGAGGCTGAGGTGATATTTGACCAGGACCAGACAACAAAGCGAATGACAACCTGAGCAGTTCTACCTTGTGCATGAATGAAAAAGGAATTCAGAAAATCCATGGCGTTTGGAGAGTCTGTACCAGATGAAGCTACCTGAGAACAAATCGAAGGCACCGGACAAGCTTCCAGAATGAATCCACTGCACAGAGTTCGGTCATCATCCTCTTCGCCTAGGTGGTCAGCAGAGCACGACGCGTGGTGCATTTGGTGGAGGAAACGCCTGCAGTTTTGGAGACTAGACCGCAGGTCCATAGCAGTGCTGCGGTTCTCCGCATTATTTAGCTCAAAAACCATGGGCACGCCCACGGAGAACAGTCAAATAGCAGGTGCAAAGCAAACAGTCAAACAGAAGTCAAAAGTATCACACACCCAAACCATGCACGGAGAGCTGTAGTTTTATCTGTTAGAAGTTAGAGCAAAACAGAGCATTGCACCAATCTATTAGAAGTTAGAGCAAAACAGAGCATTACACCAATCTTTATAATTCTCTGGAAAGGAATGGCTCATGGTCCATAACCACCCTCTTAAAAGTTACATAGAAATTATCTGAACACATCTTAAAAACACATTACAGTTGATATATGATGGTACAACCATTTCAGCATATGATCAGCTGGAGAGAAACACACAAGCACAATAAAAATTAAAAAACAGTTATGTGCTCAACATACAGTACTTCTAATGGTCAGTTTGTGATCTACATGCCATGGCTTTGCTCCTCATGCCTCTGTATTTGGAGCATTTATGTTTTATGCATATTTTTGCTCAGCTATGAATAGTAACTCCAAATACTTGATTTGTTCCTTGAACATCCAATGTCCAGTCTTGTGTTCCTCGTTTCCCTTACATGATTTAGAATTTCTGATGTAGCTGCAGTGCTGCTAACTGATTTTCCCTTTCTTTCTGAATCCAGTCCACAATAGTGTCTTGCAGCTGGACAGGCGCGTGTGCAACCCACAGGTTGAGGAATTGGGTGATGGTACTTATTTGTCTCCCTATCTCCTGATCATGCCATTGCAACATCTTTCCTTTGATAGGTCCCTGAAAATTTCTCATGCATGTTCTCTTTGTGCCCATGCTTTCCTTCTCAACCTGAATATATGCAGCACCATGTTTTAATTTCCAAAGCATTTGGTAGACTGCCGCTTCATCATTCTTGCAGAAGTAATCTATTGCCTTCGGCAGCATGGTCTCTTCAGTTCTCCCAAGGTGAAGTCTGTATGCAAGAAATGCTGCTCCTCGCTATAGATTGCCGGTACTACTTGAGTTCTATCCACAGGTAGGATATCTTCTAAACATCCATGAGGGGGCAAATAGAAGTCCAACTTTCAGATATGAAGAATCTTGTACAGAATAGTTGGTTTCAGGCATGAAGGACCTGTGTTGGTTGCAGTCCACTGAGACATTGCACTGCAGATCTACATCAATAACTGGTTCCAGAGAAACATTTGGTGATCTTGATTTTCTACTACCATGAGAGAGCTTGTGCTGATCATGCTGCTTGCAACATAGTGGGTTTGGGCGAAACCAATCAGTGCCAAACCTGCGAAGAATATCCCTATGTTGTTTGTGATGTGTATCAATATCTGGCACCCATGATAAATCTTCTGTAGGTAGTTGCAGAAGTTTATTCCTCACCGTTTCGGCTGCAGACTTGAAATTGAAAAGAGGAGCATACAGCTGTAGGCACTGAATTGCCATCCCTACTATGTCAGTACTCTCTGAAAGTTGTAGCATCAAAGAAAAAGAAGAAGTCATCCTCCGATGCACTAGCATCTGTCTGCACAAAGATGAATTCAGCCTCTATTCCATGGTCTCGATTAACATACGCCGCCAACTGTACAAACAAAAGGACGCTTGTTTGCCTGAATGATTATGTGCTGTAGTTTCTCGCCATTCAGAAGATGCCTAACAAGAGGGTCACAGGGCATGTGGTTGCGTGGCCTGCCACCATGCTCTAGTAATCTGAGGGAACTCACTAGCACCATCTGCGAACCACTCAAATCTTCTAACAGCAGAACTGCTTGACGCATCTTTGTTGGGGTTAAAGATGGAGAAACTAACGACTTTGTAGTATGCGCTATACGTACAGGAAAGCTGGACTTTCTCACCTCCTCTTCTGTCTGTTCGTCTTCTAGGATCCTCTGCTTGCATCTATGCAGAGTTTCATCACACTCTTGAGCAGCACGCTTCAGCTTCCCACGCCAACACAACAAGGATGGGTTGCTGATCTGCCACTTCTCTGACGTCTCGAGAGCAGCCTCCAGCCTGACGTGTGCCATTTCTAGCCTCTCAAGTTTCTGTTCGCTCTTGATACGTCTTTGTCCTCATATTTCTGTACTAGATTGGATATGATTTGGCCAACTGTCTCCTGGACAAGTGCAGAGCTGACAATCTCCGCCATAGGGATTTAAGAATCTACAGATCCCTTCCCTGTTCAAAAAATCCAATATATGACAGCATGCATGAGAGACTAAACATATGAATTACTTTGGATCAGAAGTAAAGATTTAGCTTAGCAACTCTAGGGTCATTCCTCAGACTTGATGATATAGAAATAATATGTCGAGTCCAAATCACACAACAAGGCAAGCTGAGAGAACATGAAGAGAATGTAAACGATAGGATTGTGCAATTGTTGACACATTTGGATAAAATATAATTGACAACTTGCACCTTGTCAAAGTAGAGAAATTGTAGGACGAGGTGCGTTCAAAGTAGTATGGAAAAACAAAGATATATTATACTTATTGTGTGTCGTCAGATAGACACATTGTCAACAAAGATATAGTCGCAATTTAGATTCACAAAACAAGACAATATAACATTTCTCTTGGTTGACGGTGTCAAATCGAATGGTGTTGAATTTGGAAGGCCGTGCCAGTCAATCTGTAATAGTCGCCGGTGAGGAAGGTCCAACGGAGGTTTCAAGATTCGGTGTCACTGCAGCAGATGGTGGTTTAGAGGGGGCGTTGATGCATCGTTTGGAGGCCAATCTTCGGCGCCAAGGTCGCGCCGACCAGGCTTGGCAAGCCGCGGCCCACGGCCTGGCCCAAATGGAGGCGGAGCAGAGGCTCGCCCGGAGGTGGACCGCTGGGCTCGCCCGAGCTGGAGCCGGAGGCGGTGAGCGAGGTTGAGGACGGGCGGCGGTGGAGAAACTGAAGGGGCTGCCATAGCTTTAGGGTTCGGCGAAGGGCGCCCTCGCTTTTAGGGTTCCGGGCGAGGTCCCCATCGCTTCCATCCTCGCCGCCGGCCGGTAGATTGCGCCGACCGGCCTGGCCGCGGTCGTCGACACGGCGGCGCAGGCAGTTCGCCGGCGGTGGAGGTGGCGGGCGCCCTTGCCGAGGCGGGCAAGACCCATTCGGGCCGGGTATGGGTAGGCGGGCGGGGGAGCGGTCGTCCATGGCGGTGTCGAAAATGGCGGCTAGGTTTTCCGGGCGGGGAGAAGAAGAAAGGGGAGGAGGGAGGCGGACGCCGGGGGCGGAGGTGGCGGGGGCGGGGCGAGGAAGACGATGGGGAGGCGAGAGGTTGATGGCGACCAAGATGCCCGGCGGGCCTTAGTGGGCCGTTGCTCAGGCTGCCTCACGCCTAGCGCCCAGCGTTTGGAGGGCTTCGCATTTTTCTGGCAGTGAGTTGCCACCATGAAATTGTCGACTTGGAGTGGGAGGTGCCCACGAAGTTGGCAAAAGAGGCCGATGTGGGAGGTTTGTGGCCAATGTGATGTGTTGTCAAGATCACATGCGTGGTGTGGTGGCGGGCGGTCTCCAAGAATTTGCCAAATTTTACTTGGCAAATCTTAAGTTTTGCAACTTCTAGAAAAATATGCCAAGTATAAAAGAGCCCATCTCAATAGTTTGGCATAATTCACTTGGCAAACTCAGATCTAACTTACTCCAGGAACCCTGAGAGAGAAACAAAATTATGTTTATGCCCTTCCACCTCGTGAAAACTTAAATCCGGAACCCTAAGACAGAAACAAAATTATGTTTATGGCCTTCCACCTCTTCTAGTATGGATGGATGCGCCACGGATACGAGCGTGTATATATGCGTGTGCGGAGGCTCTTTTTCCGAGCTTGGGATAAATGACAACCTGGGAGGGGGAACTATTGGAGAAGGTTTTTTCTGTTTTTGCCAGAAAAATAAGAATGACAACCTGGGATGGGGACCCGTTGGAGATGCTCCAACTAACAATCGGAGGCGGTTTGTGGTACTTTGCTTTGTTGAGACAACTAGATTAGTCACATTGGTTTGTAGTGTTGGTGTCTGTAATATAAGGAATAACTATTAACTAATATGCATTGGTCGATGGAAAGGCTATGATATTTTTAATATAGCATGAAGATTCGGCTTGACACTACCAATTCCAGGTTATAGCATGATCAATGAAGTATCAAACACATCTATAGTTAGTCCGTCGATTTCACTATTGTTGTTGAGTAGCCCCCAAGCGTGCTACCCGAAAGGGAAAACCGAATGTACTCAACAATACCGAATAGAAGTAATAGTAGCTCTTCTCATTAATATTCTATCCTATAAAAATTTCTACAACAACACTTAAACAATACGGTTAGTCAATAAGATGGTGAAGCGTAATAAGTGGTGCTACAATTCTAATTATGCAAGCCACCTACACAATCAAGACTAAATGACAACTATGATCACTAGTCACACAATCTATGAACTCTATGTCAATCTTAGGTGAAATCACTACACAACTCAAGGAGCCAACTAACAAGATCAAGTACTTCTACTCAAGCTAAGCAAGACAAGCAATGTAAATACAATGAGTAGTGATAATCGATATACCGCCGGTGTAGTGTAGAGGTGGAAGCCAATCACCAATGTCTATAGACATCTCCAACGAGCTCAAACACAATTGACACGATGATTTAACCCCGAGGTTCACGTGCTTGCCGACACGCTAGTCCCCATTGTGGCGATAGACCAACTTGATGATTCACAAGCTTAATAGCCGGTGCCAAATCCCACGGTGGGAGCTTAATGAATCACTCACAAGAAGGATCCACAAGCCACGAGCAATCCATTAGAGACTCCTTTCGCGAATCTCCCATGGGGTAAGGATCAACCCCTCAAAAGTCCACCGGTGTGGCCTCAAATAACTACCAATCGAACTCAACAGCACCACAAACTCCAAGCCGCTAGAGAACCAAGCAAATTCCCAAGAGAAACAAGAATCCATAGCTCCTCCTCAGAAGAACAAGTGCCTCTAGATGCAATCAACAATGCAAATGCACTTGTATCTCACTCAATCTCACCAAGGATCAAAGTTAGGAAAGAGAGATGAGTGGAGGAGAGTTTTTATTGCTCAACAGTGTGTTAAAGTTTTCAAATGTGCAAGAGAGACCCCCAAGAGCCGGCCACACCTCTATTTATATGCCCCCAAAGAGATGGAAAGTTGGGGCAAAGTCCACTTCCATCGCCGCGTGCGGGACGCTGCGAGTAGAGTGCGGACGCTGCGACCCAGCGTCCCAATCGGCGAGAAGCGCCACACGTCCGCATCGTTGCAATTGAAATGCATCTGCAACATGCGCCCGACGCTCGCGCTCCGGCATCCGCCCGTGCAAACTCCAACGTCTACCGCTGCGGTCCGTCTAGAAGGTGGATTGCAGACCTCTTTCAGTAATGTCGTCCGCCGTGCGACGCCAGATTCGAACCAGGGCGCCGAGCGCCGAGTCTAGCATCCACCGGCTGCGAGCGTGACCCGAAGCCCCTACCGCGGGCCACGGTCCGCAACAAGCGACCCAGCGCCGACACACGTTTCTTTTTCACGGCGACGCCACCATGCGGGCGCCGAGCCCAGCGTCCGGCGTTATTGTTTAAAAAGCGCCGCCGCAGCCAGGATGAAGCATACTTCATGGCCGCGTCGTCTCCTTTGCTTATTCCCAAGTTTCACCACTTGCCTCAAGTTGCCAACACGTCGAAGTACATCTCGATAGCACATGTGTTAGCATTTCAGCAAAGAGTTTGGCAAGAGCGAAGTTAGTGCACTAGATTCTAAATGCATATGCAAGTCAATATGAACCTAGAGGCACTTCTTTTCGGATTAGCCATGGCATTCCCTCTTGATAGTCGGCTATCTATCCAAAACGTGATCACACTCTCTATAGTGTCTTGATCATTTGAAAGCAAACCCTATCAAGTCATACCTTTGCCTTGATCTCCGGGTCCCTTTCTTTCCAACACGTGAGCTCGACGATCCAACATGTCCATCATCAACGTCCCATGTCCATGATCATGTTGCTCCCGTCATCCATGTAATCCTATCTCTTAAGCACACTTAGAGTAAAGGATTAGCATCACAAGGTGTCATCAATTTCCAAAACCAAACATGAGATTTCAGTAGGGCTTGCGGAGGCTGTGGGTCGTCCCTTCTCGTCCATCGGGGCGGCGGCGGCAGCGGTGCGGGCATTGTAGCCCTAGGCTTGGGCTCTGCGGAGGGAGGAGGAGGTGCTGCTTCTTGGGTGAGTACGCACTTGTGCTTGGCGGCGACGGAAGGGAAGGGTGAAGCGGCATGGGATCGACGGAAACGACAAGGGACTCCACGGCGGGGACGCGGCCCCATTTCTATGCCCTCGGACCGAGCGCCGACTCGGCGTCTATCTTAGACGTCGTTTCTTCATTTTTTTTCTTCTCTCTCCTCTACCACATCAGCAAATTGTCGACGTGGCACTGCAATTAATAGTTATGGACTCTATAGTAGAGTCTGCACTGTGACTGCCCTTATTCGTCTACTGCGTGCTCTAGAATACTCCTAGTGGTATACTCTGTATTAATAATATGGTATTATTAATTAATAAGCAACATGTCAATTGATAATCTAGGCAGGCATGTCTTGTCTTATTAGGCCGTCTCCAATGGTTAGCTATTTGACTATCTAGATGTGACGTGGTAAGGAAAAAGTAGGAGAGAGTAGTCACTAGCTACATGCAACAAATAGCTAGACTATTTCACGTAGACCAAGAACATGTGAGGAGAGCATATGAGTCCAATAATATAAAATAGTCTTTGTTGTTGTCTCTCACCTTCACATCAGCCGACTACGTAGTTAGCACTATCTATTACCATTGCGGACGCCCTTATACGCTCAGCTGTTACGTTGCGCTAGATTGACATGGTATATATTTGCGTGCGTGCGAGAGGTTGTAGCAGCCACACATGCATCTTTCCTAGTCAACTCCAACAAGGTGATAAGATGAAAGGAAGCATGACACGCCAGGCGTAGGTGGCAGCAGCGATGGATCGATGCAAGGACGATTTCAAATTTCAATCAGATAAAACAATTTGCAAATTGGGGCGGCACGAATATATACTCAAGTTGCCAAGTACTGTAAATAATAAAGTGGAGGTACATTCTGGCTTAGTTTTGACTTGGACCGGCATCGATGCGGTAATTGAAAAATATTTTTCTTCATCAGCTCACGAAGAACAAAAAATATTTAGTGGCAGGGGATCACCACCTTTCGTATTCCAGTATTATCTTCGTGCAATATACGATTTTTAAAATGAAAAGTCTCACGTCGTTCACTACCAAAGAAAATACTAAAATTTTGTATATATTGCACTTGCACACCAAAAAACTGTCACTAGCCATAGAGTGTCAATGAGTGTAACTCAATAAGTTAGGTTGCCTATGGTATAAAACATCCAACCTATATATGTATATATGTGTTAATAAGTTCTAGACTTGGTATGAGTCATAGCATCATGCTGGCTTCATGCCCATCCATATATGTATATATATATATATATAGTGATTTTGCTAATATCAAAACTAGAATTCCCAGCGTTATGCGGCCAGGAAGGAGTATTGTTAAAGGATTGAATTGTAATCACTAAGAAATGTGATCACAATGAGCTGGTGAGGAGGATTACTTTGTGCATGTTAGAAACAGAGCTAGTAAAACATCAATGCACCGAGGTGCACACAGAATATATATAGGCCTAATTACAATGTTAACTAAGCTAAGGAGTTCTTCATGTCTAAATGCCCCTTTTTTCCCTAGGAATCCTATCAGCAGAGAAAAAAGAAGCGTAGGGTGATGCAGCTGCTGGCCGTGACCTCCCTGTTCTGGACCTATATGAAAAGCAATTAGGAGGTCATGTTAGTAAGATGTGATCAGTGGGCTGTTTAATAGGAAATAAGCGCCAACCCAATGATCATTAAAGTGAACCTATTAGTAGCCTACAAAACTGGTAAAATTAACAAAATAATTTATAGGGACAGTGAAAACCTACCAATATATATAAATGTCTGGACACGTCTTGCGTGGGAAATCAAATTTCCATCCAATCCTTACTGCTCCTTGATAATCCTATAATAAAAGAAAATTAACTGAATCAAGCTCTAATCCTCGCCACAATAAAACTAGTTGTTACACTGTTGATTTGGTCGTCAACAACAACTGAATTTGAGTAAAAATAAAAGAGTACTAACACACACAAAAAAAGACAAATGCTAGAACATTTTCAACAACTCACAATCGAAGGTCAGAGAACTAAAGTCAGAAAAACATAAGCACGATTGATTTTCACTATATATAAGAGCGTTGATACTTTTAGCATGTATAAATAATTAATCTGTTGGATGGGACTACTCGTGCAGATATACCTATACCCAAACTGCTCTTCATCAAGAACTAAGTTTGCTTGGCATGTAAATTGGTTGGAAAAGTCTTCGATACACTACACGAACACTATTTCCTACAAATGGCGACACCCTATTTTGTTAAGAACAGTACTGCACAGAATAGGGTACAAGAATGATTGAACTTAGAACATAGCATAGATCCGTAGAAGAAGGCCCCGGAGTGGTTGAGGCTATGAGTATCCTCCAAGATCACCTGGGATTATGAGGCTCCTGCTCTTGGTACAACGCCGACAGCGGCGGCAGGATCAACGCTTCTCTTGGTACAGCTCGGATCAGCGCTGGCAGATCACAATGCCTTCTCGTACCTCAGCCATAACCTGGAGGACACAAAGGTGGTAGTAGAACATTAAAAATAGTAAATTGAGAACCACGTAAATATTACAAACAATTGGCATGGAAAGAATATATGCCAAATCTCTATATCTACCAACAGGCCATGTTCGAATATGGCTGAAACATCAAGGACCACAGTACGATAAAGACCTTTTGCTTGAAGCCCCACTCTAGCCTCCACAAAGTCTAGACTATACTTATCATGAAGAAGAAAGAACACATATATGTTGATGGAAAATAAAAGAGACTACTCAACCTAGGGAACTCCAATATCTGGATTGGCACTTGCCAAACCCAAGAGTAGTCCACCTACCACCCTAACAATTTCTTTGATTTCACACTACAATTGATAACATACACAACATTATCACATACACAACATTCAGTGTTACCTCACGTTGTTTGCTAGCAGTACCCATAATAAGAAGCACATCCAGCCCTTGTTCAGATTCAGCATCAGGTCGGCATACCTAGCGGGAGATGCTCCACATATATACGCTCTCGCAATCCTCTTCAATCGCCAAAGAAACTTATGGTACACTTCTATAAATGGCAAAAAAAACTAAAATGCAAAGTTTTATTTGTTTACCGTACATTCAGAGTATTTTAAGCAAAGGATAACACATGGACAGGCTCTTTGAAAACTAAAAGGATAACAAACAGGACCTTTCCTAAAAATAAAAATAAAACTTTACACAGGCATGGTGATCCAAAGATAGGGATGTATAAAAAGCCATTTGAGTTATAACACAAAGCTACCAAAGTATATGAACTAACATTAACTCTTATGGTTGTACGTTCTTCAGTGATTGTGGGTTTAGGATTGTGATCTGAGAACCTTCAATAAACCCTGAAAATATAAGCATAAATAGGTAATTACCTGTAACACCCTAGGTGTTAAGCATCTTGAAAGCATGATCATTTGCATAGCATCATCATCATTTCATGCATAATCATGTGCTAGTGACATTCACTTTGAATTTCTCTCATTTCTTGCTTGCTTGACCTAGCTACTATAGGATCTTAGCTATAATGATGTTTTGGACCTAGATTGTGCCTAGATATATTTTTGACATAATTTAGGACCATGTTTGAGCTTGAGTTTCAATTTAGAAATTTTATTTTAAATCTGCCCTAGAGGTCAAACCTCTTTGAGTCATTTGAAACTCCTTTCAAAAGTGCTTGATAGAAGTGTTTCTAGCAAAAGTTTCTATAGATGAAATGTAGTACTTTTTATGTTGAACAAATGATCTTTTATGAGTTTCTTGTGAAAAGGTTTGGAAATGATTCAAATAGTACCCCCAAGTTTGGGTCAAATTTGAGTTAAATTCAAACTCTGTTTTGAATGGTTTGAGCTGACCTTGCTGTTTTTAATTTTTATCTCCAAATCTAGGCCGAATTAGAAAAAGTTCATATTGAGTGTTTTGTAGCTTATGAAATTCTCTACAAAGTTTATGTTTTGACTTTTTCCAAATTCTGCACGAATCTCGATGCACAGGCCAAAAACCGTCGCTGTGTCGAGAAAGCGAGTAGGGGGGACACAATCGGCTCGTCGCCGGCCCGACACCGCCATCGTCGGCGTGGCGCCGCACGCGCTAACGCCGGCGTCTGGGGCTGGATGGGCGGTACGGTCGTGCGCCCGCATAAATAGGGCGCGCGCCCGCCATCCCTAACCCTAGCGCCACTCCCGCCGCCGCCCGCCCGGGAAAACCGGCGCCGCCGCCGCCGCGCCATTGCCGTCGTGTCCGCGAGCTCCGCCACCGCGTTCGTCGCCCGTCGTCGCACCAAACCGCGCAAACCACGTCCCTAGCTACGCTACTTCGTCCTCTCCAAATCCGTCATGAATCAAGGTATGGGTCGATGCGGACCCCATTCCGCATCCCGCCCGCCCGGCGAGGCATGCATGGCGCCCGTTGGGGCAAAAAGCTGCATGAGCTCATAGATCGAGCTTAGCTCTTTCTTTTTCGTGCTTTAGATTAAGCCTTAGGGTGCTTGAGCTTGTGGGCTAGCTGGATGAGTGGATCCGGCCGCCATTTCGCCGGAACCCTTGCGGTCGCCAGCGTCTGCGCCCGTGGCGCCGCCGCTTCGAGTCCGTCTTGTCGCCCGTCGTTGTTCCGTTGAGGTTCTAGTTTGCTTGCATGTCACTTTCGAGTCTAGGAGAGTCTAGAACGGGCTACCGTATAAAATTATGAAACCTTATTTTCTGATAACTTTTATATAGAGTTTTATTTATGGCTAGAAATGCATGGAAATTGAGAAAAATCATATCTTTTAATTGGTGCAAGATAAAAATATGCTTTCTGTACAAAACATGCTTGTTTTTGTGAGTAGAGTCCAGGAAAAATATCATGCATAGTATGTTATGTAGAAGAAATGTGATTTTCTATTTATGTGCTATTTGCCATGTGATTTTTAGAAATTCATAGAAAAATAAATATTAGGGTTTTGGATGTGAGACTTGGTATGCTTGTGTTTGATAGATTTTTAGAAGCTTATCATACTTCGAAATCTGTTGTCGACACTTTTAAGTAGTACAAAGTATTTTCATGCCTAGTTTTATCTCTAGCTTGTCATTTTTGTGTAGGGCTGTATATGCATGATCTTGCCATGAAATTTTTATGGAAGTTGTTATATTACAGTTACTATGCTCTGGTAATTTTTGTAGAATTTTCTGAAGTGGTTATGTATTTACTCTATTTATGATGCATGGAAAATAGGCTAGAAATATATGTTTATATGAAGATGATGTGTATTAGTATTTTTTATTATGTGTTCCTAGCATGAATAGGATCGGTTAGTGAGCTTGGTTTGGTCAGCTTAGCAGTTTTGACATTTTCTTGTTCCTAGCATTTTATATATTATGATGTGCATGTGTAGTGTTTGATAGGGCCTATCATTTTATATGCTTTAATTTATCCTTTGGCTTGTCCAGTAGATTTATTTGGTAGATAATTACTTGGCTTACCTGCTGGTTAAGTTTGAGATAGTTTGCATGAGTGGTTTGTGAGTTATGGAGGTTGTATGTGATGTTTGAGTTGAAAACAGAGCCTCTGTTTTCTCTAATTTCGAGGCTGTTAGGTTCAAATTCAGTTCTGGGTGATGTGGAATGTTTTGTAGGAAATTTTGTTAGCTTTCCATAGAGTCCTAGTTCACTGAATTTGGAGTTGTAGAACTCTCATGTGATCTGTTTTTAGTGACAGCATGTCTAGCTGCCATTTTCTGTTGATTGGTAAGTAAGGATGTTTTGATTGATGTAGGTTATTAGGGTTTCTTGTGTAGAATTAATTATGTTTCTACGGAAGAGATATCCACTTACTAATAGCTTGCATCATGAAGCATCCATCCATCATATACATATTACTTTATGCAAGTCAATATTTATGTAATCGTAATCATATCTTTTCTCCATCATATGCATCATCACAGGGATCGGGGGAAGGGTTCGAGGAGCTGATCGAGGAGCGAGACGGGGAGAGCTTCACCATCTGTGAGTGCAGTCCGGAGGAGCCATCGGAGGAGAAGAGTCGATGGCGACCTGCCTGAGTGCCCAGAGCACGTTCCCAAATGACGTTCTGCGAGGCAAGCCCCGGAGCATTCTCGCCCTTTAAGTAAATTCTTCCAATTAAGTTGACTTGAGTCTTTTGTATGTTTCATGCATTAAGTTTAGGAAAATGGTTGAAACCGTTGATGCATTATGATCCTTGCTGAAAGTTGCCCTATCCTATATAGATGTCTAGGTTAATGCTCAGTATCATGATTGCAGTAGACAGTGATTCCGGTCACTTGAGGAAAGTGTTGTGAACAATCACATGGGTGATTGTCAAGGCTGCTATTGAGAACCTGATAAAGTAAAACTGGTGAGATTGGATGGATATTGTGGTCTTTTCACCTGATCAATTAAGGACTTACTCTTTGTAGGAATGTGGTCGGAAGTTGAGCGTGCACGGCATTTAGTTTGTGAGCCCGCGGCTCGTGGGAATGTTAGGGGCGGCTTTGTCCGCTTTATCGCTCCTCCTTGGCGATGGTTTTTGTGTGGTTATTCGGGCACAAGAAGATGCGCCGAGGGGCGTACTCGTTGCTTCGCTCAATGGGTGGCCCGATAAGGAGGGGGTAGCCGGCAAGACCGAGACTTTACGCCCCGTAACATCCTCGGGAGTGACCGGGTTTGCCTTTGCAAAGTAGACCCGGTTTGTGTCGGGGTATTCGCCCAAACCGGTTTGCAAATCGATTCGAATCGCCATCTCTCCCGGTTAGTGAGAACCGAGGTGCGTCCACGGCAATGTAGTCTTAATTATTACAATATATGTTATTTATCATGTTGCGGTGATATAAATCGATCAAGTTACTTATCTTTGTTATTTATTCTCTTGAGCAATGATTAATCTTGACTATACAGGGACCTACGGTTATGTAATTAAATAAGTAACCCTTTTAACTTGGAAAAGTACAAGTAGTATGAGTAGGCTCACTAAACAACTTATTTGTGAAATTAATGTGAGTCACTAAACTCCGGATAAAGCCTAGCATGATCCTTGGAGTCTTTTATTTTATTTTTGACGGGTAAGTCTAGGCGAGTATTTTGTACTTTCGGGGTTTTATTCCCGTTGTTGCGGTGAGCATGTGTACCATGGTTCTTGTAAGACTTGTCTCATTTCTGTTGATGATGACGAGTAAGGCCAGGGCAAGGCAATTCTATATCCCCGTCTCATCTTTCTGACAGGATGACTATCTGCCGCACTACTTTATATTTGTTTTCGTTAAAAGACTATTTGGTTTTTGAAACTCTTGCTTCGTATTTGAACCTGAGTTTATAATAAATTATACTTACTTTTCGATGTTTAATATATCGAACTTGGTTTGAAATAGTTGCGATTTTACTACCGAGCTCAACGATCCTGTTGTGTTGTTGATGAGTTTGAAATCACTCACGAGATTTCGGAATACCGGGTTTATATGGACTCAAGTGTAGACGTGATCGCCGGTGATTGCGAATTATACTTGATTTCTTATAAATTGGTCGGCTCATCACATTACCTTACAGCTAATGAACCCGCGACGTAGTAACCCACATTCCTGCAATTGTGGCCCCGGATAATCGCAAAATGATTTTTTTTTCGGTTAAAGCATGAGCGTTTGGTTCCATCAGATGGAGGCTGAATTGATGTTCCCATACAATGATAACGGAACTAAACATACATTTGAAATCATCAAGGCAAGTGAAAATGGAATTACTAAATTTTGGCTATTAGCTGAATAAAACCAACAAAAATCGTTGGGGAACAATGGCTTAACAACTGCAACCAAATTAAATAGATGCAATTGCATATTGATTGTTGACAAACCTGCTTTGAAGAGTGAGAACCCCAATGATTATCCAGGGGGCAAATCCTTAATCCATAGGCTCTGAACAAATACCAATTAAGCACACATCGATTGGAGACAAACCTGCTTTGAAGAGTGAAAACCCCAATGATTATCCGGGGCAAATCCTCAAATGAACCCCAATGATTACCTCTTCCTCTTAAATGATTATAAGAAAACTAACCAAACCAAAAAAAAAAAGAGGACATTTACTTCAGTATGGATACCTCTGGAGCAATCTGTTGACGTTAGATTAAATATCACTTTAATATCATTGTTTAATTTCATAGTATGGTTATCTTATCATGCGATTAATGTGTTTTTATATAAAATTTAGTTATCCCGTAGCAACGCACGTGCGTTTAACTAGTCTTGGAAAAAGCAGTGGCTAGTGGAGTGCGTACAGTAGTATATCATCCGGAGTGCTTGTCAATTTCGTTCCAGAAACTACGACTGTACGGCGATCCCGTCATCACTCTGCTTTCTTTCTAAAAAATCAATGCTACTCTGCTTTTTATTCCCATCACATGATATATGATCACCTGGTCATATCATATATTGTTAGTTGTTACGCATAAATAACTCAAACTGAGAACAAGCGATGTGTTGTGTACTTCCATATAAGTTCCTAATTAGGACGATACTAGTACTACCTAATTTCAAGACTAACAAAACACAAACTATATATTGACATGTAATTTATCCACTTCACTAGAAACAGAGCAAAATTCTATCCCCAATATATCTGCACTTTTATTTTTCTGACAGATTCGCTCTCTTTTCTCAATGTTTCCCCACGAGATTTCCATTTCCAGTTCTCTCTCTCTCTCTCTCTCCCTGTTAATTCCCGTTATCTTGCCAGATTACATGATTCAGAATTTCAGGTGCAGCAGTGTGCTGCTAACTGACTTTCTTTTTCTTTCTGAACCCAGTCCAAGATCAAGCCTTGTAGCCCAACGGGCGCATGTCCACCCCATAAGTCGATCAAGCGAGAGATCATACGTGTCCGATGCTTCACCTCCTGATCCTTTTGTTGCACCAGTTTTCTTTTCCTAGCTCCTGCCCTAAACCTTCTCTGTGCACCTGCTGGAGCCTCCATGCTTGCTGCCTTGCCAAACTGAATGTAAGCAGTGCCATGTCTAGACTTCCAGAGCATCTGGTATATTGTCGCTTCAGTGTTTTTGCAGAAGTAATCTATCGCCTTTGGCAGCATCACCTCTTTCAGTTGTTGCTCCAAGGTAATGTCAGTACGCTCGCAACCAGCTTGTTCCCCACTGTGGAACGAAGCCATTGCAGAACTTCTATCCACGCGTAAGGAACCATGGGGAGCAAAGATGAGTCCAGCTCGCAAACTCTGATAATCTTTCCCAGAATATTTGAATTCAGTGGATTGTCCGTTGTACTCGGACAGCGAGATTTGACACTGCAAATTTACTTGAATAACTGAACGCAGAGAAACATCAGATAATCCTACCATGTCTAGGTTACTAATACGATGACAAAGCTTATGTTGATCATGCTGCTTGCAACATAATGGGTCTGGGCGAAACCATTGAGTGCTAAAACTATGAAGATTGTCCCAGTGTTTTCTGTGCCATAAATCAACATATGGCAGCCACGAAAAGTCTTGTGTGGGCAGCTGACTGAGTTCTTTTTAATAGTTTCGACTGCAGGCTGAAAATGTGGGGGAACAAACTCAAGCACTTGATGGCAGTTCCAACTATGTCTGTACTTTCTGAAACCTGCAGCATTAGAATAAAGAAACAGTTATCCTCAAGTGTTTTTCTGTCTTTCTTGATAAATACCAGGGCAGCTTCTATTCCATGCTCTTCCGTAGCAAAGGGCACCAACCATAGTAGAAACAAAGGGTACTCATTCCCACGGACAATTTTATGTTGTAGTTCCTTGCCTGCAAAAAGGTGATTGACAAAAGAGTTGAATGGAATGTGACGGCATGGTGTGCCACCAAACTCTACGAATCTCAGAAATTCACTAGCCCCATCTGCAAAACCACTCGAATCTTCTAACAACAGATCCACTTGATTTGTAGTTGTTGGTGCGGCGAAGGTTGAGAAAATAAAAAAAAGATTTGGTAGCATGTGCTATTCTTCTAGGAAAGGAGGAATTCTTCACCTCCTGTTCTATCTGTTCTTCTTCAAGGATTATCTTCTTGTATTTGTACAGCGTGTCATCACACTCTTGAGCAGCTCGCTTCAGCTTCTTCTGCCAACGCAACAATGATGAATCACTGATCTGCCACTTAGCGGATGTCTCAAGAGCAGCCTCCAGCTTGATGTGCGCCATCTCCAGCCTCTCTAAGTTATCGTTTGAATTTGAGTTTTTTTTGACCTCATACCTCTGAATCATACCAGATAGAATTTGGCTAACTGTCTCCTGTACAACCACAGAACTGATCATCTCGCTCATCAGGATCCAGAAAGTATTTGTAGCATCCCTCCCTGCTCAGAAAAAAAGAACAGTTGTACATGAGGAGACTAAATATATGAACGAAATCTTAGACATAATCAAATGTGTTCCATGGAGGAACATTGGAACAACAGAACATATTTAGCTTACTAGCTGTAAAGGACGTACCCTCAATTGGAGTCCAAGGAAGTGGTGAGGACTGAGTTGTTCTCATAAGTGTATATAAAGATACTATGGAGGGTGGTGTGAATGTGATGCCCAAAGATTTTTCAGAGGAAAGAGAGGTTGAGAAGTCGATATCAGGGGTTTGGTAGTGAATGGTGGACAGGAGTTGGTTTGTACAGTGAAAATACTAATTATTGATTGCGTGCTTTTGTCTTTTTTTTTTCGAAATGGGAACTTTTATTAATTTCAAGGATTGCGTTTTGTCTTAATTAATGCCTACCTCTTGGACTTAACAGCAACATGTGAATTCTCCGGCCAGCACATGTTTGTGCTAAAATCAAATGGAGGGTGGGGTGTTTTTTTTTTTTTTTTTTTTGGGTCAAGTGGGGTGATATTTGACCAAGGACCAGACAACAAAGCAAATGACAACCTAAGCACTTGTACTTTGTGAACGAAAGAAAAAGGTATTCAGCAGGTCTTGGTGTTTGGAGAATCTGTACCAGGCTAACAGCTACAAGATGAAGCTACACGTCACAACTAATGCAAAAACATATCCAAGATTCTTTGTGATTTTTGTCTTAGGATAATTTCTATGACATGGATATGTGAATGTGCCATGGATCGTTTACTTTCCTTGTTTAAGTTATTAATCTGTCATTCCCCTTGCTATCTTTTGTTTTCTGTTTCTGAATTTTAGGCTCATAATGTATGATTACAAATACCTTGGCAGATCCCACATATTTAGGTGGAGCACAGACATTAAGTGGAGGTGTGTGCAGGTTTCATCAGTTTCAGGTGCAGGCTCTGTTTGAGTGCAGGCTCTGTTGTGGACAGCATACTACATTCTTCAGTACTTTAGTATGCAATAGCCTATAGTATACATACATTGAGATTTCAGTGAGCATACATTCGTTGTTCAGTATTCAGTGAACATTCAGTGAGCTACATTCAGAGTAGCAAATCAACTAAAACATTTAGTCACACATCCTATGGTTCAGGCATTCAGACTTTTAGAGTAAATAAATAACAATTAACAATTGACAACAATATTACGAAATGACAGAAGGCATTTAGAGTAAACATATATTATCTAACAATCTAACATTCAATGTAGGCATACATTGAGATTCAGAGGACAGATGAGCTACATTGAGCTACGGGCGCGACGACTTATTTTTCCCTCTTATACTCTCTCTCTCTCTCTCTCTCTCTCTGATTCTCACTACAGAGGGATTGATCCTACCTACGTCTACACTATTATAAGATTGTAGGAAAGTGCCGGCCCTTTGCTCTTATCTCTGAAAAAAAGTGCGCTGGATGCTTCGTAGGAAGTACGTACCCTGAGAACAGATCCAACAACCCCCTTAATAATTCATCGGTTTATGATTTTTTTTTTTTTTGAAGGTTAATTCGCCGGGGCGACGCTGGCGTGTCCATTTAATAGTTCCATGCCAGCTAATGCAGTAAACAGAACATCTTACTATTACTAATTGGAGGCTCCACGTTAATTCTCACCAGATGCGCTAAGAAAAAAGATAAATGCTAGAAATTCTCATATTAATCAAAAAGATCCGGCCATTAAATCTAAAGTCTACAACCACAAATGACCCTTGGATCTATTTTACTATCAAGAAAATTACCCACTTCTGCCATTATTAAGATATTATCTCTTTTTTTAAAAACGAAGAAATCACGCTATGGGAAAATCCATCAACCGAGACATTATCTCTTTTTAAAGGAGAAAAAAAAATCACGTGATGGAAAAGTCCATCCACCGACCCTCCATGTTAAGATGTTATCTCTTTTTAAAGGAGAAAAAAATCACGTTATGGAAAATGAATATCCATCCACCGAGCCATATTATCTATTTTTAAAGGAGAAAAAAATCACGTTATGGAAAATCCATCCACGGAGCCTCCATGTAGTTATTATAATAAAATATATTATTTTAACAAAAAAAAATAGAATTGGTTACGCAGAGAAAATCTAGATACTGGACTAATCCCATCTAATTAATCTAGCGCATGGGATTAGTTGTGAGGAAGCCAGGCGCAGCCAGGGGCCGAAATTAATGGTTTAAGGCCAGTCGCCCCATAACTACAATTTGAATTTTCTTTTTCCGACTACTTATGTTATCCTATTTTTGTTAAAACTTTAGATGAGACTAGAAAAAGAAAAAAAAAAATTTGAAAAAATGAACACAAGAGTCTTGGATTACTCTGAATTGTATAATCCTTATCGACCATGACTTATAAATTTTTGGGAGTTGCTATATCTCGGTCGCCCGAAAAAAGGTGTGATTTTCAGATGATTGGTATGCGGACGCTTGGATGTGCATCCAAGGGTCAGATTTGTTATCTGTTACTTCTGTGGTCTAGCAGCAATAACGGGTCCGCTGAATGAACCCGCAAAAATCCAACCCAGCCTACTACCGGGCCCGCCAAACCTTAACGGGTACAAATCCGATACCTGGTTACTGTAGTTTACAGCTCGTTTTGGGCCATGGGCCACAGTGCATCATCTATCAGATATAACAGCTACACTATGGCACAAAAATGACATTTCACAAGTACTGAATCCACGCATCCACACCCAGCTGCTACTCTGAATCGAACTCATTGTAATCCTAAAGACAAACTAAGCTAATGTGTTTCCTGCCGAGATCCTGCTGCAAGGTGAATTGCTGTTGCTAGGATACCTGCTACTGCTACCTGAGCTGCAAGTCACAGATATACCTACGATTGTTGGCACAAGGTGAAAACCATCAGTGCAAAAGAAACATAATTGAAAGGCAGAATCATGTAGCAATAGTAACTTACAGAATCTTCAAATTTGGGAGGTGTGACAATGTTGATGGGATCGCACCAATCACCTGGGTTGTTCTTCAATATCCTAGAATTTCCAAACAATACCACAACATCGGTAAAAACATCCAAAGTCAAAATGACTTGTATTTCTATACATTTCAGGGAGAAGAAGCCTAACAAATTTTGCAAAGGCATGACAATGTGGTAATACTCAAGAGCATGGCTTAGTCAGTGTATGGGCAAAATATATTATATATTCTATGAGAAAGAGAAGTCACCTTTTCAGAAGTGCTTCTTGAAGCTCAGGAAGTACATTATGTGATCAGGCGTCGCCTCCCACAACCAAAGTTGGAGGACTATAGCACCTTCAAGACCCTCTTGATAAGTATCTTAGCCACCTCTTGTTTAGTATCTTAGCCACTAATTTAATTTCCTGCTTAACCAAATGGAAAATGGTAAACAAAATTGAAAATTACAGGTGACAAGAATGGATATTTCACATGTCAAATACCAAAATTGCAGTAATTCAAATGTGCAATTTACTGCTAATAAAAAGTGGAACCTAGTAATTCAAATGGATATTTACTGCTAACCAAGATGATCCAATAGCCAATTGATTTTTCTTTTCAATGAGGGATTTTTTTTTGCTCTGAAAATTGCAAATAAGCACTGGAAACAAATTTTCACTGTCTTTGGACTGAAAACAGATAGAAAAAATGGTTGTCAACTATCACATGATCACAATGTTGGTACCTGCACCAAGTACCCGGTGAGCAAACAACTCACCTCTACTCTCACTCACCCCTCGATCCAAGGTAGAAGAAGGGTAGGAGGTCACTACACACACACTCGCTCTCACGATTTCAGCAATGGCTGAAACCTGAGAACTCTGAATGTTTTGCACAATGAACTGATTGGTTCCTTTGCATTGGTTGAGAATTTGTAAAGAATACAATCAGCAGTGACAAATTATGTCTTACAAACAACAAATACATAAAATGGTTCTACATAGAAAATGTAGAATACAAGCTACGGAAAGTGTAAAAGAAGGAAAAATAGACAAAAAAAAAAAAAGATTTGAATAGCCCCCGGGCGGGGCTACAACGACAAATGACAACATTACATCTATGATAACTACATTCTACAAGTGTAGAGAGACTAGGGACTAGAGACTAGTGAGAAAGCTAAACAAGTACATCTATGCTAGCTATAGGGAAAGCTAATCCAGAGACAGAGAGACAAAAATAAACTCGGATGTGAGAAAGCTACCACCTAAATTGAAAGATTCACCAAGACCCCAATATTTACACCGTTCCCCCCGCCACCCACCACCCACACCCGCGGGGCTAGGGTTTGCTCTGAGTTCCGGCGACCTAGGGCCCGGGCCCTAGCTCGCCGGACCTCCGGCAACCCTAGCGCCCAGCGGCCCACCCTCTTCCCCCACAGAGATCACAGAGCTTTCTATAGGAAGAACAAATCACGGAGGAGGGGGAGATGCTCACGCTTCAGGGGAGGGGATAGGGTTGAGGAGCCACCGAGGCGAGGAAGATGACTGCGGGAAGAAGTCGGGTTTTCAGTAAGGGTCGCCGTAAATCCAAATGATTTCAAATTAAGCCTCTCCGTATAGGAAAAGTGAAAAACAAAAGACAGCTCTCAAAATTTTTTCCACATGCTAGCACAATCACAGAGAGAGGGGGAGGACCTGCACAATGACAACACACTAGCATTTAAGAATGTACCTTCATTGAATCAATAGGATGTGATAGGTCATCTGGGTTGTTGTGCTTGGCCTAGTAGTCCCCCGCAAAACAAAAAACATGCACTTAGATCATCAAATCAGCTAGCAAAACCACCGTCCACTTAGATCATCTAGTAGGAAAAAGCGATTAGGCAAATGGTTCAGCATCAGCATATTGCATATATTTAAAACTTCAATTGCACTCCTAGAAACTTGTAATTTACATTATTATAAAACGCAATTATGTAACTGATATCTTATTTGTTTGGTTTTGATGAACACAAAAGATTAATAGGATCAAAACAATGGAAAATGGAGGTTGATAACAGCTACGTATTTTAGTGTTGTAAGCCTATCAAACCAATGGATAATGACTAGCAGAAAATGGACCTTTTGTACTTGAAAACAGGTTCGAATTAAGAAGACCAGTTGAGACATGGGCTCATGCTCCGTGGCATGAGAGATGAACAAAGGGCAAGTACGTAACCAGTAAGTACAAATTTTGCACACCAGTTTTGCATTAGAGAAAATATAAGTTTGTAAGGGAGAGAAAAAATATGCATGCATGAGACTAAGCTGTGCTAAAAAAAATGAACTCATCACCCAACAACAAATGGGGAAATGACCTTACCACAATCCGTATACTAAAAAAAACCCACCATGGTTAATGAAACACACATAAATACACCAAAGTTACATATAATAAACAATGTGCTACAAAAAGTAATGCCGGACCTCATGTGAGAAACATATATTAAAAAATAAACAGAGTCCCGGGCAGGCTTCTTTCAACTAACCATGATTCACCAACATGCTTTTTGGAGTAGAGAAAGTTGATTATTCTTAGGCTAAATTCCAAACTAAATTATTAAACAAGCTCATAAAACTAAATTGCACATACTCCACGGATACATTTGCGAGATATAATTATTTGCAATTTACATAATTCCAGTTTGCAATTTTATGTTTCTAGATGCAGAGAGTGCAGCTAACACTTTAACAGACATGTTTAGAAGAGATAAAATCAAAGTTGGCAGTTAGTGGCACATGCTCCAGTATAGTTCATTGTCATTATATAGTGTCATTAGCTAAAATATAGATAATTTAACCACAGATGGTGTAGCTTGTAATTCAAAGCAGAACCAAGATGTAGCAAATCACTAGACCTTGCTTTGCAGTTCCATCCAAGATCATGCCATGGAGTAGTTACCTTTCGAGCTTTGAAGAGACAAACAAATGGATACATCTTAGTTGCTTGGGATGGTACTGCACTGTTGAAGTTTAGCAAAGCATTACAGGAAAACTAGTGGAGAAAGATTGCTACCTACATTTAGCTAAATGAAAGTAAAATGCCACCAACCATCGAAGTGTAATCCATCCTAGCTTAGTTTTCATAAATTGTCATGGACTTTATGATGCAACCATGTAACATGTTCCTTCAATCATAAACTTTTCTTTACTAGTAGTTGACATGGAATGCAACCACTTTATTGTGTTATCTATTCATTACTGTAATCCATACAGATTGCTTTTTACACAAAATGCAGTATACTGAACCAGGACTGTAGAAATGAACAACCCAAGATTTGGATTTGAGAAAATCTAGATTGAACCACTCTTGGAACACAATAAGTTGTTTGTAATTTTTCAAATCCTTCAAGACACTCTTCATAGAGATTGATGAGTTCAATCAAATCAAGTGCCTCGAATAAAGGAGTGTATTTTTAACAAATAATAAACAAATGAACCGCTACACTCCAAACAACTCCACATGCTCTGCATTCTCTCCGATACAAGGATGATTAAACAATATATATTCAATCAACAAAGATAAATCCTAGTGGAAGAACAATTAAAAGGCTGATGAAGGAAGCATCTAATAACCAGGATTACATTAAAAATGTCCTAAAAATAGGCTCCATTCAGGTGCCACGATGCAACTGCTTTGCTGCACAAAAACATAGGCAGATGCACATATGACAAAACTAAAGTGTAGATATAAGAAGAGAATATCACAAAAGAAGCAAAGAAACAAGGACATATGCAGAGGCATTTATTCAAACAATTCAAATGGTGTTTTTATAGGAAATTAATCAAATAATTCAAGTGCAAATTTCCCAATAATAGTATTCTTGCATTGATTACAATATGTGGCTCACACAAGCAAAAAAACTTGAGCATCATTCTCTGTTCCATGATTAGCAGCATGCACTGACCTACATAGCACGAGCGGACAGAGAGGGTTTACCTGATTATGCTCATCGTCCTCGTTGCTAAAGCATAAAGGATGTTCTTCTATTGAACCCTAATTAGGAGTTCAGGACATAATTTCTTATCAGCTAGAGGATGACAAAGTTTATTCCATTGAAGTAATTATCTGAAAACTCTGAAAACGCAAGGGCACATTCAGTCCAGATTTGCAGCAACAACTAAGTAACTGCTTGTCAGATTCTCATGGAACAGATGACACAACTGAAAAAGGCAGATCAGCATAAACCTAAAACAAGACATGGAGAGGGAGGAGATCAGAACTGCTATCCTGAACCAAAAACAGATCGTCAGAAAATAGGTACTAAAATGATTGAACATTTCATTTGTTTTAAATCTACCAAGTATGTTGAATTCTCTCTGAATCTCGACAAGGTTAGCAAAAATTCTATAAAAGTACATAAGCTACACGAGTTATACAATGTCCAAAAGTAGCTGATGCAGTAGCCACAAATGACTAGCCTGACAATCGTGCTCCAGCAGGCACAACTAAAAAAGAGACCAATAGAACCATTAACCAACATATAAAACACCTGATAATGACTCCATCAAAGTGACAGACTACAGAAAACGATCTAGTTACAAATGGCGAGACTGGGAAGAACCGAGCTGAATGCCTTCATCTTCTAGTTTAATACAGCTAGTAAACATTAGATTTCATTGTTGCATGCAACTCGTATACCCCACCAGTAACGGCAGACAATTTACTTACTAGAAAAAAAAGCAGGGTCCCCAGAACCCTTTATTTTGCTTACGAGGACATCGAAACCCTTTTATTTTGCTCCTGTCTAATAGTTAGTGACAGAGTAGCAGCTGGCACTAGATCCACAGAACAAACCCTAACTAGTGTGGAGGAAAGGAAGAACAAACATAATAGGAACCTGTATATTTGCACACTACAACAAAAATCCCTATTCCACAAACAAATATGTGCCTGCGTCAATCACAAATTGGATTGGATTTACCAACACTCTGAAATGACTACTCCCTCCGTCCCCTAAATAGATGTCATTCTCGCTTCCCGAGAAGTCAACGTTTTCAAACTGCCGGCAATTATATATTAAAATATATAAATATTTATGCTAAGTAATTAGTATCATTGAAAAGATCTTTACGCCTAGTTTTTTAATAAATTTATCCGAGATATAAATGTTGCACGTATTTTCTACAAACCTAGTCAAAGTTGAGAAAGTTTGACCGCACGCACCCCAAAACGACTTCTATTTAGGGACGGAGGGAGTAGGATCGGCAGGCCGCCATGGCTAAGGGAAGAACATCAGCTGACCAAATCAAATAAACAACACAGGAGATTACATGCATACATCACAAATAGGTCAGATCCATGGAGCAAAAGGAGACAACGAGGGAGAAACCACAAACCCTAACCCAAGTCCACCTCTCAGCCACTTCCCTTGGGCTCCCACACCACCGGGCGATATCGTGAAGACGCCCATCACCAGCGTCCTAAGGGACTAGCTCGCCGAGCCCACTCACGCATCTATGGCGTGGAGTTGGGGACGGCACCGCCGGGCCGAGGGATGGACCGGCCACAGGCAAAGGCTCCAATCGCGCGACTCCACGCTGAAGCCGGGTGATGCTGCCGCCTGCGCCGCTGCTCTGGCCGCTTCCTCCATCGGGGCCCCCTTTGGGGCTGAAGGGGAAGAGCGTATTGGGGAGACAGAGCCACCGCAAAGAGCGCTTAACGCGAGACGGAGCGGCAAATGAGGGTGGCGGCCGGAGGGAGGCTTCACGAAGCTGCAAGGGATGGCCGAGGATCGAGGGAGGGGCTCCAAGCGCGGGCGGAAGCGGCCCGAGAAAGCCGGCGGAGACGGAGCAGCGACCAGACCGAACCGGAGAGAGAGAGAAGAGTGGGAGGAGAGTGGGAGGAGAACCAGAGAGGAGCGACGGGCCGACGACCGAAGGAGTGCGCTGGGTGTTTAACGGATCCGGTCTCCAAACAGCCCACCCAATAATGAGAAGCGGACCCGTTTTCCTCACCACACGGACAAAGCTCAGCGCGCCCGGCCAAGTCGCCTGAACAGCACGAAAAGAATTCGCAGGCGACCAACAGATAGGAAAGATGTAAATTTTTAGTTCACTTTTAGTATACCTTCATTTGATTACTTCGAGTTTATATGTTAATGATGCTAAAAATTTAGGGGACCATTATCCATGGAATTAGAAATAAAGCCTATATGAAAAAATTACAAACCTTCACAATTATAAAATCTTACTATTACTAATTGGAGGCTCCAACAGAGACTCCACGCTTATTCTCACCAGATGCGTTAAGAAAAAAGAGAAATACTAGAAATTCTCACGCTAATCAGAAACATCCAACCATCCAATCTAAAAGTCTATAGCCAACCATGACCATTAGATCTTTTTTTTCTTATCTACGAAATTATCCAGCTCTCCCATTTATAGATTTAAAAAATAAACTAATACTGTGTATCTCTTCTTTTAAGGAGAAAGGGAGTCCTTCGTTGTTTTTTAACATATCCAACCGAGTAGGCAATGCATAATTAGACACCGTTGTATTCACTCTCTGTTCTTTTTGTAGTTTAAGTTGTACCCTGCACTTTCGGTTTTGATTTAATAAAGTCACTGTAGGGGGCCCCGGCCCTCCAGATTTCTCAAAAAAAAAATAATAATTTGACACCGTGAGGTTTAATGATCACGAGAAATAGAATCTAGGTGCTTTACGTGTGTTTTCCGAAAACGCATCTAATCTAATGGCCATCGGCTTTATCTCAGGTTCTCTCCCCCCGGCATTCCAATTCCCATCAGCGGCAACATGGGCACGGGCCATATATCGCCAATCCACCACTACCTACCTTAGCCCCGACCCTGTTAGCTACCGCCGACTTCCATGGTCAGCACGAGCCATTGCCAATCCTCGCCGCCCAATCCCAAACTCCGACACTGCGCCTCACGTCGTCATCCGGTCATGCCGCCTTGACCCTCTTCCGGTTTCGAGACCAATGTTTACCTAAGTGGATGTGGGTGTGGGGCGTCGGTGGCCAGCCGGAACGATGCCAGTGGGAGATGGAGAGCTGCCCGATGAGCTCGAAGCCGGCAGGTGATGCCTCGAATGCTAGGGATCGGCCGAAGCAGCGACGCCAAGGTTGGCAGGACTTACCACGTCCATGTCTCAAGTGCTGGAAAGATGTGTAGCAGTAAGTGATTTCGTGAACCAAGTTTTGGCGCTTGAAGTTTTGCATGTAAGCGCATGCAATTGCATGGCATGCAGAGAACACTGCCTGTTCAGATTACTTCTCATGGCGTTGTAACTTTACTAACTTTGATGTCGAGAGTTTGTAGTTGCACTGATGTTAATATGCCCTTTTAGGCTGATTTCATATAAACAAAGTTGTTCTGCATATCTATAAATCACTGCATGGGCATTTGACATATGGTTTTGTTGCAGACAAGTGGTTACCGACAAGATATAGCCCGTACAAGTGGCTTGGTGGGTGCATACATGTGAGTACATTATTGGGGTGGCATCCTGGGAGACATGGAGGAATGAATTTCCATGAATAGACTCGCAGTTGATTATCTTGAATCTTATCCAAGACAACTTCCATTTTACTAATTTGTCACTGTTTTCTACTATGGAAATTCACATGGTTTATCTAAAGGTTGCATCACTATGCATCGCATCAAATCTAAATGTCAACCTGCAAGATGGGCAACATGCAACAATGGGCAATAATGCAAATTGCAAGGTTCGTTTGACTAAGAAAAATCATCCAGACCATGGAATTTTTTCTGCTTCCCTTCGTCTATTTGTAAATAATTTTTTAAATAACATATTTTGGTACTATCTTATGCTTTCATTTTCATATTTCAGGCAATATTCGATGCAAACCTGATTGATGGAAGTAGAATGATTAGAGCTTGGACCAAATAATGGTTGACTTGCAATCAGTGTACATGGTCCCAGTCATTAAGGTAACGCATCGATGTATCCCTAGAAAACAATGTTACTAAAGTATTCAATTTTCTAAATTTTGTGGGAAAATAAAAAGGTGGTACCCATGAGTTGTTCGTAAGTAAATACAATAGCTTCGAAGTTAAACAACCTTGAAGAAAGTGCTTCTCTAATCGGTCACTTAACAAATAATCCAGTAAAGTACTAGAACAAAGATTGCAAGGAGACCATCTCGAATAACAGTTTCCCTATCCATCTGCCTAAAGTCTTAACATTTAGGTAATAAAAATCACCACCCAATTGTTTCTCCATCAACATATTATATTTATTGATATCCTAAGTCTTCCTTTTTTTATGTCGGTTCAATTTAGGGTGACATTAACATATTGGCACCCTTTATGTTATTTGAGATTGGAGAATCCTGAAGAACAAAAAAATATTTAATAGACAATTTTTGTGAGGGAGGATACACCCTGTGGTGGTTAAGTTTAATTTAGAAGGTCTCTTAGATGTGAGGTTATGAGGATATATGAGGGATTAAATTTTTGTGAGGATGCACCCTACTTTATTTGTTTCTTAAAAGTATATAAACAAATGAAATTTCACAAAAAAAAAAAAAAAAAACATGTGGTCGTTATTGTGTTGTTTACCTTTATGAGAATATGAAGGATTAAAATGGACAACACTTGGATATAACAATCCTATTTTAGTAGTGGCAAATTACAACAAGAAGAAATAATTAAACCACTTTATAAAATTAAACAAAAAAGACATTGTTTTTAGTGTTGTGTTATTTTGTCTAAGAGATCATGAAGGGATATGGTATGACATGGGACACTGTACGTTTTAAGAAAATAAGAGTAATAATTTGTTGCTTAAATTGTTGTTTTACCACATGCACATGGCCAATCTAAATATCTGGTCATAGAGCAACTCCAAGAGACTCTTTGTATTTTTCCAAAGTTAAAAGAGATGGAGATTTTGGAGACAAAATTTGCCACTAAGAACCTATTTAATTGTACCTACAAATATAAACATTATCTATTCTAGATTTTGTAGAATGCGAATAATTTGCTAGGCGTTTTTATTATTATGATAATTGTTTTCATTATTCAAAAGGTATAATAAATCTGATAAACCTAATCACATAGTTTTGAGCACTCTCTATTGTGAACAAATGTACATGCGTGTACTTATCTTTTCTACTAATTAAAAAATTTTACTTAACCATTACTAGAGCTAGACGGAGAATAAGGTTTTACTAATTGGGTGGCTTATTTTATATAGTTTCATATGTTGCCACAACATTGTAAATTGTCTGTAAACCAAACTTTTGTGGAAACCTAGCTTTTTATTAATGACCTATCATGTAAGGAATCTAATGCCTTTACCGAAAAATAAAGGAATTTAAGTTCACGTATCTTTTTGATATTAGCACCGCTACCCCGTCCTATATCCCAATTTCAAGCTGTAGCATTGATTTTATACAATGTGATATAAGTTATAAATGACTATTTGTGCCATCATAGTACTTAAGAGTGTAATTTACAACCAAAAAACTTATTTGTAGAAAGCACAAAAGGAGATTCATTATAGATATTATATATAAGAGCATGAGTTTCAACTTTATTTAGGAAAAAAATTGTAGGTACTAATAAGATTATAATTTAAAATTAAATAATTATTTACATTAGCTCATATAAGTATGTGCTGCAACAAGAGTAATTATATATAGTTCAAGCTAGGTTGTTGCAACAACACAAACTATAGTTCAATCTAAGTTGTCGCGGTTTCAAGTAAATGAATATTAAATTTAAACAAAGGTGATATGCGAAGGAAAAAAAACTATGTATGTAAAAAATAGTTAATTAAAGACAAGGTTTTCACAAATTGGACAAGGAATATAAAGTTTATCCTATTCTACTAGAGAAAAACAAAAGAAAACTCTAACTAATCTTGATTTTAACCCGTCGCGGGAGCACGGGTTGATGGACTAGTTAGTTATAGGGGAAGACTTGGCCATGTCGTTGGTCTCTCTTTTTTATTTCTTCCCTTATTCAGATCTGACCTGCTTGATCGGTTGTCTCCACTAGCTCTCTCTCAAGTTTGTTTTATTGATTGAAAATACTCTCTAAAGTTCAGTGCTGCAGCAGAAGGAAGGCTCTATGTGTATATATAACCACGGTGTGCATCTTATTCAGGACAAGGGGAACTAAAAGCGCAGGCATTGGCATTGCGCGGCCCGTCCAAGATGGCACAGGACCACAGAGTTACTACTGTGGCTGCGCTACCCACATCTGTCGCCGGCGGTGTGCCCGTGCTTCAGGACGGTGGCCGCGCCGTCAACAACTCCGATAGGCCCCAGGAGTTACAGGTATCAGACTACTACTCTAGCTACCCAGTCCCCTTGCGTCACTTTGTGGAATTTACATTGATCAACTTCTTGTCACTCGATGTAATTAAGGAAATCAAGCTTGTTGTACAAGATGTCAACGGCACCATAGAGATCCTTCTGAAAGGGCAAGTGACGATTGTGCATAATAACCACGGTCCTCGAAACTCCGGCGGCATCGATGCCGCAGCAGGACAAGGCGGGGATACTACGGCCACGACGCGGCAAGCCACCGCCAACAACACCAACGTCGATGCTGAGGACGACCAGGCCCGCCTCCACGTCGATGCTGGGCACCTGGAGCGCATGAGCAATTGGCTGTTGGTAGCGGCTCCGCTCTTCGCCAGCACAGCTTATCAGGCGGCGGCCCAGCCGCCGGCCTGGATGCCCAGCGCCAAGGACGCGATGGATGTGATGAAAAACATGGCACCTACTTCTTCCATCACCATCGAGCTAGCTGTGAGGACGTTTGTGCACCTGCTCTTGAACACGGCCACTCTAGCGATATCGCTCACGTTGGTGGCGTTGCTGCCCACGATGAACGAGGCGACGCCTATTGAAAACTGGAAGGCTCTGATTGCAATGGCCGGGGCGCTCACTTTAACCGTCGCTGCTTCCTTCTGCAATGGCATCTCCGAGGACACCAAACATGGTATTCTATTTATGTTGACCATATTGGCCTACGCCCTAATGACCATGATGCGTATGCACCGAAGACGGTTACCCACACATGGTCAAGTTGAGACTCTCATCCGTAGAATCTGCAACCTCAACCTCCTGGGCTGGCGTCGTCGCACACCACCACATAATCAGCCACCTGCTGCCACTCATCACTCCAGTCTGCTTGCTTACCAACACGTCTTGTAGTCTCAAAACAACACGCGATCATATACCAAGTTCTCTCATCGCCTTATTTGACCAAGGACCGGACAACAAAGCAAATGAAAACCTTAGCACTTCTACTTTGTGTACGAATGAAAAAGGTATTCAGCAGAGTCATGGTGTTTTGGAGAGTCTGTACCAGGCTAGCTACCAGCTACAAGATGAAGCGCAAAAAGATATCCAAGTTTTTTTTTTTCTCGAATACGCAAAAAGATTTGCGCATCTTTTGTATTTAAGAAGAAGAGTTTTTTTACACCGCGCACCGGGCGCGTTTTGGGGAGGGTAAGATTTACAATAGGCACTGCCTCCCTTGTCGCTTTTACACATGGCGATTACTGCTAAACACTAATTCTCCTAGATGGCGCGCCCCTGCCTCTATTCATAGGTCGGGCGATCTGCTTAATCTTGGCGAGGAATTGCGTGCTAGTGGCCGCTTCGTTCGAAGAATCTCGCGTTTCTCTCTTTCCAAAGCTCCCATGCGACGAGTGGTGAAGAGGGGTGTTTTGCCCTTCCTCTTCTCTCCGTGCCACCTCCGCCTGCACCGGCCCCACCAGTCGAGGATGGATCCCCACCCACCGCGGAGGCGTCAACCCCCAAGCGCCGCCAGATGGTCCAGTTCAGATGTGTCCGAGAAGGAGCAGGCGGTGATGATGGTCGATGGCTCGGGTCTTGATCACAAAGGTAGCACTCGTCGGCACAAGATCAAGCCCGCCAGGCGGTGCTCTCCCGTCTGCGGTTCAGCAGCCTCCTCCGAGAGCCAGCCCATAGAAAGATCTCACACGTAACGGCGCTGCGTTCCAGACCCAAGTACAACCCGCTGGGATCGGGTGGACGGTGGTGTAGGGCCCCTCAGAGGGCGATCCGAGGAGTAGGGTCCCCCTGCTGGGTCCGCTTCACACACCAAGCGGGGCGTTGTTGTTGAGGAGATCCAGTTCGGACCAAATCCCAGAGACGCTGATATTGCCGGGTAGCGGGGACAGAGATGCCTCCAGTGATCTCGCCGTACCCATGCGCGTCCCCCCAGAGTCCTTGCTACGCTTGTCCGCCGGATGTCCCCGCGGGTCGGTTCAGCAAGCTCGGCGCAATGTGCTTGACCGCCCTTCCCTCGATCCATCGACCCGTCCCGCAAGGGGGTGGACCGGCCACTCAGGGGACCGTGGTACGTGGATGCCTCAAAGAAACTTTGAACCTCTCGTGGCACGGAGAGCGCAACTCTCGATCCTCGCCCCGCGTTGTGCGCAGCCAAAGCCACCTTGCTTGCGGCGATGGAGGAAAGGCGAGATTAGGGATCCCGAGACCCCCTCGGGCCCGGTGGGCGGCAAAACGATGGGCCATGCGACCATACACTTCCCCCTGATGCTGCCTTCTTTGCCCGGCCCACGGAATCTCTCCTGCAAATTGCATTGATTTCCTCGACGCCACGGGAGGCAAAGCCCGCGGCGATGATGGTGTAGATCGGGACCGCGCACAACACCGATTTGATCCGAGATGAGCCTTCCGCTTCTATTCATGAGGGGTCCGTGGGTAAGCCGGCATACGCCCCGGCGGCAATCCACCGCTGGATTGATCTTGGCCTTAGGCACTTTCTTCACACACACCTGGGAGGCCTAGGTATGTGATGGGGAAGTCCGCAACTTGGCATCCCGTAATACCCTTAAGGTGCTCTATGTTGTCTTCCTCGCACGTGGATCGGGCGGATGGAGCATTTCCCCATATTTGTCCTTAGACCGGAGGCATCACCGAAGATTTGAAGAATCGCCTTTATTGCTTCCGCCTCACCCGCCGGGGTGCATGAAGAGAATCACTTTGGCCGGGCGCAGATGCTGCAGTGGTGTCGGATCGGGCTGCCCCTGGGTGGGCCTGATGAGGCGGTCCATGGCCGCCGAGTCCACCAATCGCCGAATGCTTCCATGACGATGATGAAAGAGATATCCAAGTTTCTTTATAATTTTTTTCTTGTGATAATTTCTGTGACATTGATGTGTGAATGTGTAATGGATCGTTTGATTTCCTTGTTTAAGTTGTTGATTTGTCATTCCCCTTGCTATCTTTTGTTTTGTGTCACTGAATCTTAGGCTTATAATGTATGTTTATATATATATGCTAGAATACAAATACATCGGCAGATCCCACGTATTTAGGTGGAGCACAGACATTAAGTGGAGGAAGTGCGTGCAGGCTTCCTCAGTTTCAGGTGCAGGTTCTATTGTGGACGAAGTTTCAGGTGCAGGTTCTATTGTGGACGACATATTACATTCAGAGTTCAGTACTTGAGTATGCAATAGCCTATAGTATACATACATACATTCAGATTTCAGTGAGCATACATTCAGTTGTTCGGTAAACATTAATTGAGAATACATTCAGAGTAGCAAATCAACTAAAACATTCAGTCACATATCCTATGTTCAGGCACTCAGAGATGGTATTCATGGATTCAGACTTTCAGAGTAGGCATTGAGAGTTAATAAATAACAAGTGACAGCAATATTATCAAAATGACAGCAGGCATTCAGAGTAAACATATTAGCTAACAATCTAAAATTCAGAGTAGGCATACATTCAGATTCAGAGGACACATCAGCCTCTCTATATGATACCTTCAGATTCAGAGGACACATCAGAGTAGGCATACATTCAGATTCAGAGAACACATGATACGTTCAGATTCAGAGAGGCAGTGAGCAGAGTAGTAGACTTTACCTGCAGGAGGAGCAGCAGACCGGTGGGAGAAGCAGCAGAGCAGGCCGACAGAGTGCTGCATTTGGTGGAGACGAAACACCTGCAGTTTTGGAGACTAGATCACAGCAGTGCTGCGATTCTCTGCATTTTTAGCTCAAAAAACCACGGGCACGCCAATGGAGAACAGTCAAACAGCAGGTGGAAAGCAAACCCATGTCAAAAGTATCACACACCCAAACCATGCACGGGTAGACTGTAGTTTTATCTGCTTTCTGAAATCATCAGGCAGTCAGAGGACTACGACATGGGAAATTTCCAGTCAAATAAAGTTTTCTTGAACGTAAATTCCAGTCAAATTAAGTTTGCTGACGTAATTATCAGCCATGGAGTGAAATACATTTTCTTTACAGTCAACAAAGGGTAAAATGGTTTCCCACCTGAATATATTGCCCTCACTGGAAACTGTAGAGGCAATGCAACACAGTGTCAGAGTTTAGGACATGGGGGAGACAGAGCATTGCACCAATCTATTAGAAGTTAGAACAAAACAGAGCATTACACCAATCTTTATAATTCTCTGGAAAGGAATGGCTCATGGTCCATAACCACCCTCTTAAAAGTTACATAGAAATTAACTGAACACATCTTAAAAACACATTACATTTGATATATGATGGTACAACCATTTCAGCATATGATCAGCTGGAGAGAAACACGAAGCACAATAAAAAAATTAAAAACAGTCATGTGCTAAACATACAGTACTTCAAATGGTCAGTTTGTGATCTACATGCCATGGCTTTGCTTCTCATGCCTCTGTATTTGGAGCATTTATGTTTTATGCATATTTTTGCTCAGCTATGAATAGTAACTCCAAATACTTGATTTGTTCCTTGAACATCCAATGTCCAGTCTTGTGTTCCTCGTTTCCCTTACATGATTTAGAATTTCTGATGTAGCTGCAGTGCTGCTAACTGATTTTCCTTTTCTTTCTGCAACCAGTCCACAATAGTGTCTTGCAGGTGGACAGGTGCATGTGCAACCCACAGGTTGACGAATTGGCAGCACCATTTCCCTATCTCCTGATCGTTCCATTGCAACATCTTTCCTTTGATAGATCCCTGAAAAGTTCTCATGCATGTTCTCTGTGTGCCCATGCTTTTTTTTTGAGTTTAAGGGCATATCGCCCCTGTCATTGCATCCAGCAAGGACAAGCATTCATACAGTTTTAAGCATTCAGAGGGGACACCTCTTTCAACACCACGCACGCTTAACCACCTTCTTAACATCTAACAGAAACAGCTACTAAAGGTTCTCACACCAGATACAGAAAGAATAACTGCAACATAGTCATCTTGACAGAAAGTCGACCATAGCTCTCCTGGCTTCACACCGAGACATTGCCCCGGCGTAAGACTGGTCCAGCGCATTCCAGGCAGATCATCTGAGTCTGTTGCCTCCAGCTTTGTCTTGACTTCTTGAGGAATTTCTTCATCTTCCCAATCCATTGCCTTGTTCAGCATATATTTGTCCCATTTATCACTGATCTTGTTCAGCCACATATCTGTGCTTGCCTGAGGCAATCTCTTTGAGTTTGGATAGTCTTGAAGCATATTCCATTCTCTTCTCCTCCAGGCACAGGATGAGCCAGTTGTGTAGCAGGGCAGCAATGCTGACCAGCAACAACCTGACATCTAACCAAGGAGCTTTCTGAAAGCAAATAGAGTTTCTCGGTTTCCGGATCCCCACAGGGATGCAGCACAAAATACATTCTCAACTAGATACTTTTTATTACTAAGCCACATTTGTCCAATGGAAATAAAATCTTCTCCCACATTCCTATCTAGTATTTCAGAAATAGCTTTCCACATGAGTTTAGCAACAGTGCACTCAAAAAAAATAGATGATGTCCGGATTCTGGTTCTGAACAAAAAGACATGTTAAGTCATCTAATTTCTTCCTTATGTTGACATTATCTCTAGTTAGGTTTCTACCTTTAGATAGCAACCATAGAAAAAAAAGTGTACTCTAGGGGGACTTTAATTTTGCCACATAGAAGGAACATAAATAGGGAAGATTCCCCCGCAATTAACTATCTTATATAATGATTGGGAAGAGTATTGTCCTTTAGATTCAAACTGCCAAATGAGGGAGTCCTCCTCATCAGTAAAAGTAATGGTTGTTGCAATTTGCACAATTTCTTCCCAAAAGATCCATTAACCTTTGATTCACCCCTCTACGAAAAAGTACATTTAAGGTTTTCTCCATCCCACAAACTAGCTACAGTTTCATTTTTTCCTGAATTAAAATATAAACATCCCAAAACTGAACAGCTAGGCTAGATGGTCCTAGCCAGTTATCTTCCCAGAACCTAGTTTTTCTACCATTTCCAATCTTCCATCTATATCCTAATTTTGCTGCAGAAGCTGCCCACATAATTCCTTTAAAGAACTGTGATACTCCCTACAGTAGGGCTACAAAAAAAATATTAGGGTCCTCAGTTTTGTACTTGAAGTCCAGAAACTGTTTCCAGATTTTGTGTTTATCTAAATTGTATCTTTTTTAATCCAAGAGGCTAGCAGACAGATATTTAGATCCCTAAGATTTGGTATACCTAAACCCCCATAATCTTTCAACAAAGAAACACTTTCCCAATTTACTAAATGAATTCTGTGTTTGTCCTCACTATCATTCCAAAGGCAGTTGGCTAAGTGGGTGTTCAAAATCTTTATAGCCCATTTAGGGAATTTGATGAAGGATAGAAGGTATATAGGAATGCTAGTGAGGCAGGATCTAATCAAGGTTACCCTTACCTGTTTCCACATTTTGTGTTTATCTAAATTGTGTGCCCATGCTTCCCTTCTCAACCTGAATATATGCAGCACCATGTTTTAATTTCCAAAGCATTTGGTAGACTGCCGCTTCATCATTCTTGCAGAAGTAATCTATTGCCTTCGGCAGCATGGTCTCTTCCAGTTCTCCCAAGGTGAAGTCTGTATGCAAGAAATGCTGCTCCTCGCTATAGATTGCCGGTACTACTTGAGTTCTATCCACAGGTAGGATATCTTCTAAACATCCATGAGGGGCAAATAGAAGTCCAACTTTCAGATATGAAGAATCTTGTACAGAATAGTTGGTTTCAGGCATGAAGGACCTGTGTTGGTTGCAGTCCACTGAGACATGGCACTGTAGATCTACATGAATAAGTGGTTCCAGAGAAACATTTGGTGATCTTGACTTTCTACTACCATGACAGAGCTTGTGCTGATCATGCTGCTTGCAACATAGTGGGTTTTGGGCGAAACCAATCAGTGCCAAACCTGCGAAGAATATCCCTATGTTGTTTGTGATGTGTATCAATATCTGGCACCCATGATAAATCTTCTGTAGGTAGTTGCAGAAGTTTATTCCTCACCGTTTTAACTGCAGACTTGAAATTGAAAAGAGGAGCATACAGCTGTAGGCACTGAATTGCCATCCCTACTATGTCAGTACTCTCTGAAAGTTGTAGCATAAAAGAAAAGAAGAAGTCATCCTCCGATGCACTAGCATCTGTCTGCACAAAGATGAATTCAGCCTCTATTCCATGGTCTGGATTAACATACGCCACCAACTGTACAAACAAAGGACGCTTGTTTGCCTGAATGATTATGTGCTGTAGTTTCTCGCCATTCAGAAGATGCCTAACAAGAGGGTCAAAGGGCATGTGGTTGCGTGGCCTGCCACCATACTCTAGTAATCTGAGGAACTCACTAGCACCATCTGCGAACCACTCAAATCTTCTAACAGCAGAACTGCTTGACTCATCTTTGTTGGGGTTAAAGATGGAGAAAACTAACGACTTTGTAGTATGCGCTATACGTACAGGAAAGCTGGACTTTCTCACCTCCTCTTCTGTCTGTTCGTCTTCTAGGATCCTCTGCTTGCATCTATGCAGAGTTTCATCACACTCTTGAGCAGCACGCTTCAGCTTCCCACGCCAACGCAACAAGGATGGGTTGCTGATCTGCCACTTCTCTGACGTCTCGAGAGCAGTCTCCAGCCTGACGTGTGCCATTTCTAGCCTCTCCAAGTTTCTGTTCGCTCTTGATACGTCTTTGTCCTCATATTCCTGTACTAGATTGGATATGATTTGGCCAACTGTCTCCTGGACAAGTGCAGAGCTGACAATCTCCGCCATCGGGATTTAAGAATCTACAGATCCCTTCCCTGTTTAAAAAATCCAATATATGACAGCATGCATGAGAGACTAAACATATGAACTTTGGCTCAGAAGCAAAGATTTAGCTTAGCAACTCTAGGATCATACCTCAGACTTGATGATATAGAAATAATATGTCGAGTCCAAATCACACAACAAGGCAAGCTCACAAGTCCACCGGTGTGGCCTCGAACAACTACCAATTGAGCTCAACACCACCACAAACTCCAAGCCGCTAGAGAACCAAGCAAATTCCCAAGAGAAACAAGAATCCCGCAGCTCCTCCGAAGAACAAGTGCCTCTAGATGAAATCAACAATGCAAATGCACTTGTATCTCACTCAATCTCACCAAGGATTGAAGTTAGGCAAGAGAGATCAGTGGATGGGAGTTTCTATTGCTCAAGAGTGTGTTAGAGTTTTTAAATGTGCAAGAGAGACCCCCAAGAGCTTGCCACACCTCTATTTATAAGCCCCCAAAGAGATGGAGAAGTTGGGGCAAAAGTCCACTTCCCTGTCGCGACGCCGCGCGCCATGCGGTAGATGTGCCGCATACACTGCGACCCAGCGTCCGCCGCCAAGAAGCGCCACGCGTCCCGACCGTTGTAATTCAAACGCATCGCAACATGTGTCGGGCGCCGGCTTCTCAGCGTCCGCCCTGCGCCCGTCCGGGGTCGATTGCGCACTCTACGTAATGCGTCCGCCCGGCCAATGGACGCTTTAGACCCGGGACGCCCGGACGTTGAGTCCTAGTGTTCGCCGCGGCTGTCGAATCACGAAGCTCCCCGCCCGGACACGCCCGGTCGCTCAACAAGCGGACCCGCCGACCCGGCGCTTTTTTCGGGCGATGCCACCATGCGCTGCGAGCTGAGCCCAGCGTCTGACGTCGTCGGCCCGCCGCCGCAATAGATGAAGCATACTTCATCGCTGTGTCGTCGCCTTTGCTTCTTTCCAAGTTTCACCACTTGCCTCAAGTTGCCAACACGTCGAAGTACATGTCGATAGCACATGTGTTAGCATTTCATAAAGAGTTTGGCAAGAGCGAAGTTAGTGCACTAGATTCTAAATGCATATGCAAGTCAACGTGAACCTAGAGGCAATTCTTTTCTCGGATTAGCTATGGCATTCCCTCTTGATAGTCGGCTATCTATCCAAAACGTGATCACACTCTCTATAGTGTCTTGATTACTGAAAGCAAACCCTATCATGTTATACCTTTGCCTTGATCTCCGGGTCCCTTCCTTCCTACACATGAGCTCGACGATCCACCATGTCCATCATCAACGTCCATGTCCATGATCATGTTGCTCCACGTCATCCATGCAATCCTATCTCTTAAGCACACTTAGAGTAAAGGATTAGCATAACAATGTGTCATCAATTTCAAAAACCAAACATGAGATTTCAGTAGGGCTTGCAGAGCTGTGGGTCGTCCTTCTCGTCGTCATCAGAGGTGGCGGCGGCAGCAGGTGCGGGCGTTGCAGCCCTAGGCTTGGGCTCGGCGGAGGGGAGGAGGTGCTGCTGCTTCTTGGGTGAGTACGCACTTGCGCTTTGGCGCGATGCAGGGAAGGGTGAAGCTGCACGGGATCGGCAGTAAAACGCGGGGGACTCCATAGGCGGACGCGGCCCCGTTTCTACGCCATCGGACCGAGCGTCGACTCGGTGTCTATCTTAGATGTCGTTTCTTCATTTTTTTCTTCTCTCTCCTCTACCACATCAACAAATTGTTTACGTGACACTGCAATTAATAGCTATAGACTTTATGGTAGAGTCTGCACTTTGGACTGCCCTTAATTGTCTACCAAGCGTGCTATAGAGTACTCTAGTGGTATACTCTATATTAATAATATGGTATTATTAATTAATAAGCAGCATGTTAATTGACATGGTATATATTTGCGTGCGTGCGAGAGGTTGTAGCAGCCACACATGCATGTTTCCTAGTCAACTCCAACAAGGTGATAGGATGAAAGGAAGCATGACATGCAAGGCGTAGGTGGCAGCAGCTGGCCCAACTTAGTGTTTATAATAAAATAAAAAAAAATTAACAAACTAGTTCTTCGTCAACTTTGCGTAGAGTAGTTCGAGCGATCGATGGAAGCACGATTTCAAATTTCAATCCGATAAAACAACTTGCAAATTGGGGCGGCACGAATATATACTCGAGTTGCCAAGTACTGTATGTCAAGTGAATATAAAGTGGAGGTACAGTGTGGCTTCTTTTGACTTTGGACCGGCATCGGTACGGCAATTGAAAAATATTTTCTTCATCAGCTCACGAAGAACCAACAATATTTAGTGGCAGGGGATCACCACCTTTTGTATTCCAGTATTATCTTCGTGCAATATACGATTTTAAAAATGAAAAGTCTCACATCTTTCAGCACCAAAGAAAATAGTAAATTTTGTATATATTGCACACCAAAAAAAAAAAAAAAAAAACGTCACTAGCCATAGCGTCTCAAATGAGTGTAACTCAATAAGTTAGGTTGCTTATGGTAAAACCATCCAACCTATATATGTGTTAATAAGTTCTAGACTTGGTATGAGTCATAGCATGCTGGCTTCATGCCCATCCATAATACGCCACCTATATACAAGGGAAAAAGCCAGAGGTAAGGTAAGGGAAGAAGTCCCTCGAGAAGACATATATATATATGTCATAAGTCAACGATGAGAGCCAACAGTTCATAACATATTTAAAGATGAGAACTACAAGGGAAGGGAAGGTACCACCTGAGGCAGGGAGCAAACTAAATGGTTCCTACGTCTTAATTAGCATCCACAGGTCCTCACTCTCCTCTCCCTTATCGCAACTATAATAAGCTTGCCGGCAGCCGCAGCCGGCTGCTAGCAAGCTGCAATGCTAACATACAGTAGGTTTATATACTTAGCAGGCTTTTGACTATGTTGGCTGAAAGCTATAAATAGTAGCAATAAAAGGACTAAGGGCTGAGATCGAAAGTTTGATGCAAGGTCTTACACCCTCACGCCGCACATTCTCACGTGTTGGAGGCAACCATCGTACGAAGCCGGTCATCCTCACTGTGAAAAAATATATATAAAAAAAACAACCCACGGCGTGGCGAGCGCCAGGAACTGCTAACGCTCGCTCATCACTCATCGGGATCAAAGGAACCTGGCTCATTGCCAACGCCGAGGCCAAAGCCACCGGCCACGCGATGAGATCGCCCTTATGGCCGCCACGACCGCCAGCCAGCGATCCGCCTCTTCGTCACCCCTCCCGTCACGCCATGCCCACGCCACGCGACATCCGCCACATGGCTCTACAAGCAATTGCTTGCATCTACTATTCATTCTTTTCCTCACTCCTCAATTCTCGCCCCCCCTCACCGGTCGATTCCCAACCACAAAATCTTTCTCGCCAAGAAATCACCAATGCCGCCACTGCCCAAATGGGATCTCCATTGCGCTGCCATTGCTAGTGATACTATCTTCGCTCACTACTACAGAATTGTCCATCATCGCCGGGCTCCAACCCCCTTCACCGCTGAAAAAACTGAACCGGCGTAAAACATAGCGTAGTGATGTGGGGTTTGAAACACTATTGGGTCAAAAACACCGGCGGTGATGCGAGGAGAGATCACGGTTTGATATCGAACCGGCAACGCGATCGTCCATCGCGAACACCGCCGGGTGTTCCACGACCCGCAAAGATTTTTGATCCAAGCAATGCAGGTTCGAAGTCACCGGCAGAGTTGATATTGGGGAGCACCGCCGGGGGCTTTAACGAACCGACGAATCGTAAAGGATAACACTATCAGGTTAGACTCGAGCCGATAGTGTATCGAAGAGCTAACAATGGCGGCTTACTTTGAACCCGCCGGTGAACTTTTTGTGAACATCGCCGGCTGATTTCAACCCGGCAAATTATTAGAGTGAAGACTATCCGGTTAGTTGGTTAGTGCAGCCGACGGTGATGTTTCTGTCATCGATGACGGTTTGTAATTCAAACCGATAGTGTTTGGTGTAGTTACAAAGATCGGTTTGTATGTCATTCATTTGTCGGGCCCATGCCACCCGGCGTTTTTGTTTAAAAATTTTTATAATTTATGAATTTTTCCCTGAAAAATCAGCTATTTTAAACCCATAAAAGCATCATAGATACATTACATGGTTCAAAGGTTACATACAACTAACTCCACCTAATGTTCTACAAAATTGAGCCTAGGACATCAACTTCCAAATAAGGAAAACAATGACAATAGCCATGACAGAAATCAAAACATCTTTCATAGGCCAAGTCGCAATTCTCCTAATCTTCATATCTATGGAGAGAGGCTTCTCATCGATCTCGAGGGGCTAGTTGATTGTGAAAGTTTTCACCATAGTAGGCCCTGAAAGCTTCAGCTTCAGTCTTTGTATTTTTGTAACAATTACGGGGTAGCCGGAGACTTGAGCGAGCAATCTTCCTGTGTTCGATAGATCCCCGCACTTGACCAACATGCACTACATACCACGCCATGGTTTGCCTATACATGCAGCCAAAATAGGATGTTAATGCTATGTCATTCGGAAATGTTGTACAGCAAGATTTTGAACACCACGAAACTCATGAATTTCAACATCTATCTCATTTCAATCACAATTCGAGCATGTCTTCAATCATTGCTGTAAATGACCACAATGTTTAAATCTAATTTGTTCACCATAGACCAATTAAAATACTTTTGGCACTATATTAGGATCCTGAACTGTTTGAAAGCAAAATCTAAATACAAAAAGGAAATAGCAGGTTGGATTTATCAACACGGGCATTTCAATGAACAACTCAAAGGCAAGTGACGACGCTCACCGAGCTTCCGTGTGGTCCGCGCTCCTGTCTTGTCTCGGCGGTGCGAGACGCAGCGCCCTAGAAGGGAAGCGCTAGTCCGCGGGCGGGGCGTTCTTCCGGCGGAATCGAGCTTCGGGGTTGCGGCGGTAATGCGGTGTCGGGCGTGGGCGGGGATGGCGGGAGGCTGCGGAGATGGCGGTGCGGTGCGGCGGTCCCCTCGTCGACGTGGACGAAGAACAAGCGGGCGAGGCGAGGCGGAACAACGGCAAATTAGATCTCATTCTCATAGGCAAAATCTCGAGGAACTAAATGGCTAATTAGTTCTCACCGTGGAAGGGCGCAGGACGCCGGGCGCCGGGCGCTGGGGACGCGTCGGAGATGAAGAGAATGGAGGGGGCGCTGTAGGGGGCGATGGACGACGCTGGCGTGTGTGGTGGTGGTGCTCCGTCGGCGACGCTGGTGGGGAACGATTGGGGCGCGGGGTTGAAATGACTGGGAAAATTTCAGCTCGCCGCCACGGCTATTATATATCGTCGAGGTGGAAACGAATGGCGCGGGGGTTCAAATGAGTCATGAAATTTTCACCTCGCGCGCCCATTTCTATAATTAATCACTGCCGGTTTAACAGTAGCCCGACAGTGTTAAATTATAGGTTCACTGCCGGGTATAAACGTCGGCTGACCCGATAGTGATCAGACATTGATGCCACCTGCCACACGGTATACCACCGCTCACGGTGATAAGATCACATGTTGCCACCTACCACCGCTCACGGGGGATAAGATCATCAATTGTTGCTACCTACCACCGCTCATTCCCACCTACCACCGCCTATAAAAATAGCCCCGTGTGAGAGAGCCATGTATGGCGAACCGTGCGCCAGTGACCTCTTCTTATTTTTGCCAATTCTCCTATCCACATATATGGGCTCTATTTGGAAGAAAGCCCTCCACATAAACATTTTATCATGGGTAGACAAAGTGTATACAAAGCAGGTACTAGAAGGGTGTTTTTGAAGATTAAGCTACAACGTTGCTACGAGGTGCCGGGTGTGATGCTCGTGGTAACGCCATTGTTGCATGGACCGTCGGAAGACGGAAAGCGAGGAGCCAAGTAGCGTGCATTCTTGTGCTTCGTCGCCGAGATGAGAGCCCCGTCTCTTGTCGGGCCTTTGCCTAAGCACGGAGAGACATTGGTTCTTCACAGAGGTCCCATCCGCCCTACTTAGATCAGTAAGCATAACGTGTAGCATTGTAACCACCTCGGGCATAGGTGCTAGAAGGGTGTTTTTGAGGTGGTTATTTCTTAATGTGTTTGTACACTTTGATTATTGTACCGTGTCAATTGTAATCAATTAATTGTAATGCTTTTGTGAAGTATGTATAATCCCAGTTCAACCTGTAATTACCGGGGTCGCCGCGTAGAAATTCAATTTAATTGAAAAAAATACCAAACCCTTGTCCGAAAAAATCTCAAACATCGTGCTTCCTTCACACGCGTGGCATGTGCACGTCTAAGAAAAGTTTGAGGCCGAGACCACACCGAACGAAGATGACCCAAAGATAGCTTATGGATGTAATTGTCAGTCATGCTTCCGATGAAAGGGGTCATGTACCTTTGTGAAGCGTGTCTACTCCCACAATGTAGAAATGTCTTGAATTTTTTTTACAACCTTGTACACCCAAATTATGCCCCCACACAAGATCTTAGGTCTTTTCTCGATCCATATTTTTATTATTAGATTTTCCCTACGTGATAAACGCGATAGAAGGAGGTTAATTAAAGCTTGAAAACTTATGAATTTTGCACCAACCTACACACTGAATTGCCTCCTAGGACACATGAGACCATGTGGGAAATTTTGGCACCACTGCTCATTAGTGGGTAACCCCAGTTCAACCTGTAATTACTCGGGTCGTCGCGTAGAAATTCAATTTAATTGAAAAAATACCAAACCTTGTCCGAAAAAATCTCAAACATCGTGCTTCCTTCACACGTGGCATGTGCATGTCTAAGAAAAAGTTTGAGGCCGAGACCACACCGGAAACTTAAGATGACCCAACATAGCTTATGGATGTAATTGTCGGTCATGCTTCCGATGAAAGGGTCATGTACCTTTGTGAAGCATGTCTACTCCCACAATGTAGAAATGTCTTGAATTTTTTTTACAACCTTGTACACCCAAATTATGCCCCCACACAAGATCTTAGGTCTTTCTTCTCCCATATTTTTATTATTGGATTTTCCTACGTGATAAACGCCATAGAAGGAGGTTAATTAAAGCTTGAAAACTTATGAATTTTGCACCAACCTACACAATCAATTGCCTCCTAGGACACATGAGACCATGTGGGGAATTTTGGCACCACTCGGCTCTGTTAGTGGGTAACCCCAGTTCAACCTGTAATTACTCGGGGTCGTCGCGTAGAAATTCAATTTAATTGAAAAAATACCAAACCTTGTCCGAAAAATCTCAAACATCATGCTTCCTTCACACGTGGCATGTGCACGTCTAAGAAAAAGTTTGAGACCGAGACCACACCGAACGAAGATGACCCAAAGATAGCTTATGGATGTAATTGTCAGTCATGCTTCCGATGAAAGGGGTCATGTACCTTTGTGAAGCATGTCTACTCCCACAATGTAGAAATGTCTTGAATTTTTTTTTACAACCTTGTACACCCAAATTATGCCCCCACACAAGATCTTAGGTCTTTCTGATCCATATTTTTATTATTAGATTTTCCTACGTGATAAACGCGATAGAAGGCTGATCACTACCGGTTTCGTATTTGCAAACCGGTAGTGTTGTCTCTTTTACTGCCGGGGCTCTTTTAAAACCCGTCGCTGATATATTTCAAACCCGATAGGTTATCTTTCACTGCCGTGAGATTACTTGGACCTTTCTTTTTTTCATCGAAGTTGAGCGTTTCAATGATGTTTACCAACTTTTCGGTTAGTACATAGAGCATTTATATATTTATGTTCGTCCATGAAAGATAAGAAGGGTGTCGAAAAAATAAGAACTGCGCCCGTATTATGATATATAAATGCAAACATCCATTGGAAAGGAACACACGATTATATATATAGAGGAGCAAACCGATTACAATATCCGATTACATATATGATAACAAAGACCTTGAAAAAAAGTTATGTATATGATAACAAAGACCTTTCCACGAAATAGATCAATGTTCTCATCAAAGTGTACAAACACATTTAAAATAAAAAACGCCGAAGGTAATGTGATTCTTGCCGATGAAATTCCGATGGGATTTTGAAAGCCCATCGGTGCCCGTTGAGGTCCCATCGGGCGCTGTGAGGTTTCTTGTGCTCGATCTTACAAGGAGGGGCATAACTCGATTTACATTGAATCCACGGCAAGGATGCCTTATAGATAATTATCTGTAATGGCCAAGCTGTAGTTTGCGCCCAATGACAGCATGCATAGGCATTCGCAAGAGAAGATCATGTTAATCTATGAAAATCTGCTTTGATCACCAAAGGAGATTTTCATTGAAGCAGATTTTCATAAATCGATATGATCTTATCCGGAGAATGCCATGTCTCTTATATGGACATGTAAATCCAGCTGTCCAGCCTCTCAAGCACACAGAACCGGATGGCTCCGTGAATCTCACGGTAAATGTTCTAACCTTATTTGCTCAATCTTGATAAGACTCTTGTAGCACCTCTTGTGTGTGAACCATTTTGATGGCCTAAGATGCATAAGAACGATATGGCTTTCTCCCATAGAGAGGCCATAGATATGTATGTGGAGAGTAGCAAAGAAGATCGAGGAAGAAGAAACGGGTAACCGGATCAAGAGTATCAAGAAAGAGGACGAAGAGAACTGAATTGCAAACCGGCGGGCCGCACTAGCCGCTTTTTATAGTCCGGATGCCGTGGTACGGACTGATCACTTTGCGGTTTCAACCCTAAACCCCGCAGTGGATATGGGAAGTTCACTTTGCCGGATAATTGGCACCGCATAAACCAAGCACCGTGGGCGTGGTACGGAGAACGAGGCAACAAAGGCTCTTCCCCTCGCAATGGTGCGGTCGCCGCCGTATGCATCGCTCGACCGCTGACAATGCAAAAATACTGCCGCTTCTTAGTTTTAACCCGGCAGTGATACTCCATAACACCGCCACAGGTAGTGGTACAATCGCAAAGGATATATGTGATCACCGCCGCCGAAAGTGCACCCGACGGTGTTATTATCGACATTGATATAACCCGTCGACACGCCGGTAGGGTGCTCAGCCTTTTCTCATGGGAAGCGTAGACACCGCCGTTTAATTAAGCGGAACCGGTAGTGAAGACTAGAGCAACACGATTCTCAAGGCTGCGGCCGTGACGTATCACAGGCCATGACCTACTGCGGCGGCCTATATATACGTTTTATTAAAATGAAAATTTATAATACGGAGTGTAATGCGTGGCGGCGAATCGGGATTAGTTGAAATCTCAATGCATTAACGCTGATATAAAATTAATGATTTCTTACAGATATAACTATTTGTTTCACCGATTTGTTAGTCACTTTGCCGGTTCATGTGTGGGCCCGGCGGTGATCAATGAAGTGGAGACTGCGTTGTCGTCCGCGCGCCATTGGAAACGTATCCCAGGAATTGAAGCGCAAACACGTGCGGTGCGGAAACGCCGGCGGCGTAGAGAGATCGTCGCGAATTCCAACCGGCGATCGTGTGAATTCCATGCGGTTGCTTTGACGCCCGCGTTCGATCGTGGGGAAGTGGAAGCGACCGCGACTCACTATTTAATTAAGCATCCTCGATCATGGCGATCATCCATTCCAGTTCATCCCAGCCACATTCTCTTTTGCATTCTTGGCGCCATGGCTGCCTCAGGCTCAGCATCCAACAAGCGCACCGGGGAGGAGATGGAGGCGGAGGACAAGGGCAAGGAACCGATGGTGGAGGCGCCGGCGGGCGGCCCGGCTCCGACTCGGAGCTCGAATCCGACTCGACTACGTCCCCGCCCTCTCCTAAGCGGGACCGCCGCATGGACCTTCTAGCCACCCCGGCTAGAGTCGGCGACGATGACCTTGCTGCTCGGGCCGCATTCGGAGGTGATCGAGGGATTTCACCCTCGATCGTCTCCGTCCCCGCCTTCGAGGATGCTGAAGGAGCTGGCGGACGGCCATCGTCTTCTTCAAGGGTGGAACCACCCCTGGAAGAAAAGATGAACCACTACGCCCCCAAGGTGGAGGCGGGCCGGGATCGTCCTCAAGGCCTTGGCCAAGAAGGACTTAAAGACACCGGCGCGGAGGAGGGAGGACGACGAGGACTAGGCCGGCGGCCTTCCTCTTTCTTTTCTTTTTCTTTTTTTATCATTTTTATTATATGTTACATTTTTTTTGTTTGTATAATTATTGCTTGTGTGTTGCTCCCTCTGTCCCTGAATACTTTTTCGTTTCAGTTCAAAGAGCGATTAAAATTAAAATTTGATTTGAATCTTGTCCTTTGGAAAATAATTAACCGTCGGTTGTGCTTTGGAAAATACGATCGGCGTTGAGTGCCAAGGAGGCGGCCATTGGGCGCAGCGGTGGCGGGTTACGTTTTCGAGGAACCGTCTTTTTGGGAACGCCACATTTATACCCCGTCCCCGCCCCCCCCGTTATCAACACTAACTTCTCTTTCGTGCCCCTCACACGGGAAAGCGGACTTCGCTGCCGCCCACGATCGTCGACATGGCGCCACCCGGGAGGAGATGAAGTTCGCCATGGAGCGCCTCGCGCCGCCCTCACCAAAATGAACGGCCCGCCCGACGGCGTTGGCTTTGCCTAAGGTGAACCTGCCCCTCGAGGAGAGGGCCAACTTCTACGCCCTCGGATCGACTCTCGGCCGATACCCTCGCCGAGGGATACCGGCCAAACTGGAGGAGGCGGCTAGGAAGGCGGCGACGCGCGAGGCCGGAAGGCGGCCAAGCGCGGCCAAGAAGGCCAAGAAGGCGGCCTAGGTTCTCTTCTTTTATTTGTTTATATGTTAATTTCTGTTGTCTGATCATGCGTGGATGTGTAAGATACAATGATCCGTGTGGTTAATTTGCTAATGGTTCAGTTGTTGGTTAATTCCGCTTGCATGGCAATCTCTTTATCTTTCGTTAATTTGGGTACTACTTGTTTCCTTGAATCGGTTTATTATTTATTATTATGCGTGTCAATCTTAATTTTCTATCATTTGTGTTCAATCGTTCCCTCGTGAAACCGCTGGCTCAGTCCTATTTATACGTACATAACCCCCTGTCTCCGGTCCGCTCTCCAACACTCCGCTCTCCAAACACACTCCCCTCTCTACCCCGTTTTCATAGTAAGCCGGCCGGGTCGGTGACGCCGCCGACGATCGACATGGCTGCCGACCGGGCGGAGAAGTCCATCCCATCGCCTCGGCGCCGCCCGCGACAAGCTCAACAGCCTGGCCGACCAACTTGGCACGCCAACGGTGAATCACCACTTGGAGGAGAAGTCCATCATCGCCCTCGGATCAGTACTTGGCGATAACCTCCACGAGGATACCGGCGGCCAAAGCGGAGGAGATGGCGGCCAAGAAGGCCGAAGCGGGCGGCCAAGAAGGCCAAGAAGGCGGCTTAATTAGGCCCGCCGCTTTCTTTTTATGTTAATTTATTGTATCAGTTGTTTCATGATGACGTTTAATTTGGTTTGTGTCGTTTGTTAATGGATCAGTCTTTTGTTAATCGATGCGTGTTAATCTTCGATTTCTGATTTTTGTTTTACCGTTCCTTTGCTTCCCCTCCCAAATCGCTATCGGTTCCAATCAACCCGGTTGTGTCAATCGTCGAATCGCTATCGGTTCTAATTCAAACCTGCCAAAGATCTCGTGTCCATCAAGACCCTTTGGGGGGAATGATTCAAACCGGTAGAGATATAAATCTTCACTTTGCCCGGTATTGGTCGAGTCCATGGAGATTCTGGTTTGTCCCGTGCCTGACGGTTCATCATGCCGGGCGCGGTTCATCGCCTTGCCGGTGGACTAAATTTCGGCAAAGATACCGGCGGTAGTGATGAGCGAATCTGTAGTAGTGGTTTGACAAGGAACAATTCAGTAATAGTTCACTCCAAAAATATATTTGTTAATTTTGAAAGTAGGTTCTATGCAGGGAGATTAATAAAATGAATTAGTCTTTTACAGATTTCTATTGATTATGACGAGTTATTTCAATCAAGTACCTTCTTGCATGAATTATAGATCACTTTTTCTATATACGAGTTTGCTGATTTACTTGAGTCCCTTTAGGCAACGTGGTAGCCATTGATTGTGTTTTGCTTCCTCCCTCTTGGTCCTTGCCAGGAGAGATGGTGGTCGGGGGGCGGCCGCGCGGGCGTGATGCAAATCATTCTTAGGACCGCCGCGGCCGGGACGCCACCACTTGCCCGGATGGGATCGCCATCACGCCGCCACTGCACGCGATGCGGCCATCTAGAGCGCCACCTGCGGCGTGGGGCACGCACGCTCCCGTATGTATCCACCCTGTCAATGCGCCTTCAAACAAACTATTCCATTAGCCCTGGCTGAGCTCGGGCATTCGGTTTAAACCGACTGTTTGGTTCGGTTTTTTTGTTCTTGAGAAGTTCGGTTTGCCAACAATGAACCACCGATGGGTTTTCTCTCGAGCTAGAAACCCGACGTGTTCGGTTTTGGTTTATTTCTTCGGTTCTTCGATCTAAACAGAATCGACCGAGTGCGAGAGATGAAAAAAGGAAAAAAAAGCGTGTACGCCGTCCTCACCGGCTCCTTGCGCGGGCCGTGCCACACCGATCACCTCGCGGCCTCGCGAATCGCCACCTGCGGTGCTCACGCGTGCCTACGCAATCCACCACGCTGGGCGTCGGGGCCTTACCGACCGCCTTGGAACCATTGCACATAGTGGCACCTCAAAATTTTTGAATACTCTTGAAGGTGCGCTTGTTTTTTTTTACCATTTGGCTACAATATTTTTTTTCTGTTCCACAATGGCCATTGTTTTTTTCTTGATAATAATTTGGTTTCTCTGTTTTGTCCAGGAGAACAAAGATCTTGGTGCAGATAATGGACTTGTTGGTCAAGGGTTCTATTCGGCTTTCCTTGTTACTTGAAAGGGTATGGAATGTTTTTCTATGATATAGCTCAGGTGATGAACCTCGCATTACTTTCCAAAATCTACCAATTATTTCAGAAATTCTTATAGTAGCTATGCATGCTGAAAATGCCTCTACATCTTGTTAGTATCTTTGCATATTCTTTGTCGTCACACAAAATTGTGGTGTCTACTAGTCCAAATGCGATATGTAGATGTTGCCATTCATGTAATCTATATTGTATTTTTCTTTCTAGCTATTGTTCATGCAAAAGAAGAACCTTTCACCAATTTTGAAGAGAAATGAATGTCACAATTGATTTGGAAATAACATTGGTTTCTTTGTAACATTATATTATCTCTACTATAATGTCCCAGTTTTAGATGTTTTTAGATCAAGGCTCACCAACCAACGGATTAAAGGACGAAGGGCTGAGATCGAAAGTTTGATGCAGGGTCTTACACCCTCACCCTCTCGCCGCACATTCTCACGTGTCGGAGGCAACCATCGTTCTAAGCCCGTTATCCTCATCGTGAAAAAATATCTCTATGTCTACTACAATGTCTTAGTTTTAGCTATTTTTAGATCAATACTCACCAATCAACGGATTAAAGGACTAAGGGCCGAGATCGAAAGTTTGATGCAGGTCTTACACCCTCACCCTCACGCCGCACATTCTCACACACATCGAGGCAACCATCGTTTGAAGCCCATCATCCTCACCGAGAAAATATATAAAAAAACAACCCACGGCATGACGAGCGCTAGGGAACCGCCAACGCTCGCTCATCGCTCATCTGGATCAAAGGAACCTCGCTCATTGCCAACGCTCAAGGCCAATGCCACTGGACACGACGAGATCGCCTTTAGAGCCGCCGCGACTGGCCAGGCGATCCGGCCTCTTCATCACCCCTCCCGTCTACGCCACGCCCACGTGTGATATCCCATCGCATGGCTCTGCATGCAATTACTCGCATCTACTATTCATTCTTTTCCTCACTCCTCAATTCTCGCCCTAACCCATCAATTTGGGTCGATTCCCAACCACAAAATCTTTCTCGCCACAAATCATCAACGCCGCCCACAGGCCCGACGGGATCTCCATCGCGCCGCCCACGCCAAATGACAATATCTTCTTTTGACAAGGAACAATTCGGTAATAATTCAATCCACAAATATATTTGTTAATTTTGCAAGTAGGTTCTATACAGGGGAGATTAATAAAATGAATTAGCTCTTCTACAGATTTCTATTGATTATGACGAGTTATTTCAATTAGTACCTTCTTTGATGAATTATAGATCACTTTTTCTATATACACGTTTGTTTATTTACTTGAGTCCCTTTAGGCGACATGTAGGTAGCCATTGATTGTGTTTTGCTTCCTCCAACCGTGTGCTTGGCGGGAGAGATGGGGGTGGCGACCATGCAGACATGATGCAAATCATTCTTAGGTCCATCGCGATTGGCTGCGACCGACGCCGCCATCGGACGGACGGATCGCCATCACGCCGCCACCGCCGTGGAGACGATCGTTATCTAGAGCGCCACCTCGCGCCGTCGGCACGCTCTGGTATGTATGCATCGCGCCAGTGCGCCTTCAAACCAACTATTCCATTAGCCCTGGCTCAGCCTAGGCATTCGGTTTAAACCGACTGTGCTCGTTCGGCTTTTTCGGTTCTTGAAAAGTTCGATTTTCCAACAATGAAGCACCGATCGGTTTTCTCGAGCTAGAAACCGACAGGTTCGGTTTGGTTTATTTTTTCGGTTCTTTGGTCTAATTAAACCAAACTGATCGAGTGCGAGAGAAGAAAAGGAAAAAACGTAGTTCGCCGTCTCCTCACCGCCTCCTTGCACGGCTGTGCTACACCGTCACCTCGCGGCCTTACGCCGCCTTCAGCTCTCCCGTGTGCTTGCGCAATCCGCCCACGCTGGCCGTTGGGGCTGCGCTGACTGTCTTGGAATCATTGCGCAAAGTGGCACCTCAAAATTTTTGAATGCTCAAGGTGCGCTTCCTTTTTTACCATTTAGCTACAATATTTTTTTCTGTTCTACAATGCCCATTGTTTTTCTTTGTTAATAATAATTTGGTTTTCTCTGTTTTGTCTAGGAGAACAAAGATCTTGGTGCACATAATGGACTTATTGGTCAAGAATTCTATTCGGCTTTCCTTGTTACAGAGGGGGTATGAAATGTTCTTCTATGATATAGCTCAGTAGATGAACTTGCATTACTTTCCAAAATCTACATATTATTTCAGAAATTTTTATAGTTGCTATGCATGCTGAAAATGCCTCTACATCTTGTTAGTAACTTTGCATATTCTATGTCGTCACACAGGTTGTGGTGTCTACTAAAAGTCCAAAGGCAGATAGATGTTGCAATTCATGTAATCTATATTGTATTTTTCTTTCTAGCCATTGTTCATGTAAAAGGAAAAACCTTTCACCAATTTTGAAGAGGAAGAAATGTCACAATTTGTTTGGAAATGTTTCTTTGTAATATTATATTATGTGAAATAAAATTGGTTCCTTTGTAAAAGGTTGTTTGATTTGTGTTGTCTAAATCATCTACACCATTTGGTTCCTTTGATCCTTTGAAAAAATCACCAAATCATCTACACCATTTGGTTGTTTGATTTGTGTTGTCTAAATGTCATCGTAGCGTTAGCACGAAAGCAATATACTAATGTGAAATATCATTGGTTCCTTTGTAATATTATATCATGTGATGTGATCGATGATTTTTTTTTTTAAAAAAAAATCACCAAATCAACTACACCATTTGGTTGTTTGATTTGTGTTGTCTAAATGTCACCGTAGTGTTAGCACGGGCAATATACTAGTATGTTATAAGTCAACGATGAGAGCCAACAGTTCATAACATATTTAAAGATGAGAACTACAAGGGAAGGTACCACCTGAGGCAGGGAGCAAATTAAATGGTTCCTACGTCTTAATTTGCAGCCACAGGTCGTCACTCTCTTCTCCCTTATCGCAACTATAATAAGCTTGCTGGCAGCCCGCTGCTAGCATGCTGCAATGCTAACTTACAGTAGATTTATATACTTAGCAGACTTTTATATATGTTGGTTGCATGGAATTAATAGTAGCAATAAAAGGACACATGGCATTAGAAGAGAGGGTGGAAAAGAATTTTTTTTTTCTCATTGCTTGTGCCAAGCCAGGGTATTAACTAACAGTCCTGTTCTTGTCTCTCCTCAATTCTCGGACCTCCACATAAAGGCATGTGCAGCCCGTCGATTGGAGCCGTATATGTGTGGGCAAATTTGCAAATCACCCAGCGCAGCCTGCAGACAGCCTTCCTGTCGTCTCACGAGGCGAAACTGCCATCCCGTATTCCCAGGCTGAGCATACGGTCGGGGGCACACGCTTGTCTTCTCCAGGCGACGACCCACTCGGATCCCTCGCGTGCGCTAGTTTCACCCGCCAAAACAACCTCCCCTGCCCAGCTCGCAGCAGCCCTACCGCCGTCCTGGCCGGTTACAGCCAAGGCCTCAGCCCCATGAGAGAGATCTGTCGCTACCTTCGTTGTCACCGGATCCGCCGCAAAGAAGAGAGGCACTCACCGGAGAAGAGAGAGAGGCCTTGCTCCTCCGCTAGAGAGTAACTCTGCAGACAGAGAGAGAAAAAAAAGTGGAGAGTAAAGAAGAGAAAAAATTACCGTTAATTGTACTCCGATTATTTCATGGAATGATCATTATTAATATTTTATAAATTAGTGTATATAATCCTCATATATTGAACTATGTTCTCAATTGATGAAATAGCCACACAATGGTATACACAAATACATTTGTAGTTAATCTTAATCTACATGCAAAGGATTAAACAGCCTACAGACGACCTCTCTATCCATTAGTTGTATGAACTATCTATGCATCTGTCTATATGCTAAAATCGAGGTTTTGCAGATGACCAGCCATCTGTGGGCTGTGCATGCCCTAAGATTTTGATGACATGGATTCTCTTGGAGCCTGTTGATTAGGACTCATCTTTGTTGGGGCTAAAGATAGGGAAAACAAACCACTTGGTAGTATGCGGTACACGTATAGTAAATGAGGAGTTTCTCACCTCCTTCAACATCTGTTCGTATTCTAGGATACTCTACTTGCATTTGAGCGGCGTGTCATCACACTCTTAAGCAGCACGTTTTAGCTTCCCGCGCCAACGCAACAAGGATGAATCAGTGATCAGCACTTCTTAGGTGTTGAGTTTTCTGGTTGTAATAGGATCGCCTATCGGGGTTGTTAGTTGGAGGGTTCACCCCACCCCTCCCCTCGTTTCTTTCTTTTGTTTGTACACTGTGTGCGACTCGTCAGTAATCTATGGATTACTCGCGAATCGTTTGTAATTTCCCACTTCTCTTAATGCAGTACGTGCTAATGCACGCTTTCGAAAAAAAGTGATCAGCACTTCTTTGACATGTCTAGAAGTATCTTTTTCTCTTAATGCAGTACGTGCTAATCGTTTGTATCTTTTTCTCCCTAATAGTGTAGCATACAATGATAAGAACAGAGTTTTATTTTACTACTACGATTCGATTGATCCCAGTCCTACAAAGCCGGATGCCCAGATGTGTAGAGGTACAATACAAGATTCAAGCGCCATGTAGCGAGCCCGATACAGAAAGCCGAGCAGCTTGCGTGAGGTGGGAGCGTCTCGGCCTTCAGTCAACACCGGTCCCTCGTGGCTGCGGCTCCTGCTCCTCATCATCCACCAGGGCGCTGTTCTCTCTTCTCTCCAGCCGCCTCCACCACCGCCGCTCTCCGCTCCCCTCCGGCGCACCATGGCGCCGTATGGCAGAACCAGGCGACTAGGCGAGTCATGTCCCAGAGTATTTCAGTCCAAAATTTTTGAGTAGCCTTGCTCGCTTGCTCCAACGGCCCAATGTATCACTATGGTATTGGACGGACAGTGACCTATCCTAGGCCAGGACCAAAGTCCATACAAGATAAATTATCGTAGCCCAAAGTCCACACTACTCGTTTGCATTATCATTTATTTTTATTTATTTATTGTCTACTAAGCTACCTGTTAGCCTGGACTGGAATATCTCTAAAAGTACTTATTTCTTTGCAGTGTTTAAAAATGTTCCATATACTCAAATTTGCGACATTGTGTTGCAGGTTAATGCGTGGCTGCAAAAAGAGTGCTTTCAGGATTCAACCATGATGTCTGGCGTAACACATTTCTATCTGAATTGTAACTCAGTATAGGATGACATGTTTTACTATAACATTTTATAAACTTATATTGAGTATTTTAACCACTACTAGATAATCTCAAATGAGAAAAAACCATAAAGATTTAAATCTTGTCAAGCAGTACAACTTTGGTATGGAGCGTGTCTACATCCAAAATCACTGAAAAAAAATCCAAATCTTGAATGTTTGAATCTGAAAAATTAAAACGAATATTGAAGATTGAAAATAACTTTCAATAAAAAAAGTGAACTACAAAAGCTCTATATAATGATATGCGGCTCTCCTGTGTGTTCGAGAAAAAAAAGGTGACTTCAAAACAAAAAAAAATTGTCAACTACAAAGTTAGATATTGTATTGAGAACTGAAAAGTCTTGTTTCCTAAGAGGACTGCTCAGTAAATAGTCGATTAACAGAGATGATCTCCTTAAGATGTCCGTCTCCGTAAAGATAAAATGATTAATAATGGCAGGCTTTTGCCCGATGTCTGTCTGTCCATTATAGAGGCAGCTACAAAAAATGTCTGCCTCCGCTAATCAGGTGGCTTGCCTTCTAATTTTTTTTTCTGACTAGTGTGATGTGTCATTTGGTATGAAGAAATGGGTGATGCCTTGTAATAATCTTGATTCTGAACTTGAGCAGTGACGCTTGTCTAGTTACTGATGAGAGGCTCGTGTGATTTATGAGATTGTGTACTATCATCTTAGTTAAATTTAAACATGAAGATGAGATGATCAATGCAAACTCTGAACAAGTAAAAAACAGAGAAATTGCTATTCATGCTTTTGAGTTCGATGCAATGTGCACCATAGATGAGAGCTGAGTAGCTAACACACTTGTTGTTACAAGCCAAACGCTAGCTGTTTACCCAACAAATGTAAAATGGCGGTAGTATTAATTCTTGTGCACAACAAATTACAAGCAGAAATGATTTACACCTGAAAAAAAAAAAAATTACACCCATAGAAGACCCTTATCACTGCCGGATGGTATTGCAGGCGGGCATAGATCAATGACTCAGCTGGTAAGCATGAGCCAGTAGGATGAGTTGTATATAATTGTTAAAAAAAGTTCTGAATTACATTTTCTATCGATCAACTGAAGAGGCACTTGTCTAACGTGGCAGATCAGCAGTTGCGAGAAATTCTTGCTCCAAGCTGTAGAAGTTTTTGCTACCATGACGTGCTGTAGATTTAGATTTCTTCCCAAAATCAATAGCTGGTAACTGATAGCTATTTATATCACTTTCTGTAAGCAAGGACTGCCTTTCGTCATCTTTTCGGCAGCAGCTTGACATGACTCTGCTCTTTTTGTCCTCAAAAATTGAAGTGCCATCTCCACTTGCTTCATAGTAGGTCTTCGGTCACCTTGGAGTCTAAGACACCTCTCCACAAGCGTTGCAACACAATTTATTTCTTCTTCGATGCTTCCTCAAGAACCCGAGGAGCAACTATCTCGTGTAATAGGCCTAACCTTCATCTCCCACAGAAAATAGTTTGACAAGTTCTGCTTAGTGCCCCACTCACTTGTAAGAATAGGCTCCTTTCGCACAAGCAATTCAAAGAGCACCACACCAAAACTATAAACATCACTCTTTTCATTTAGTTGTCCGGTATGGTAATATTCGGATCTAAGTACCCAAATGTTCCTTGGACATTCGTAACTATGTGTGTTTGATCAATTGGAACCAATCTTGAAGCACCAAAGTCTGACACTTTTTAGCGGTGTAGTTGGAATCTAGGAGAATGTTGGATGACTTGACATCACGATGGAAAACTGATACACGAGGCTGCGAGAATGGAGGTAACAAAAGAGCCCCTGCAGCTTCAGCAAAGAATTCGGAGGGAGTTATCCCATGATAAAACCAAATCATTGCTTGAATCACCATGGAGGATCTCATATAGTGAACCATTAGGGATAAAATCATACACCAATAGTGGGACCTCGGTCTCAAGACAACATCCAAACAGCTTAACAATATTCCTATGGTTTATCTCGAGAAAGAATTGCAACCTCATTGATGAACCGATTATTCTCACCTTCCTCAATGATCTTAGATCGTTTTATTGCAACCACACGTTGGTCTGATAAGATACCTTTGTAAACCATACCATGTCCTCCACGGCCTAGTATACGTGTGGAATCAAAGTTATTTGTGGCCTTTTCATGTTCCTCCAATTAGAAAATCTTTGTTTTGTCACTTGCATTTTCGTCGAGATAATATTAACTGTTCAGTAGACCTTGGTTTCTGCGGAAATAAATCCTTCGTTGTCGCTTTTGGATGTTTCTTCTTCATCGATGAGTGAGGTATATCCAAATAGTAAGAAGCGAGAACAGAAAAACCACTACTCAACCCGATGATGACACCTGCAATTTTGAATTCGTGAGTTCCTTTTGTAGAGAATTGGGGAAATTTGTAGCACAAGTTAATGTGCATACAATACACATACTCATACTCCATTGCAGATTGGAAATCATTCTGGCTTTTCAATGCATATAGCTTTTGCTATGAGCCTAGATATAGATTATGTCTAGATCTATAGTAAAAGCTATGTTTCCAGAAAAAACTAGAACAAATTACAATTTGCAATGCTGGGAGTACGTTTTTTACCCTATAGTAATTGTAACATACTTAGTTCTTACCTAAGATGGCATTCTGTTGTTTCACCGACTTGCACTGAAATGAGGTTGGATCATATACTGTCTTTTTTTGGGCATTGGGTACAGTTGAAGCTTCCTAAAGTATTCTGGCATATTCCTTGACATCTGTTTGGTTGACTACACTCATCAACATCTGCAAATAAACCTCATGCAGCATTTTTAGAATTCTCGTAATGCTTAATCAACATTTCCATATAATTTTACTGAATAAAAATTCAAACAAGGAAGATAATCCACATCTGTAGGACGACTAAGACTCTAATGCATCTATCTATAATTAAATAGATCTATTTGATTTTAGTTGAGTTATAATGGGTCAAGCCCATTTAAAGTCCAAAAATGCTCACCAAATATTAATGCACAGAAATAGACTCCTATTTCTACCATTTTGACTCAACTCAAGTTGGTGACATTTGTGTGCATCCATTGAAGTGGAGAGAAGCAGTAGATGTAGCAAACAACCAAGCTCCGAGCCGAGCCATGGCATGGTGTGGTCGGAGTAAATCTTGGGAGATTATTAATACATGTCTATTCTTGTGGTAACACATGTGGTTAATCCATGTGTACTCTTCCTGATAGCATTGCTGGTGTCCTTTCCTCTTTCTCAACAACACCACCGTTTTGTGTTGACCAGGCTTCCCATCCATGATGCTGGTATCCTGGGAGAGCAGGCATCTGGAACTACGATATCTGCTGTGAACCTACACACGGGTGATGGGCGATCTTGTTTTTAAGGGCTTCAAAGCTTTGCGTGATTGCTTGCTGTTTGACTACATCCTGACGACGTCACAGTACAAAGTGTGTAGACTACTTCCTGCTTAGCATTCATGCATGGGATTGCACTGTTAATCTCTTCCTATATCGACTGTCCATGACATCAAATTTTCCACGATGTCTAGTTGTGGGAACGCACCTGTACTGCCTGAAGGCTCAATATATAAATCTGCAACCTATGTTGCTATAATTTTCAATCATATGATCAGTATGTTATTGTTTATAGAAGTTGCAGACAGATCATACATGCACATGCTTGTCACAGATATGTTGCTAACTTCAAAATGTGTCCAAATTTACTCAAAAGTCTAACACTTATGTTGGCCCAAAAGGTGGGCACTAGAGCGCTAGAACACATGTAGATGGTAGATTGTTTGGTAGTGACGAAAATCTGAGCACTGGACGGTACGACACTGGGTAAAAAGCACAGAATGGACATACGAGAGATCGAAAAAAGCAACATCAGACCGTTTGGTGAATATTATCGGACCATCTCTATTGCTTTGTGTTTCACACTGCAAAGACATTTAAGCATCTCTCAAGGAGACCTGTTGGCATTGGTACACTTAGGGTTATCCTAGGGTTAGCAGGGCCTCTTAGAATGTCTCAAGTCATCATAGAGACAAAGAGAGAGTGACTGATTGGGGTTTGAAAGACAAGAAAAAGGTAAAATAATGGATTGATTTTTTTACCTCAGTTAGCTGAACTTTTTATATTTATATTATATACAGGACGAGAGATTTGTCCCAAGGATAAAGTCCGAATATATCATGAAAACCAAAACCAAATCAAACATGAAAATAGAGTTACTCTCAGATTCGATCAAGATGAGCAACTTAGAAGGCGCTTGCTATTATGGGAAAGATGAAGATGTTTTCGAGCAATGAGTCCTTGTATACAGTAGCATGGGAATTGCATGAGTAGTTGAGAGGGGGTACAATACAATCATTTTCAATTTTTCCCCTACCACAGATACCAAAAAATCCAAAACAATATGTCTGCATATGCAAGAAAAAAGCCCTAATGTGCAAGAGCAAAACACAAGTATTTTGTAATGTAGAAGAATAAAAATGTTTCGAGATAAAGAGTATGATTACCTTTACACCCACTTTGGACGTAAGGATTTCCCTCGAAACCATGGGAGCAATTGCATCGGTAACCAACATAGCCACTGGTAGAATTAACTGGAATGCAATTGCTATTGGCACTAACACATGCATATCCAGAACTATTTGCCTGTGCCTCTGGACAAGTTAGATTGGCAGCAACCCATTTAAAGGAAGCCAAGCCACATAAATTAACAAAAATGCCAGGGTCGTCATCAGACAAGGGGTCAACATAATCTTCATCATCATCGGGGACTGTGTATGTAATGAGCCCTTCCTCAATATTAATTTCTTGCACGAGATAATAATAGTCTTCTGTCATTTGGAGGGTAGAAGTTGTCACATTTGTGCAGTTGAGATAAAACTGTTTCCTGGCAGAACAGCCTTCTTCAACCCCAAATGGGAATTGAACCCCGATGGTTCCACAAGCACGGCTGCAATTGGCTTTCTGTTGTGCTGCAGGATTGTAACCTGATTCCAGTACAAAAAAATATTCACAACGAGTATACTACATAAAGCAAAAGAAAGTATTTTTCTCCAAGAGCCCAGTGTGGTATTCTTAGAGCACGACATTAAATATGTAACGCCAGTCTCAGCACAAGTCTTGAGTAACAATCTCGAAAATCATGCATAAAGCTTCTCTTAGTACTTCACGAAGCAAATTTAGGGCATGTTTGGCCAGGCTCTTCATAGCTCTGGCTATATGCTACAGTAGCAATGCAGTTAGTGAAAATGGCTTCGATAAACACTAAAGGAGTTGGAGGAGTGAGAGCCGCTGAGAGCCCTTCCATGTAAGCTTTCAGATGTGAACAAAGAGTGTACATTGTGAATAGAGGGGCACAACTATCTAAATTACCCACATTTGCCATTATGAAAAAATAATTCAGAATTACCCTCCAAATTTTCATCTAAATTATATTACCCACCTTTTCCATTATGGAACATAATTTAAAATAACCTCATAAAAGTTATCAGAAAAAAATAACCCTGCAACATTGCATCTAAATTACCCATCTTTATAATTATAATTATAAAAGACAATTTAAAATAATTATATAACTTTGTATCTAAATTACCCACATATACCATTATGAAAGATAATTGAAAAACCTCCTAATGATTTTAGGAATTATCCAAACTTATCATTATGAAAGGTAATGCATAGTAATATTTAAAGTTCCAATTTGACCTATCTAGATATGTTGTTTTGAAAGACAATGGAAAAAAGAAGAGAAATGTATTCCTAACAACATGGTGGGATTAATAAAAAAAAAAGTGCTATCGTTATGGTTTATATATGTTTTGCATATTTGAGTTCAGTTCACTAAATGAAGAGGATGAAAGAAAAGAATTTGTTCATCACATCATGGTGGGAATAATAAAAACTTAAATTAAAAACTCGACCTACCGCCCTGAACCCTGGCTTTTCTGAAGAGAGATTTTATTATCAGCCTAAATTCACTCACACAAAGAGGTTCTACCAAAATAATTGCAACCGCTAGGGCTATTTCGACACAGTAGGATTATAATATAATAAAATGGTAGATGATGGAGCACTTAATACCTCTGTCTCGAGAACAGCCATCAGAGAGGTATGGGTTGCCCACGTAACCAGGATTGCAGTAGCATGAATATCCTAAATATTGCGACTCTTCGGTGTCGATACATCCGCTATTGTTGCCAACACAAGCGAAGTTTGTATTATTCTTCTTGGCGCTTCGCACAGTTTGGTTGGTCGACCATGTTCCAGGCAAGTTCACCATACCCTGTAGTGACGTTGATGTAATCCCATAAAGAGCTCCGATTATTGTAGGGTGCCTCAGGATTGCTTTCTCCATGACGGACGAACTTGAGCTTAAATGCTCGAATATTTGTCTCCCATAAAATGGTGCAACATCCGGTGCCGTTGCAGTCTTGCCTAGCCGCGATGTCCTTGATATCCGCACTAGTTGGACATGTAAGAGTGCAAAACAGCAAAGTCGTATTAACATCCAGATTGGTAAAATATATGTCAAAGTTGCAACCAGTGACATTCAACCAGATGCTTCTGAGGCCAAATGAATTCCCAGGAGAACTCCACGACAAATTGTAAACATTGACACCATGACTCACTGGGATAGTCGACTGGATATTGATGTCTACATATTGCACATAATAGTAATACATAGATATGACAATATTGCTAACAACCTGGGTGATGCCATCACTCAAGAGGAGTGTAGGGGGCTGAGCGGACTCATTGCAGGTGAGCGCAAAGTCATGACCCCGGGAACAATCAGCACCGATGCCAAAGGGATAGGTGAAGGTCAAGTCCCCACAGCTCGTCTTGCAACCGGCGAGGGAGGTGACGGAGGGAACTGTGCCATTACCCTTTTGGCTTCCAAGGACGACTTCCGATGCTGCTGCCACCAATTGAATCCCAAGCAGAGCACGCAGCAGCAATGGAAACATTGCGCCGTGGTTCATGAGCTTCTTCACCAATCACCAGTGCTCTTCACTAGGCTTGGAATCTTGGATTGTAACTTTCTTTTTATGAAATATATGTGGTTTGTATTCTGAACGAATGAACTTTTCTAGCATTACATATAGACTAAACGGGACAACTTAGTCAATTCCAGTGATCACTACGGATGGGCCCGGGGTTGGGCAAAGGTTGTTGTCAAATTAATTTTTCTACGCATACTTTTGTACTTGTCAAATTTGGCTGCTTATATAGTAACTATATTATCTCGGGAAACTTTTTAGTGTTGGTAAAAAAAAAAAAAAGAATGTACGTGGATATATAAATCATCCTTGCTATTGTCCGTGAAGCTCATATGCGATCTGACAGAGATGAGCCATCATGTGTTAATCTCACCAGCTGGCAAGTTATGAAAGAGGATTCCTATTTTCTTCCAAAAATCAAGCACAGATGCATGGACATTCAGCTACAGCACTACTAGACAAGGGTCTGCATCGTATGTTGAGCGCATGAAATTCTTTGCATACAAATGAAACTACTGTTTCAACTGAAAAATATCTTGAATTCCCACACGTTTTCAATCGAAGGCCTTCGTTCTTGGTGGAATAAATTTGGTCAGTAGCGTGACGTGAGGAATCAGCAAAACATGCTAAAATGGACATGTGTGCCAGTTACTTCCGGCAAAAAATAATTAATCCTAGATAAACTTTCTAAAGTTTGATCAATTTTATAGATAAAAGTATTAATATTTGTGATACAAAATAGATGTATTTGAAAATAGTATCTAAAAATAAATCCCAAGAGTATACAAATCTGTCATTGTCCCTTGGATTTCTAGTCCATCCCTTTTTCTTTAAGCATGATACTCGATCCTTCTTATTTTATTTTAATTTACTTGCCTTGCCACATCAAATTTTTTTTTCAGATGGACATGCATTAATAAATGACTATACATCCAACCAAGCTAGGTGGAGAAATGCTTGTTATAGCGTGGACCCATGACCCCAAGTCAGTCAACGTGATTACGACGCCTCTGGCCTTGGTCTAAACACGTTCTTTTCTAACCCGTGGAATATACTTGTTCTTTTCTAACCCCTGGAATAGGGTGTTGGCGTCGAAATTTAGCACTGTCAACAAGGACATGTTATTAATTGGCCGAATGTGCAGATTTACTTGGACTGAGCCCAAGTCAGTCAACGTGATTACGACTGATCTGGGTGTTGCCTGCTGCTTGTCTGCTTGGGGGATCAGACAGATTGATAAGAGACGCCGAGCTTTCATCTGGGGTGGCACTGTGGAGATCCATGGAGGAAAATGCAAGGTTGCCTGGCGGTAGTGAGCCGCCCGACTGATCTAGGTGGACTTGGGATCGTTGATCTCCGCTTCTTCAGGTTCGCGCTCAGATTACGGTGGGAATGGCTGCGTCGAACAGAGCCAGACAGATGCTGGGTTCCTCTACCGGCCAGAAGGGAGAAGGAAGTGGTCGCGATGGCCGCCGCCAAAGATGTCTATGGTCGTGGGTGATGGTGCCTCGGCCAAACTCGACTGACAAGCGGGCGGCCAGGGACCGCTTTGCAACTTTGCACCACGCAGGTTATTCGCAGCAATCTCGACTGCAGGCAAGCGTCGATCCTTGAAAGATGGCCTGCTCGACCATCGGTGGGCTAGGGACATTGTTGGAGCACCGACAGTGCAGATGCTTTTACAGTACCTCCGAGTATGGAGGATCTTGGAGGATGTCGCGCTAGACCCCGTCGCTGCAGATCGATTCGTTTGGAAGTGGTCGCCGGATGGCAAGTACCGGGTGTCTTCCACCTATAGAGCGTTCTTCCTCGGCTCCTCAACATTACTAGGTGCGAAGCAGGTTTGGAAGACCAAGGCGCCCCCCAAAGTGAAGTTCTTCATTTGGTTGGTCTTACACGGAAGAGTTTGGACGGCAGCAAGACGAATGCGGCATGGCTTGCAAGATTCAGACGATTGCAACCTTTGCGGCCAAGCACCCGAGACTTGTGACCATCTATTTGTTGGCTGTGTCACCACGAGACAGGTTTGGTTCCAGCTCCTGCTGCCGCTTGGGCTGGAAGTCTTGCGCCAAGTGAAGACGAAGGCTTAGGAGCTTGGTGGCTTCGACAGCGATGGCGCTTGGACAAGACGGGACGGGCCACCTTCGATACGTTGTTGATGCTTATCTCCTGGGTGTTGTGGAAGGAGCGGAATAGCAGGGTATTCAACAGCCTAGCCTCTTCGCTTCCGGCAATTCGACGTGCGGTGATCGTAGAGGGCGATCTCTGGGCCTCGGCAGGCTACAACACCTTGGCTACGGCTATTGGTTGTTGGTCGCAAAGCAATGTTTTTATGTAATATCGGTCTGTATTTGTCCCAGTAGCTAGGGCCCTTGTCGGCTGCGACGGCTCCTCGCCGGCACGGCTTGAACTTTTATGTGTAGGTCTTATGACCATTCCTTCCCTCTTAATGAAATACAGGCTATATGCCTGCTCGCGAAAAAAAAAAACGTGATTACGACGGCTCTCTCCCTATTCTAAACATATTTTGACCCACGGAATGGGGTGCTGATTTTCAAATTTACTCGGCTCGGCGAAACAAATATGGTCACTCGACCTGATTGGCTGACTATAACTCGATCGGCTCGGTTAGCCGGATGCATACGATAACTCATCGATTGGCTGAGTGCATCGACTCACATTTGTTGGCCAGATGCATATAGTTACCCACATTGGTTGTCCCGGCAAAAAGATTTACTCGGCTCAATAGGCTCAGTGTTTTAACCTAATTATATATACTGAGAGTTTTATTTGATCGAGGATGTGAAACTGCTGTTAGTAACAAACATGCATGTATGGGAGTGTGTGGAGTATACAAAGTTTTTCACCAATCTAGTACGCTGTGTACTGTTGGTCTACGTGTGTATTCCTACAAACGGAAGACGTACATGTAACTCCGAGGATATGTTTGGGTGCATAAACATAGATCGGCCAAAGGTCATGTAAGTCTGGGAAAATCCAGCGGTGACCAGCTTCACCTTGCTGATGATTTCGATCACACGTCAGTAAGGGTTCGATCGTCCATGTAGCGCTTGGTGAAATAATGCAGTGGAAAAAGAAGATATAAACAACGCGCCAATTTTGTGCTCTTTATCCTTCCTACTAAAAAAAAGATAAAATTGCGCTCTCGACTAAATTATGAGAGTCCCACACGTATTTACGCATTAACTGAATGAAAGTGCAAGAGGTTCAGCTCAGTCATATGAAAAAAATCCAATACAGACTGAAAATGTGCAGTATGCAATTAAGGAGCTTGGAAAAGTCACATTAGACTGCTTCTCAGTGGATACACGACGACCCCAAGTCATTCCAAGTGATTATGATGCCTCTTTCCGTACAATACACATATCCTACCCCACGAAATGGGGCATTGACATAGAAATTTGGCAACATGAAAAAGGGACATGTTAATTGTCTGAGAACATAAATTCACTCAGGTTGCCCACAGCACGGCAGATGGAACATATAGTTACTCGGTTTGCTCGGCCAAGAAGAAATATAGCCACTCGATCATCTTGATTGGACAAGTGCATCAACTCAGTTTGATTAGCCATATGCATATAATAATTAATCTTATTGGTGAGCGCAGTGAATCGATTTACTCGAGTCGATTCGAGAGCATATGTGCATGTGCTTGTATTTAATTTGGCCTATATTTATATGGTTGAGAATTTTCTTTTGCCAATGATGTGAAGCTGCTGTTAACAGCAAACAAATATGGGATGTTGTAATAAAGGAAACAAGTTTCCACAAGACTTACTTTGTGCTACAATTGTGACTTTAACAGGTTGTAACTAAACTCTGACAATTTTGACCACATAAAATCTGTCGACAGATAACTTGACACTTTCTAAGGGCAGATATGTCTGAGGTTACCATTATAGGGGTATATATACAGAGATCGGCCGGAGGTTGCGCAAGTAAGTCGAGCAAGCGCTAGTCCAGCTGTGACTTGCTCCGATGTTATTATTCAAAAGGAAATGTTAGATTTGGCAGTGTGGGACACGATCGGAATAGGTTCTGGAGGGCAGTAACTAATTGGGCCATTCATATCAATTTTTCATCCGTGTGTAGGCACCAAAAGGGATAAATAAAGCAAGTCCCGCAGAGATATATATTGTGAATAATAGGTATATATAACAGACAATTAACTATAGTCAATGAACTCATGACATATTACAAATAAGTCATGATATATTAGTTTATGATGAAGAAAAAAGAATGTAGAAGCCATAAATAATTAATAACATCGTCATTCTCTATCCTTTGTCAAAAGTAGCAACCTCACCAGTCTCATGGTGACTTAAACCATCTGAGTATCTTAAGTGGGACAATGAAACGACCTTCAGACGATGGAAATGACGATTCATAACCTGTCAACTCTTTCTTCAGTGAATTGCACGAGCTTCATGCCCTTTTCTACTTAAAAAAAAAGATCAAATGCTGATTAGTAAGCACGACCATACAGTGTTCCTTTCCTGTAAAATTCCATTTGCATCCTTTTATTTGTCCATCCATTCTTTTAGCTGTCCATGTTCCTCATTAATCCACTGTACATATATGATCAAGAATTTCAAACGACAGTGGTTTGCTGCTCATGTCGTTCCTTTACCTCCTGCGACCAGTCTATGAGCAAGCCTTGCAGTTCAGTGGGTGCAAGTGTAGCCCATATGTCAAGGAAGCGAGCAACCCAGTTTGTTACACACTCCAACTCATCCTGTCCTTTCAACAGCTTCCTTCTCTTAGCTGCATGATACTTTCGTTGCGTGCTTGGCATTAAGATGTTTTCTCTTTCAATCTGAATGTATATATTGCCATGTTTAGACCTCCAAAACATTTGGTAGACTTTGGCTTCCACATTCTGGCAGAAGAAATCTATTGCTTTTGGCAGCATGATCTCCTCAAGTTGTCCAAATATCAAATCTGTATCCAAATAATGTTGCTCCTCACTGTAGATTGCCTCTATTGCAGGAAATTTATCCACAACAAACATGTCTTCTGAAGAGCCATGTGGTGCAAAGTGGTGTCTTACTTTCAGATATAGATAATTGTGTAGAGAACTTTTACATTCAGGAACTGAGGCTCTCCCTTTTTTCCACTCCGAGAGTGAGACTTCGCACTGAAGACCTACATCAATAACAGGTTCTAGAGAAACATATGGTAATGCAGATGAGTTGTCTAGCTTGCTGCCATAACAAACCTTGTGCTTATCATGCTTCTTGCAACATAATGGGTTTGGACGAAACAATCGTGTGGCGAGTATGTGAAGATTGTGCATATATTCATTCTGCTGTGAAGCCACATATGGTACCCATGAGAGGTCATGAGTAGGTAGTTGCATAAGTTCCTTCCTAATATTTTCAACCGTAGACTTGAAAAGAGGGGCATACAGTTGTAAGCATCTAATTACAATTCCAACTATGTTCGTACTCTCCGAAAGTTGTAGTGTTACTGTAAGGAAAAAATCATCATATGGAATATTATGATCTTTCTGCATGAAATAAAGCCTACCTATTATTCCATGATCTGCAATAATAATTGGTGCCAACTGTAAAAACAAAGGGCATTTGTTTGCCCTAATGATTCTATGTTGTAGCATCTTGCCAGCAAGAAGGTGCCTGAGAAGAGTGTCAAAGGGCATGAGACTCTGTGGCGTGCCACCAATCTCTATTAATCTCAGAAACTCGCTAGCACCATCAGCAAACCACTCAAATCTTTGAACAATAGATCTGTTCAATCCGTTGTTGTCATGGTTAAAGACAGAAGAAACGAATGATCTGGTAGCATGGACAACCCGCTTAGGAAGGGAGTAAGTACTTACTTCCATTTCTATGTGTTCTTCATCTAGGATTCTCTGCCTGCATCTGTGCGGCGTATCACGCACTCTTTAGCAGCACACCTAATCTTTCTACGCCAACGCAAACAAGGATGTATCAGTGATATCCCACTTATCGGATGTCTCAAGAACAGCCTCCCGCCTGATGTGTGCCATCTCTAGCCTCTCAAGGTTTCTGAATGCATTTGAGTTCTGTTTCTCCCCATATTTTTGTAGCAGACCAGATAGGATTTGGCTAACTGACTCCTGAACAACTGCAGAACCGACAATCTCCGCCATTAGGATTCAAGTATCTGCAGTATCCCTTACCTGTTCAGGATATTCAACATATATATAACAGTATGGGTGAGACATCAGATACATGAACCTTGGATCAGAGGCAATTACTTAGCTTAATGGGTGGAAGAACCTACCTTGGATTGAATTGAATGGACGTGAATGGTGGACAGATATACTGTGTATAGATATGTCTTGAAGACAATAGGCCAACAAAATTTGTGGAGAGAAGTGGGATGAGAACTTAAACAGAAGACAGTGCTGTCCAAGGCTTTGAGTGAGGAAGTGGTAGGCAAACCTGATGTAGAGGGCATAGGTGTTGTGTGGATGATGGTCTCTGCAAAGGAAATTTGTCAAGAAGTCTTCGTCAACGTAGAGAGTTCCATATTTGAAATTTTGAATACATTAATAGGCCAACAGGATTAGTGGACAGAAATGGAACTGTCGCATTGAAGTTTCGTGGGAAATACATTGGTGGATGTTGTGGTTATAAATAATATAAAGACACGGAAACAAAGTGAAATACATCCTGAAAATATTTCATCCACACACAGCAGTAGAGAAGGAGCTTGGAAAAGTCATGAATTTCTGGTAGATGAAGCCAATCTACGAGTCTTTGTCAGTTCGTTTTCATGCCACACTAGTCCGTTAACCGATGCCTAATCAACTGTCACACCCCATTTCTGAGGTTTCTTAATCACACTTATTTGCGTCAAGATCATACAAAATACGCCTAATTAAGTATGGATATGATATCAAAAACTATACTTTTATTGCTATTAAGAAAAATATGATACGTGGTTCCAGTTTACATGACTCGGCCATAAGACTACTATTATAAACCAATCGAGATCCTACGCAGCACCTATAACAGGGGCTCCATTCCTACAGGCAAGTTTGGAGTGCGGACAAACCCATAGACTTTTTTTCCTATGGCACGCTCCTATTACTCGATCATAGCATCTTCTTGCAGCTCCTTCAGCTTCGTCTTCGTGTACTCCTTATGGGTCCATCCTTATGCCGTCCTTCATAGCTTGCTTTCCTTGGATACACTCCTACAACTGCATTCTAAAAATAGAAACAGAGGGGTGAGTACTTTCGTACTCAGCAAGTCCCAACCGAAAGGGTGGAGGGTTACCATTATGGGTTGGGTCCTAGTAGAGCTTACTACTCTCGTAGTTCCCGGGTTAGTTATTGAGTAACTAAGCTTAAGGTAACAAATCACATACCTGGTTATTTTAAATGTTTTTCTAATCACGGATGTTCCGGCCTAGCATCTGCCCATTCCAAGGATGTGGCTATTCGAATAGATTTTAATAAACTCTGCAGAGGTTGTACAAATTTCCCTACACGATAGGCATTGTATACAAAACAACCAATGGTTCAACAGGCTTAACGAGATTCCGTACCCGTTTGGGCCGTCACCCTAGGTTTTGGTATAATCCTACCACGACTTCTCAGGGGTTGGAACAGGATGACGCATCATCCTTGACAATATGGTGATACCTCATTACCCAAGGCTTTATGGGTAATACATCATTACCCAACCTATATTGTCCTCATCATACTCATAATTGTTAATCTGTGCACTCAGCACTGTGCCACTGCGCTCAAACATCTTACGTGGAGGATCACATAGCAACCATGCCAGCCAGACCATGGGGCCACTCTCCCCATGTGCGCTCACGATAGATCGTTGCCTACGCGGCCACCTTGGATCGAAATTATACCTTAACCTAACGGGGTGCGGAATCAAGCTGCCCCATCCCGGCGTGTGGCTGTACGTATAATTGCACTAGGTAGAAGGTCCATGACCCGGTCCTTAGGGAGCGAGATCTCCAAGACAGGAAACCCTCACTAGGCGTAACCCGCCGAGACGATCCATCCCACATGAATCACCCAAAACTCGCTTTTGTTAATTAAGCTCAATTATTACACCATGTTTTGACATCAGGGCCTTTATCCTATGTCAACGACAACTCATCACAAATCTCGAGCACCCAGCTCCTCAAACTCGAGCACTCAGCTCATCAATATCTTGTACATACACCACGTATGTACCATCATCAACTCAAGTTTATGCATACCATATGCATATATACATCGTCACATACGATAATATATAGCCCTTGATCTCATGTTCCGTAATTAATCATCATTATTACTTAATTAAAGTCATGATTAGGGGGGGGGGGGGGGTGTAAGCACTTGCCTCTATCTGCTGACGAGTATATCCAAGGTTCGTGGTCCTGGTGCTCCGGCTCCTGTGTCTTGGTGTAGATCTATCGGACGGTCGTGCGATCTTCGACGGCAACAAACATGTAGCGCATGCATAACTGATAAAGCAAACATCGCTCCTACGCGGGTTAGCTTAAGGGGTGGATGGATAGATTATTATCTACCCCTATCATTATTATGTAAGTTTGAAGTATGATAGGTTAGAGAGAATCCATCCATCTGGGTGGTTCCTACGGGCTAGGTTGGTGCGGTGCGGTCGCATGATGCAGAACAAACCACATTATTAAGATTCACTATCATGTGAACCTAAAAGATGTGGCTTAGTTAAACTTCCTAGGACTGCACAGGGTTAGCAACACACACGCATATGCATGTGTCTAGGGTTAGCAGGGTTAGGAACCTAGTCTAGGGTTAGCCACACACACGCGTATACCCCATATGTCGGGCGTACCTTATGTTTGTAGAGGACACGTATACTAGAGTATGTGTCATGGAATACACATACACAAGTATACATTCTAGGTTAGCGGGGGTTAGCCATGCTTAGATATATTCGATAGGCATATACGTATATTTATTTATATTTTGAAATACCACTCTATACATTTATATATATACATAACCTACCACATATATCTAGCATGTGGACATCTACTTGTATGTATATTCAAGTAGTCGTGTGTATGTGAGAGTGTACACGCATACAAGATTATATAGTGCAAGGTGGTGGTTAGCGGGGGGGGGGTTTAAACTAGGGTTTACGTAAATCTACGACCCATGATTAAATAAATAAAGAGCATACAACAAATAGAATTTAAATAGGCACCAAATAATGGAACAATGGTATGAATAAATAGAGCATGATTTTAGAAGAATTAAGGAACTGGAATGGAGTGATTTGGAGTTCGGATGGAGGAGATATGAATTAGCAAAGTTTAATAGGAATTTATAAATGAATTAATATTTAATTTCTAGAATTTTGGGAAAAAGGGAATTGATTTGAAAGTTTGTGGGAAGGATGTTGGGTGTACCTTGTTTATTTAGAAACTAGGAGGATTTCAGCGTTGCAGCGGGTATGCAAGAAAAAATAGAAACGATCTAAAATAATAACCACTAAGAATTAGAAGATAAATGCCTAGTATGTTGCTACGGGATTTATCATAGAACAAATATTTATCAATTGATGAAAGAAATACAAACTCTCACTAATATTATAACGATTAGATTTCATTCATACATACAACTATCTAGTTATGAGTTTCTATTGGGGAAAATTTGGTCACTTAATAAGCGAAAAACAAAGTTTTTTGCCTATCTGCGAGACCTCAGAAGCAGTAGCGAGCACCGCAGGGCAACAGAGTTGCTACATATTCCTTTCTTCTCCTTGCCTTCATTTTTGTTGCTCTCCCTCACTAATCGGGGTGATGTGTTTCATTTTCTTGCTCTTATCTCTACTATAATTCGAATTGGACTGAAGCCTGTAACTGAAGTGTATTATAGTGTTTGAAATACTGTGGCACCAGCTTGTTGAAGCAACCTGTGCAAAGAATTAAAAACAATAAATGTTAGATTGACTGAGTCATACAAAAACACTTGATTTTAAAACCATGTGTGTGGAATTGTGAATAATAATTTCATAATAGTAGTAACACATACACAATAAATAAAACAAAATAAAATAAAATGAAAGCCTCTTGAACTGAAATTTGTACCTCTAACCTTGAAGCCAGTACTTGTCCTGATACTTGATAAGATATATATCAATAGAAGTATTTGAAAATCCATAAGCCGTGCAAACCAAGAAAGACCCCGAAGTATGATCACTATTCAGACTACTCCGAAAAACATGTATGGGGACAATATTATTCCTAGGATAGTCATTGGTCAGCAGAAAGTGCTGGCAATATGCTATATCACAAGCACAGCCTTTGCAATCACAAAATCCTAATTCTTCTAAATCGTTCCTTTTTGAATTAGAAGTGTGCGGTCCGCACTTTCCTGTAAGTACTCGGCTAGATACTCCTTTCTCTTTCTGTAATTCACACACCTGTACTGAACGTGAATGAACAAAGCATTACACCAATCTATTAGAAGTTAGAGCAAAACAGAGCATTACACCAATCTTTATAATTCTCTGGAAAGGAATGGCTCATGGTCCATAACCACCCTCTTAAAAGTTACATAGAAATTAACAGTACACATCTTAAAAACACATTACAGTTGATATATATATATGCTACAATGGTAAAACCATGTCAGCATAAGATCAGCTGGAGAAAAACATGCAGCAGCATAAAAAACTAAAAAAAGTGATGTGCTCAACATATAGTACTTCTAATGGTCAGTTTGTGATCTATATGCCATGGCTTTGCTTCTCGTGGCTCTGTATTTGGAGCATTTATGATCTATGCATATTTTTGCTCAGCTATGAATAGTAACTCCAAATACTTGATTTGTTCCTTGAACATCAATGTCCTTCCCTTACAGGATTTTAAATTTCTGATGTAGCTGCAGTGCTGCTAACTGATTTTCCCTTTCTTTCTGAATCCAGTCCACAATAGTGTCTTGCAGCTGGACAGGCGCGTGTGCAACCCACAGGTTGAGGAATGGATGATGGTACTTGCTTGTCTCCCCTATCTCCTGATCATGCCATTGCAACATCTTTCCTTTGCTAGGTCCCTGAAAAGTTCTCATGCTTGTTCTCTGTGTGCCCATGGCTGCCTTCTCAACCTGAATATATGCAGCACCATGTTTTAATTTTCAAAGCATTTGGTAGACTGCAGCTTCATCATTCTTGCAGAAGTAATCTATTGCCTTTGGCAGCATGGTCTCTTCCAGTTCTCCCAAGGTGAAATCTGTATGCAAGAAATGCTGCTCCTCACTATAGATTGCCGGTACTACTTGAGTTTTATCCACAGGTAGGATATCTTCTAAACATCCATGAGGGGCAAATAGAAATCCAACTTTCAGATATGGAGAATCTTGTACAGAATAGTTGGTTTCAGGCATGAAGGACCTGTGTTGGTTGCAGTCCACTGAGACATGGCACTGCAGATGTACTAGAATAAGTGGTTCCAGAGAAACATTTGGTGATCTTGACTTTCTACTACCATGACAGAGCTTGTGCTGATCATGCTGCTTGCAACATAGTGGGTTTGGGCGAAACCAATCAGTGCCAAACCTGCGAAGAATATCCCTATGTTGTTTGTGATGTGTATCAATATCTGGCACCCATGATAAATCTTCTGTAGGTAGTTGCAGAAGTTTATTCCTCACCGTTTCAACTGCAGACTTGAAATTGAAAAGAGGAGCATACAGCTGTAGGCACTGAATTGCCATCCCTACTATGTCAGTACTCTCTGAAAGTTGTAGCAACAAAGAATGGAAGAAGTCATCCTCCGATGCACTAGCATCTGTCTGCACAAAGATGAATTCAGCCTCTATTCCATGGTCTCGATTAACATAGGCTGCCATCAGTACAAACAAAGGACGCTTGTTTGCTTGAATGATTATGTGCTGTAGTTTCTCGCCATTCAGAAGATGCCTAACAAGAGGGTCAAAAGGGCATGTGGTTGCGTGGCCTGCCACCATGCTCTAGTAATCTGAGGAACTCACTAGCACCATCTGCGAACCACTCAAATCTTCTAACAGCAGAACTGCTTGACGCATCTTTGTTGGGGTTAAAGATGGAGAAAACTAACGACTTTGTAGTATGCGCTATACGTACAGGAAAGCTGGACTTTCTCACCTCCTCTTCTGTCTGTTCGTCTTCTAGGATCCTCTGCTTGCATCTATGCAGCGTTTCATCACACTCTTGAGCAGCACGCTTCAGCTTCCCACGCCAACGCAACAAGGATGGGTTGCTGATCTGCCACTTCTCTGACGTCTCGAGAGCAGCCTCCAGCCTGACGTGTGCCATTTCTAGCCTCTCCAAGTTTCTGTTCGCACTTGATACGTCTTTGTCCTCATATTTCTGTACTAGATTGGATATGATTTGGCTAACTGTCTCCTGGACAAGTGCAGTGCTGAGAATCTCCGCCATCGGGATTTAAGAATCCAGATCCCTTCCCTGTTCAAAAAATCCAATATATGACAGCATGCATGAGAGACTACATATGAACTTTGGATCAGAAGCAAAGATTTAGCTTAGCAACTCTAGGATCATACCTCAGACTTGATGATATAGAAATAATATGTCGAGTCCAAATCACACAACAAGGCAAGCTGAGAGAACATGAAGAGAATGTAAACGATAGGAGTGCGCAATTGTTGACACATTTGGATAAAATAAAATTGACAACTTGCACCTTGTCAAAGTAGAGAATTGTAGGACGAGGTGCGTTCAAAGTAGTACGGAAAAACAAAGATATATTATACTTATTGTGTGCCGTCAGACACATTGTCAAAAAAAAAAGGGCAGAAAGATATAGTCGCAATTTAGATTCACAAAACAAGACAATATAACATTTCTCTTGGTTGACGGTGTCAAATCGAATGGTGTTGAATTTGGAAGGCCGTGCCAGTCAATCTGTAATAGTCGCCGGTGAGGAAGGTCCAGCGGAGGTTTCAAGATTCGGTGTCACTGCAGCAGATGGTGGTTTAAAGGGGGGTTGATGCAGCGTTTGGAGGCCAATCTTCGGCGGGCTTGGCAGGCCCGCGGCCCATGGGCTACTTGGCCCAGCCGGAGGCGGAGCGGAGGCTCGCCGGAGGTGGGCCGCTGGGCTCACGAGGCCGGAGCCGGAGGCGGTGAGCGGAGTGGAGGACGGCGGCGCAGGTGGAGAAATCGAGAAGGGGCCGCCGAGCTTTTAGGGTTCGGCTAAGGGCACCCCTCGTTTTAGGGTTCCGGTGAGGTCCCCACCGCCTCCATCCTCGCTGCCGGCGGTGAGCGAGGCGGGCGGGGGCGCCGCCCGAGCCGGGCTGGGGGCAAGACCCATTTGGCTGGGTATGGGTAGGCGGGGGGCGGCGGTCGTCCATGGCGGCGGTGGCGAAAAATGGCGCTAGGTTTTCCCGGGCGGGGGGAAGAAGAAAGGGGGGGAGGGAGGCGGACGCCGGGGCGGAGGTGGCGGGCGGGGGCGCGGGAAGACGATGGGGAGGCGAGAGGTTGACGGGCGACAAAGATGCCGGGTGGGCCTTCGTGGGCCGTTGCTAGGCTCAGTCGGCGTACGGGCTAGCACGCCTCGCGTTTGGAGGGCTTCGAATTTTTTCTAGCGGTGAGTTGCGACCACGAAATTGTCGACCGGGGAGTGGGAGGTGCCCACCTAAGTTGGCAAAGAGGCCGATGTGGGAGGTTTGTGGCCAACAGACCGTGTTGTCAAGATCACATGCGTGGTGTGGTGGCGGGCGGTCTCTAAGAGTTTGCCAAATTTTACTTGGCAAATCTTAAGTTTTTGCGGCTTCTAGAAAAATATGCCAAGTAAAAAAAGAGCCCATCTCAATAGTTTGGCATAATTCACTTGCCAAACTCAGATCTAACTTACTCGGGAACCCCGAGAGAGAAAACAAAATTATGTTTATGCCCTTCCACCTCGTGAAAACTTAAATCTAGAACCCTAAGACGGAAACAAAATTATGTTTATGGCCTTCCACCTCTTCTAGTATGGATGGATGCGCCACGGATACGGCCAGATATATGCGTGTCGGAGGCTCTTTTTCGAACTTGGGATAAATGACAACCATGGAGGGGAACTATTGGAGAAGGTTTTTTTCTCTTTTTGCTAGAAAAATAAGAATGACAACACAGGATGGGGAACTGTTGGAGATGCTCTAACTAGCAATCGGAGGCGGTTTGTGGTACTTTGCTTTGATGAGACAACTAGATTAGTCCCATTGGTTTGTAGTGTTGGTGTGCGTAATATAAGGAACTAGAAGTATACCCCGGGCGTTGCCCAGGATTCTCTTAATAATAATTTTTATATAGAATATTATGTGTATATATATATAAGAATTTGTTTGAAAGTTATTTTAACTAATCAGCTCTTGTAAAAAAATAGTATAGAATATTTGATTACATTATAGAGGAATAGGTGATGAAGCAAATATTGTATGTAAGTATAACTTGTATGTTTAGATTAAAGATTTAAATCATTTTACATGATAGAGATGATATGGATTTTTTGTAATTAATAAGGGATGACATGGACATAGTGGGTAATGATGTGTACACTTTGCATTAAAAGATAGAATATGTAGTGGGTTCACTTAGTGGAGAATGATGTGGACACCTTGCATGTAGAGAGAACTCATCTAGTGGGGTTTATCTTTATAAGAGTTATAGATAACTATTAACTAATATGCATGGGTCGATGGAGAGGCTATGATATTTTTAATATAGCACGAAGATTCGACTTGACACTACCAATTCCAGGTTATAGCATGATCAATGAAGTATCAAACACAACTATAGTCGTCCCGTCGATTTCACTATTGCTTTGTTGGAGTAGCCCATAAAACGTGCTACCCCAAAAGGGAAAACCGAATGTACTCAACAATACGAATATAAGTAATAGGAGCTCTTCTCATTAATATTCCATTCTATAAAAATTTCTACAACAACACTTAAACAATACGGTTAGTCAATAAGATGGTGAAGCGTAATAAAAGCGGTGCTACAATTCTAATTATGCAAGCCACCTACACAATCAAAAAACTAAATGAAAACTATGATCTCTAGTCACACAATCTATGAACTCTTTGTCAATCTTAGGTGAAATCACTACACAACTCAAGGAGCCAACTAACAAGATCAACTACTTCTACTCAAGCTAAGCAAGATAAGCAATGTAAATACACTCGAGTAGTGATGATCGATATACCGCCGGTGTAGTGTAGAGGTGAAAGCCAATCACCGATGTCAATAGACATCTCCAACGAGCTCAAACACAATTGACACGATGATTTAACCCCGAGGTTCACGTGCTTGCCGACACGCTAGTCCCCATTGTGGCGATACACCCACTTGATGATTCACAAGCAATGGTCGGTGCCAAATCCCACGGTGGGAGCTTAATGAATCACTCACAAGAAGGATCCACAAGCCACGAGCAATCCACTAGTGACTCCTTTCGCGAATCTCCCCGCGGGGTAAGGATCAACCCCTCACAAGTCCACCAGTGTGGCCTCAAACAACTACCAATTGAGCTCAACACCACCACGAACTCCAAGCCGCTAGAGAACCAAGCAAATTCCCAAGAGAAACAAGAATCTCAAGAGCTCCTCCAAGAACAAGTGCCTCTAGATGCAATCAACAATGCAAATGCACTTGTATCTCACTCAATCTCACCAAGGATCGAAGTTAGGCAAGAGAGATGAGTGGAGGAGAGTTTTATTGCTCAACGGTGTGTTAGAGTTTTCAAATGTGCAAGAGAGACCCCCAAGAGCCGGCCACACCTCTATTTATAAGCCCCCAAAGAGATGGAGAAGTTGGGGGCAAAGTCCACTTCCCCTATCGCCGCTTTGACGCCGCTGCGACCCAGCGTCGCCCTTGGCGGGGAAGCGCCACACGTCCCGATCGTTGCAATTCAAATGCATACGCAACATGCGCCATACGCTGCTGCTCCGGCACCGCCGTGCAAACTCTAGCAACCTGCCGCTGCGTCGAGTCTAGGGGTCGATTGCGCAACCTCTCGTAATGCATCCGCCGTGCCGACGCCTCGATCGGGGCGCCAGACGAGTGAAGTCCTCGCATCCGCCCACGGCTACGAGCGTGACCCGAAGCCCCTCGCCGCCGGGCCGCCGGTCGGCGCAACAAGCGGGCGCCGACACACGTTCTTTTTCTTTTTCGGCGATGCCAATCTGTAACACCGTGTTTTTGCATCATTTTAAAATTCACTAAAAATTTGAACTTTTTTGAAATAAACTAAAACTTGATCTACTTTCCGTCAAACCAAACCCCTGTTTTTCGAAAACCTTGCATTCAAAATCCCACCATATAGAAAATAGGAAATCTTGCTTGTTGCTTGTGAACTTTATGGTGACCAGAAGATGCAAGGTAAGTACTAGATTTTAGTTATGGAAGAATAATTCTGCATGAGAATGAATTACAAATTTATCTCTGGGGAATAATAAATGTCGAGACACGCACGTGTACCAAAATGTATATATATCTATATTTATTTTCACTTTGAGCACAACAAATAATTATCCTCGACAAATAAGTCCCGAGAATATAAATGTGCTTGGGAAAATATTTATAAAATATACACGTAAATGTTACACGAAATGATAATATTCGGAAACGTGTGTGCATAGATATATATAATTCTACAAGTGCAAAGGAATGAATATTCCCATGAATATAAAGTCATGGGAATACCTAAGTGCTTGTGAGAATATTTACTATATATATTACACACATAAAATAGTAGTGGAAGGAAATAAAGAAAGTAGAAGAAAGAAAAGGAGGAAAAATAGAGAAGAGAAGAATAGGAAAGAGCACTCGGGCTCCCCATTCCCACTTCTCCCTCTTCCCCGGCCCAACCGGCCCCTCCTCTTTCCTTTCCTTTCCCTATGCTCGAAAGCAGGCCGGCCCAGCCATGGAACCCGGCCCCGAGGCCCGGCCAGCCAACCCGGTTTTCTCTCCTCACACACCACGGGCGGGACCCGGAGGTCGCCTCCTTCCCTACCCCGTCGCGTCGTCCACGCGGAAACACCGCGACCCCAGCTGCTGCCGGCGCGACCAAGCCTACCGTCGCGTTGCGGTCATCGTCCCCGAGGGCGTCGTGTCCACGCCGCCCGGAGCCCACGCGCGCCTGGCGGCACAAGTCAACAACACACGACCCGCACAAAACGTATCGCCGTGGTGGCCGGCGACCGCGGCCGTCGCGACGCACGGACGGGGGGACGAACGCCGAGGCATTGACCACGTCTTGCGCGGCAAGCTCACCCGGCAAAGACCAACGGGCGGCCCGACAACATAGGGCGTTGGGTAAACGCGCGCGATCCGCGCCACGAACACCGACCGCCATGATGACCGGCGTCCGCCGAGCTTGACCGTACGACACGACGAACGACTGGTCTCACCGATGATGTGACAGGACGGCGGAATCAATGGCGCGCCGAAAGCACCGCCGGAGCCACCGGAAGTCTATGCGCCGCACGCCTTTGCCGGAGAAAGATCGCCGGGAACCTCCGCCCGCGGCGCCTATAAATAGGGCCCTTGGGGCTCAATCGGACTCGTCACGCATCCACAAGCTCGCGGTGACCGGAACACGCGGTGCTCGCCGTGGTTTCCCCCTTCCCCTCTCCCACCGGCGAGGAATCGAGGTTTCCCCAAATTCGAGTTCCGCCGCCGCCGTCGCTTAGTCACGGGCCCACCGCCGTCACACGCGTCCTCGGGTCCAACCGTCGAGCCACGCCCCCCTCAACCCCTCCTCTTCCATTTTCCTACTACTTTACGCCCGCATGGCTTTGTGACGCGCCGCCCGGCGGAGCCGCCGCCATCCGCCGCCCCGTCGCCGCCGTCGTGGGAGCAAGCCACGGAGCCGCCCTAGCACCTACCGGCCAAGGTCGGGGTGGAAGCGGGAGCTCAAGAAGCCCTCCACGGCCCGAGCAACGGGTGAGGGCCGCCAACTCGGCCGCCCTCGACGGGACCGCCCGCGCGCGGGGCCAACGGCAACGGGACGAAGGTCCCCATTCCTCGACGACGCCGATTACGACGTCAAATGCGGCCGATGGAGAGCCGACGCGTGGCGTCGCCGTTTGCAACCGTCACGGTGCCACGCCAGACGGACCCACAGTCCACAAGTCCGCCACGTCAGCACACATGGCACAGGAGGGACCCACTCGCTAGTGTACACACCATCCATACAGAGCTGGGTACAGTAGGAAAATTGCTAGGTACCCCCGATAGGTGTACACAATGTGCTATAAGTGTTATTTCCCGTGTCAGAAAAATTTTCAGAAAATTTGTAAATTCATTAATTGATTTATAGAATTTTATCATGTAATTAGTTCCAATATTATTACATGATAAAATTATATTATAATATTACCCTAATGATTTAATTAGGGATTAATATTATAAAATCCATATCTCATGCATACTAACTCCGTTTCGCGTGAAACGACTTCCATAATTCATCTAAAATCTAGCTCTATGCATCTAACCCATTGCCACCATAATGTTCTATGTTTGTTTTATGTGCTATAGTTCGAGCTAGGGTTTATCGCCGGACGTAAAGTAGATTCATCGACCCGATTAGGAGCTTCCGTCCGAGGAACACTAGAGACGTTCGACGCCGTGCGATTAAGTAAGAACCTCCCGTGCAAGTCCTTACCCCCCTAATCATGACCTTAATAATATGATGTTGATGATGATATAATAATTGGATTAGTAAATAGAGGTATGAGCCTGATAACGTAGCTAGGGAGTCAAACCGGATGACGTAACTATCCACGTTATCTACGCTCATACGTTATATTCAAGAGAAACCTAAGAATGCCTAGTGAACCCTAACCAACAAAAGAGGTGAGTAGTGGTAGTCTGGTAGAGCCTAAATACCACGTCGGGAATCACCGCGAGGGGTTCCTGCGGAGAGATACTCGCCTCCCCTAAGGACCGGTTCATAGACCTTCTACCTAGTATAATGTTACGCATGACCACACGTCGTTTATGGGGCGGCTTGATTCACACCCCGTTGGGTTGAGGTATAATTGGGATCCAAGGTGGCCTGAGCGGGGCAAGCGACCTATTAGGAGCGGATGTGGGGAGAGTGGCCCCATGTCCGGTTGGCGTGGATCTTTGAGTGGTCTTCCACGGAAGTGTTTGGGCGCGGTGGCGCAGTGCTAGAGGCACATATTGATGATTTGAGATTGAGAGTGGTGTTGACAGTATAGGTTGGGTAATTAGGTATTACCTGTAAAGCCGTGGGTGATTTGGTATCGCCATATTGTCTAGGGTGATGCGTCATCTTAGGGTGGCGTGTTGTCCTTCCAACCCCTGAGAAGTCGTGGTGAAGATTATACCAATATACCTAGGGTAGCACCTGCGGGTACGGATCTCGTTAGGCCTGTCTAAGCCAAGTCGCGGTGGTAAGGGCGTGTCTATCGTGTGGGGAAAAGTGTACAACCTCTGCAGAGTTAATTGAATCTATTCGAATAGCCACGTCCCTTGGAATGGGCAAGTGCTAGGGACGAACATCTATGATTAGATATACATTTTGAAGATGACTAACATGTGGTGTCATGACATGCGGTGATGACATGAGATAAACCGGGAACTAGCGAGAGCGATTTTTAGAGACTCGCTAGGGCCCAAACCCTTAATAATTACAACCCCTCGTTGGGACTTGCTTTGAACGTTTGTACTCACCCCTCTATTTTTACAGATATCGGCACATGTGAAGGTAAGATCGGCGACAAGGTAGAAGATCGGCGTATCGTAGGAGTTCGTAAGATGTTTGCTTAGGAGAAGGACGTTGAAGCCCGGATTTCATCCGTGCACAAGTCTGCGCTTTTGTGGAGTAAGGGACGGTGTCATAGTTAATCCACCGCTTCTCGGTTGGCCGACTCTCGATATTGTAACCCGACTTGGTGACCCTTCGTTAAGCCCTTTGTAAGTCCCTTTCCATCCTATATCTCGATAGCTCGGTTTACTATTAATTCTGCTACCATTAATCGTTACTAATAGACGTGTTTGTGGCGTGATCCCGGCGCAAACACGTGTGATTAATCTACCCATTAAAAGTGGGGCGTGACAGCCACCATGCACCGGATGCTGAGCCCAGTGTCCGACGTTGTTGTTTAAAGCATCCGCCGTAGCGGATGAAGCATACCGTCCGCCGCGTCGTCTCCTTTGCTTCTTTCCAAGTTTCACCACCTGCCTCAAGTTGCCAACACGTCAAAGTACATCTCGATAGCACATGTGTTAGCATTTCGCAAAGAGTTTGGCAAGAGCAAAGTTAGTGCACTAGATTCTAAATGCATATGCAAGTCAACATGAACCTAGAGGCACTTTTTTTCCGGATTAGCCGTGGCATTCCCCTTGATAGTCGGCTATCTATCCAAAAACGTGATCACACTCTCTATAGTGTCTTAATCACCGAAAGCAAACCCTATGAAGTCATACCTTTGCCTTGATCTCCGGGTCCCTTCCTTTCCAAGACGTGAGCTCGACGATCCAACATGTCCATCATCAACGTCCATGTCCATGATCATGTTGCTCCATCGTCATCCATGTAATCCTATCTCTTAAGCACACTTAGAGTAAAGGATTAGCATAACAAGGCATCATCAATTTCCAAAACCAAACATGAGATTTTAGTAGGGCTTGCAGAGTTGTGGGTCGTCCTTTTCGTCGTCATCAGAGGCGGCGACGGCAGCAGGTGCGGGCATTGCAGCCCTAGGCTTGGGCTCGGGAGGAGGAGAGGAGGTGCTGCTGCTTCTTGGGTGAGTACGCACTTGCGCTTGGCGGCGACGGAAGGGAAGCGTGAAGCCGCACGGGATCGACGGAAACGATGGGAGACTCCACAGCGCGGACGCGGCCCCATTTCTACGCCCTCGGACCGAGCGTCGACTCGACGTCTATCTTAGACGTCGTTTCTTCATTTTTTTCTTCTCTCTCCTCTACCACATCAGCAAATTGTCTACGTGACACTGCAATTAATAGCTATGGAATCTATGGTAGAGTCTGCACTGTGACTGCCCTTAATCGTCTACCGCGTGCTCTAGAGTACTCCTAGTGGTATGCTTAATATGGTATTATTAATTAATAAGCAGCATCTTAATTGATAATCTAGGCAGGCACATGTCTTGTCTTATTATACGCTCAGGCGTTACGATGCGCTAGATTGACATGGTATATATTTGCGTGCGTGCGAGAGGTTGTAGCAGCCACACATGCATCTTTCCTAGTCAACTCCAACAAGGTGATAAGATGAAAGGAAGCATGACACGCTAGGCGTAGGTGGCAGCAGCTAGCCCAACTTGGTGTTTATAATAAAATAAAAAAAATTAACAAACTGGTTCTTCGTCAACTTTGCGTATAGTAGTACGTTCGAGCGAGATGGACGATTTCAAATTTCAATCCGATAAAACAATTTGCAAATTGGGGCGGCACGAATATATACTCAAGTTGCCAAGTACTGTAAATAATAAAGTGGAGGTACATTGTGGCTTAGTTTTGACTTGGACCGGCCCGGCATCGGTACGGTAATTGAAAATATTTTCTTCATCAGCTCACGAAGAACAAAAAATATTTAGTGGCAGGGGATCACCACCTTTCGTATTCCAGTACTATCTTCGTGCAATATACGATTTTTAAAATGAAAAGTCTCACATCTTTCACTACCAAAGAAAATACTAAAATTTTGTATATATTGCACTTGGACACCAAAAAAAACGTCACTAGCCATAGCGTGTCAACGAGTGTAACTCAATAAGTTAGGTTGCCTATGGTATAAACCATCCAACCTATATATGTATATATGTGTTAATAAGTTCTAGACTCATGCTGGCTGCTTCATGCCCATCCATATATGTATATATATATATATATTGACTTTGCTAATATCAAAACTAGGGGAATTCCGTTGCTCTTGCTTAACGAAGGGGTATTGTTAAAGGATTAAATTGTAATCACTAAGAAATGTGATCACAATGAGCTGGTGAGGAGGATTACTTTGTGCAGGTTAGAAACAGAGCTAGTAAAACATCAATGCAACGAGATGCACGCAGAATATATACAGGCCTAATTACAATGTTAACTAAGCTAAGGAGTTCTTCATGTCTAAATTCCCTTTTTCCTAGGAATCCTATCAGCAGAGAAAAAGAAGCGTAGGGTGATGCAGCTGCTGGCCGTTACCTCCCTGTTCTGGACCTATATGAAAAGCAATTAGGAGGTCATGTTAGTAAGATGTGATCAGTGGGCTGTTTAATAGGAAATAGTGCCAACCCAATGATCATTAAAGCGAACCTATTAGTAACCTGCAAAACTGGTAAAATTAACAAAATAATTTATAGGGACAGTGAAAACCTACCAATATATATAAATGTCTCGACACGTCTTGCATGGGAAATCAAATTTCCATCCAATCCTTACTGCTCCTTGATAATCCTAAAATAATTCCTTACTGCATCCTGATAATCCTAAAATAAAAGAAAATTAACTGAATCAAGCTCTAATCCTCGCCACAATAAAACTACTCGTTACACTGTTGATTTAGGTAGTCAACAATAACTGAATTTGAGTAAAAATAAAAGAGTACTAACACACACAAAAATACAAATGCTAGAACATTTTCAACAACTCACAATCGAAGGTCGGAGAACTAAAGTCGAAAAAAACATAAGCACAATTGATTTTCACTATATATAAGAGCATTGATACTTTTAGCATGTACTAGTGGCAATGCACGTCGCGACACACACGTGTTTATACTTTATATAGCGACATATGACATCCTAGTATCTTAGTTTCACTATTTATCATTCACCATCAAATTCATGGCCAGACTTTGACAAATCCAGATTCCAAGAATGCATACAGATGTATATATAATATTCTTATGACATATATAAGTCTAGATCTGTATCCTTTGGCCAACTGCGAGAAAAGTATATGATTAGACCGTTCTTGTATCCTCCACCAATAATTATTCGCTTCATCCTTTCTCCGGTACCAATTCTCTCCATTCCTTGAATCCAAACAAACTAATACAATACATGAGACAATTTAAGATCCATTGCCGTAAACATACACGACACTGATCTGCAGAACGAAGTTGATGGACCAGTGCTCCTGTCTTCCCAAAATCATAAGGTGGTTCAGAAGCCTGATGAGAAAATAAATAAAGAAATAAATAACAATTAAGGTTACATTAAACCTGTCATAATGAAATGAATTGTTAGAAATCTCCTAACTACATAAAAGAGATTGGAGACAACAAGCATATGCTAGAATACATCGGAGACAGCCACGAACCATACTATTGTGCCAAAACTAATAAATTTATGAACCATACAGTTAGGTGTTATATTCAGTGATATGCTGACAATCTTGCCTAACAAAATGGCACATTGTTTTAACACGCAAACAAGTATAGAGATTTGCTAAGCGATTCTACTTACACTTACACAACAAGTATAGAGATTTGCTAAGCGATTCTACTTACACTTACACATGTTTACCATCATAGTGGGGACCGGAAAGGAGCCATTGTAACACCCGGTTTTAAAGACAAAACCAAGTATACACCATATGTGAGCCACGGAGGTCAAATCTCACATATAGCCACAAGTAAAAGGGTAGTATCAATTCACAATGCTTAGAAATATAACAAACTCAATATAAAACAATATAACCTCAGCTAGCGAACGCGGAAAGCACTTTGATCTTCTAGGTAGACTCCACGGGGACCGACCGCCGGTTGATCACAAGCCTAAACTTCTCCCCGAGGTGTGGGGGAATAGCAAGAGTGAGTCCATGTCGAACTCAACAAGAATAGCAAGGCAATATCTTACCCTAAACCCATGATCATTATAACATAAATAATGAATAGCATAAAATAATAACTATGAACAATTTAACAAACACAAGTCATCATCTTTAATGTAAAGGTTCCAGGGCCGCCCGTGACCTTGGGCAAGGCTAGTATACCAGTTTTTCAAACTCTGCTTGAGAGGTGTACACTTTCACTACGAGTCGTGATTCCCAAATGTAGGGGTTTGCAAGGCCCAAGCACCAGAGAAACCACTAAGAAGCTCCCCAAAGGTTCGTCTAATAAGTTGGGGCAGCTAAGTCGTCAGACATAGAACCCACCCTTCCTATGTGGCACATAACTCTCGGCCTATACTCACATATTAACGGGATAGGGGGCATACTATATCCAATTCGGCAATTCCTCCAAGTTGCTAGAAAAATGATCTCTGGGAACTAATGTCGAGCCATATAACCCCCATAGCTGTACTGTAATACCCGGATCTCTGTCACAGACAAATCCCCATGTTGCCAAACAATTCACATTTAAAGTTTAGTGCATAAACATTAAGCAAGTTATAAGATCATGGTTTAAAACTAGCATATCCCAAAACTATACTTGCCTTAAATAGAGATCCTTCTTCACTGTCCAAAGCTCCAAGAGAAATCCTTCTTTATCGTCAATGTATTCCAGATCACCACGTCAAGCTCACCGTCTACTTGACTCCAAGCAACAACACACAACCATATGGTGCCAATCATGCATTGCAAACAAAGCTACAATTAGAACAGTACACCAACAGTGGAAAAACAAGTTTAAAAGCTTATAAAACTAATCTACACGTCACTACGATCACACAGACGTAGAGATCACCAAAAACGGAGCTAGAACGGAGAAGATACGCATTTTATAAGATTTGCATGAATAAACTAATAAATTAGATATAAAGTAATTTTGATGGGAAAGAAAAGACACACGGCAACGCCAACTAGAGAGCATTGCCGAGATAAACAAGGATATACTGGAATTGATTTCTTGATGGAGTAAAAGATACATACATATGTGTAAAAGACACAAACGTATATGACACCAAGGATTAAACAATGGAGATGTATTTTGATTAGTATTTTCTGGAATTATTTTTATAAAGGAAAACGGCAATAAATCATAACCATGTCATCGTAACATCATGCTGATGTCATCAAGCTAAGCAAGTTAGGAAGGAGGCCATGGCCGGCGTGCTGTTCGTGCATCCAGTCAAAGGTGGCGTCGACGTATGGAACTACGAACAAGGCAAGATCAAGAGGTTTGCGTAGATGTGCTCACCATCAATACATAAGCTGGCAAAGAACAATGCAGACGTACAGCGCAGACGTACGTGCTCGACTTAGACAAGAAGATGGTGCTTCACGTGCACAGACAACACGACCTCCAGCAGCAGATCGACGGCGGCACGTAGATGAACTGCATACGGCGACGGAACAAGATGAGCGAAATAGAATCAAATCAATGGCAAGGTCGTGTTCACGAGATCGACACGAAGCTCTGGGACGAACTTACAGCAAGGATGAAGCAACCCCTCGGCCAATCGAAGTTCGAGCTCGCGGCGGCGAATTAGGGCTTCTCGACAGCTATCTTCGCGAGCAGAGGCGACGATAGATGAAAAAGGCAAAGAGGGACTCGCAGCTGCCTTATGAAGGGCACGGAACGTGCAAATCACGCCAAGTCGCGTGAATCCCGGGCGGATTGCATCGAGCGAGCGGCACCGGTCGAGTCCGGCTCGAACTTGAGTCTGACTCTCAGGGACGCCCTGTCAAGTGGGGTCCGGGTTTGCAGGAGTTGCAGGTTCCCGAACTCTATCAGGCAGAGGACGGCGACGCTGGCATACGGGGCAGCGGTCGACAGCGATGAAAAGAAACAGCAGCGCTGCTGCGCTCTTGCTGCTTGGTCAAGGTTGGGCTTGTGGGCGACTGTGGGCTGCGGCCTCTTGCAGCTCAAGACGAACGGAAGGGGCCAGTGGCCAAGAAACGAAGTGCCACTCGGGCCAAGGAGCAAGAACCACTCGGTCCAGAATAAAATGGCCATCGAGCCAAGAACAGACCGAGAGCAACAGAATAGGCCTTCGGGCCAGAAAGTCATGAACGAGAGATAAAAAAGAAAGTCTTTTTTATTTTATTTGAACACATTTCAAAATCCTTTTGCAAATGGTTTTGAAAACTCTTTTCAGTTTCAGTCAAAACAGACATCACAAAAATAATATGGTGCACCAGCATGAATGCTCAAACAGGTTTCTACCTTATGATAAATTTTAATTTAATGAAAAATATTATTTTAGCTATGTTTCATGAGCACAAAAATACATAACTAAACTATTTTATTCTATTTTCGAAAATGCAAATTTTAGGGTGTTACAATTCTACCCCCTTAAGATGAATCTCGTCCCCGAGATTCGGAAAGCTGGTGGCCGCGGGTCTCACAATCACGAATCGAGTTTGAGATGGCGTGCGGGCCATAACGAATCGAGAAACAAAACAGTGGTACATACGGACGTACCAGCCACGTAACCGAGACGGCCACTAGTCGGTAGCTTCAAGCTAGGCATGGTTCATCATCCATGCAGGCCACTATGGGTTGTATGTTGGAGTCGGTGTCTTAGCCGTAAGCTAGCTGGACGCATTCAGGCATTGACTGAAAAATCGGAAACGGCTTCTTGCCAAAACATGCGTCAGCGGTTAGGACCTTCCCCTCTCCGTCTCTCATGATCACGTAGTAGATGAAAGTAGAACAAGTAGACACAAGATGTAGGGAGACTAATCTTTATTCATCTGAATATTGGTTATTACAACATAGAGCTCCCATGTATATATAGTCCAGCCGGGGGCTAAGAGTTTCGTTATGAGCCCACATATAAGCGGACTAGGATTAGGATTCTTCCTTCTCCTTTCCTTCTAGGATAGAGTCCGTGTGTTTTACAACACTCCCCTTGGGCGATTACCACGATATGCATATGTCTCGTCAAAAACTCCATCCGAAAACCCAAATTGGGAAAAAACGGTTCTTGGAGAAAAGAGTACATCGCATTCGTTAATTGCATTGCACATATTGTCTCATTAAAAACCTTTGTGTGAGAAACCTTCGAGTAAAACTCACATAGGAAAAAAAAAATATAATGTTTAACTTTCATGATCATATATTCTTCAGGATGTTCTATTCTTCATGAATAGATATTGATCTTCATAATCTTTGCATAAACTTCATTGTTTTAGCAAGGCAAATATGATCTACATGATCTTTGTAATTCCAGTGGTTTTACCTTAAAGGCGGTTCGGTAAAAATATGCTCCCCTCATAAAGCCAAACTTTTGAACTTAATTGTTCAAACCACACTTTTCATAAATGTGTGCAAACTAATGGTATGCAGTACCATAATACTATGTCTTTCTAAAGTTGGCTCATAATTCTTCTTTGAATTATATGGGAGCAATATGCTTCATGCATAATGACCACCGCTTAGTTGTGCAAAACAAATAAATATTATCCTTCGAGAGAAATAGATCCTTTTCGGAGGATTATGGGGGTAAATAAATTAATATTCAATATCTTCTAGATAGTGTATCAAACTTATACTAGAGTTTAGATATTTATAATTAATCCTTAGTGGATTTTCAAATTGTATTCTATAAATCTTCGAGATTTTGATTGTACAAATCCAGTCTTGCATTTGGCATTTAGGGGATAATTCAATTGCCGAACCACCATTATTCTTATACCTTCTATGGTATATAGAGGATATCAACACTACATTGCTAGCTTTTCATACATTTTCTAAGTGTTTCAATGACACCTTTATGATATTTAATATTCCTCATTTTTCTTTCTATCGGGTCTATATTCACTTCGAGGGATGAATGGTGTTTATTCAAGAATTGACTGATAAATCCTTCATGGATTAATTCCTTCAAGGATGTACATTCATTCTTAGTGAATTATTAATCTCTTCTATGAGATATATTCTCTACTGCATGAGAGATGAGTGATATACACAATGACATTGAGTTATTAACTATAAAATCATTCAATGATTGTAATCCTTCTAGGATATGCTCTTCTTGAGACTTGAATATTCATTCAGAATATATATACCTTAGACTTTAATACTTAGTATGAGATTTCTATAAGTTGTGATTTATATTCTTCGGGAATTATATGGATTTTCATAATCCATTAATTAACTGCATATTCGATATTCATTCGTTTCATTTGCCGGAGATATAGCGAGAACACTCATTTCTTCTTAATAGGAGATTCAACCTCAATTGCTTTTCTTCATTGACCCGATATAATCGCTACAAGCGATTTTGCCATGGACTTTGTTTCCTGGATCCGGGTTCCCATAAGAGAAACATTTGCAATTAGAGAGGTAGTTTGTCGACAATTATTTTCTTTCTCCCCAATACTCTCACAATGTGAGAATATTCTATCTCTGTCATTTCCCAAACAAGAGATGGCATATTGTTCTACATATCCAACACTAATGATGCGCGCGCTTAGTATGTTGGATTTCATCTTCATGATGATCCTCTTCATGAGGTGCTCAACCTTCTTCATGAGGTGTTCTCTTCATGAGAATGGAGGAGTTTCATTTCTTTCTATTTAACAAGTATATACTAAACTAGAACCCACAAAGTCCCCTCGTAGATTTAGCTTAATAGTATACATAGTTTACTACTAGTAAACACAACTTCTAGTTTATAACTTCAAGTTACTCCTCTCATTTCTAAAAATATCCGCATATACTCCGCTTCATGCTTTCACAAGAGCATTAGTCAAACTATTAGTTGACTTAGTGCGTGATAGTTTTTCTAGATCATTTTTCTTCTCTGGAAATAATATTTGGCATTCAAAAATATAGGTTTTCTCTCCCCCTAATGCCAATATTAGATCATTAATAGCATACTTCAAAATATATCCCCTATCATGGGCTTAATTCAAATTCATATATCTCCAACTACAAGTGGAGGCCCATTTATGTATGCTATGATTAAATTTTTATAGGAAATATTCACACACATATTTCAATATGGGGGTTATTATTCATTATGCAAAGTGAGCTAGAGTACTTAAAGTGCATTTAATAATGTTCAACATTTCTACAAAATCAGGGATGTTCTCCCCTAATATGCACAAAACATAGTTTAGAAAACTATTTCATTCTCTAGCTTCTTTATTATTTAGCCTAATAAATTGATCCAAATACTCATACAATTAAAAAATATGGACCATATACTACGAAAGTATAGATACGCAACATACAAGTTCACATGGAATTTCTTCTAGAATTTTTTTAATTGCCATCAATGCAAAAAATCCCTTAATGCCTTTTCTTCATAAATCCCAAATCATCATAATTGTGTTATCCACTACCTTAGTTCCACAATAATTCATCCCATCAAATGGGTTAGTCTCCATTGAGAAAATTTCATAAACTCACTCCCCCGATCTTAGGCTGCTCGTCCCTAGATCAATCTATTGCTTATGCATGCAATGCATCGAAAACAAAGCATTCCTTAGTTCAACGGGAACCATATAGACATAGCATGCTAGCTAGGCAAAAAATAGCTACTAGCTACAACTATAGCAGTTATGCTATGCTAATATTCATGCAAGAGTGGAGATAGTTGCAGCTCAATGAGATACACATGCAGGTGTAGTATGGAACGTTAGAATTCAGTCTAACATAATAGATAACAACAAATTGCAAAGCTACAAGCTTACTTGCAATTAGTGCAAGAGAGAAAGTTAACTCGGCCTAAAGGGACGCGGCAGAAACTTCAAGTCCTGATACACACACTTAAATATTGATTTAGGGCGGCTATGCCTATTAAAAATATATTATCCACATTTTCTTATGCCTTTATCCAAAATTACTCCCCCCTTTTCATACCATAACTACTTCAAGTAGTAATTGCTTCAAGCATTATCTATGAATATCAATTCTAATGCATCCATAGAATCCAAATCATACTTCTAGTATTCAATGATTTTTACATGAAATTCGCATATCCAATGTACTATTCAGATGTACACCATAGGACTCGGGGTAGAATATAATTTCTAGCTTTCAAGATTAAAAATTAAATACTTAGGATTATACAATTTCTTGGCTAAATCGATCCTTCTAAGACCGGTTAATATGCCAAGATAGTCCAACTATTCATGTGCTTTTAGGAAATTCAGTTTGCCATCTACCTACATGGTAGTGATGCACAAAGAACTATAACCTTCATGGCTAATTAAGGCTTCTTTGCGAGATAAAAATAATACAAAATTTATTTTGATAGACAATAGGCAATTTGTTTATATGTGAAAACATATAAATCTAATTTATTCCATGAGAAGTGTGTACATATTACTTCAAGTAATAACAAGAATTGCAACTAAGAATATTAAATATTTCATATTAGTCTTCAAGCTAACAAATTAACCATTAACCATTTAATTCAACAGAATTAAAACTTAATGCACCACCACCACTACTATCAATACTTCGGGATATAAACTTCAAAGATAATAAGCATATAAGCACATGATTTAAGTTCTTCAAGAGAAACTTTATATCTTCCAAATAATATACATTCTCGCATGTCTTAACTTCTATACTTGACAAGCGGTAGCTTCATGCTTTATATTCAAGAATTATGATATACCGTCACAAGCCTTCAAGGGGTGTAACATATATGCAAGCCATATATTTAAAATTATTGCAATCCATAATATCCTGGTTCATAAAGCTGTCTAAAAATTCCAACTCAATTTCCATGAGTAATTTCTAATGGTAAAATCAATACTTCATGTATTACATTGCTCTTTGATATTCTATATACAAGAGACATTTCTTCGAGAATGTAGATTGATAAAATCTATTTACCATCTTGTCTTCTAGACATTTAATACAAAGCTTCAAGCTATTTTTATAGAGTAGCGTTAGGCATACAAGCTTCAAAATCGACTTTCAATGCAATATGATATTCTATAATCATAATTTGGGATTTTACTCATGCAATGAGTCCCACAATGCATTTGTTACTTCTATCGGCCATGTACTCATTCAAAGAGTAATTCAGAAATATATATACTGAGTTTACTACACTTCAGTGGTAGCAAAATATCCTACATGGATTAAATAATGACCGTAACAAATAATTTACTATTCAGAGTAACTCCAGGATATTGCTTCTTCTTTTAAGGCATGCATATTAACATAACTTGGATCATATGCATATAAGTTTACTACATGTAAACGAGTAGCAAGGTGCAAAAGAGATAGTGGATGGTTTCTCTAAATATTCTTAGGAGCATCCTAGCATCTTTTCGGGATTATGGTATATTCAAATTTGCGAATTAATACCAAACATTCATTCATCCTAAAATTTCTATGCTAGGAAAAATAAATATAAGGCTCACAGGAATGACATAATGTGCGATAAACAAATGCATTCAAAACGAGCATTAAAAAAATTGCGTGTAGCACACAAATTCAAAAATTCTCAACAATTTATTTGCTAAATAAATCAAATCCATGAGGCATTATGCAAAGAGCGGCTTGCGTGAGACTACTACGAACTTCCAAGCCGAAGACAAATAGACAATGGATCGTGAATACAACTGGCTTCGAGCCAATATGCATGGCAATTGGCAATGACGGCCAACATCGATTCATTCATGGTTACATACACATTACTCATGATGCGGTTCGATGTATTGCAAGTATACACCATATGTGAGCCCCGGAGGTCAAATCTCACATATAGCCACAAGTAAAAGGGTAGTATCAATTCACAATGCTTAGAAATATAACAAACTCAATATAAAACAATATAACCTCAGCTAGCGAACGCGGAAAGCACTTTGATCTTCTAGGTAGACTCCACGAGGGACCGACCGACCGGTTGATCACAAGCCTAAACTTCTCCTCGAGGTGTGGGGAATAGCAAGAGTGAGTCCATGTCGAACTCAACAAGAATAGCAAGGCAATATCTTACCCTAAACCCATGATCATTATAACATAAATAATGAATAGCATAAAATAATAACTATGAACAATTTAACAAACACAAGTCATCATCTTTAATGTAAAGGTTCGGGGCCGCCCGTGACCTTGGGCAAGGCTAGTAGTATACCAGTTTTTCAAACTCTGCTTGAGAGGTGTACACTTTCACTACGAGTCGTGATTCCCAAATGTAGGGGTTTGCAAGGCCCAAGCACCAGAAACCACTAAGAAGCTCCCCAAAGGTTCGTCTAATAAGTTGGGGCAGCTAAGTCGTCAGACATAGAACCCACCCTTCCTATGTGGCACATAACTCTCAGCCTATACTCACATATTAACGGGATAGGGGGCATACTATATCAATTCGGCAATTCCTCCAAGTTGCTAGAAAAATGATCTCTGGGGAACTAATGTCGAGCCATATAACCCCCATAGTTGTACTCTTTGTAATACCGGATCTCTCACACGACAAATCCCCATGTTGCCAAACAATTCACATTTAAAGTTTAGTGCATAAACATTAAGCAAGTTATAAGATCATGGTTTAAAACTAGCATATCCCAAAACTATACTTGCCTTAAATAGAGATCCTTCTTCACTGTCCAAAGCTCCAAGAGAAATCCTTCTTTATCGTCAATGTATTCCAGATCACCACGTCAAGCTCACCGTCTACTTGACTCCAAGCAACAACACACAACCATATGGTGCCAATCATGCATTGCAAACAAAGCTACAATTAGAACAGTACACCAACAGTGGAAAAACAAGTTTAAAAGCTTATAAAACTAATCTACACGTCACTACGATCACACGTACGTAGAGATCACCAAAAACGGAGCTAGAACGGAGAAGATACGCATTTTATAAGATTTGCATGAATAAACTAATAAATTAGATATAAAGTAATTTTGATGGGAAAGAAAAGACACACGGCAACGCCAACTAGAGAGCATTGCCGAGATAAACAAGGATATACTGGAATTGATTTCTTGATGGAGTAAAAGATACATACATATGTGTAAAAGACACAAACGTATATGACACCAAGGATTAAACAATGGAGATGTATTTTGATTAGTATTTTCTGGAATTATTTTTATAAAGGAAAACGGCAATAAATCATAACCATGTCATCGTAACATCATGCTGATGTCATCAAGCTAAGCAAGTTAGGAAGGAGGCCATGGCCGGCGTGCTGTTCGTGCATCCAGTCAAAGGTGGCGTCGACGTGTATGGAACTACGAACAAGGCAAGATCAAGAGGTTTGCGTAGATGTGCTCACCATCAATACATAAGCTGGCAAAGAACAATGCAGACGTACAGCGCAGACGTACGTGCTCGACTTAGACAAGAAGATGGTGCTTCACGTGCACAGACAACACGACCTCCAGCAGCAGATCGACGGCGGCACGTAGATGAACTGCATACGGCGACGGAACAAGATGAGCGAAATAGAATCAAATCAATGGCAAGGTCGTGTTCACGAGATCGACACGAAGCTCTGGGACGAACTTACAGCAAGGATGAAGCAACCCCTCGGCCAATCGAAGTTCGAGCTCGCGGCGGCGAATTAGGGCTTCTCGACAGCTATCTTCGCGAGCAGAGGCGACGATAGATGAAAAAGGCAAAGAGGGACTCGCAGCTGCCTTATGAAGGGCACGGAACGTGCAAATCACGCCAAGTCGCGTGAATCCCGGGCGGATTGCATCGAGCGAGCGGCACCGGTCGAGTCCGGCTCGAACTTGAGTCTGACTCTCAGGGACGCCCTGTCAAGTGGGGTCCGGGTTTGCAGGAGTTGCAGGTTCCCGAACTCTATCAGGCAGAGGACGGCGACGCTGGCATACGGGGCAGCGGTCGACAGCGATGAGAAAGAAACAGCAGCGCTGCTGCGCTCTTGCTGCTTGGTCAAGGTTGGGCTTGTGGGCGACTGTGGGCTGCGGCCTCTTGCAGCTCAAGACGAACGGAAGGGGCCAGTGGCCAAGAAACGAAGTGCCACTCGGGCCAAGGAGCAAGAACCACTCGGTCCAGAATAAAATGGCCATCGAGCCAAGAACAGACCGAGAGCAACAGAATAGGCCTTCGGGCCAGAAAGTCATGAACGAGAGATAAAAAGAAAGTCTTTTTTATTTTATTTGAACACATTTCAAAATCCTTTTTGCAAATGGTTTTGAAAACTCTTTTCAGTTTCAGTCAAAACAGACATCACAAAAATAATATGGTGCACCAGCATGAATGCTCAAACAGGTTTCTACCTTATGATAAATTTTAATTTAATGAAAAATATTATTTTAGCTATGTTTCATGAGCACAAAAATACATAACTAAACTATTTTATTCTATTTTCGAAAATGCAAATTTTAGGGTGTTACAGCCATTTATCATGTATTCAGGTGATTGATAACCAAGTACGCGAGGCCTGGAACCTGTAGAGATTGGATTACCAACTTGACCATCACGGCTGACAGACCGTCTGCACACCCGACCTGAGGCCACAGAAAAAAGTCAAACCTCGACAACCAATGAAATATTTAGAAGATACAGATGCCACACTCAGATGCTTTGAAGAAGAGACATCGCATATATTAACCTTAAAGGTGAGCCACAATTTCAGTTTGTATACATTAGTCTAGCATTGTTTAGGTGTATATTAAATCTAAATAAATGCTGAATTATTGCACACACGTGATGAAAGGTTCTCTATAAAATGCTGAACAATGACGCATCCAAGCTGCTGATGACTGAAACCTCCTTCCTACTACAATTTTTTTCTAGTGGGCGTCATAAGGAATGACATGGAGGCTCTATTAGTGACCTCTATCTAGAACAGATTTGCTTTTTCGTAGCGCAATACATATATAGCAGAAAAATAAGCTCACGTTACATATTCTATTATTCGGTACCTTTGCGTGCATGCTATTATTCGGTACCTTTGTGTGTCACCATGAATCTATACATTAAATTCAACTTTATCCTAAAATATATATTGCAAGTTTCGTATCTGCATGTTTATTTGAAGTTATAGCATATTAAGTTTACCAACTGAAAAGGATACACACAAGGAAGCGAACACCCAAATTGTCTTAACCTGGCTGCACCCTGCAGCCATATTCTAAAGAAAATTTAACACTTGAGCACAATGACGTATATATGAACTTTGGAGCTTGTGCCACAGATAATAAAAAAATGTAAAATTCTTTGTAGCCAAAAGGCATTCTGAGAGGGCATCACACGTATCTTGTAGTTGCATTAGATGGGATTGCTTGAGAGGGCATTACAATATTGTAGCGACTACTACCATCCTTGATTTTTTTTTTTTTTTAACAGCTGATAGTCTGATTCCACCTTTTCAGATCTTCAAATTCAAAAAATAAACATATCTGCAGAATTTATAAAGGAAAATTCTCTGGATGTTAGTTATAATTATTTTCTTTTTTCAAATTAAATATGGCAAAACAATAGGCTGTTCTGACAAAATTCGCTATACTGACAGAAAAAGAGAAATTTACAAATCATAAGAGATGGAGCACCAAGAAAACAAAATGATTCAAGACAATACAGCCTGTAGAAAAATTTTAGCTAAAAACTAATATCAAGAAGATGCCTAAAATAATATGGCAACAAGAAAAATTACTAACCTAAACTGCCCTCCAGAATTTTCGTACACGCTCTCCATAGCTGATGCATTCAATGGAATTCTTCTTAATCACTGGACCAAGGTACCTGTGTATAATCCACCAAGAAGCAATTCAGTTGTCATTGCCTCTCACCAAGCGCAAGGCTATATTAGTCTAACAAAGGGAATACGAACAATTTCACTCAAGGAAAATTGATGGTATTTATGACTTCTCATTCATTTTCACATGAGCTGAAATCTGCAAGCACTACAAACCAGCCCATGAATTATCCATTTGTGCAAACAGAAGAGAATAGGTAGCAAAACTTACCATTCTACGACCTGCTGGATCTTGCGCTCGAAGTCCTTAGTCTGGGCAAGTGTGCATATAGAGAACACAAGCAAAGGAGGATGCGGACTGACCTCCTGCTAGAGCGAGATTTCAGACAACCAAAACTATTTAACAAAAATAAAAAGAAAGCATAAACCAATTTGACTATGCAATAAATTACCACCTACACAGAGAACACAACATTCATACCACAAGATTTTTTTTTTCCTGTACAATCTAATTGAAGATGGGCAAGATGACAATTACTGAGTGTGGCCGGGAAAGCATCACGCTGGGAGGAAGGCGGGGTGAAGCCGGGTGGACTTTTACCGGGGAGGCGGGGTGAAATCGTCGGGTCGACGATTTACTTTGGTTCATTTTATTAGTATAAGATAATGACTTCTAGCTCTCCTATATGTCTGTGAAAAAAAAGAATAAATAAAATAGGTACCCCTCAGAACACCTATAGAAGCCAGCAAAAGTGTCTTCATTTTTATGACCTCTAATACAAATGCAGTTCCACCTTCAGGAAAGCCAATTCAAAATCTAGATGTTTGTTCCACCTTCTAGCTTTTTACCAGAAAACCAAAACATAAGCTAAAACCAACAGTAATATGAAGGTTCTCACCTGGCAATATCATGCTGGACTGCATGCATGACGGTGTGATAAGTTCAGTACAATGGAATTCATAAAATTAACTCGTTCCGATACATGAGATCAAAGATTTGGTTTAACACATTGCTATCCTTTGAATTAAATAAATAAAATAAAACCAAAAGGCTCACCTCCAGATATTCTGCTTTTGCTGGTAGGATGCCTCAAGAAACTCAGCTTCTTTCTTCCACGTGCTGCAGGCATTGCAGTGTGTGCTTATCGTTATGCTTAGAGAATTTATATGCAAATTAATAAGAAATAACAAAATTAATATTCTGTGAGATGGTAACTTGTCATAAATATATTCCACGTGGTATGATAAGGAAATTAAGAACTTTTTTAATACATATTACATACACAGATGAGTTCTACACATATTAATTGCAATAGAAAATGAGATATGAACTTAACATGAGCATTAATCATTTATTTCAACCATATATTTTCTATAAAGAAACTTCGTAAGGTGGAGTTATCATTTTCATGCATATATTACAAAATCAATGGTTCTAATATTTGAAGGAGCGTATGATTAGAAGTAAACTTGTAGGAGAAAGAAGAACAAACCTGAATTCAAATGCCCAGTTTATGTGGCTCAGAAGCTGTTAGATATGTAGTCTGGTGTGCTGCAGTCTAGTAACACCTGCATTAATTTATTTTGGTAAATAGGATTAGTAACTTAAAGAAAAAATGTTTTGATGCTTGACCTATTTTTAGTAATAGGAATCACAGTGAATAAGAACATTAACTGGAATGTCAGTCACTTCGGCTTTAGATACTCTCTGGATTTCTGCAAGCAAAAAGTTTGTTCTTCTTATAGTAATAATCTCCAACTGTACAGTCTGATCCTAAACCAACAATAGAAAGCAAATAGCAAATCGAAGGATGCCATAGTATGATTTTGGCCTCTATGTTGTGAAACAATAGATTTGCAAAGAGGACTGCAAGGGAAAAACAAGTCGTGGGAAAATAATGGGGCTCGGATCATCGCTGGAAGTAGGCGGCCTAGAACTCACATTGGCATTAAGATCTGGCGAGTAGAGGGATGCGCCCCAAAGGTCTGCTTCAGCGGTTGCGGAGGCGCCCCAATTAAGGTCCGGCGGGGCAGGGGATACGACGAGGGCGTCCGCCAATCAATTGTTCATCGTCGGACGTGGCCACGAACAACACAGATCAATTCAACTCAGATTTGCAGCCTATATCGATTTGGCAATCAAGAGCAAGAGTGAAAAAAAGGGAAGCCGATCTGATCGAACACGAGAGAGAAGGGAAGATAAAGACCGGATCTCACCATTGGTAAGGGGGAAGAGCACGGCGGTTTCTTTCGAAGCCTGCTGCCAATCTCGATGAGGCCAACAAAATAACAGCGTTGGTGGAGGAGGCAGTTGTCGATCGGTGTCGTCCTCCCCCGGCGTCTGCGCGCGTTGCGGAGGCGAGGACGGATACGCCGCGTAGTCGCCCGAGCGGGATTCGCGAGACACCACGATGGCGTGAGAGATCGTGACAGTCGAGGGCAAAGCGAACCGCTGAGTGGGTACGCGGGCGGGTAACGATTTCTTCGGTGAGAAAAAAAGCGCCGCGGAGGCATCGTCCGTACTGAAAACCGTGGTGTTTCATACATTCCTGTCACCATTTTACATTGGGCCCATTTGTCGATATAAGATCCAAGACTGTTAAGTAAGGTGGGTAAGCAGTTTTCTAGGTAACGTGTAGTTTTCAATTTGTTCACTCTTTTATAGTATAATATAGATAAATAATTAATCTGTTGGATGTGACTACTCGTATAGATATACCTATACCCAAACCGCTCTTCATCAAGAACTAAGGTTGCTTGACATGTAAATTGGTTGGAAAAGTCTTCGATACACTACCCGGACATTATTTCCTACAAATGGCGACACCCTATTTTGTTAAGAACAGTAGTGCACAGAATAGGGTACAAGAATGATTGAACTTAGAACATAGCATAGATCCGTAGAAGAAGGCCCCGGAGTGGTTGAAGCTATGAGTATCCTCCAACATCACTTGGGATTATGAGGCTGCTGCTCTCGGTAACATCATGGACCACAGTACGATAAAGACCTTTTGCTTGAAGCCCCACTCTAGCCTCCACAAAGTCTAGACTGTACTTATCATGAAGAAGAAAGAACACATATATGTTGATGGAAAATAAAAGAGACTACTCAACCTACACTACTACAAGATTGATTTTACGTGGTGTTCGATTTTATTTTCCGTGGCGGGCATTTGAGAAACCGCCACGAGAAAATAGGTGGCCTGGCACCCCCCCGGCCGGGGAAAAAAACCGCCACGGTTGTCGATTAAACGTGGCGGACATTGTAAAATAACCGCCCGCGGTTAATCCCTATTAACCGTGGCGGGCATTGTTAAAAACCGCCACGGTTAATCGATTAACAAGTGGCGGTTTTTTTTTAATGCCCGCCACGGAAAATCGTGGCGAAATATATATACCAACACTTCACTTCTCTCCCTCACCTCTCCCTTCCCGTGCCTCACATTCCTCTCTCCTCCCTCCCCGTCGCCCGGCCCCCTCCCTCTCCCTCCTTCTCGAGATCCAAAGCCCCCCTCTCTCTCTCTCTCTCTCCCTCCCGTCCTCCTTCGAATCCGGCGGCGGCCAAGGACGCGGGCGTGGCAGGCCGGCCAAGGGGGTCGACGCGACGGCGACCAAGGCGCCGCTTCGGCCGGCCAAGGACGCGTGGCGGCGGCGACCAACGCTGGCGCGACGGCCGACCAAGGGCGCGGGCGATGGCGACCAAGGACGCCAAGGGCGGCCGCCACGCACCCGCGCGACGGGCGGCGGCGCTCAGCCGACCAAGCGTGACGGCGGATCCACGGCGGCGGCGGGCTCCCTCTAGATCCGCGGCGACGGCGGCCTCCCTCCTCCAGATCCGGCGCGGGGCGGATCCATGGCGGCGGTGGGGGCTGGGCGTCGACGGGCGGCGCTGGATCCCATCGGCCCGCATCTGGCCCATTAGGGTTAGGTTTGGGCTTTTTCTTTATTATTTTTTATTTTATTTACCATGGCGGGCATTGTAAGAAGACCGCCACAGTTAATCCCTATTTTTCGTGGCGGGCATTGTTAAATAACCGCCACGGTTAATCAATTTTGCGTGGCGGACATTTGCCCGCCACGGAAAATAGGTCGATTAACCGTGACCCTAGCTGCGTGGCGGTTTTAATGTCCGCCACGGAAAATCAAAAAAGTCCGCCACGGAAAATCATTTCAGTAGTAGTGCTAGGGAACTCCAATATCTGGATTGGCACTTGCCAAACCCAAGAGTAGTCCACCTACCACCCTAACAATTTCTTTGATTTCACACTACAATTGATAACATACATAACATTTAGTGTTACCTCACGTTGTTTGCCAGCAGTACCCATAATAAGAAGCATATCCAGCCCTTGTTCAGATTCAGCATCTGGTCGGCATACCTAGGTGGAGATGCTCCACATATATACGCTCTCGCAATCCTCTTCAATCGCCAAAGAAACTTATGGTACACTTCTATAAATGGAAAAAAAACTAAATGCAAAGTTTTATTTGTTTACCGTACATTCAGAGTATTTTAAGCAAAGGATAACACATGGACAGGCTCTTTGAAAACAAAAAGGATAACAAACAGGACCTTTCCTAAAAAATAAAAATAAAACTTTACACAGGCATGGTGATCCAAAGATAGGGATGTATAAAAGCCATTTGAGTTATAACACAAAGCTACCAAAGTATATGAACTAACATTAACTCTTATGGTTGTACGTTTTTCAGTGATTGTGGGTTTAGGGTTGTGATACAGAACCTTCAATAAACCCTGAAAATATAAGCATAAATAGGTAATTACGTCACAGCTAATGAACCACAACAGCGAGTAACACACATTCCTGCAATGGTGGCCCCAGAATTTGCAAATGATTTTTTTTTCAGTTAAAGCATGAGCGTTTCGGTTCCATTAGATGGAGGCTGAATTGATGTTCCCATACAATGATAACGGGAACTAAACATACATTTGAAATCATCAAGGCAAGTGAAAATGGAATTACTGAATTTTGCTTATTAGCTGAATAAACCAACAAAAATCGTTGGGGAACAATGGCTTAACAACGGCAACCAAATTAAATAGATGCAATTGCATATTGATTGTTGACAAACCTGCTTTGAAGAGTGAGAACCCCAATGATTATCCAGGGGGCAAATCCTTAATCCATAGGCTTTGAACAAATACCAACTAAGCACACATCGATTGGAGACAAACCTGCTTTAAAGAGTGAAAACCCCAATGATTATCCAGGGGGCAAATCCTCAAATGAACCCCAATGATTACCTCTACCTCTTAAATGATTATATGAAAACTAACCAAACCAAAAAGAAAACAGGACATTTACTTCAGTACGGATATCTCTGGAGCAATCTGTTGACACTAGATTAAATATCACTTTAATATCATTGTTTAATTTCATAGTATGGTTATCTTATCACGCAATTCATGTGTTTTTATATAAAATTTAGTTATCCCGTAAAGAACGCACGGGCGTTTAACTAGTCTTGGAAAAAGCAGTGGCTAGTGGAGTGCGTACAGTAGTATATCATCCGGAGTGCTTGTCAATTTCGTTCCAGAAACTACGACTGTACGGCGATCCCGTCATCACTCTGCTTTCTTTCTAAAAAATCAATGCTACTCTGCTTTTTATTCCCATCACATGATATATGATCACCTGGTCATATCATATATTGTTAGTTGTTACGCATAAATAACTTAAATAACTCAAACTGAGAACAGGCGATGTATTGTGTACTTCCATATAAGTCCTAATTAGGACGATACTAGTACTACCTAATTTCAAGACTAACAAAACACAAACTATATATTGACATGTAATTTATCCACTTCACTAGAAACAGAGCAAAATTCTATCCCCAATATGTCTGTACTTTTATTTTTCTAACAGATTCGCTCTCTTTTCTCAATGTTTCCGCACGAGATTTCCATTTCCAGCTCTCTCTCTCTCTCTCTCTCTCTCCCCTCCCTCCCTGTTAATTCCCGTTATCTTGCCAGATTACATGATTCAGAATTTCAGGTGTAGCAGTGGTGCTGCTAACTGACTTTGTTTTTCTTTCTGAACCCAGTCCAAGATCAAGCCTTGTAGCCCAACGGGCGCATGTCCACCCCATAAGTCGATCAAGCGAGAGATCATACGTGTCCGATGCTTCACCTCCTGATCCTTTTGTTGCACCAGTTTTCTTTTCCTAGCTCCTGCCCTAAACCTTCTCTGTGCACCTGCTGGAGCCTCCATGCTTGTTGCCTTGCCAAACTGAATGTAAGCAGTGCCATGTCTAGACTTCCAGAGCATCTGGTATATTGTCGCTTCAGTGTTTTTTGCAGAAGTAATCTATCGCCTTTGGCAGCATCACCTCTTTCAGTCGTTGCTCCAAGGTAATGTCAGTAAGGAACCATGGGGAGCAAAGATGAGTCCAGCTCTCAAACTCTGATAATCTTTCCCAGAATATTTGAATTCAGTGGATTGTCCGTTGTACTCGGACAGCGAGATTTGACACTGCAAATTTACTTGAATAACTGAACGCAGAGAAACATCAGATAATCCTACCATGTCTAGGTTACTAATACAATGACAAAGCTTATGTTGATCATGCTGCTTGCAACATAATGGGTCTGGGCGAAACCATTGAGTGCTAAAACTATGAAGATTGTCCCAGTGTTTTCTGTGCCATAAATCAACATATGGCAGCCACGAAAAGTCTTGTGTGGGCAGTTGACTGAGTTCTTTTTAATAGTTTCACTGCAGGCTGAAAATGTGGGGGAACAAACTCAAGCACTTGATGGCAGTTCCAACTATGTCTGTACTTTCTGAAACCTGCAGCATTAGATTAAAGAAATAGTTATCCTCAAGTGTTTTTCTGTCTTTCTTGATAAATACCAGGGCAGCTTCTATTCCATGCTCTTCCGTAGCAAAGGGCACCAACCATAGTAGAAACAAAGGGTACTCATTCCCACGGACAATTTTATGTTGTAGTTCCTTGCCTGCAAAAAGGTGATTGACAAAAGAGTTGAATGGAATGTGACGGCATGGTGTGCCACCAAACTCTACGAATCTCAGAAATTCACTAGCCCCATCTGCAAACCACTCGAATCTTCTAACAACAGATCCACTTGATTTGTAGTTGTTGCGGCCGAAGGTTGAGAAAATAAAAGATTTGGTAGCATGTGCAATTCTTCTAGGAAAGGAGGAATTCCTCACCTCCTGTTCTATCTGTTCTTCTTCAAGGATTATCTTCTTGTATTTGTACAGCGTGTCATCGCACTCTTGAGCAGCTCGCTTCAGCTTCTTCTGCCAACGCAACAACGACGAATCAGTGATCTGCCACTTAATGGATGTCTCAAGAGCAGCCTCCAGCTTGATGTGCGCCATCTCCAGCCTCTCTAAGTTATCGTTTGAATTTGAGTTTTTTTTGACCTCATACCTCTGAATCATACCAGATAGAATTTGGCTAACTGTCTCCTGTACAACCACAGAACTGATCATCTCGCTTTTCAGGATCCAGTAAGTATTTGTAACATCCCTCCCTGCTCAGAAAAAAAGAACAGTTGTACATAAGGAGACTAAATATATGAACGAAATCTTAGATAGAATCAAATGTGTTCCATGGAGGAACATTGGAACAACAAAACATACTTAGCTTACTAGCTGTAAAGGACGTACCCTCAATCGAAGTGCAAGGAAGTGGTGACGACTGAGTTGTTCTCACAAGTGTATATAAAGATACTATGGAGGGTGGTGTGAATGTGATGCCCAAAGAATTTTCAGAGGAAAGAGAGGTTGAGAAGTCGATATCAGGGGTTTGGTAGTGACTGGTGCACAGGAGTTGGTTTGTACAATGAAAATACTTATTAATGATTGTGTTTTGTCTTAATTAATACCTATCTCTTGGACCTAACAGCAACATGTGAATCTGCAGGCCGGCACATGTTTGTGCAAAAAATCAAATGGAGGGTACGGTGATATTTGACCAAGGACCGGACAACAAAGCAAATAACAGCCTGAGCAGTTTACTTTGTGAATGAATGAAAAGGAATTGAGCAGAGTTTTGGCGTTTGGAGAGTCTGTACCAGGCTACCAGCTACAATATGAAGCTACACGTAACTACTAACGCAAAAGATATCCGAGTTTCTTTGTTATTTCTTTTTCCTTGTGATAATTTCTGTGACATGGATGTGTGATGGATCATTAACTTTCCTTGTTTAAGCTGTTGATCTGCCATTCCCCTTGCTATCTTTTTGTTTTGTGTCACTGAATTTTAGGCTTATAATGTCTGTTTATATATATATATATGCTAGATTACAAATACATCGGCAGATCCCACCTATTTAGGTGGAGCACAGACATTAAGTGGAGGTGGTGTGTGCAGGTTCCATCAGTTTCAGGTGCAGGCTCTGTTTGATGTGAAGGCTCTGTTGTGGACAATATAGTACACTTTCGAGTCAAGTACTTGAGTATGCAATAGCCTATGTATACATACATTCAGATTTCAGTGAGCATACATTCATTGTTCAGTGAACATTCAGTGAGCATACACATCCTACGTTGAGGCACTCAGAGATGGCATTCATGCATTCAGACTTTCAGAGTAGGCATTGAGAGTAAATAAATAACAAGTGACAGCAATATTACCAAATGACAGCAAGCATTCAGAGTAAACATATTAGCTAACAATCTAAAATTCAGAGTAGGAATACATTCAGATTCAGTGGACACATCAGCCTCTCTATTGTTCAGAACTTCAGATCCCGCATACATGAAGATGATACGTTCAGATTCAGAGAGGCAGTGGGCAGAGTAGAGTAGTAGACAGGAGCAGCCGAGCAGGGGAAGGCAGAAAGACTTTACCTGAATGCGAGCAGGAGGAGCAGCAGACCGGTGGGAGAAGCAGCAGAGCAGACCGGCGGGGAGGAGCTTAAGGCGCGACGGCTTCTTTTCCCTCTTATACTCTCGCCTGATTCCCTCTTATACTCTGCTGACAGGGGATTTGCTCTTATCTCAGAAAAAAGCGCACTGGATGCTTCATAGGAGAGCATATTCTAGGAACTTAGCCATGTGAACGAAATGGCACTGGCTGCTTCATGGAAATACCCTGAGAACAAATCCATGGCACTTGTAAGAACCCTCTTGTTTATTTATCAATGAAAAATTTGTGTACTGTGGTCTGTGGGCCTGTGGGGGAGACTTTTGCAGTAAAAAAAACAAAAAACAAAATCCAAGGCACGGGTCGGGACAAGCTTCCAGAATTCCCTGCACATACCTCAGAGTTCGGTCTTCGCCTGGGTAGTCAGCAGAGTGCTGCATTTGGTGGAGAGGAAACGCCTGCAGTTTTGGGAGACTAGACCACAGCAGTGCTGCGGTTCTCTGCATTTTTAGCTCAAAAACCACGGGCACGCCAACGGAGAACAGTCAAACAGCAGGTGGAAAGCAAACACAAGTCAAAAAGTATCACACACCCAAACCATGCACGGGTAGATATGGACCATGAGCCATTCCTTTATCTGCTTTATCTGCTTTCTGAAATCATCAGGCAGTCAGAGGACTATGACATGGGGAAATTCCAGTCAAATAAAGTTTTTTGAATGTAAATTCCAGTCAAATTAAGTTTGCTGATGTAATTATCAGCCATGGAGTGAAATACATTTTCTTTACAGTCAACAAAGGGTAAAATGGTTTCCCACCTGAATATATTGCCCTCTCTGGAAACTGTAGAGGCAATGCAACACAGTGTCAGAGTTTAGGACATGGGGAGACAGAGCATTGCACCAATCTATTAGAAGTTAGAGCAAAACAGAGCATTACACCAATCTTTATAATTCTCTGGAAAGGAATGGCTCATGGTCCATATCTACCCTCTTAAAAGTTCAATAGAAATTAACTGAACACATCTTAAAAACACATTACAGTTGATATATGATGGTACAATCATTTCAGCATATGATCAGCTGGAGAGAAACACGAAGCACAATAAAAAATTAAAAACAGTTATGTGCTCAACATATAGTACTTCTAATGGATAGTTTGTGATCTACATGCCATGCCTTTGCTCCTCATGCCTCTGTATTTGGAGCATTTATGTTTTATGCATATTTTTTGCTCAGCTATGAATAGTAACTCCAAATACTTGATTTGTTCCTTGAACATCCAATGTCCAGTCTTGTGTTCCTCATTTCCCTTACATGATTTAGAATTTCTGATGTAGCTGCAGTGCTGCTAACTGATTTTCCTTTTCTTTGTGCATCCAGTCCACAATAGTGTCTTGCAGCTGGACAGGTGCGTGTCCAACCCACAGGCTGAGGAATTGGAAGATGGTACTTACTTGTCTCCCTATCTCCTGATCATGCCATTGCAACATCTTTTCTTTGCTAGGTCCCTGAAAAGTTCTCATGCTTGTTCTCTGTGTGCCCATAGCTGCCTTCTCAACCTGAATATATGCAGCACCATGTTTTAATTTCCAAAGCATTTGGTAGACTGCAGCTTCATCATTCTTGCAGAAGTAATCTATTGCCTTTGGCAGCATGGTCTCTTCCAGTCCTCCCAAGGTGAAGTCTGTATGCAAGAAATGCTGCTCCTCGCTATAGATTGCCGCTATTACGGGAGTTCTATCCACAAGTAAAATATCCTCTAAACGTCCATGGGGGCAAATAGAAGCCCGACTTTCAGATATGGAGAATCTTGTACAGAATATTTGGTTTCAGACATGAAGGACATGTGTTGGTTGCAGTCCAAGACTGAGACATGGCACTGCAGATGTACTTCAATAACTGATTCCAGAAAAACATCTGGTGATCTTGACTTCTTTGACATTTTACTACAATGACAGAGCTTGTGCTGATCATGCTGCTTGCAACATAGTGGGTTTGGGCGAAACCAATCAGTGCCAAACCTGTGAAGAATATCCCAATGTTCTTTGTGATGTGTATCAATATCTGGCACCCATGATAAATCTTCTGTAGGTAGTTGCAGAAGTTTATTCCTAACCGTTTCAACTGCAGACTTGAAATTGAAAAGGGAAGCATACAGCTGTAGGCACTGAATTGCCATCCCTACTATGTCAGTACTCTCTGAAAGTTGTAGCATCAAAGAAAAGAAGAAGTCATCCTCAGATGCATTACCATCTGTTTGCATCAAGATGAATTTAGCCTCTATTCCATGGTCTGCATTAATATAGGCCACCAACTGTAGAAACAAAGGATGCTTGTTTGCCTGAATGATTATGTGCTGCAGTTTCTCGCCATTCAGAAGATGCCTAACAAGAGGGTCAAAGGGCATGTGGTAGCGTGGCCTTCCACCAAGCTCTAGTAATCTGAGGAACTCGCTAGCACCATTTGCGAACCACTCAAATCTTCTAACAGCAGAACTGCTTGAATCATCTTTGTTGGGGTTAAAGATGGAGAAAACTAACGACTTGGTAGTACGCGCTATACGTACAGGAAAACAGGACTTTCTCACCTCCTCTTCTGTCTGTTCGGCTTCTAGGATCCTCTGCTTGCATCTATGCAGCGTTTCATCACACTCTTGAGCAGCACGCTTCAGCTTCCCACGCCAACGCAACAAGGATGCGTCGCTGATCTGCCACTTCTCTGACGTCTCTAGAGCAGCCTCCAGCCGGATGTGTGCCATCTCTAACCTCTCCAAGTTTCTGTTTGTACTTGATTCGTCTTTGTCCTCATATTTCTGAACCAGGTTGGATATGATTTGGCCAACTGTCTCATGGACAAGTGCAGAGCTGACAACCTCCGCCATCAGGATTCAAGGATCTCTTAGTATATATCCCTTCCCTCTTCATGAAAATTCAACATATAACAGCATACATGAGAGACTAAACATATGAACTTTGGATAACAAGCAAAGATTTGGATTAGCAACTGTAGGAACCTACCTTACACTGAATCACATGGACAGCTATCCTTTGTATGTACGAACAGCTACCCAGATCAAGATGAACACTTGAAGAGAATTCAGTGATATCAAGGACTTTGAAGGTGAAAACGAGGTGGGAAAAAACAGGTAGGCCAGTCCCTCAAATATTAGCGATGACAGTCTAGTCTGCATTTGGTTACACATTTGGATATAATATAATATGACAACTTGCAGTGAGCAGAGAAAAGTAAGACGAGTTGCATTCAACGTAGTATGGAAAACCAAAGAATGAAGGTTGGTGTGATAAACCAACGGCAGGGAAAGAAAGTGAAGTTCAACTTGCGAATATTTTTTAAAAGGTCTTGGCCTCTCACATGCTTAAACCGTGCGCCACATGGAATTCCTTTTCAGGCATGTCTTGGCCAGCAGTCCCTGGATAATGAGCTTGGAACTTCTTTTTCAGAGTTTTGTGTAGCAGTGGCGGCTTCTAATGGATGAAGCCAACATTCTGCAAATTCTTATTTCTTAGCACGCATTGCTTCACTGATGTCTGATTAACACACAGCACTTTTCCCCTGTCTCTCCCCTCATTTGCTTGCTTGATTGATTGATGCCATGGAAGTTGGTTACAATACACTACTGTTAGTGAAAATGGACTGTGCTGGATAGATGAAACTGCAGTACACGACAAAAAAAGGAGAAAAGAACTATCTGTGTATGCTTTTTCTAACAGTATAGTAACATAGATAAGAACATGGTACTGTTATTATACTAGTACAGGATTTGATCCAATTTTCCCCACATAGGCAGATGCTCAGATCTAGACGAACCAGATTGAAACGCCCGGTGGGCACTCTGGATCAAAAGAAGAGCAGGTAACAGGCAGAGGAGGAGGCGTAGAAGGGAAGAAGGGAAGAGGTTCCCTGTGTGCCCCTGCCCCAAATGGCGCGTACCTGGACTGCGCTTGCGTGAGGTGAGGTGGGAGCGTCTCGGCCGTCATCACCAGTCCCCTTCTCCCGCACGGCGCCGTGTCTCCGGCCGCCGTTCTCCGCTCCGCGCCGGCGCACGGCGCACCATGGCCCAGGCGGCGACTCGGCGAGTGTCTGTCGAACGAGGTAGGATATCATGGGCCGGGCCCAAAGTGTTGAGCATTCTTCGCTTGCTTCACCGGCCCAACCATCAAAAGGCCTTGATTCACCTCTTTACACATTTGTCGTCAATGACTTGTGTATATTAATTCGAAAAAATGCTTTTGATTGTCCTTCTCTGTTTACCTGATTGGTCCATTCTTGCTAAAAATAAAAAAAAATAAAATAAAACCTGAATAGTCCATGCTGATGGCCAAGTTTTTTTTTTTTTGATTGGTCCAGGTTACGTGATCTGGATTTCAGGCATACTAGCAGTGATGTTGTCTTTTGGAACATTCTAGTCATGCTAGTTGTTGCAGGACGACAGAACAGGGGAGGGAGGATCCAAGAACTGGTTCAAAACAGAGGAGTACTGTTGGAGCAGTGTTGTATGCTAGGTTTTTTTTTTTCGGCGTACCATTGGCACGTATTCTATTAAGGGAAATTAGAGTTTTTTACACGTCGCACACCTTAGCCAACGGGATTGGCCGAAGCATACGAAAACACACATACAAGAATCACCGGCTTCAACGGTCTTTGCGATCTGAGAATTGTATGCTAGGTTGCTATTCTTTTTCCTAGACTCATGTATTTCAAACATTCGGTTGTATTCGTTAAGAGAATCGATCATATTTATAGACACCACTGAGTGGCAAAGCTATGAAGATTGTCCCAGTGTTCTTTCTGCTGTGACTCATAATATGACACACATTTTTTTTTTTTAGATAATGGATAACAATATCCGGCCTCTACATCTCGGGATGTACACAACCAACTATTACAACATTTCGAGAATGAAAAAAAGAGAAAGCCTCGGTCTAATATCGACCGACCAGAAGCTACTTCAAACAATATAAATGTTTCCATCATTTATTAGATATCTCTAAAGCAATAAATTTAATTTTTGCTTATCGTTGAGAGTGCTTCCTTAGCTATCTCGTCACACCGCAGCTGGCCCAAGACCTAACAATATGGCACACATGACAAGTCTTCGTCTCTAGGTAGTTGCGTAAGTTTTTTTTCTAATGTTTTCAGCTGTAGACTTAAAAGGAGGGTCAAACACCTGCAACCACTTACCTGCAATCCCAACTATGTCTGTACTCAAAGTTCCAGTATAATACCAAGAAAAAAATTAGAGGCTTTTACCTATGTATCATTATGAAAAATGCTCGTGACACATGTACCACTAAAAATTTTTGCTGCACCTATATACCATGGGCCCAAAGTTTCTTGTCTTCTCTACCACTCCGTCCATTTTGCTCACTAACACTTTGTTAAACGACTTTCGGAGAAAAAGACTTCCTTGCCCCTCATGCCATAGTAGTCGATCAAAATCACCATTGTCCTCTATACCACTCCCTAGTGTTTAAAGGTCGACTACGTCTTTGCATATGGTTGTATGCGCTTTTGAAAAAATAAAAAAAAAAAAAAGTGCATCACCCACTCTCCATTACATGATTTAGTAATAAAATATTTTAATTAAATGATAATAGTTTTTTTTCTCTTTTCTTTTTTTTTCATTCTTCCATTTGCTCTTTTCTTTCTTTTTTACCTTTTTCTCTATATTTTTTTCCTTTTTCCCCTTTTCTCCTTCCTTTTTCTTGTTTTTCCCTCTCCTTTTTTACACTACGGAATCTGGCGATTTCCCGTGAGGCCCACACTCACGGGATAGGCCTTTACCCCGGGAAAGGCTTTCCCGGGTAAATCACGATATCGATCCACGGAACGAAGGGGGGAGGAAATAACTCTTTCCCCGTGAACACCGAAACTACCCCCGGGAAAGGCTTTCCCGTGATCCTATTTAGCTCACGGGATATAGTTAACGGGGGGCCAAACGGGGAGGTTGTGGGAACCCGTTATGGCCTCACGTGGCCCTGTTCCACAAAAACGGGCGTTTTGGGCTGATTTCCGTGAGCGTAACGGGTAGCTCACGGGATATCTCGCCTCTTTTCCCGTGAGTCGCATTGTGCTCACGGGATATCTTTAACCTCTTTCCGTGAGCGCCTCCACTCACGGGAAAGGTTTGGCCTCTTTTCCCGTGAGCTACTCACGGAAATTGGTTTTTTTTTTTTTTATTCCAAAGACATAATAGACACATATAAATATATATATACATATACATAGCATTGCATAATATCACATATATAGCTCGATAAATCCATAATACCACATATATTACATAAGATCCAACCAAGTCACAAGTTCAACCACATGTCCATGAGTGCAACCACAAGTTCACAAACTCACATAAAATCCAAGTTCACAAGTTCAAGTGCACAAGTTTTGAACCTAAATCATGACAAATTTACGGCCACGGCCTCCAACCTTCCGCCCCGGCGTTCCCCAAGCGTCCGGTTGAGATTGGTTCGGACTTGGGTTCGAGGCATGAGATTGATCCCCGCACGTAGGCAAAGATAAATAGTTAGAAATTTGTGAGACAAAATTCAAGGTAGATTCTATTAACTTGAAAAAAAAGAAGATAAATAGTTAGAAATTTCGGCAAAGCACCTCCCACGGAGGGGTTTCCAACCTGCAAAAAAACAACGGCTCGATGGCCGACAACCACATGTCCACGTGCACATCTCATGGTGCATTCAAAACTTCAGATCATATCCATTCACATTCATATATGCATATTTCGAAGTTACGTGAGACAAACTCACGGGAGAGGCTCCATGCGGTGGAGGGAAGATCGACGGCCGACCGTAGACGGGCGGTGGGACGAAGACGGCGGTGGCGGGAAGGCGATCTCCGGTGGCGGCAAGACACCAACCTCGGCCACCAACACGGCGGAGGTACGCTAGGAGAGCGTCCATGCTCTTCCGGTGTTTGCCGACCCTCTCTTGCTCCGCTCGAGCCCTCTCTTGCTCCGCCCGAGCCCTTGCCCGCTCCCTCTCCTCGGCCTCCTCCCGTCGCTTCCTCTCTTCCTCTATCCGGGCCTATTTCAACACAAAGTTAGAACACGGAGAAAGAGTATGTAACGATAAATGAACCTTAAATAAAAATAAATAAACCTCAAGTCCGAGACCGTAGCCCGGTAAGTGGTTGGCCGCTCGCGTATCACCGGGCCCCGAGCGTGCTCGAGCCTCGATAGCTTCTTTGTGTTGTGCGGGTTGATAACGCTATCACCCAAATAGTACCACCCGTGCTTCTTGCCTCCTCCGGCGATCATGGCGATGTCCCCCTCAATGTCGTGGCCGCGGGGATCGAAGCTTTCTCCATACATCTCCCTCGCGACTTCGGTGTACCTCACGATCTTCTCGTAGGCGGTCGGGTTGGTGTAAGCTTCGGGCCCGCCTCGGGGTTGAAGACGACCGCGGGATCTTTAAACTTGCCCGTGTGGGAGCAAGCAAGGCCTCGAAGTCTTGATTGGCACGCCATGTGTCTCCTCCTCGTGTGAGAAAAAGAAAAGTAGAATGCTTAGAAAGTTTTGAGTTGCACATCGAAACTAAGAATTGGATAACACTTACATATCTAACTTGGTAGGCCGCGAGATTAAGGTTGCCTTGATGGTGTGGTACACTGGCATCATGGCACGCCGTTCTCGGTAGTCGTTGTGGACCTCCTCATAATTTGTATCGACCCACTTGTCCACCAAGCTCCCAAAGAACGCCTATGCAACAAGCACCACCGCGAAATCACCTACAGGACACCAAGTATAACACATATTATAAAAATCACATTAAGCATAATTAAACTTAGTATGACCATTCAATATTTACCCGCATGTATTGTTCTTTGGTCGATTCATCGTTTTCCATTCCTCCTTATCGAGCCTCCTTTTCTCGTATGTCGTGTACCACGTCCTGGTGGCCTGGCCGCGTGCCTCGTACCACATGTCTGACACAAGCTTGAAACAGGCGCTTAGAGCCACTTCATTCGCCTCATCCTCGAATCCCTCCTCGACCTTGAAGTATTTCTACACATAGAAGCAATGTAATAAGTCATTATTTCTAACATTAGAATTTGAAGCGATGTATTTGTACACTACGGTGGCGACATAGACTTACAAAAAAACTTTTGATCACACGCGACCGCCTTGTTACTATATTTTATGCCATCCTCATCATAGCTGTCCTCAAAGTCCACGCATCGGGTGGAACGACGTGACAAAGATGCTCTACTCCGTCGATGGTAACATAGCCGTGGTAGTGCTTCTTGACCGTAATACCAAGAATGCCGGGCGGAAGGCGTCCTTTATCCGAGTTGGCGGTGACAATAAAACCCCCGCCCAAATGATCAAGAATAACTATTAGTTCCTATTACGATTTTGAAACCTCGAAAAATAAGAAAGTAGTGCTATAGTGTAAAGTAAATTACCTTGGTCATGTGGTCTTATGGTCGGTTTTCGGTCCTCGCCAGTAGTCGATCCGGGAGTCCGGAGGGGCCTCGCAAGTAGACACGCCTCGGAGGCGGGGGAAGAGGAACCCCTCCCGTACTCGGCTAGTCCCCTCCTCGTGGTGCGACGTCGAGCGGTCCGCGTGGTGCGACACCGAAGCGGTCCACGTGCCGCGACGCCGAGAGGTTCACGTCCTCCGCCTCCGCCCCTCCTCCTCCTCCTCCTCGTGCACCACCGGTGGTGGCGACGGTGGTCGGGTGCATGACGCCCCGCCCCCCCTACCCCCCCTTACCCCGGCGTGGCGGTGGTGGTGGCTCGACGCTTCCCCTTCCTCGCTGCCATTGCCCTAGCGAGGCTACACTTTTGAATTTCCTGGTCATTTTCTTGAGGACATTCGTTCGAGGCATCTTTTCGAATGACCTGCAATTTAGATGTACATAATTAGTAAAAATGCAAAATTAAATAGAACATAATTATGAAGAGATGAAAAACCAATAATCGAACATAATTATTAAGAGATGCATAGTATTACATGTATTAGAAATAATCCTCATCCCCTCGTCACGATTTCGCACCGTCGGATCATAATCCTCATGATCACTATCATCCATGTCTACGTCTTCTAACATTTCCGGTTCTCGGGTCCGTAATTTGGAGACCTTTCGTAAAGTTCTTCTTGTCTAGCCTGAATGCATGGTCGGGAGGGAGGAACTGTCGATGCTTGTCGAACGCGAGAATACTTGCCACCCTTCTTCAACCAGGTGAACCTCACAGCCCGCCTTTGCATCTTGGGCAAGGAACTTGCCGTGCACACACCACCCCGTAGAATATCCCATACGCCAAGAAATCATGCAGGGGAGTAGTGGTACCACACGTACATCCCGAAATTTCTCTTCAAAGCTCGATCGTGCGTCCAAAACCCTTCATTCCAACCTTTGATCAATTCATCAATCACAGGCTCTAAGAACACACCCATTTTATTTCCTGGGTGGCGGGAATTATCAAAGACAAAAGAATGTCCTTCGTTGAAAGCGCCCCGGAGGGAGATTCGTGGGATAACGAATACAGGCCAACAAGTGTATGGGGCAGCCATCATTCCATAAGGATTGAACCCATCTCGTTGCCGGGCGCAACAACACGCATTACGAGCCTCCATAGCTTTGTCGGGATGAATATTGTTGAAATGGGTCCATGCTTCGCATCGGATGGGTGTACCATCTTATCTCGGATTGTAGCGACGCCCGTCTTTGTGCCATGTCATCTGTTTCGCGAGACTCCTCGGTCATGTACATCCGTTGTAACCTCGGTCCGAAGGGGAAGGTACCGTAGGATTTTCACGGGGACCTTAAGTCGCCTGCCTCTTCTCACCGTCTTCACCGGGGTCTACCTCTATGAACCTTGAGGATTTACACTTTGGACGGTGCGTATCATCTTTGTACTCTTTCCTAAATAAGACGCACCCCGTTCTCACAAGCATGTATCTGCTCGTATGGCATCTTGAGTACCTTGAGGAGTTTCTCGACTCGTACATGTTCTTTGGCAAAGACGTGACCTCGCGGAAGCAAGCCCCCAAAGATCGTCAACATGTCGGTGAAGCCGTCTCGACTAATATTGCATCGGGCCTTCAAGTCCATAAGGCGTGAAATGGCATCTAGTTTGGAGACCTCACAATAGTCGTGAAGGGGTTTTACGTGCCGCCTCCAACATGGTATAATAGGCCTTTGCTTGTTTCTTCCGGCTCCTCCTCCCCTCATCCCCAAGTCCTTGCTCAAAGTTTCCGGCATGAAAGTCATCTATCATGTCTCCTATCCCAAAGATCGGAAGCAAGATCATCGATGTGTTGCCTCACGACCTCGTCTCTCATACGCCGTTTCACCATGGAAGATCCACCGCTTATAGCCATCCGTCCATCCATACTTGGGAAGATGTTTAGACATGTCCTCCTTACTTTGCCTTTTTTATTCTCACATTTCTTGCATGGACACCAAACCTTACTCGCACCTCGAGCATTCTCGAAAAGCTTTATCCATGAAAGCACTTTGCTCTTGCTAACCCATTCGGTCATAATCTCCAAAACTCCTCCAGCCCATTGTATATCCACGCACGGTCATCCATTGTCTATCATATGTGCGAGAATATAAGAATGCAAAGTGCATCTACACAACGATCCTACCATCTAATAGGTGAAGATAGGTCCTAATCCACCCAGGGATGCGTAGATGAGGTCAGTTCCATGCTCCACTCCTATCCAGAGACAATTTTGGCAGACACCTCCTCCCCGCTGTTCTCCAAATACACGTCCTCCCCGAGAGGGGGAGCTGTGTATTCGAAGAACAACAGGGAGATGCTGCCGAAACTCTGAATCAGACAGGAGTGGAGCATGGAACGAACCTCATCTACGCATCCTCGGGCTGTCCAAAAACGTGGACAATTCGAAAGCAGTACGGTTATAGGTATGCAGGGATCTGCATACTTCCAACCGTATCTCTTTCGAACGGGAGACGCCTAACTGAGCTGCGCGATCTAGCTACGACCATGACACGGAAGGAGGGGTCATACCTAGGGTCGCGGTGGAGTCAGGCTAGCCGGCGAGGAAGATCGGGGGCGCCAAGAGACTCCGGCTCGGCAAGCAACTTCGGCTCCTGAGGGTTCCTCTCGCATAAAAAGAAACACAGGGGATAAGTTCAAAATTTCGACAGAACCTCCCCTCGCACGGGGAGGTTTCAATACCTGCAAACAAAGCACACGGCACAATGGCCGACAATCACATCCGAGGGGCACGATGGCCAACAATAACATTCGAGGGGCACGATGGCCAACAACTTGTGAAGGTGAAGACGGCGACGACGGGGCGGACGGACGACCTCACCACGGGGCGCGGCGGGCGGCGGCGGTGCGAGGTGTGCCGGCGCAGCGGCGTCGGGGCACGTCTGCCCGCGGCGATGGCGTCGGGACCTCTCTTCCCCTTCCTTCCTCCCTTCTCCTTCCTTCCCCCTCCTCCTTCCTTCCCCCTCCTCTCTTCTCCTTTCCTTCCTCCTCCTTCCTTCCTTCCTCCTCCTCCTCCTTTCTTCCTCCTCCTCCCTTCTTCTTCTTCTTCCTTCCCCCCTCCCTTCTTCTTCTTCCTTCCCCCTCCCCTTCTCCTCCTCCCCTCCCTACTCCACCCCCCCTCCTACTCCCCCCCCCTCCTTATCCCCCCTCCCTCCCCCCTCTCCACCGGGGCCGGCCGGGCGGCCGGCGGGGGCGGGACGGGGCCGGCCGGCGCGGGGCGCTGGGCGGCCGGCCGCCGAGGCGGCGCGCAGGAGGGAGGGGACGGCGCGGGGTCGGGGCGACGGGGACGGCCGGCGGCGCACGCCAGATCGACACGCACCTCCCCATCCGCCATGAAAGTTGTCGATGACGACCTCGACCCATCTTTGCCGTGGTGGCGGCCGCGGTCTCCAGTGACGACGCCCTTGCCCTACCCCATGCTGCCGTGGTGGCGGCGGGGGCCCTCCACACGGCGCGCCATCTCGCCGCCGACGGATTGCACGGCGATGCCGCCGCGCCCACCCGGATCTCTAGAGGGGATGAGGGTCTCGCTACGCGCACCCCGGTTGTACGCAAAGATCCGCCACGATTTGTTTTGGTAATTTCTTTGATTTTTTTACTCGATCATTGATCAAGATTGAGTCGCCCACCGCCCGTCGACCGCCCGTGCACCTACTCGACATCGCCACCGGCATCTTCATCCCCTCGTGTGACCCGACCGGTGTACGGTGCGCGCAGGGCGCCCTCCCTTGGCGTCGTCGGGCCACCTTCGTCTACACAGCTTCCCTCGCCGGTCATCCCCGACATTGCCACCACCGCTTCCATCCGTGTGGCCTTGTTCGTCGTCCTCGAGCGTCTTGCGCCGTCGGTCGATCATCCGTCTCGAACACTCGCGACATCGTTCTTTTGGGATGGATGTCTCCGGTACTTGTGAGTGTTGCGGCTTGAAAGGTCCTAATGGCTAGAGGGGGGTGAATAGCCTATTAAAAATTCTCACAACAACACTAAACACACGGATTAGTAAATAAGATGGCGAAGCTAAATAAGTGATGCTACAAACTAGCTAAGCAAGCCACAAGTCAATTCTATTGTCTCTAATTCCACACAATAGCTAGGTCACTAGATTACTTCTAGGTGAGCAAGAAAAGCTAAGTAATCTAACCACTATGAGCTACACAAAGCTAAGCAACTACACAACCTAGGCAAGGCTACACAAGTATATCAAAGTAAATACTAGAGGAGGTGTGATCGATATACCGACGTCGACGTGTAGAGGTGGAAGCCAATCACCGTGATCAACTAGAAATCTCCAACGAGCAATCACAAGGTTGACACGATGATTTTTCACCGAGGTTCACGCGTGCTTGCCGGCACGCGCTAGTCCCCGTTGTGGCGATGCACTCACTTGACGATTGCTAAGCTTAATGGCCGGTGCCAAATCCCCGGTGGGAGCTCAAGCAAATCGATCACAAGAGAGGATCAAACAAGCCACAAGCAATCCACTAGTGCTCCTTTCGCGAATCTCCCGCGGGGTAAGGAATGACCCCACACAACCCACCGTGTGGCCTCGAACAAGCTCCAATCGAGCTCAACACCGCCTCTTGCTCCAAGCCGCTAGGGAACCAAGCAAATTCCCAAGAGAAACGAAATCCCGCGGCTTCTCCAAGGATGAAGTGCCTCTAGAATGCAATCAACAATGCAATGCACTTCTATCACTCTCAATCTCACCAAAGATTTGAAGTTTGGAAGAAGAGATGAGTGGAGAGGAGTCTCACAAGCTCACAATAGAGTTAGAGTGTTCAAATGTGCAAGAGAGACTCAAAAGACCCGGCCATCCAAGTATATATAGAGTCCTCCTCGAAAAGAGCCGTTGGGGTGCTTCTCCGCGGACCGGACTCGTTGATCGGATGCACCAGGGGTCCGGTCGAAGTCCGGTCCGCGGCCGACCATGCGCCCGGCCGGGCGGCGAGCCCCCCTCGCCCACACCGATGCCTTGAGAGCGTGAGTCCGGTCAAGACCGGAAGCTTCCGGTGTGTGCGCGCCCGGTCAACCGTCGACCACGCACCCGAAAAACATGCTCTGCGCCGACTCACCGACGGACGCTTGGTTAAAAACCGTGAGTCCGGCCGAGGGTCCGCCGCGGTCCCGGTCACACTTTCTGCGTGTTCTTCAAGTTTGTTGTCGCCCTTTGCTTCAACCTTGCTTCGCCTCTTGCCACAAGTTGCCAACACATCGAAGATGATCACGTTATCAAGTATGTTAGCATGTCGATCGATTAGGCAAGAACGAAGTTAGTGCTCTCATGTCCTAAATGCAATATGCAAGTCAATTGGACCTAGAAGCACTTCACCAAAGGATTGGTCGCGGCATCCCCTCTTGATAGTCGGCTATCTAGCCTATAATGTGATCACACGCTCTATCGTGTCTTGATCACCGAAAGAAAACCCTATCAAGTATACCTTTGCCTTGATCTCCGGGGTTTCCTCCAAACCGTCCATCGAGCTTGACGATCCATCATGTCCATCATCATCGTCCATGTTCATGATCATCATGCTCCACGTCATCCATGCAATCCTATCTCTTAAGTCACACTTAGAGCTAAGGATTAGCATACCAAGTGTGTCATCAATATCCAAAACCAAACATGAGATTTCACAGCTGCCTCGCTCTATTGCGTTGCGGCGTCCGCCACCCGTGGTCTTCCTCGTCGTTGCACCTTCACCGCCACCGACTACGCCCATGACTTTGTCCACGCCCTCTTCTTCGACAATACTTCGACATCGTCAGCGACTACGGCAGCGCGCACTTGCGCACGCATGGTCTTCATCAAGCCGCTTCGAGTTCTTCGCCGTCTTCTTCGAGCTCCGCCGCGTCATCCGTATCATCATCGCCTTGCGCCGGTTGTCCGGTACCCTCTTCGCGGCCGTCCAAAGACCACCTCCGCCCGGTGTCGCCGTCCCGTTCTACCCCCTTCGTCTACTCCGACAACCTGCGGGCTGCACCGGCATCTCTACCCCCGCCATCTCCGCGCTGCGTCCGCCTTGGAGGCCTTCTCTGCCGGTCCCTTAGACGCAATGACACCTGATGGTGCACCCTCCCCACCCACGCCCGTATTGGCAACACCCGGTGCGTGCGCATCGCCCCCGATGCGTTCCGGAGCCCGGCACACTCGGGCATGTGTCGCACGATGGCCCGAATGCATCGACCGACATCGCTCCTTCTACGACCGCCTTGACGCGTCACCATCTCCGTCTCTGGCATGTTCTCCGTCACGCCACCATCATGGCGCCTCCTCATGTGCCCGCGGCTTCATGTGCGGCTACCTCGTCTTCGGCAACCTCGACGCTCTACGTCGACCATGGCTATCCCACGCGTGGCACCTCCGACCACAACTATTCACCCTCCTACTCAGCTTCGTTGACATCGGCACAAGGGCTATCATCGCATGAGTTACTCGCCGGTTATCTCCGGTTGCAGCATCGCACCGCACGCACGCTACAATTGCGGGGATGTCGAAGACGTCGGCTTTTTTCTTCTTCTCTAGTCTCACCGTCTCACACGCGCTCGGCGCTGATCGCGGCGATGTTAGACTATATTTGGTACTTACCATAGATAGGCTAGCTCTCATCCATTAGCTCCCACCTGTAATCCTACGACTAAGTTTATTGGTGATCCTGGCATGTAGGCATGCAAGTGCTTTAGCACTCTATATGTACCAGGTGAGACATCAATGCAATACGATCCATCCATTACACCAATTCTATTCTTCTACAATCTTTTTGGTAATTAATTTTTAACTAGTTATTAGCAAATTAGCTACACAACCCTAGCCAATTTAGGCTACCTTTTTATTCTCAACTAGTAATAACTAGCCATGGATGCTAAAGAAACGTAACTAGCCTTGTATATTTAGACCTGAACTCCCCAACTCTCCAGAGCCGAACTACTCCAGGCCAGAGTCAAGTGAAGCAAGCTAAACACCTGAACTCTAGAAAATATTGCAGCAGCCTAACTCCGTAGAGTTATTGGAGACCTAGTACAAATTTTTGGAGCACCTCTTCTACTCCAGAACCGCCAAAACAGACTTAAGCGTGGAGTTGGGGTGAAATTACCCATCCGTTACACATGAATTGTGAGTTCCTCGAGAGTGCTTGTGTAAGGTAGGAAAGCGCGCCAAAGGATGTTGGGTTCGGTTGGTTATCCCAGCCAGCCTGGACACTCTAGAGGCACCCCTCAGGTCCTAAGTTCAATCCCAAAGGGAGCGAATTTCAGGCTGAGGCTTTATTAAAAATACCAAAAATATAAGGGTGGGGGTTTAGTCAAAAAAGTAGGAAAGCGCAGCGCCTCTGCTATGAACTCTGGCTGCTCGCCCTCCTTCTCCAGTGGACACGCCCGTGGCGCTCGGCAAAGGACTAGTTTATTGCAGTGTGCCCAGCTGCTACCACATATGCGCCATCATCCTCCGCGCATAGGATGTGTGGCCACGCGCGTAGACGCCTACTGAGTTGCGGAGACGTGCATGCCCCGGATCGACCTCGTGGAGCTCGCTGTTCCCGTCGTTGAGGACGCTGCGGAGACGATTGCGGAAACGATGGAAACATCCACCACACAGCTGGCAACGTTTCTTTGTCCCTCGATTCTAGCGTAGACATCGAGTCATTTAGACTCGGTTTCTTGAGATTTTCTTCACTTTCTTCATTAAATTGGTTGTCATGTCAGATTTCTACTTACGTAGAGTCTGGGTTTGGAGATGTTGATGGCGATAAATATGGTTCGGTGGATTGTAGTTGCTACTGCAGGAAACACAATTCGGCAACTCAAACTCGCTGAGTCCCAGCGCAGAGCATCCGGCGGCCCGGTTAGCACAAAGTTTGGGCCATTTCCTCTCTGAGCATCTTGGATCATGGGGCCGAAATTGAGGATGCTTGAAAAGGTTTCATCAGGCTTGTGCGTGGGATATGCATGGTCTAAAGGCTCGAACCCTGATGGATTGGCTATGGGCTATATATATAAACATTGTTGACGTAGAAAATGTACAGTTACAGGCTCCTCGCAAGCACTCCTGCAAAAACCAGATCACCCAGCATGACAAACCGGATTGTGCACACTGCACAGCATATGCACAAACACTCGAACCGACTCCAAGTAGCCAAACTTTTCTATGCAGTTTTTCATGGCAACTTTTCTTTTGTAACCAAACTTTAGTTCAACAAACAAAACTTAACAATTTCGCTTTTACTATAAGCCAGCATGGTTTTTGAAACTTGAGTTCATAACCCACCATGGCTTGGGTGGACTGGCACGGTTTTCGAAACATTAATCCCCTCAGAGGGGAGGGATGCATTATTCAGGAGGGGGGCCGGCGGCGTCGGCGCTGCTGGCTCTGGCTGGAGCCTGGAGCACGCGCCCACCACCTGGTCGCTCGGCAGCTCCTCCGTGACCGTGGTACGAGTGGGCTGATTGGCAGGCCAAAAACTCTTGGGCCTTGAAAATTTATTAGGAGGGGAAGCGTTTCGCCTCCACGAGACTTGGCCCCTGCTGTCGTGCATCATGATTGTACCCGGCGGAAATCTCTGTTGAATGCCTTCGTTTGATCGACCAACTAACCCCAGGACCAACGTGTTTGACTAGCGAGCATTTATTGTAGCACATGGTACACATGACACACGCATCAAGTCTCCGATCCTACAACTGTCCACTTAAAATAGTGCCAGGTTTGAACAAACTTGGAATCATAATAATAATTAATAGTGTTCACCAGCGCTAGCTGCTCAATGTGTCGTTTGTTGGCTGGCTTGTCTACTTCCTCCTGTAGCCCGTGGGACACGGAGGCGATCGATCGAGCCACGATTCTCGCGTCTCGCGGCTTCGGAGAAGCGACGACGGTGGATGGACTATCTATCGCAGTGGCACTGTGGAGCCCATCTGGTCCTCCCTTTACTTACTGTGCTAGAGCAATAGTACGTACTCCGCGTTTGCTGCGAGAATTGTGGATGAATTAGAATAAAATTAAACAAAATTACTTATGTAATGAATGAAATTATTATAAATTACTTGTTATAAATTAGTATGGCACGTCATCCACTGACCAACTTCGTAGACTTGTGAGATTAAGAACGGCCTTGATCAATATATTGGGAATAGAGGACCGTGTAAACAACTGCCCTGAAATATGGCCGCGCGTGTGCGATGGTGAGGAGAGCGCTCAAAATGACAGTGAAGAGAGACGATCACGTCGGACGTTAGCAGCCTTTGTTTGTTTTTTTAGTTGCCTCTCATCCGGACACAGTTGTAGTATCTGCTTATACACACACCACACACACGGCACCCGTGTAAAACCAGACCTACAACTACACACGGACCGAAGATCGCGTCCTTCTTGAAATCACCGAATCCATCGACTCCGTAGGTGACGAGGCGCATCGCATTCCTACAGAGAGTAGTGCATGTGCATGCTTGTCGCTGCTACCATTCTACTGGAGAGGAGATGTTGCCAGGAACCGATGAGTCTAGTAACTGACAAAGAAAGTGCATGCATGGCCACTTTGGCTTGGACGGAGGCCGGACGATAAAGGAAGGGCGGATATTACTAATCAAAATCAGACGGTTTAGATCATTTGATGACGTCGAAGGCTGTGGCATGAGATAGACTTTCTAATGGGGCTTTGCTTTATAAGAGATATAGATAGATATAAATATGGATATAGATGTGTGCACAATGTGTATTTGTACTTTAAGTTACTCTTTTCTTTATGATAATAATAGAAGTGGGTAATTTTAAAACATATTGGCATAATTTATTTTTATTTAGATATTTTTTATATCAGTAATTTATATGTAGTTTGGGGGAATATTTTATTTAGGTTTTGAAATGATAGAAGTGGTATGTAATTCTCAAAAAAAAAAAAAAAAACGATACGAAGAAGAGGTAATTATAGCAAATTTAAGGGGTTCATTACCGTAGAAACTTTATCACTGCCGGTTCGTATCCCCTTTCATCGACGGTTTTCGTCGCTGTCTGTGAAAGTGGATGGTGATTAACATCGTCATCGTCAGCCCGACATCCGGCGGTGATGACGACGAAGTGCTTACTATCGCCAGCTCGGCATACGATCTAATGATGATGATTTCATCATCGCCATGTGGCGTTTGATTCGACGGTGATCACTTGATTATCTCTGTCGGTGCTGCGTTTTATCCGGCGTGATCGAAATACTTAGAAATGGCAAAGTTTTTTTCCAAAAAAAAGATCGAGGTTACACAAAAACACTCTAGCCAATGCTCCATTGCAGACAAGAATGTCTAGAAACATCGGAATGATAAGCAAACAAAGTTGATTATCTGGGGTATTAAAATATACTCTTTTCCCCACTAGGTTGAAGAGATATGATCGATCAGATGCTGCTGCCTATACTCGATCGATCCGTGCCCTTTCTACATGATGGTGCACCACGGATCCTCGTCGGCGCAAGGGTCTTGGACGACGTAGCAGTGGCCGGCGTACGGGCGGACGATGCCCGGTCCTGCCGGGCAGTAGTAGTAGCCGGGATGGTAGGGGTACCAGTGAGGCGGCCACCCGGCCACGGGATCAGGATTGCTACTACTGGCGGCCGTCTCGTCCGCTGGCTTCGTCGCCGCCTCCGCGTCGACCACCGCCTCCACCTTTACGATGTCCGCCCTGCCCACCTTCACCTTCTTCCGCAGGCAGCTCGTCAGGCTGGTGGCGTCGACACCGTCGCCGACCACCACGAGCTGGTCCTCCTCACCTTCAATCCCCACGAATTGCACTCCTGCAATCAAGTACGCCGCGGCACAGTACATATCGATACGATCAGTTGCTCTGCATTTATCTTCCTCTGCCATGAGAGACCCGGCCTGTCAGACGGGCCGGTCACATGCAGGATAGCCAGTACGCAGTGCTTACCATATGTCGAGCAAGCTAGAGCCAGAGCGTTTTTCGGCACTTGTCACAGGTCATCTGCACCTTGATCACAATTCTTTGCTGAAAAAAAAGAAAAATGAAGATGCCGTGATGATGATCCATGAGAAACTCTTCGTGGCAGAAAATAAAAATGTTACCTTCATATTATTGTTATATACGATCTGTTGCTGATTTCCAACGTGAGAGTTTCTCTGTAGTCTGACAACTCGGAAACTTGAAGGGAACTCAGAGTGTGTTGTGCGAAGAGGAATCCTTCTCCAACTTATATATGCATACGCACACTAAGGATAGCTACTGTAGGCCTGAGGAACCCCACTACCCAGTGCTAAGAAGATTCGAGGCAATTTAATTTGAGGCTTTTTTTTGAGAGAGAAAGCTGTAGGGGGAGTACCCAACAGTGCAAATGGTGTCATACCCAGGATTTGAAGGCAGCCCCTCAGCCAGTCGCCTTTACCACTCCAATTGTGAGCCCATTGACTTATGAGGCCTTTACCTATGCCATTAAAAATATTGACAATTACACACTAGCCATTAAAAAAAAGATGAGTTCACACAGCAGCCACTACTCTGTACTTTTTTGCTCCTCATGCCATTTCATCCGCTTTCTGTTATTTTTCCAATGTTTGGTTGCTCTAACGTGTGGGCCTAACCAGCGAAGATGTCCAAAAGGCCCTCCCCTCCTCCCAATCCTATCCTGTTCTCCCACTGCTACGGAGCCAAGCTCGCCTGTGCCGCTCGCGGTGGCTAGACCAGAGTTCTCCCACGCGCCGCCCACATTGGCGGGGCTGCCTCCTTTGCTTCATGCCTACTTGTGACCAAGGACTAGCTGCGGCAGGTGTGGCCATGTTCCGACCTTGTCGGCGCATCCATGGTGGGGACAATGCAGTTGAAGATCAGGAGGAAGGGGATGACTGCACGCGCTGCAGCAGCAGCCAGCTGCGCCGGTGACGGAGGAGACGAGGTGTCGTGGTCTTCTCCAGATCCTGTGTGCCCGTCATTCCAAGAAGCTCATGCGCTGCTTGTGGAGCTCGCTGTGGCCGCAGAGCACCGCTGTGCTCACGCATGGCAAACACCTGTTGAGCTCGCGGTGGCTGCCCAGCGCGGCACGCTCATGCGTGGCCACCGCCTGTAGAGCACGCCGTGGCCGCCCAGGTCCGCCGCGCTCGTAGAGCTCTCTGTGGCCACCAAGTGGCGCCGTGCCGCACGCGCCAGGTTGCGCGGCCACTGCCTGTGGAGCTCGCCGCGCGCCATCGCCAGCCTGCCAGCCCCACCTAGCTCTCACATGGCCGCCAAGCACTGTGGAACTTCGCCGTGCGCCCGTAGACCGTGTCGCGTCGCCACTGGAGCTGATTACCGCGTGCGGCGCAGCCCGACCCCTCACGCGCTCATGCTGTCGCCGTGGACCTCTCATGCAGCTACTCCTGGAGCTCGCCTTGTGCGCACGGATCGTGGGCTCGCTGCGGCAGCCAGAAGCTCGCCCACACGCCGCCTGTGGCGGCCAAAGGCGGAGCTTGCCTGCGTGTGGGCCCCCGCGCTATGGAGCTTGATTCGGCGTCTGATTGTTGGGGCGGTGGCGGGCACTAGGCTACAATTTATAAGAACACAGAAGAGAAGAGGAGGAAAGTTTGGGTGGATGGCAAACGGGTCCCACTGTAGAGTAAAATGGTCTTGCACTACTACAGGATTGATTTTGCATGATGTTCGGATTTTATTTTCCGTGGCGGGCATTTGAGAAACCGCCCGCAGAAAATAGGTGGCCTGACACCCCCGGCCCGGGGAAAAACCGCCATGGTTAATCGATTAACCGTGGCAGTTTTGTAAAATAACCTCCACGGTTAATCCCTATTAACCGTGGCGGACATTGTTAAAAAACTGCCATGGTTAATCGATTAACCGTGGCGGTTTTTTAACAATGCCCGCCATGGAAAATCGTGGCCAGCAATATATATACCAACACTTCACTTCGAAGTGAAACCCTAACCCATTCTTCACCCCGACGCGGCCAGTCCCCTCTCTCTCTCTCTCCCTCTCTCTCTCTCCACCGCCTCCCTCCCTTCTCTCCCCACACTTCACGCCGCCGCCGGTCCTCTCCACCCCCAGCGCGGCCTCCTCCCTCCCCCCCCCCGTTCTTCACCCCGACGCGGCTCGCGAGAAGCGGACGGCGACCTACAGTGCGGGAGGAGCCGGGAGCGGCGGCCCCGGGAGCGGCGGCGGGAGGAGCTGGAGCTGGAGCGCGCCTCCACCGGCGGGGCGACCCCGGATCCGCCCGAGGACGGAGCTCCCAGTGGCGGCCGGGTGGTGCCGAGGCGGCGATGGTGGTGGATTTGGCGGATCCGCTGTCCTCCGACGCGACGGCGGCACGGCGACGCCGAGCCCGGGCGGATCCGCCCTCCTCTAGTGCGGGATCCGACGGGCGTCCTCCTCCGCCGCCAGCGCGTGATCCCGACGGCGGCGACGGCCCCGGCAGCGGCGACGGTGGCCCCCGGGCGGCGGCGACGGCCCCTAGCGGCGGCAGCCCGCATCCGGGCCCATTTCGGCCCGGATCCGGGTTTTTCTTTTTTTTTTATTTTTTTTTATTTTATTTACCATGGCGGGCATTGTAAGAAGACCGCCCACGGTTAATCCTTATTTCCCATGGCGGGCATTGTTAAATAACCGCCACGGTTAATCGATTTTGCGTGGCGGACATTTGCCCGCCACGGTTAATCGCTCGACAAACCGTGACCCTAGCTGCGTGGCGGTTTCAATGCCCGCCACGCAAAATAAAAAAAACCGCCACGGAAGTTCAATCCTGTACTAGTGTTGTCCTCTGTCCCTTTGACACCGTTAGAGACCAGAGTAGATGGAATGGCATGAGGAGTAAATGAGTTCAGAGCATTGGCAGCTTTGTGAACTCGTCTTTTTAATGGCATTGTGTGTAATTGCCATCTTTTTCAATGGCATACAAGTAAAAGCCTCATTTAATTTATCTACAAGATCTCAACTAAATTAAACAACTGAGCCTTTCTACATGCCGTGGTGCTAAGCTTAGTTTAACAATCTTCTCGGCTACTGCACTTTTCTGAACGCATGTTTGGTTACTTTCAATGGAAATAGGCTGATCGTTGATTCTTTAATTTGGTTTGCATGTGTTGCACGTTGTCGATTTTGGTGCATGTAGGTATATCATTCTGTGTTAACATTTCTTTTTGTTTAAAATTTGTTGTGTTTAAACCTTGGTGCTTAGCGACGACTTCAATGTTTGACAAGTTCACATATTAGCTATTTAGATTAGATAGAACTTCAGAAACAGAAACAAAGCAACACTGGTTGTATATGGTGTTCTTTCCAATAAAATTAGGTCTGAGGTCGTTTTTGTCTTCTCGATCTCCATCTTGGAGCAACCTATTGTTCACCAGAAATACTATTCATCAGTCATCACGTACAGAGGATGCTGGCAACAAGTCAACAAGGAACTTACGAGGAAAGAACTTAACGCAAAGTACGTGGAGAATGAACAACAAGACGTCTTTTTCCATGGTGGGCAGGGACAGTGCAGGTAAAGGTACACTACCGCACAGACGGCCTCCACCGAGCGCCAGGTAGTGTACCGAGCGCCCTAAAATAAGCGCTCGGTACATATACGATGTACCGAGAGCCTCGCTCGGTGGACTACAACCCTCGGTGGTGACCCCTCCACCGAGCGCCCCTCGCTCGGTGACCACAGGCTCTCGGGACCTACAGCGTTCATCGAGCGGCGATCCCTCGGAAACCAGAGACGCTCGGTAGAACTCAACGTCACCGAGAGCCGTCCCCTCCGCAAACTTACGCCCTCGGTGTTGTTGACGCCCGGCATCCGGCGGGATCCCACACAGCCCTATGCCGTCAACTCTACCGAGGGCGGCGTTAGGCCCTCGGTAGACGTTGGTAGTTTCACCGAGGGCCATAAAGCCCTCGGTAGATGTTGGTAGTTTCACCGAGGGCTCGTATGGGGGGCCACAACAGTTCCGTTGGATGTATCCAATCGAAATAAAGCCAGACCTGAGGCGTCCATTGCAGAAGCATATCTTGTGGAGGAGGTGTCAAACTTCACACAAAAATACTATACTGAGAAGCTTCCTAGCGTGCATAATCCACCCCCTCGTTACAATGCCGGTGAAAATGAATCGACCCTCGGCCTTTTCGAGGCCAACTCGAACCTCAAGTGGTTGGACCAAGAAGCAATTGAACAATGCGAGTGGCGGAGTATCATGCTATATGTGTTGACCAACCTGGACGAGACTAAACCGCACATACGGTACGCTCTCAATGAAGTTGTTTCAATACACCGTCACTTTTCAACATCCAACCACCTTGTCTCGTTGGTACAGGGAATTCATTCGACAATCCTGGCATGAATCGAGGGATCCTACCCCGCAAGAAGAAGATACCCTTCTTTCACAGGGTGCGGGACCAGGAAGCCCTGATTTCATTTCGTGGTTCAAAAGAAAGGTAGTGTCTATTTCAGCTCTATTTATCTTGACATTTTTAGTTCATCGTACGTTTTCAATAATACAACGATCTTGCCTGGTTGACCTTACAGGCCCAGACCGATCCCTCAATGTGCGCCGAGTTGAGACAGGTCACAAAAGGCTTTGAAAGAAGGGTTAAGTCATTTAACGGTTATGATGTGAACGGATATCGTTTTCACACCGCAAGCTATGAACGTAGCCGACCCAATCGAAAAACCACAAACAATGGTGTTTGTGCCCTGACAGATGACCGTGACTACTATGGCGAGTTGAAGAAATATATGAACTTTCCTTCTACGGCACCAAGAATCTTCAACCTGTCATATTCAAATGCCATTGGTTTTACCCTGGTCATGGAGGGGTTCGACGAAGCCCAAAAATTGGTCTCGTCGAAGTTCGACGGGATTCTGTGTATTCAGGAGCCGATGTCTATGTTGTGGCTCAACAGGCCGTGCAGGTTTATTACACGCCATACGCCTGCCAAACCATAACTTCCCTTAAGGGTTGGGATATTGTGCATAAGGTAGCGCCACACGGTAAACTACCTGTCCCAATCGATGAAGATTACAACTTGATAAACCCGCACACATATGATGGAGAATTCTTTCAAGAAGATGGGCTACCAGGGAGATTTGTGATAGAGTTACCCGACGCGAATGAAATGGACGTAGACAACGAAATGGTTAAGGACGAGGAGGACGCTGGAGATGAGGTCACAAATGAGAGAGACTTACAAATGCTTGAGCGAATACAATTAGGCCATGATGATGAATACAACATCGCCCTTCGGATGTATACGATTATTTGGACAATTTTGATAGTGATGATGAGTTATATGATCCAGCTAATCCCATGTAATACAATGTTTTTTGTTTATCTAAGTTTTCAATAGTTTTTGTCCTTCTCTAATGTTTGTACCGATGAGTCGACATTTTGTTTAATTGCGGTGTGACCGAAAAAGATGGTGAGCGGACGTGGCTCGGCCGGAGGGGGCGGGGCCCGAGTCGCCGGGCTCGCGTTAGAGGGAGGTGTCCTCCCTTTACTCGGCAAGGGAGGAGGCATCGGCCGCGGGGGAGGCGGGGGAGAGGAGGCGTCGGGCCAAGCAGGGGACGAGGGGGATGCCGGGAGGAGCCTTAGGAGGACCGCCCAGAGGCAACCGCCTCTTTCCACACGGGGAGGGCGGCCGGAGGTGGTGCTCCCACAGCCAGGGGGAGGCCGAGGAGGAGGCAAAGTGGCGCAGACCACCGAAGAGGACAAGGAGGAGGACCGGGAGGAGTACGATGACTTTGGAGGGACCCCTACTTCCATGTCTACTGCGAGGTCCCGCGAGCCTCCCTCGAGTTCCCGCGAGGACCACCGTCCAAATGATTTGCCCCGACGGGCAATCGTAAGTATCCCTTGATGTTATCTCCAATCCTCTATTAATTTGAACTGTTTAGAGAAACTAATCTTTTGTCCTACTACATTTGTGCGAGAACTGGATAATTTGGTCGCACGCGTCCTCACGCTCCCCTAATGGCGTCCTTGGTCTCCTCGTCGGGGAAGCACTTCCCTGGCATCGTCGTGATACAAAGGCGGGACGAGCCGGCATACACGTATGACCACTACGAGAAAGCCGAAGACGTTGCCTCACGGCAACGTGGCGGAGCACGTGAAGTTTGACTTTTGGGTAAGCCTTCGTCACACAAACTTTTTGTCTATACATCACATTCATTAGACTAATCCGCTCGACTAAGGATGATTCACATTTGTATGCGCAGACTTACTTCACCAGCTCGGGGATATGAAGAGCGGGCGGAAGCGGTGTTGACCAAATCCATGAAAAAGCGCATCACCGACATGCATCACGAGGTGAAGCACCGATCGTGATCAACTACTACGGGTCCAAGCTTGGGACAAAGGTCAAGATAGCGGACGCCGAAAAGATGGAGCTCACCCGAGACTAGTACATTGAGGTACATGAAAAAAAAAGCTAAAAGTCGATGCGTTTTGAGCTTATATTTTTGTTTCATCTAACCTTCGATATGTCATGTAGATGGTCCCTACTTGGTGCATGAACGATCTCCGCGGCCGCACATGATCGTGGACGTGGTTCACACCGAGTTTCAGCAGAAAGCACGCCACATTGCGGGGGAGGCTCGTTTGGCGATGGGAGGTCCTGCACACCATCAAGGCAGCCGCAACCTCTCCATATACAAAGAAAGATGGGTACGTGTATTCTTTTTATCGTATGTAATGCTCAACTTTGCCTAGTTTCTAATTATCTCGCTCTTTCTCGCAGATGAAGGCACACCCGGGAAGGATTGCAACGACTTTGCGGCATTCTCGCATGTCCCACAAGGGCAAGGCATCGTCCGACGTAACCTTCAGCTGAACGACCCGCCCGAGGCGCATACACCAACCCCAACGTGCACGAAAAGGTCTAGGCCTACATAGACGCTGGAAAGCAGCGCTATGGGCCGACTTTGATCCGTTCCCTCGTGAGATCGATGCGTAGATCGTGATGACGGTGGGAGGAAGTAAGAAGCACGGACGGTTGTGGATTGCCGACGGCCGCATCGACAACTCAACCTTAGTCTCTCACGCATCCGGCCGAGAGCACGATCGTTAGCTCGCCCTATACGCCCGTCCTAGTGCCGCACGCGTCTCCGTGAACTCCGTGTTATTCCTTTATCAAACAGATTTCTTTACTCACATTATTTATGTTTGCATCACCTCTCATGGATTGTCATACCGTAGGTCCGGCTAGATGAGTCGGGCGATGGCGGCAGGCGGCGGGAGGCAGCTTCGGGCCCAACAGAAACCCAAGCGGCAGCTAGCGAGCTCATGAACTTCCTCCGCACTCGGGGCTCCCCGCCCAAACCCTGCTAGCGGCGTTCGCTCCGCCTCAACCTACTCCCCGTGAGTACGCTTTTGTGCATCAATAAGTCCATATATTAGTGGATGTCCTGGGTTCACGTCTAACACATGTCTCATATTGTACTTTGTGCAGCCGGCATCGATGGGTTCGAACCACGCGCCGCCTCCTGGCAATGATGATCAAGGGTCTCCTTCGCCGACTCCTTCGCCGGGCGTGCAACAACAGCCCCCTCCCCCTCTTCCATGAGCTTCTTGTGGACTTGTGGTACTTTGTTTGGAACTTGTGGTACTTTTGGATAAGCTTGTGTGGAACTTGTTGAACTATGACTTGTGGTACTTGTGGATTTGTGGACTATGACTTGTGGAACTAAACTAGATGACTTGTGATGAATATTTGAGCTACATGTGATATATATGTGATGAATGAGTTGTATCAGTGCATGGATGTCAAATATATGTGATATGTGATCTGTATGTTTCATTTGTAAAGGTGGACAGGAAAAACAGGAATAAAAAAACAAAAATATGGTCACTGCACCGAGCGGGACACTCGGTACAGGACGCTATACCGAGGGTAGTGCTCGGTGAATCTGGGAGATGGGGGCCTGGGAACCCCATGTTCCCAGGTACACCGATGGTAGCGCTCGGTGAAACCAGCTCTCGGTTGTAATATGGTCGTTTCACCGAGCGGGCTCGGTGAAACGACCATATTACACCGAGCGCATGGATGAGCTGGCCCTCGGTGCAGCTGGTGTCCAGGGTTTTTTTAATTTTGAATCTACCGAGCACCCTTCTGACAGGGGCACTCGGTAGATAATGTTTTCAAGTTTTTAAAAATAAAATGCACCGAGAGGGTAGTTGAGGTGGCCCTCGGTGTAGTTGATGTCGACGGTGGCTAACGCCGATTGACGCGACGCCCGTTTTGGCGCTGGGGGGCGAGCCCCTCGGTGCAGTTTGCGGGTTGCACCGAGGGGGCATTTTGAGCGCGGGTACAATCTTTTCCCCGTTTGAAATTTCACCGAGGGGCTAGTACCGAGCGCGCCACTCGGTAGTGCCTCCACCGAAGCGCTATTAGGCCTTTTTACTGGCGCTTTTAGCGCCGGTAAAAGGCTCAGCCTCCAGTAGTGGTAAGGGGAAGGGGATGACTGCACGCTGCAGCAGCAGCCTGCCGCCGGTGACGGAGGAGACGAGGTGCAGCGGTTCTTCTCCCCTAGTTCCTGTGCGCCCGTCCTTCCAAGAAGGTCATGCGCTGCTCGTGGAGCTCACAACGGCCGCTCAGCACCACGTACAGAGGATGTTGACAACAAGTCGTACTTTCTTGAAGTAGATATGCATGATGGATTGATGGTGATTTGGTCAACACCCAATTCTCAAAAGGCACATAGCCCTGTGCTTATACAACCAGTTTTTTTTTTTTTTTTTTTTTTTTTTTTTTTTTGAAAAGAGAGACTTTATTAAACTTAAGTAGTAATGTCATTACAGGAAAGGCTGACAGTCCACTCTGAAAAACAAGACAAAAACGCTTGACTGTCCCTGGATCTAATTCCAAACTGCGCCAAACTATGCACCAAATTATTTTGGACTTCACTAATCTGAACACAGTTCTCAACTAAGACCAACATTACATTAATAAATATTATACAGAAGCCACTAGTGTTGTAACACCAAAATTCCTACGTGTTGTAGCTCGGCTTCTGCGATGAGTCTTCGACGCTGTAGTAGGAGCATCTGTCACAAATTCGAAAATATGTGTACTTTGTTCCTTTGACATATTTGGTCTTCGTCCTGAACAGTAAGCTAAGTACACCCTTTGATCTTTTCATGGAACACTCCATTCTTCTATTTCTCCATCTTTCTCTGACGCCCATGGTGATCAAGAATTTCGGGCGGTAATGATGATGCCCTGCTTCTGTTTTTCCTTAACTTCCTGATACCAGTTCATGATTGAGCTTTTGCAGTTGGATGGGTGCATATGCAGCCCATAAGTCAAGGAAATTAGAGACCCAATGTGTGCGACACTCCAACTCATCCAGTCCTTGCAACAGCTTCCTTCTCTTTGCTCCATGAAACGTTTGCTGTGTTCTTGGCATGAAGAAGCTTGCTCGCTGAACCTGAATGTAACAAGTGCCATGCCTAGACCTCCAAAGCATTTGGTAGACTGTTGCTTCCTTTGTTTTGGCAGAAGTAATCTACTGCTTTTTGGAAGCATGATCTCCTCAAGTTGTCCCAAGGTAAAGACAGTATGTAAAAATGTTGCTGCTCACTGTAGATTGCTGCTATTGCGGGAAACTTATCCACAAGCAACATGTCTTCTGAAGAGCTATGTGGTGCAAAGAGGACTCTAGCTTTTTAGACATGGACTGTTGCTTCCTTGTTTGTTGCACTCTGAGTGTGAAACTTGGCACCGCATACCTACTTCAATAACCGGTTCTAGATAAACAGATGGTTTTCCAAATGACTTATCTTGATTGCTACCATGAAAGAGCTTGCTCTTATCATGCTCCCTGCAACATAATGGGTTTGGGCGAAACCATTGAGTGCCAAATCTGTAAACATTGTCCCAAAATTTTTGCTGGTGTGAATCAACATAATTTGGTACCCATGAGAAGTTTTCAGTAGGTAGTTGCATAAGTTCTTTCCTAATATTTTCAACTGTAGACTTGAAAATATGATCAAATAGCTCCAAGCACTGAATTGCAACTCCAAATATGTCTGTACTCTCAAAACCTGTAGCGCTATATTAAAGCAAAAAATCATCATTCGGCACATTACAGTCTTTCTGCATGAAGGTAAGCCTACCTTCTATTCCATGATCTGCAGTAGTAAATGGCGCTAACAAGTAGAAACAACGGGCACTTGTTTTGCTCTAATGATTCTATGTTGTAGCATCCTGCCAAAGAAGAAGGTGCCCGATAAGAGGGTCAAAGGGCATGAGACACCGTGGCGTGCCACCATGCTCTAGTAATCTCGAAAACTCGCTAAGCGCCATCAGCAAACCACTCAAATCTTTGAACAAAGGATCTGTTCAAGTCGTTGTTGTCATGGTTAAAGACAAAAGAAACAAATGACCTGGTAGCATGGACAACACGCTTAGGAAGGGAGTAATTACTTACTTCCATTTCTGCGTGTTTTTCATCTAGGATTCTCTGCCGGCATCTGTGCAAATATGGAGTCACCGCACTCTTGAGCAGCACACCTAAGCTTCTTACGCCAACGCAACAAGGATGTATCAGTGATATCCCACTTATCGATGTCTGAAGAACAGCCTCCAGCCTGATGTGTGCCATCTCTAGCCTCTCAAGGTTTCTGAACTCCATTAAGTTCTGTTTGTCCTCATATTTCTGAAGGAGACCGGACAGGATTTTGCTGATCGACTCCTGAACAACAGCAGAACCGACAATCTCCGCCATTAAGATTCAAGCATCTGCAGCATCCCTTCCCCGTTCACGATATTCAACATGTAACATTATCAATGAGAGATTATATATACATGAACTTTGGATCACAGGCAATGATGTTAGCTTAGTGGGATGAAGAACCTACCTTTGAATGAATTGAAAGGTGCCCTGTGTATAGATATGTCTTGAAAGGGAAATCACACCACCTGGTAAGATAAGAACTTAAACAGAAGACAGTGCTGTCCAAGGCTTTGAGGGGTTAAGTGGTAGACAAGCCTGATAGCAAAGGCTTATGCGTCGTATGGTTGATGCACTCTCAGAAAAGTAAATTTTGTCAAGTCTTCCTCAATGGTAAGATTGTAAGAATCTCTAGCTTCTCTTTTGCATGTTTGAATACAATATTTAATAGGGAATAAGTGGACAAATGTGAAAGAGTAGCATTGAAGTTACATGGAAATTCAAATGGAGAATCACGTGGTAACGAACAACGACTGGAAAAGAAGGTCAAATACAGCCTGTGTAGCACCAGAGCCGGAGCCGGAATGGCACCAAACGACAGTATAATAAAGATAGCAGTCTTTGTCGGTTCATTTCCATGCCACACTAGTCTAAGTAACTATGCCAGATCACTAGCATTTTCTCTTATTCCTCACTTTGAATTCCATGTCCCCCCCTAATTGCTTGATGCCGTGTAAATTTGGTCCAACGGACTACTTTCAGAGTGATAGTGGCAAGAACTGTTTAATACACAAAATTGCAAGAGGAAAACAGAGAAGTAGACAAGGAACATGGAAAAGTCATAGCAATTTCTAGTAGATGAAGCCAATATATGAGTCTCTGTCAGTTCATTTCATGCCACGCTAGTCTGTTGACCGATGACTGATCAACTCACTAGTATTTTCTCTTGTTTCACACTTCTCCATGTTTCCCATAATTGATGCCTTGTTGATTTGGTCCAATAAACTACTTACTGCCAGAGTGTCGGTGAAAAGGATAGTGAACAACACTCAATTTTCTTTAGGACCCTTATCTCGAAAAAGGAGAGCATAAACATTGTTGGGCTCTACCGAGTGAAGCACGCCCAGTCCGTTACCGCCTTCTCCTGGGTCAGGCACATGTACCATTGTTGGGCTCATCCTGTCGGGGTGATAAGATGCATACCAGACTTGTTCCATCGCCGGCGTTCCTTGCCGCCTGAAGAACTGCTCACATTTGTTGAGCCAGGGGCAGCGGATCCTCCTTGCCGTCGTACTTCGGGAACAACAAGTTGTGTAGACATGGCGTGCGGCCGGGGGAAGTGCTCGGCGGGTGGCCGGTCGCCGGGGGGGTGTTTCGGTGCTGGCGCCGGTGGTGGCTTCGACGGGAGAGGATGTCGGCGATTTTGGCCTCTATGATGTCGGCCAACCGTGGATCGTCGGCTTTCGACGGTTTTTCCAGGATGTTCTTGAGGAAGGCGCGCTAGGCATCCTCCATGGCCTTCTTCAGCAACCTCCCGTTCCTCCTCCTCCTTGCGCCTTGCGGTCCTCCTTTGAGTTGGTGCTGGGGATGATGTCGACATGAGTTGCGATGGAAGTGATGTGGTTGTTTACCATTGCGATCTTCTTGAAGAGTTCCTCAATCGCCTTCTTCAAGTTGTCGCTCATGGTGGTGGTGGTGGGTGGATCGGTCTGGTCTCCGAGTACCATGTGTCACATCCGCCTAGGGAGGGGTGGCGGCGGCGGCACACGGCGGCAGCGCGGCAGCTGCGGGCGGCGGCGGCGGCGGCGCGCTAGCGTAGGAGGGGCCACGGGCGGAGCAGGGAGCCCGAAGCAAAGGCAAAATATTGTTTATTTTTTCTTGCCATGAGATTACATCCACCCCATATTTATAGTCCCTATTGAACTTGAGTTGCAAGCAAGAATCTAGGGAGTTTCCTTATAGGTTTGGAATTGACCTTTCCTAAACAAAAGATATTCTTATCCTAATCGAATCCAATCTTGAAATAAAAGGAAATCATACTCTAAATAATATATTGCAAAAATATCTTAATTTCCGTAAAGTCGCGGAATGACGGCGGCGCGGGGCCGTCCGCACACGCGCGCCAGGGGGCACCCCTCGCGCCTGACCCAGGCCAGCGGGCCCTCCTCCAGGCCCAAATCCGTGTACTGTGACAGGACTCTACTAATCTGAACATAATTTATTTGACTCCAGAATCATCGGAATCTCCAGCCACCTATGCACCAAATGGGCACTTTCGAGGCAATCACCTGCTTCAGCATCTTCGGCATCATCTTCGGCATCCCTGCAATCGAGTATAACACGGCACACTGTTATTTGCAAATCTCCCGGCCAATCTCTAATTACCACACCAATTGCCGCATCACCCGTCTATTGATTGAAAGCAGCATCGACATTAATTTTCAAAGTTCCCTCAGGGGAGGGATCCATCTCTTCTTAATTTGACACATTGCTGCTCTTTTGCTCTTACTTAAGGTCTGTAACAGACTTGTAATAATTGGTTGGTTGAATTTTCTAGTGAGCTGTATCTTTTAATCTATTTTGGCAGCCACAAGTTGCTTCGGTCACTCTAATTAGAAAGTAAAAGTAGGACGATCGCGAAGTGAAACATTTCACTATATAATATGGGGAAAAGTTGTTGTTTTAGAGAAAAGGTGTGTGTATATCTGATTTTGGTTCTAGATATTTGGTAATATAAGGAATGGTAGAAGAGCAGTCCAGATTAGATAATCAGTACAATGTTAGAATTGCTTTTTTTCATAAAACGCTCAGACATAATCCACTTAAATCATTTGTGAACGGAACATTCGAAAAGAAAAATCTAGGAAGTAGCTACAAACATTAAACAATTTCATGTGAAAAAATAGCATTTAGCAATGTAGCTAATACTAATTATGAAAAATAATTCAAAATAACTCCCTAAAGATGTATTAAACGTCATTCTAAAAGTAATCTCTTTTTTTTTTCGAAACCATGCATTGGCACGTATTACATTAAGAGAAGTGGAAAATTACAAATGATTCACACATAATTCATAGATTACTAGTGAACCATACGAGGCACAAACAAACAACAAGAAACCGAGGGAGGGGGACCTCAACACGTAGGTAGCTAGCAACAATCGGTGCCAAAGATGGCAACAACGGCAAAGCATCCGCTAGAACTCAGACTGCAAAGCATCCATCCAAACCAACCTTGACAAACAAAGCATCCACGGAAAGATGACGACCTTGGTGGCAAAGCGTCCATCGAACGGCGACCTCGGTGGCAAAGCATCCGTTGGAAAAGGCCGCGACCTCCGCGGTAGCGCGCATGCCGGAAAACACAAGCTCGAGAATCCGAAGCTCCCGAGAGTCACTAAGGCCATAGCCCTCGAGCACGCGAGGCGGCGAGACTTACCGAAGATACATCGGCGACAAATTATCTCGCCCAGCGACAAAGAACAACTTGGCGGCAAAGCATCCGCCATAAATGACCACGACTATGGCTACAACAACCACTAGCTAGACAAACCCATGTGAGGATAACCACGAAACACAAATATGAGCGAAGTAAGATGACTAGAGCGACCATCTTTGGAGGAGCGGCAAGCCGTAGAGATTCTTCAAGAACGCCTTCATGAAGGGGGTGACGCCGAGGACACACCATTGCTTTGTTGGCCTTAGAGACCTAAGGTGGCGCTTTCCCGAGAATCGGGCCAAAAGACGAACCATGAGACTTCGAAGACGACGCCTTCAAGAAGGTCTGCGACACCAAAAAGCCATTGTCGCCGTCCCACCGACCACGTCGGGCTGAGCTTTAAGCTGGGCTCCATAGATCCAAATAACGCAATGGGACGAAGTGAGACATCGCCATCCATGCCACCACAACGTCGATGATGCACCAACCGAGGAGCTGCCCACCAACGCGGTGCGAGACGGCGACGCGACGGCTACGCCAACCACGCGGCGTCGCCGCCCGCGTCGCCCGCCATCTCGAGCCACGGAACCACGCTTGACACACGGCGCCAAAAAGCCGGGGGTTGGGCGGCCCGCGCGTCGAAGCCACCTAGTAGAAATATGATCTTCTATGACGATTTCCTTGAGATGATTTGAAATTTCGTCATGCAACAGTAGTTTTCGATGATGAATTTTATAACTTCATCACAGATCATGAGTGACGGAGCCAAGTCGCTAAAAATAATGACAAAAAGTAATAGAGAGTCACAAAACAATAAACCTGTTCGTCACAGATAATCATTCCGGCTCTAACCGATGGGGAACCAATGATGAATGTAAACTTTCGTCATAAAACAACATACTCATCATCACAAAACAATAATGTCCATGCTTCAAGACCAATATGGGTCCCACATGTGTGGGTCCGACCCTAGGTCCCACATGTTGGTACCATGGTCCCACTACTGTCGACGTGGCGATGTGGACCCCACCACAGGGGTCCCACGTTATAAGCCACATGGCATTCCAATCAACACAGGCCCCACCTCCGCGTCCCACCAGCATCGACGAGGACCCCACTATAGTGGTCCCACACTATACTAGTCCCGCTCCCACGTGGTGTTCCAAGTCAATCGGGCCCCACCACCACTGTCCTTACCACCACTGTCCCACTAGATAGAACGACATAACAATGTGGCATCGCAAGTCCACGTGGTGACATGGACCCTACCACCATGGTCCGATGATGTAGTGGTCCCACTGCCACGTGGCACTCACATCATTATGGGCCCCACTAGCTTGGTTCTATTAGACAGAATCGGTGGGCCACCATAGCGGGGTGCAGTCCCACGACCACATGCCTTCCACGTCAATCTGGGCCCTACCACCACGATCTCACTAACTGCATAAGTGGACACCATAGGTGGGCCCCACTACTTTGGACCCACGCCGTAGTGGCCCCATGACCGCCTAACATTTTAGGTCGACCTTGGTCCCATAGAACGTAATTGGTGGGCCACAACAGGTGGGACTTCCCACCGTGGTCCCACCGAGGTCTCCTAAGGGGGACAACATGTGATATCCTGGCTTAGGGCTTAATAAGATTGATAGAATACTCATGACAATAAGTTCCAACTTCTTTCTAGGAAGCCCCAATCGAAAGAACTCTAAAGTTAAGCGTGCTTGGCTTATAGAAATTTGGGGATGGGTGACCGTCTAGGAAGTTCTTCCTGGACTCTCATGAGTGTCAACAATGTGCGTCAAAAAAACTTGTGTTGGTGTTTGAGGACAATCTTGTTTATTAGAGAGTTGCTAGATGTAATTGGGCCCGAGTGCTAGACGTAAGTGGGTCCGGGTGGGACTTTATAGGCGGCACCATGTGGCAAGAACTTCCATGACAAAATCAGTGACGAATGCTTGTTCGTCATGGAAAAAAACACTTCTATGATGAAATTTTATGATTCGTCATGGTGCATTAATTGTGACGCTCGTTCTATGACGATTTCAAATTCGTCACTAATTCATCACAGGTTTTCAATTTGAATTTGGCATCTTCTGTGATGAAAGTATTTTGTCATCAATGTGAGGTTCTCTACATGAGGTGCACAAAATACCATCGCACCTAGGCCCCGTGGCGCTACACCACGACACGCCGTCGGTGTTCGATCCCATCCATCGACGCCCAGACCCTAGGATGACGCCAAGGCCGGCCAACAGCATGAGCAAGGACCGGCCGCGCACCACCGCCCGATCTGGGCCCTAGTGTCGGATGGGCTGGCGGAGTAGAGGCACGAGCACGGGGCCTGCCACGACCAGGGCCCGGCCCGGCACCACTGTCCATCGGCGTCGCCGTGGCCGGCTACCCGGCACACCGGTCGTCGCCCCGGTGAGGAGGGTGGCCTTGGCCGTCACTAGTAGGGAATCTGTCCAGCTTCGAGCTTGGATGCTAGGGGCTAAGCGGCAATCCGGGCCACGGGGTGCCGAATCCGGCCAGGACCATGGCCGTCGTGCTCGCCAGACAGGGCTCCATGGCCATCGAGGATGCCGATGGGTTGGGGTGGATGGGGGCGGGGAGGAGGACTGGAGTGGGAAGATGCGGGTAAGCCCCATTTTGGGGGCCGGCCCGGCGCCGCCGCCATCATGGGCAAGGGCTGCGGCGGTTCACGCAGATGGGCGGGGGAGGGGGGAGGGGTTCCCCGGCGGTGGGCGATAGGTCGCCCCGAGTCATCCGTTTGGGGGCGCTCGAGGGAAGGACGGCCGGGTTTCGTACAAATATAAAGGTAATTTCAAATCTGCAAATATAAAGGTAATACCATTATATTTGCCGAGAAGGTGCCCATTTGGAGCATAGGTGGCCAGAGATTCCGATGATTACTCGCAATTCTGTTGTCTCTAAGATCAAAGACAATAATCCGGATCAGTTGGCGATTTGGCAGCTCATTGAGTAGCGCTGTTGTCTTATTTTGGAGTTTTGTTTAGCAGTGTCGACTTAATAGTTCCCTGCTGTCTTATTAACTCACTGCATTTCTCCTACGGCCGCTGCAGATTAAATGTTGCCCATGGTGATCAAGAATTTGGGGCGGTAATGATGATGCCCTGCTGCATCTGTTTTTCCTTTACTTCCTGATACCAGTTCATGATTGAGCTGTATTTGCAGTTGGATTGTCGAAACCATTGAGTGCCAAATCAGTAAACATTGTCCCAAAAAATTTGGCTGGTGTTAATCAACATAATATGGTACCTATGAGAAGTTTTGAGTAGGTAGATGCATAAGTTCTTTTAATATTTTTTTTGGGTCTAGTGAATAAATGGATAGCCTGGCTCCAATTCTGGTAAAATAAAAGAAAGTAACAACCTTAACTTCTTAATTAGTTAAGTGGAAGGATTCCTTGATATGTTAAAAATAGATTAGTAGCTAATGTAAGGTAATGCTAGCTTTTTCTAGAAGTGGAACCTTTACCTTTTTTTTTTTTTGGAAATCCTAAAACATCGATGAAACACACAAAGCACATCAAGATAGACATAAACTATTTTTCCCTACTAAATCCACTGCAGTATGATTACAATACAATCGAGTAATTCTCAGCTGATGAGATACAAACAATATCACATGTAGGAGATAGTGAGACAACTAAACTAAGACATTGTTGCATAAGTTCCTGATGTAGACCACACGTACATCACTAGCTACATGCTTGCAAAGACATAAGACTATTACAATGTAAACTAAGACACTGTTGCATAAGTTCCTGATGTAGATCTTTATGTTATTCATAGCTTCGCTCCTCTTGTCTTTGCATTTGGATCATTTAACAGTACCTCTAGGATATCTATGCTTATATGTTTCTCACAGGTTTTTCCTTTCCTTTCTGCTAACTGAGTTTCCTTTTCTTTCTGCTTCCAGTCCTTGAGAGCACTTTGCAGCCGGACGGGCACATGGGCACCCCATAAGTCGAGGAAGTGAGATAGGACACTTGTAAAGCTCCCAATATTCTGATCCTGTCCTCGTAGCAGCTTTCTATTTGTAGACCCTCCAAAAGTTCTCTGCGCTCTCATGCTTGTTCTCCTTGTGTTTATGTTTGGCTTCTCAACATGAATCCGTGCAGCCCCATGTTTAGACCTCCAAATCATTTGGTATAGGGACGCTTCATGATTGTCACAGAAGTAATCTACGGCCTTTGTTAACATAATGTCTTCCAGTTGCTCCAAGGAGATGTCCGTATGCAAGACATGTTGCTGACCACCAACTATCTCTACTGTTTCTGAACTTTTATTCACTGGTAGCATGTCTTCAGAAGAGCCATGGGGTGCAAAAAAGCAATTCCAGCTTTCAAATATGGAGAATTTTGTAGAGACATTGTGCCTTCAGGCAGTGAGGTCGTTCGCTTGCTGTAAACTGAATGTGAGACTTGCCACTGCAAAGTGAATTCAATTACTGGTTCTAGCGAAACATCTGATAATCCTGCCATGTTTAGGTTGCTAAAATGTGGAACCTCATGCTGTTGTCGCTGCTTGCAACATAATGGGTTCGGGCGATACCATTGAGAAGCAAAGTTGTGAAGATTGCACAAATGTTCTCTGTGGTAGGAATAAGGAAATGGCGCCCATGAGAAGTCTTGAGTAGGTAGTTGAGCAAGTTCGTTGGTAATATTTTCAACTACAAATTTGACATGAGGGGCAAACAACTGCAAACTCCTAATTGCAATCCCAACTATGTCTGTACTCTCTGAAAGCTGTACTATCATACTTAAGAAGATATTACCCTCTGTTGTACCATCTTTCTTTATAAATACTAGGACAACCTCTGTTCCTTGCTCTGCAGTACTAATGGGGATCAACCATAGTTGACACGAAGGCTGTTGGTTTCCACGAACAATTTTATGGTGAAGTTTTTTGCCTGCAAAAAGATTCTTGATAATGGAGCCAAAGGACATGATGTGACAAAGTGGTGTGCCGCCAAGCTCTACAAATCTTAGGAATTCACTAGCACCATCTGCATACCACTCAAATCGTCTAACAACAGAGAGGTCCAACTCATCGTTGTTCTGGTTAAGGATGGAGAAAAATGACTTGGTAGCATGTCCAATCCGTTGAGGAATGGAGGAATTCCTTACCTCCTGTTCCATGTGTTCTTCTTCGAGCATTCTCTGCTTACATTTGTGCAGTTTCTCATCACACTCTTGTGCAGCACGCTTCAGCTTCTTTTGCCAACGCAGCATGGATGTGTTAGTGATCTGCCATTTATTAGAAGTTTCAAGAGCAGCTTCTAGCCTGATGTGTGCCATCTCTAGCCTCTCCAAGTTTATAATTCCATCTATTTCCTTTTTATCCTCATATTTTTTAGCCAGGCCAGATAGTATTTGGCTAAATGACTCCCGGATAACTGCAGTACTGACCATCTTAGACATCGTGATTCTGGAATCTATAAGGGTTGCTTCCCTGGTATGGAAAATCAATAAATAAAAGTAAAAGCGCTTAGCAACGATTTGAGCATGAAAGAACTAGGATATGGGCTGATTTAGTGACCATATTTTTCCATTTTCGTGCTACTTGTTATATTTCGATTTGTGCATCGATGCTATGTAATGTTTGGCATTATGATGGATTTGGACTTTGTAATACCTAGGACGTTGGACTATTCTATTTATATGTAATATTTGGAACAGTTGACTAATATTATGTGGTGATATTTAGAAATATGCATGGAATCTAATATTTGTTACTCTATGGTTTTGCTTTCTATTTTTATCTAGACTGCAGCTCTGTAATATTTGAGACTGCATATGGTTTTTGCTTTGTATTTTTATCTAGAATGGTCTAGAAATGATGTACATTTTTTTAAAAAAAAAAGGAGCCTTTTCTCCTCGATCATTCCCAAGCATTGTGCCCACATGGTTTAGTGAACAAAAGATCAAATTTTTTAAATTTTGTCTCAAAGGTTTTTGTATTGGTGATATATCTTATATTCCTGTTTATCACTAACCACCAAAATTTTTAAAATGCCAGTAGAAAAAACTTGCAGCAGACATGAGAGACTAGATATATATATATATACAAACATCAGATTTCTCTAGCAAAGATTAGCTTAGCAGTTGTAAGAACATACCTGCGACTAAATCACAAGTCGTAGAATGATGCAAGATGAGAACTTAGAGCGAATACAGTGATGTCAAAGAGTGGGATCAAGGAAGATGCGGAAGGCAAGTACGATGTCAAAGGGTGTTGAGGTCTTGTTCTTTACGAACTACAAGGGAAGAAGCCAGAGGTAAGGTAAGGGAAGAGGTCCCTCGAGAAGACATATATATATGTTATAAGTCAACAATGAGAGCCAACAGTTCATAACATATTTAAAGATGAGAACTACAAGGGAAGGTGCCACCTGAGGCAGGGGAGCAAATTAAATGGTTCCTACGTCTTAATTAGCAGCCACAGGTCGTCACTCTCCTCTCCCTTATCGCAACTATAATAAGCTTGCCGGCAGCCAGCTGCTAGCATGCTGCAATGCTAACTTCCAGTAGGTTTAGATACTAAGCAGGCTTTTATATATGTTGGCTGCAAGGAATAAATAGTAGCAATAAAAGGACTAAGGGCTGAGATCGAAAGTTTGATGCAGGGTCTTACACCCTCACCCTCACGCCGCACATTCTCACGCGTCGGAGGCCACCATCATACGAAGCCCGTCATCCTCACCGTGAAAAATATATAAAAAAACAACCCACTGCGTAGCGAGCGCCAAAGAACCGCTAACGCTCGCTCATCGCTCATCGGGATCAAAGGAACCTCACTCATCGCCAACCCTCGAGGCCAATGCCACTTTGGACACGGCGAGATCGCCCTTAGGGCCGCCCACGATATCCCGTCGCATGGCTTTGCATTCAATTACTCGTATCTACTATTCATTCTTTTCCTCACTCCTCAATTCTCGTCATGGCCCATCACTGGTGGATTCCCAACCACAAAATATTTCTCGCCGCAAATCATCAATGCCGCCACTGGCCCGGACGGGATCTCCATCGCGCCGCCACTGCCAGTGACAATATCTTCTTTTGACAAGGAACAATTTGGTGATAATTCAATCCAAAAATATATTTGTTAATTTTGCAAGTAGGTTCTATATAGGAATATTAATAAAATGAATTAGCTCTTTTACAGATTTCTATTGATTATGACGAGTTATGTCAAGTAGTACCTTCTTGGATTAATTATAGATTTATTTGAGTCCCTTTAGGCGGCGTGGTAGCAATTGATTGTGTTTTGCTTCCTCCTACTATGTCCTTGCCAGAAGAGATGGTGTGTGTGTGTGTGTGTGGGGGGGGGGGACCATGCAAACGTGATGCAAATCATTCTTAGGGCCGCCGGGACTGGCGCGGCGGGGCGCCGCCACGGCCAGGACCGGATCGCCATCACGCCGCCACTGCTTATGAGGCGATCATTATCTAGAGCGCCACCTGCGCCATCAACAAGCTCCTGGTACGTATCCATCCCGTCGGTGCCCTTCAAACCAACTATTCCATTAGCCCGGCTCAGCCTAGGCATTTGGTTTAAACCGACTATTCGGTTCAGTTTTTCGGTTCTTGAAAAGTTCGATTTTCCAGCAATGAAGCACCGACTGGTTTTCTCCTAAGCTAGAAACTGACATGTTCGGTTTCGGTTTATTTCTTCGGTTCTTCGGTCTAATTAAACTGAACTGACCGAGTGAGAAGAAAAAGTAAAAAAAAAAACGTAATCGCCGTCCTCACCAGCTCCTTGCACTGCTGTGCCACACCGGTCAACTTCGAGGCCTCGCGGCTGCTGCTGCAGCGCTCCCATGTGCTTGCGCAATCTGCCACGCTGGCCGTCGGGGCTGCGCCGACTGTCTTGGAACCATTGCACAAAGTGGCACATCAAAATTTTTGAATGCTTTGAAGGTGTGCTTCTTTTTTTACCATTTAGCTACAATATTTTTTTCTGTCCCACAATGCCCATTGTTTTCTTTGTTAATAATAATTTGGTTTCTCTGTTTTGTCCAGGAGAACAAAGATCTTGGTGCAGATAATGGACTTATTGGTCAAGGGTTCTATTTGGCTTTCCTTATTCTGAGAGAGGGTATTGAATGTTCTTCTATGATATAGCTCAGCGAGATGAACCTGCATTACTTTCCAAAATCTAAATATTATTTCAGAAATTCTTATAGTTGCATGCTGAAAATGCCTCTACATCTTGTTAGTAACTTTGCATATTCTTTGTCATCACATAGGTTGTGGTGTCTACTAAAAGTCCAATGGCAGATAGATGTTGCCATTCATATAATCTATATTGTATTTTTCTTTCTAGCCACTGTTCATGTAAAAAGAAAAATCTTTCACCAATTTTGAAGAGGAAGAAATGCCACAATTTGTTTGGAAATAACATTGGTTTCTTTGTAATATTATATTATGTGAAATAACATTGGTTCCTTTGTAAAGGGTTGTTTGATTTGTGTTGTCTAAATCATCTACACCATTTGGTTCCTTTGTTCCTTTGAAAAAATCACCAAATCATCTACACCATTTGGTTGTTTGATTTGTGTTGTCTAAATGTCACCGAAGCATTAGCACGGGCAATATACTATGTGAAATAACATTGGTTCCTATGTAATATTATATCATGTGATGTGATCGATGATTTTTTTTTTTTTGAAAAAATCACCAAATCATCTACACCATTTGGTTGTTTGATTTGTGTTGTCTAAATGCCACCGTAGTGTTAGCACGGGCAATATACTAGTATGTCTTAAGTCAATGATGATAGCCAACAGTTCATAACATATTTAAAGATGAGAACTACAAGGGAAGGTACCACCTGAGGCAGGGAGCAAATTAAATGGTTCCTACGTCTTAGTTAGCAGCCACAGGTCGTCACTCTCCTCTCCGTTGTCGCAACTATAATAAGCTTGCCGGCAGCCGGCTGCTAGCAAGCTGCAATGCTAACTTACAGTAGGTTTATATACTAAGCAGGCTTTTATATATGTTGGTTGCAAGGAATTAATAGTAGCAATAAAAGGACACATGCCATTAGAAGAGAGGGTGGAAAAGAATTTTTTTCTCGTTGCTTGTGCCAAGCCAGGGTATTAACTAAAAGTCCCCTTCTTATCTCTCCTCAATTCTCGGACCTCCACATAAGGGCATGTGCAGCCCGTCGATTGGAGCCGTCTATGTGTGGGCAAATTTGCAAATCACGCCCAGCGCAGCCTGCGGGAGACGACTTTCCTGTCGTCTCATGAGGCGAAAACTGACGTCCCGTTTTCCCAGGCCGAGCAGTCGGTCGGGGGCACACGCCGCGTCTTCTCTAGGCGACGACCCACTGGATCCCCGCACCCGTGCGCTGGTTTTCCCCGCCAAAACAACCTCCCCGCCCAGCTCGCCGCAGCCCCCGCCGCCCGTCCTGGCGGTTACAGCCCCGCCGCAGCCCCATGAGAGAGAGATATGTCGCTGGACCTGCCTACCTTCGTTGTCACGGATTCGCCGCAAAGAAGAGAGGCAGGGGATGCCGGCTGCGCTTGGAGGGAGGAGCAGCGGCCGGGCCATACGCCAAATTCTGGGCACCCGGAGCTCCCAGGGTCGCCGTAGGAGAGGAAGCCCTCACCACCAGGTCCAGGTGTGGGAGGAGCTCCCCAACCTGGTGGCCGGGGCTGGATGTGGCAGTCTCGCTGGAGGTCCCCAGCGGCGGCGGAGCGGCAGAGGAGTCCGAGGCTTGCGACCAGGGCCAAAGGGGCGGAGGAGATTGGGGCCAATGCTGGGGCAGATGAGGAGGCGTCGGGGTTGGTGGAGGAGACCGGAGCCGACAGGATGGTGGAGGAGACCGGCGCTAGTGGTTGTGGAGGTAGAGGATGCAACGACGACGCGAGGGGCGGTTTCTCCACCGTCCCAGATCCTCTAGGGTCTTGGCTGCGCCCCCCCACCCCACACCTGCTACACCGCCGTCCCAAGCCTGTGCTCCCCCATCGCCGGAGAAGAGAGAGAGGCCTTGCTCCTCTACTGGAGAGTAACTCTGCAGATAGAGAGAGAAAAAAAAGTGGAGAGAAAGAAAGTTAAAGAAGAGAAAAAAAAAATAACTTTAATTGTACTCCGATTATTTCATGGAATGATCATTATCAATATTTTATAAATTAGTGTATATAATCCTCATATATTGAACTATGTTCTTAGTTGATAAAATAGCCACACAATGGTATACAAAAATACATTTGTAGTTAATCTTAATCTACATGCAAAGGATTAAACATCTTACGGACGACATCTCTATCCGTGGGTTGTATGAACTATCTCGTGCATCTGTCTATATGCTAAAAATCATGGTTTTGCAGACGAGCAGCCATCTGTGGGCTGTACATGCCCTAAGATTTTGACGACATGGATTCTCTTGCAGCCTGTTGATTAGGACTCATCTTTGTTGGGGCTAAAAATGGGGAAAACAAACCGCTTGGTAGTATGCGGTACACGTATAGTAAATGAGGAGTTTCTCACCTCCTTCAACATCTGTTCGTATTCTAGGATACTCTGCTTGCATTTGAGCGGTGTGTCATCACACTCTTTTTTTTTTGAAAAGGTGTCATCACACTCTTAAGCAGCACCCTTCAGCTTCCCGCGCCAATGCAACAAGGATGAATCAGTGATCAGCAATTCTTTGACATGTCGAGAGTGGAGTGCACGCTCCAGCTTGATGTGTGCCGTCTCCAGCCTCTCCAGGTATCTGTTTGCACTCAGTTCATCTTTGTCCTCACATTTCTGAACCATATTGGAGAGGATTTGGCTGACAGTCTCATGGACAAGTGCAGAGCTGACAATCTCTGCCATATCAGGATTCAAGGATCCGTAGTGTCCCTTCCCTCTTTATAAAAATTGAACATTTAACAACATACATAAGAGACTAAACATATGAACTTTGTATCAGAAGCTAAGACTTAGAACAGGGCAACATGAGTAGTTGAAGAGAATTCAGTGATATGAACCAGAGACTCTGAAGGGGAAAAAAACCAGGTAGGCAAGTCCAATAATTTGTCTCTGCAGCTGCAGGGGAAAAAAATTGGAGGCCAGTCCCTCAAAAGTTAACAATGAGAGTCTGCACGTGGTAATACATTTTTTTGGATATATAAATAATAGTCACCGAGTAGAGAGAAGTAGGGAGTGGTCAGTTCACTGATGTCTGACGAAAAACGGAAAAGAAAAAAGGAACAATCTGTATGTATGTTCTTCCCTAAGAGTATAGTACACTGACAGGAACATAGTTTTATACTACAAAGGCAGATGCCAGATGTGTAGAGGTACAGTACAAGATTTAAGCGCTATGTAGCAAGCCGAGACAGAGGCAGTCTGGTTTCTGAAAGCAGAGCAGCAAGCAGGCAGTGGAGGCGCCGAACACCGGTTGCGTGAGGTGGGAGCGCCTTGGCCGTCAACACCGGTTTCCTCTGGGCTCCTGGCTCCTCCTCACCACGCCGCCATGTCTCTCTTCCCTCCGGCCACCTCCACCGCCATTCTCGGCTGCGCCCTGGCGCACCATGGCCGTGCGGCCCAGACGACTAAGCAATTGTCGGCCTAGAGTGTTAAGGCTTCTTCGCTTGCTCCACAGGCCTATGATAGTTGACAGTGAGATATCTCTGAGCCGTGCCTAAAGTCCATACAGTTCCATCTCGGCCTAAAGTGCAGCTTCAATTCTGTAGTATTGGATTAGACATCAGACATGTTTTATCATTATTATTGGTTTGGTACTCTCACCATCACGTGGTTAATGTAGCTCAACTTTGTAGGAAATTATGCTTTCCTTTTTGGACCACCATTTTTTGCTCAGCAGAGAGTTGTGCAGGTTTGTTTTCTAAAAAAGTTGCATTTTAATTTGTCCATATTTTCTAGAAATAGGGGCAAGGTAGGTAATTGCCCATTCTTGTATGAACTTTTCACACTACTCGTTTGCATTCATCATTTCTTTTCACACTACTCGTTTGCATTAATCCAGTAGTGGTTAGGTTTCGCCGATAACTGTTTGGTTACCGTTGCATCTTGTATTTTGAACTTTATTCTGCTTAATGAAATATGCGCAACGGCGTGGTCTCGAAAAAAAAAAAAAAAAAATCATTTCTTTTTATTGTCGGCGCTACCTGTTAGCCTGTTAGCCTGTAAATATCTCTAAAAGTACTTATTTCTTTGCAGTGTTTAAAAATGTTCCATACTCAAATTTGCAACATTGTGTGTTGCAGGTTAATTTGAGGCTGCAAAAAAAAGAGTTCAATCTAGGATTCAAACTATGATCTTTAGTCTCGACGTGACAACTCTATCTGAACTAGGATGATCTGTTTATATTAACTTTTTCTAAATTTTTGTTGAATATTTTGACCACTAGATGATCTCAAATGTTAACCATAAAGATTTAACTCTTGTCAAGCACTACAACTTTGGTATGGAGCGTGTATACATCCGAAATCATTGAAAAATTCCAAACTTGAATATTTGAATATGGAAATTTGAAATGAATATTGAGATTGTAAATGACTTTAAATGAAAAGGTTGTCAACTACAAAGCTATATATATCACATCAATCACTACAAAATAGTATTGATCATGTCAACATTTTGTGTTTTGGATATCTTAAATTTTGAATGCCAAAATCTAAGAATTGTAACCACATATTTTGCAATCTATGTGACTTCAAATAAAAAATTAAGTAAACTACAAAGTTATATATTGTAAACTACAAATTCGTAAAATATAGTGTCTTATGATCACTAAACCAAAAGGCCTTATCAAGTTATACCTTTGCCTTGATCTCGTTGGGTCTTTTGTGTTTTCTCGTTCTTTCTTTTTTTAGAGCTTGATCGGGTCGGGATATTCAAGCGGCGGCAGATGTGCAGGTCCAACGTTGTCCCTTGCTTGGTGTAGTACTCGTCGTCGAGCTCGTGCATCGACCGGCACGGACGTCGTCAACCATGTCAAACACTAGACACGGGGAGCTGGGCGCGACCGCCGGTAGAAGGTAGGGTGCAAACGCAGGGGAAACGGCCGAGAGCGAGCGGGCGCGGCGACCGGGACCAAACGCCGCCGTCAGGGCACGTGCCATCGCCATGCCCGAGGACCGCAGGTTTGGCTTTCGCATGGTGTCTTTGAAGATGCGGCCTATAGATCGCCGTAGAGGAGCCAATGTTGGGGATGCGGCTTGCAGCTCGCTGATGAGAAGCCGCTACCACTACCTGGGCTTGTGGCCGCCAGAGCTCAACGCCGTAGCGCACGACCGCCTAGGCTCATGGCCACCGGAGCGTGTGTGCCATGGCTCACGGCCTCTGGTGTGGAGCCAGGGCTGGTAGCATTGGCGGATCCAAAGGGGGATCCGGGAGGGGTCACCGACCCCCCTGGCCCGCCTGTCATAGTTACATGATACATATGTGCTCAAAGGAACATATGCATGCAACAACGGTTCCGTGTGCAGTATCGTCTCTGTCAAGGTCCGCCCCCTGTGCTCCGTCGAATTCACCTCGTCGTCTGTCACCGCTCCCTGTACTCAGAAGCTGGTCCGCCTGGTGGCCTCTGGCGCGCGGTGACTGGGGCATACAGAGTAAGGGACGACTACTGGGAGGACCTGCGGGAGCGAGCTGCTGGGCACCTCCGCCAGGAGCTGCGCATAGTGGGGCCTCAAGTGTTGCGGACGCCGGAGCTCACAAGCGCGGGCTTCACCGGACGAGGGCGCCGCCTCACGCGGACCACCATCAAGAGGCTGGCCATGGGAGTTGGGGCATGGGCGCGAGGTCGTGGCCGGCCATCGGTAGAGAGGAGAGATGGGAAAGAACCCGAGAACATAAGATAATATTGTTATTTTATTCCATAAGTCTACCACGTGAAGCTATTTTGCCAAACCAGTCTATAAAACAGCTCTTGCTTCATAAAAAACTATTTGAAAACTAAAATATATCTCTACAACATAAAAAAAATAAAGAGGAGACATTTTTTGGTGCGACATTCGCTTTGAGTCTGCCCATCCGCCACCCCATGCGAACCTGAAGGGAGAAAAAGGGAAACAAATCGTCCATGCGACCTGATAAAGAAAGAAATTAACCACGCAATAAAGAAAGGAATTACCCACGCAATAAAAAGAAGGAATTAATCACGCAATAAAGAGAAGGAATACCCACGCAATAAAAAGGAAAGAATTAACCACGCAATAAAAGGAAGGAATTAACCATGCAATAAAGGAAGAAATTAACCACGCAATAAAGGAAAGAATTTACCGCGTAATACATATATGCACGCAATACACGCCCGCACCCAAGAAAGGAAGACATTTCTGCTTATCACAACTTACACCTCGCGCTCCTAGAGAAGGGATGTTCTACGCCGCGGAATCAGGCGACGACGACACGTTCATCTCTGATCTCTTTTGACATCTCCCTGCACAACGACGACTGCTACCTTCTCAACATCACTGCCGCTGCTGGCCATCCTCGGGCGCCCAAAGGACGCGGGAGAACGGAGGACGCGAGCGGGCTTGAAATCAGCTCTGCCCGAGCCGCAGCCGCTATCAACATCGTTGCCCGACTTGCACTCGTCTCCACCTCTAAATCCAACTACAAGGTGCATTGCTCATGAGCCTACTACACGGCCTCTCCGTGCTGCGGAGCCATGTCTCCGCTTGCAGCCATCCCGGTTAGATCGGTCGAATCACGCTAGAAGTATTTGCCAACTTTGGTTTTCATCAATTATGATTTAGATTTTTATAGCAGCACATCATCCAAGCCAATTATTAACACCATATAGTCATGAATAACAATCATTGCAAAGAGGAGGAAAGAACCTTTTTGATGCCATACTGGATTGCAAATTTCTTAAATAGATGCCTTAAAAAAATTTATAACGGGTGACATTAAATTGATTGTTGTCAATTTTTTTTGTCCTGCAAATCAATGAGTACTCAAGTTCATTGTGTTACTTTCACAAAACTTGTTTAGATTAAATGTCACTTTAATATCATTGTTTAATTTTGTATTATTGTTTTCTTATCATGCGATCCATGTTTTTATATAAAAATTTAGTTATCCCGTAGTAACGCACGGACATTTAACTATCACGGAAAAGTCTATAACGTAGAGTGTGTAAGCCTGCGATGTTGCGTGGTTACTAGACTATGTTAATTTTATAAACTTTATTTCTTTATTAAATGTCATTTTAATTTCAGTATTTAATTACATAGTATTGTAATCTTATCGTGCGATCAACGTTTTTAGTATAAAAGTTTAGTTATCCCGTAGCAACACACGGGCGGCGCTACTAGTTATATATAAACATCTCGCACTACTACATAACGCTTCAATAGGGCGGCTGAAAAGCCACATTAGGGGCGGTTTTAAGTAACGCCCCTAATCTCCCGTTCCTACCGTTTTTTTTTACAAAGTAGGGGCGGTTGGTGATGCAACCGCCCCTACCGTATGAGCCGCCCCTATAGTAATTTCTAGAAATCGCGTTTTCAAAATTCAAAAAAAATACCAAAACATTTTTATTTTTCGGGAGCACCCCATCGCCCCTGGGCGCCCATCTCCGTCGAAGTCGCAAGTCACGCATTTTTTCACAGAAATCGCGGCGCTACGCGGCCGGCGGGATTCGAACCCGCGACGACCTCGTGCTCGCGTCGCGACCCTCCCCCCACCACTGCGCTACGCACTCATATGTGTCTATATCCCATTCCGCGTCCCCACATATTATACAATTCCGAGTGTAAATTGACTATTTGAGACCCTAAATGGATTCAAAGTAAAAAGTGGTCAACTACAAAGTTTCATAACTTTTCGAGATCTACATTTCATATGTAGGAAGTTTTTTCATCCGAGGTCGTTTTTAAATTTGAATTTTAAATTTGAGACATTTGAACACAACTTTTGCATGACTAGATGATTTCAAAGTAAAAAGTGGTCAACTACAAAATTTCATAACTTTTCGAGATCTTCATTTCATATGTAGGAAGTTTTTCCATCCAAGGTCATTTACGAAATTTGAATTTCAAATTTGAGACATTTGAACACGACTTTTGCATGACTAAATGATTTCAAAGTAAAAAGTGGTCAACTACAAAATCCGAGGTCGTTTATTGTGGACCGCATTTGGGGCGGCTGGTGATTGAACCGCCCCTAATAATAGTAGGGCGGCTCGTAACACCAGCCACCCCTAATGTGGTCACTATAGGGGGCGGCTCGTATGGTGTCTATAGTAGAGGCGGCTCGTCTCACTATAAGGGCGGCTCGAAAAATGAACCGCCCCTAATGTAAACGGCTGGCGTTCTCTTAGTAAGCTTTTGTAGTATTGTCGGCGTTTACAATTGGCTCTAGCGAAGAACCCGAGCACATGGATCGATCGCAAAGGACCTTTTCTCGTACAAATAAAACTGAACGCCTTCGTTTTACGTGAGAATAAATTTGGTCAGTGAAAACACTTGGCGTGACGAATCAGCAAAACACAGTCGAATTGATAATGACCAATGAGTCCGAGATAGATGTCGATGGACATGTGGATTCCCATGAATGACACTGACCTCACTTCAGAAAAAAAAAATAACTATATACAAAAAGGTAAATATTTATGATATCCAAAAATGTGATTAAATTTATCATTAATATATCATACTACGTCTATTTTGTATTACAAATACTGATGGCCTTAATATGAACTTAATCGAACTTTAGAAAAATTACCACCGGCGGGCCCCACAATCTAAAATACCTAAAAAATGTTTTAACTGAGAAACTAAAAATCTAAATTAAATTCGATTACACCGTTAATTTTTTTTTCAATTAATTCTTCAAAACAAGATATCACATGGATATATTTAGATAAAATTACAAGTGGGCCCACACGATGGTAGTTGGGATAGAGTAGGACAAACTTTTTTCAGGGCCAAATTCCTAATTCTCCCATAGTCCTATTACTACTCCAAACAATGTTTGAAATTTCGAAATACTAGCACACAAGTTAAAGTCGCCCCAAGAAAGTGCGAGACGAATCTTTTAAGCCTAGTTAGTCTAAATAGGATAACAATTAACAAATACAAACGAAAAGTGCTAAAGTATCCGAACCCAAAATATTTCACCAACTCTCGAGAAACTAAAAATACTTTAACTCTGTACCTAAGAAACAACTTAACCTTCCTGCTGAATAGTGTTTATAGCTTGTAGCGTCTTGGAAGTTCTAATTCAAGACATCCATGATGTCGGACAACTGCTTGTTAGTGGACTCATGACGACCCCAAGTCAGTCAACATGATTACGACGCCTGCTCCCCATGCACTAAACATACTCAAACCCATGAAATGGGGCGTTGACGAAATCCAAATTGGCACTATGGCAACAAAAAGGACATGCATGTTTTTTTTTTTTTTTTTTTTGACAAGAACCACATATTTTATATTAAAGCAGCATCTTACAAGTTGGCCCTGAACAGAAGCTAGCTACATCGAAGTCCCTATCAGACTCAGTTCCAAATTTGCCACTAGAGCGCAGGTCACCGGTGGACGGCTATAGAGGCGTCACATACGCATGGTGCCGTTGGTGCGAAAGGGCCTCGCCGAGCGTAGGCTTCAAACGGCTAAGGGAGGCTTCATGGAATTGCATCGCCTGCGAATCAAAGATATTGTTGAAGAAGCCGCCCGACGGATAGAAGACCATTGTCCCCGTGAGCCAGTGGGAGGCTCACTGCCGGGCATGATGCTGTTTGATTCTTCGCTGCATGGTAGAAACTAAAAATAAAAAGGAGAAAAAGACGAAGACAAAAGGGAGCTCTATGGATGAGGATACACTAGTAACCAAAATCTTTTACGTGACGGGCATTTTAGATTTTGAGTGGTGGCATCAGAGTCCGTCACCCCGTGAGGTCACAATGAAATCGCGACCTTTGCGTGGCGGGCTACGGCTCTGTCATGTTATGTTAAATCGGTTATCCGTGGCGGGCACATTAGGACGCCCGCCACGGTAAATGGTTCAAAAAAATAAAAAAGCAAAAACCCTAGACAGGCCCGCCAAGCCCATCCATGGGCCCGCCGAGCCCATCTAGGGTAGCCCCCGCTTGGCCACCGCTGCCGCCGCCGCCGGGAGGGTGGAGTGGGCGCCGCCGCCGCGGATCTGCGCCGGAGAGAGAGGGGGGGGCGTTGCCGCTAGAGAGAGGAGGGGGGGATCGAGCGCCGCCGCCGACGACGGCCTCCGCCGCGTAGGAACCCACCTCCGCCGCGCCGGGATCCGCCGCCACGCCGCCATAATTCGCCGCCCAGCGTGGATCTGCCGCCGCCCTACCTTGGATCGGCCCCGCGGTCACTACTACGGGGATTGATTTTGCGTGGTGTTCGGATTTCATTTTCCGTGGTGGTTTTTTGAGAAACCGCTACGGAAAATAGGTGGCCCGCAAAAAGACCTTGTCCAAGGGAAAAACCGCCATGGTTAATAGATTAACCGTACCGCCACAATTAATCATCAAATAACCACCACCGTTAATATTGGCCCATTGTAGCCCAACAAAGCCCATTACTGAGTTGTTGATATATATACAGGAACACCACCAAACCCTAACTCATACCACTCTCTCTCTCTCTCATTCCCTCGACTACTCTCTCTGTCATCCCCACTCCGTCTCTCTCTTCCCGCGCCACCACTCCACCGCGCCCCGGCCCCCGACGCCACCACTCCACCACTCCGCGCGCCCCCAGCCCGACCCGGTCCCGCCCCGATGCCACCGCGCCCGACGCCACCGCGCCCACAAGGAACCCCGGCCCCGACGCCCGCGCGGACGACGAGATCTAGCGCCGGATCTCAACCCCCGCCACCTTCCCCGCGACCTCCGTGGCGCGTGGCGGCCTCGAAGCGGCGGGGCGAGCAACGCGACGGCGGCGGCGAAGGCGACCGGCGGCGATGGCGGCGACGGATCCGAAATAGCGGCGGCGGCGCCTCGGATCCAAGACGGCGGCGGCCCATTAAGGGGTGGGTTTGGGCCGGGAGGCCCGTTAGGGTTAGGTTTGAATTTTTTTTCCTTTTTTTTCTATTTTTTCCTATTTTTTTTTTTTTATTTTTTTTTTTAATTAACCGCCACGGTTAATATTTACCATGGCGGTTTTTGGCCATCAAAATAACCGCCACGGTTAATCCGGCGATTTTCCTTGACCCTAGCTGCGTGGTGGTTCTCCACGGAAAATGAAAATGAAAAAAAACCGCCATGGAAGTTCTATTTAGTAGTAGTAGGTGGTCGGATCCGTCTTGCCGTCGGAGAGGGAGGGGGTGGCCGCGCCCTCGTGGGCCTTGCCGCCGGAGATGGAGGACGCGCCGGCCGCCGGATCCGCGCGCGCGAGGCCGCCGGTGAGGGACAACGCGGGCGGCGCGCGCCAGGGCCGCCGGTGAGGGAGAACGGGGCTGCGTGCATGGGCCGTCGGTGAGGGAGAGAACGTGGAGAGGGTGGGCGGGAGGGAGGAGGAGGCGGAGCCAGCGTCGGGAATCATGCTCGTGCGGCGCCGTGAGAGAGGAGGGGAGAGGGTGGGAGTGAAGTCCGAGAATGAAACCCTAAGTCCTTGGTTTGATAGTAAAGGCACCACCTTCTCCAACAGGCCCGTTGGACCTCTCTATTTTGCGTGGCGGGCTTTGTAACTTGCCCGCCACGGAAAATGCATTTTACATGGCGGTTAATGGTTATTTTTCGTGGCGGGCAACAAATGCCTGCCACACAAAATAAAATTGCATGTGACGGCCGCATTAACCATGACGGGCAAAAGAAGTGCCTCGCCACGGTTAATATTTTGGGGTGGCACGCAAAAATCAATTCGTTACTAGTGATAGCCAGCAATAAAATGGTCCACGGGCGGCGCCTCTCGTAGGGAAGGGGAGAGGACAACACAACACCTTGCATGCGCTTCCGATGGTGGCTTCGGGAGTAGGTCCACCTTCTCCCGATTTGCGCGGGGCCAACACCGGCGAGCGCAAAGATTGTGGTTGGAGGTGAGGATGGAGATGTGCAAGAGCAGGCACACGTTGAGGAGGAGCAGTCCCACCGGCGTCAGCAGGTCCGCCACCGCCTCCTTCATCGCCTTGCCACCGTCGCCTTGGACCGCCCCCCCCCCCGCCCCAAGAGGACCGGGCCGAGAGCGCTGCCTTGGGACACGCCGCCGTAGTAGATCTCGCGCCTCAGGCCCCGGCAGGCAGCCGTCGTGGAACCCACGGGCGGGGCCCGGGATCTCCGCTGCCCACATGGCTCGATTTCGATGGCCGCCAGCCAGGGAGGCCGCACGGAGGGAACCTACCGGATCGGCACCGCCGCCGCCGCCGACATCCTCCCTCCCGCCTAGGAGGAAGTGGGACAAACCCTGAGGCCGTCCACTCCCTTGTTCGATTGCAGCTCCGTGGAGCCTCCCAGAGGCAGTGGCTGCCTGGGGAGATCCTAGTTCGTCAAGCTCCTCCAGAGTTTCCTCTTCAGGGGTAGCCATGGCCTTGAAGGCTTTTATTTTCCGGTGGCTATACAAGAAAGGGAAAAGGAAAAGGAGAAAGAGACCCAAATTTCCCTCGCCCCCGCCATGAGCTCGCCGAAGGGCGGGGGGCGGTAGCGGCGAGATCTGAGAGGGAGAGGTTAGGGACGGGGAGGTTGGAGACGGGGAAGGGGAAGGTTGGGGACGAGAAACAGGAGTACTATGGAGAGCTACTACTCGCTCGCAAGAGCGGGATCTTAATTAATGCTTCAAAGGACATGCATGTTAATTGTCCGATGAATGCATGCATAAATTCACTATGGTTGGCCAAAGAAATATTGTCACAGCTTCGCGTTGAGAAAAGGGGGGCGAAACCCCGGGTGTGCCTTGGGCGGTAGCGCGTCGGCGGGCGGCGCTAGGGGGGAGAGAGAGAGAGAGGGGGGGGAGAGAGAGAGTCCAGCTGTCATTTGCTTGGAACATGGCATCCGCAGATGCCACCGCCTTAGGCCTAGACGGGGAAGGGGCTCAGTCAGGGGCGCAACAATGTCGAGTAGGTGGCAATAGCAGAATCTTCAATGACGCCTCCAATAAGGGCATGACACAAGGTGTGCCATCGCCGCCGCTTCGGATCAAAGCCGATAAGGCTTTCGCCCGCATTCTATACCAACACGGCACACCGGATTTGGATGGCTACCACCATCAGCCGCAATAGGATAAACAACGGCAAGTTCTAGGACACGTTGTCCCAAGGGTGTCGCAGCTGCATCAGCGGTGTCGCGTCCACGTGCGCCACCCTCCCACCTGGGGCGAGACGGCAAGCTGCCGCGCCCCACTCACCGGAGCTGGGTGTGGGGTTACCGATCCGTGCCGCGGTTTTCAGGCGCCGGGCGGCCACCGACACCACCATTGGAGCTCGGGGTAGAAGAGGAGGGGTAGGGGAGGAGATGGAGGCTGCCACGGGTGGCCCTTTGAGGGCGCCGCAGCGGGACGCCGTCAACCGAAGAGTGGCTACGGCGGCCGGGAGGGCGGCGCGGCGCGCACGCCTGCCGGCGGGGTGGGGGGGGGGTCGCCGATATGGTTTTTGTTTCATGACCATCCTTTATCTTTACTTAAGAGCATTGCCTCTCATATTTCGTTTCTTCTGAATACTATAGCACCAGCTGGTGCCTGATGGTGGGCTACATAGAAAAGGATTTTCCTTATTTAATTCAAAGAGAACAAGGACTTTAGACAAAAGGGTTATGTAACGTATGTTGATCGCAAAGGACCTTTTCCCGTACAAAAAACTGAAGACCTTCGTTCTACGTACGTGAGAATAAATTTGGTCAGTGAAAACACTTGAGGTGACGAATCAGCAAAACACAGTCCTATTGATAATGACCAATGAGTCCGAGATAGATGTCGATGGACATGTGGATTCCCATGAATGACACTGACCACACTTCAGAAAAAAACAATAATTGTAGCTCTTTTTCTAGTTAATTTTTCTTAAGTTCGATCAAGTTCATATTAAGGTCATCAATATTTGTAATACAAAATAGATGTAGTATGATATCTTAATGATAAATTTAATAACATTTTTGGATATCATAAATATTTATACCTTTTTTGTATAGACACAAGAAACTAAAAATACTTTAACTCTGTACTATTCTAGAATTATATTATTTTCTTTAGGGGGGGATAATCTCAAACTAAGAAACAACTTAACCTTCTGCATAGTGTTTATAGCTTGTAGCGTCTTGGAAGTTCTAATTCAAGACCCCATGATGTCGGACAACTGCTTGTGAGTGGACTCATGACGACCCCAAGTCAGTCAACATTGATTACGACGCCTGCTCCCCATGCTCTAAACATACTCAAACCCATGAAATGGGGCGGTGACGAAATCCAAATTTGGCAGTATGGCAACAAAAAGGACATGCATGTTTTTTTTTTTTTTTTTTTTTTTTGACAAGAACCACATATTTTATATTAAAGCAGCAATCTTACAAGTTGGCCCTGAACAGAAGCCAGTTACATCAAAGTCCCTGTAGGACTTCCAAATTATATCGGGGCGCAGGTCGTCATTGGGCGGCTGCGACGCCATAGACGCATTGTGTCGTTGGTGCGAAAAGGCCTCGCCAAAGCGTAGGCTTGAAACGGCTGAGGGCGGCTTCATGGAATTGCATCGTCGGCGAATCAAAGATATTGTTGAAGAAGTCGTCGACGGATAGAAGACCGCTGTCCCCAGAGCCGGTGGGAGGCTCGCTGCCGGACTGATGATGGAGGAACTGTATAGGTCATGATGCAGTTTGATTCTTTGCTGCTTGGTAGAAACTAAAAATAAAAAGGAGAAAAAAGACGAAGACAAAAGGGAGCTCTGTGGATGAGGATAGCCAACAATAAAATGGTCCACAGCGGGGCACGCATCGTCTGTAGGGAAGTGGAGAGAACAACATATCACCTTGCATGCGCAACACGTATCAGTTGTGGGCCCCATGTCAGTGGGACCCACCATGTGGCATGAGGTTACTACGAAAAAATCGCTCCAGGCCCCTATACGGAGATTCGGGTGAGCTGCGCGCCGGCGTCGAGACCTTTCCGCCGAACATCGTCGTCGAGGTGGCTTGAGGGCTCCGTGGCTTCCGATGGTGGCTTCCGCTAGTAGGTCCACCTTCTCCTGATTTGCGCTGGGGCAACACCGGCGAGCGCTTCAGCATTGTGGTCGGAGGTGAGGATGGAGATGTGGAAGAGCAGGCACACGTTAAGGAGGAGCAGTCCCACCGGGGTCAGCAGGTCTGCCACCACCTCCTTAATCGCCTTGCCACCGTCACCCTGGATCGCCACCAGTACCCCCAAGAGGACCGCCAAGAGCTTTCCTTGGGACGCACCGTCGTAGTAGATCTGCGCTTGGGTACGTCGTGGAACCCGCGGTCGGGGCTCGGGATCTCCGCTGCCCACATGGCTCGATTTCGATGGCCGCCAGCAGGGAGGCCACACGGAGGGAGCCTACGGGATCGGGCACCGCCTGCCACTCAACATCCTCCTTCTCCTAGGAGGACGTGGGACCGACCCTGAGGCCGTCCGCTCCCTTGTTCGATTGCAGCTCCGTGGAGTCTCCCAGAGGCAGTGGCTGCCTAGGGAGATCCCAGCCATTCAAGCTCGCCCGTAGTTTCCTCTTTAGGGGTAGCCATGGCCTTGAAGGCCTTATTTCCTGGTGGCCATACAAGAAAGGGAAAAGGAAAAGGAGAAAGAGACCCGGCCCTCCCCCCCCTACCACCGACCTAGCTCGCCGAGGGGGCGTGGGGCCGGCGGCGATTCTGAATCCGAGGGAGAGGTTAGGGGCGGGGAGGTTGGACATGGGGAAGGGGAAGGTTTTGGAGACCGGAAACGGGAGTACTATGGAGAGCTACTACTGCGCTCACGAGAGCGAGATCTTAATTAACGCTTCAAAGGACATGCATGTTAATTGTCCGACGAATGCATGGATAAATTCACTATGGTTGGCCAATGAAATATTGTCACACCCAGCGTTGAGGGGGGGGCACACCCAGCCGGCGCGCCGGGCAACGCTTGGCAGCGGCGGCGCTAGGGCTGGTGGGCGCGCTGCGCGGGCGTAGGGGGGGCGACGGCGGTTGGAGCCGGAAGAATGGAAAATACTTCTTTATGGCTTGCCCCTAAGAGATTACTTCCTCCCTATTTATATGGCCCTCCTATGAGACTTGTACCTCAAGCAATCTCTAAAGGTTTCCTTATAAAGTTGGAATACATTTTACAAGCAATCTTATTTATTTTCTAATACAAGATTTCCTTATAGAGTGGAATATCTTCTTCACACCAAAAAGTCTTAATCTTATCCAAACCGAACTCCTGCTTTAATTGCCAAAGAAGTCGTGGAGACCTAGCCGCGGCGGCGGCGTGCGTCGCGCAGCCCCCTGGGGGGCGCGCCAGGCCCAGGGGCCCGCCCCTGCCTGCTGGCTGCGGGCCTCTTGGGCCGGCTCCTCTGGGCCCCATCCTTTGGGGCGTGACAAATATGTCCACTCGATCGGCTGCTTGATTGGTCCAGTGCGGTTAGCCCAGTGAATAGATTTAATTTTGCTCATAATTAATTATGTGGTTGAGAATTTGATTTGGTCAAGGACGTGAAGGTGCCCTTATGTCCACGAGACTTGTCTGCTTGGTACACAGTTGCCCCAGGTATTTCTACAAAGGCCAGATATTGGAGTAGAAAATATTTTCCGTATATATAGAGAGAGTCCAGCTGTCATTTGCTTGGAACGTGGCAACCCAGATGCCACTGTCTTAGTCCTAGACAGGGAAGGGGCTCACTCAGGGGCGCAAACAATGTCGAGCAGGTGGCAGTTGCAGAATCTTCAACGACGCCTCCAATAAAGGCATGACACATGGTGTGCCATCGCCGTCGTTCGGATCAAAGCCAGCTAAGGCTTTTAAGCCCAGATTCTATACCAACATGGCACACGGATTTGGCTGGCTACCACCGCCAGGCTGCAATAGGATACACAACGACAAGTTCTAGGACACGTTGTCCCAAGAGTGTCGCAGCTGCATCAGTGGTGTCCCCCCCCACCCACCCCCCACCCACCGGGGGCGAGGCGGCGGGCTGCCGCGCCCATTGCCGGATCCGGTGCGGGATTACCGGATCCAAGCCGCGGTTTCAGCTTCGCCGGGCGGCCACCTAACACCACCATTGGAGCTCGGGGTAGAAGAGGAGGGGAGGGGAGGAGATGAAGGCTGCCACGGGTGGCCCTTTGAGGGCGCCGCAGAAGGGGACGACGCCGCCGTCCACGGGAGGGCGGCGCGGTAGCACGTCCCCGCCGGGGTGATTGTATTGCCCCGAAGTCGCTTCCTTTGGCGACGACGCGGGGGGGGGTCACTCGATATAGTTTTTCTTTCATGACCATCCTTTATCTTTACTAGCAAATATGCCCGTGCGTTGCAACGGGTGTAACGTCGATAGCAAATCTATTTTGAATAAATTTTAAAGATAAATATCTACGTATACATATGTATTTAAATCCATGCATTTCGATGAAGCCAGAACGATCTACAACTTAGTAAATAGTTTATTTATTTTATGATAGCCATGACATCCATAATCTCGTACTAATGTTGACAACAATATCCAATATCCTATTAATCTTGTATTTTTGTCAAATTTTAGTATAGTATCTCTATAGATTTTCTCTTGTTGCAAAGGAAAAAAATATTTAGATTTCAATATGTCATAACTTTCATTTTAGTTCTATACATGTGTCAATTAAATATCTAATTGCATGAGTTTTTGGTGCCAAAAAAAAAATGATATTATTAGTGTGTGCAAGAAATTACTTTCTATGATGTCAATAACAAAATATTTGGTTGCTATAGATATATAGATATAGATAGCTGGTATTTCCGGTATAGATAACAAAATAAAAAATTATGTGCTGATTTGACCGCATTTGTTTTCCATAATAATCGGACCTATAGATAACAAATTAAAAATTGTGTGCTGTGCTGATTTGACCGCATTTGTTTTCCATACATAATCGGACCTATAGATAACAAAATAAAAATTGTATGCTGATTTGAACCCATTTGTTTTCCATAATAATCGGACCTATAGATAACAAATTAAAAATTGTGTGCTATGCTGACCTGATGAAAATCCTATTAAGGATGTCACGTATTCTTGTATGTCATGACGTATTGTCAAATCACCACCGTCCAGAGTTGCTTCCAGAGTTGCTTGCGATTTGCGAACATAATCGTATTCGATCACGTCTTTGCTTCCGGGATCAAATACTTAGACCCACTTATTTCCGTATTTTCATGTGCTTTCCTAGAGTACGGTATAGATACGGAAGAGAGGTGAAAGAAAACGATGGTGAAAAAAAAGTGGCAGAAATTTCCGTGCTTTAATAGTAGGTATAGATACGGTATAGATACGGAAGAGAGGTGAAAAAAAACGATGGTGAAAAAAAAATGGCAGAAATTTTCGTGCTTTAATAGTAGGTATAGACTTAGCATTGCCTCTCATATTTCGTTTCTTCTGAATACTATAGCACCAGCTGGTGCCTGAAGGTGCGCTATATAGAAAAGGATTTTCCTTATTTAATTCAAAGAGCACAAGGACTTTGGGCGACGACAACACTACTAGACAAAAGGGTTATGTAACGTATGTTGATCGCAAAGGACCTTTTCGCGTACAAATAAAACTGAAGACCTTCGTTCTACGTGAGAATAAATTTGGTCAGTGAAAACACTTGGGGATTGGGGTGACGATCAATCAGCAAAACACAGTCCGATTGATAATGACCAATGAGTCCGAGATAGATGTCGATGAACATGTGGATTCCCATGAACGACACTGACCTCACTTCAGAAAAAAAAAAAAAAAAAAACTTTAATTGTAGCTCTTTTTCTAGTTAATTTTTCTAAAGTTCGATCAAGTTCATATTAAGGTCATCAATATTTGTAATACAAAATAGATGTAGTATGATATATTAATGACAAATTTAATAACACTTTTGGATATCATAAATACTCCCTCCGGGATGGTATTAGAAGTCGTTTTGGACAAGGTTTGGGTCAAACATTGAGAATATAAATCATCAATAACTTTTAAGTTGTTGAGTTTATAAATGTAAAAATTACATGAGTAGATTTGTCTTAAAAAATACTTTGATAAAAGTATACATATATCACATCTCTATAAATATTTTTATAATAATAAGAGGTCAAAGTTGTGTTTTGGAGACCGTGTCGCTGTCCTAAACGACTTCTAATACCATCCCGGAGGGAGTATTTATACCTTTTTGTATAGACTCGATAAACTAAAAATACTTTAACTCTGTACTATCCTAGAATTATATTATTTTCTATAGGAGGGGGTGGATAAACTCAAACTAAGAAACAACTTAACCTTCCTGCTGCATGGTGTTTACAGCCTGTAGCGTCTTGGAAGAACTAATTCAGGACATCCATATGGTGTCGCGACAACTGCTTGTCAGTGGACTCATGACGACCCGAAGTCAGTCAACGTGATTACGACGCCATATATACCGAGTCCAGTTGTGATTGCTTCGATGTTATTCCAAAGGAATAAGCTTTGGAAGGGAGTAATTAGTGTGGCCACGCATATCAATTTTCCGGCCAGGTTTATGCAAAAAAGGAATAAACAAAGCAAGTCCCGCAGATATATATTGTGAATAATGGGTATATATATATATAAAACAGACATTTAACTGTAGTAAAATAATTCATGTCTCAGATACCTAAATTAAGGGTAAAAACATAGTTTTCCACACATTACAAATAAGTTATCATATATTAGTTTATGATGAAAAAATAGATTGTCAGAGCCATAAATAATTAATCAGAGATCATCATTAATTCTTTATCATTGTCAAAATACAGCGACCTCATCAGACAGTTTTTCTTTCCATTAACACCCTATTTCGATCCTTTTATTTGTCCATATATCCTTTTACTTGTCCATGCCCTCATCGATCCATTATTATACATATATGATCCAAGAATTTCAAATAGCAGTGGTTTGCTGCTCACACTGAGTAGATAACAAACTTCCGGTACAGGGTTTTATTCCGGGCTATTTTTGAGCCCAGGACTAGAGATTAGAGAAGGACTTAGTCCCGATTGAACCAAGAACCAAATACCTGTCTCTGCCATTGTCCAGTGCCAAAACATGTGAGGCCAATTGCGGATGGAGACTAAGTCCTTTTTTTTTGCCACTCTGCACTGCAAAGCCATGTTTACCAAATGTTTTTTTTTTTTGCATGTGTTTTTTATTTGGCACTAAGGCAAAGGGGCTCTGTCGAGTGCCCGAAAAAAATACATTCGGCAAAGACGCGGAATCCGGTAGTGCCGGCAGATTGACGTTCTACTTTTTATATAGATTATAAAAGCTTTAGCCCACAAGCAAAGGAGTATCGATCCTAGCCATGGCTACCAAGCAGGGAGGAAACAACCTTCTCCTCCTCAGGCTCAGCCTGTCCTCGTACTACCTGCTCTGTGCTTCCCATGCCGCCACCTCGGTTAGCTTCAGCTACAACTTCTCCAAACCCGGCGTCCTAGCCCATGCCGACCTCACGTACATTTCCAACGCCACGGCCGGCAGCGAACGGATCGACCTGACCAAGAACACGACCTGGAGCACCGGCCGGGTGGCATACGCACAGGCCGTGCCGCTGTGGGACAACAGCACCGGCACCCCCAAGGTCGCCAGCTTCACCTCCAACTTCACCTTCGCCATCACGCCACGCAACAGCACCGCCCAGGGCGACGGCATGGCGTTCTACGTGGGTCCATACCCGCCGACCCTCCCGCAGGACTCCAACGGCGGCTTCCTGGGGCTCTTCAACAACCCCAACAACACGGCCAACGCCTACTTCCCGCCCACCGTCGCTGTGGAGTTCGACGCGTTCAAGAACACCTGGGACCCGGAGAACACGGTGAACCACGTCGGCATCGACGTCAACAGCATCGTCTCCCTCAGATACGCGCCGCTGCCGGAGGGAGCTTCAACGGGACCATGTCGGCGTGGGTGAGGTACGACGCCAACGCGAGCACGCTCTCGACGACGCTGCGGTTCGACGATCTGCCGGAGCTGGGCCTCTACAACGTCAGCGCGATCGTCGACTTCAAGGAAAACGGGCTGCCGCAGCAAGCGGCGGTTGGTTTCTCCGGAGCCACCGGAGATTTCGTCGAGCGCCATCAGATCCTTTCGTGGTCGTTCGAGTCCACTCTTGCCAGCGTCGCCGTTGTCAACACGACCGGCAAGTGCCTCTCCCTGTTTTTACCTTTGTTATTTCTCCTCCTCTTTTCTCTTTATTAGAATTATTAGAAAATCCGCACTTGTATAATTTGGATCTTATGTGATCTGTGAACATTTAAGTGTGTATTTTGCTTCACCGAAATCAAATGCATAAATAAATAAATCAGGGAACCATGTTTACATATCTTGGATTATTTGTGATTTCTCACTGTATATGTATGCCCATATATACGCCAATGATGTGTGTGTTTTATAAAACGGAAAATCTAATATCTCACCCGAGTGGAATTTCGGCGTCGGTCACTCGGTTTTTTGCCGTCCGATCTTGGTGATGGAGTGCAGCAACAAGCCACCGCTTTGGTGCTTTCAGAGGTGGTCAAGTGGTGCAGCTCAACACCAATGACATGTGTGTGTGCATGGCAGTGCTAGTCGTTGGTAGCTGGGAGCGAGTCAACTTTTATGTCACCTGTCTCTTCCTGCCGCTGTCGTAGCAAGTGGCCTCTGTGACTTTGCTTTTGCTTTTCTCACGTACAATCAATTGTGTAGCAGAACATATTACATCTTATTGATCTATATTTCAGTTCAGTACTTTTATTTAGGTGTAAATTCTCAAGGTTTAAATAGCCGGCTATAGCTGCTGGGTAAGGTCATAGCTAAGATATACTCCCTCCGTTTTAAATTATAGTTCGTTTAACTTTTTGACCTCAAATTTGACCACTCGTCTTATCAAAAAAAATTGTGCAAAAACAGTCAAATTTAAGTCATTCTTAAAAACATTTGATAATGAAGCATGTCACAACAAAAGAAGTGATATTTTCCACAAAATTTTGAATAAGACGAGTGTCGATTCCGTTAGATTGGGCGGAATTGACACTGATTGCTGATCGTCGGGCGGTGAGGACGGCGATGGAGGCGACGATCGGCGGCGTGATGACGAGGGCCGATGAAGAACGGCGAGGAAGAAGACGTTGAAGAGGACGTAGCAGCTCCGGGCGATGATGCGAGAGAGGAAGGAAAGGGCGGCGTGGCTGGTGGAGGAGGCGGCCGCCGCCGCCGAGGGAGGGCGCTGCCGGCGGCGGCAGCGGGCGGGCTGCCAGGCGCGGGCGCTACGGCGCGCTGCGGAGGCGCCAGCGGGCGCGGCGGCGGTGGATCAAGGGCGACGTGGCGCTGGGTGGAAGGAGAGAGAGAGAGCCTAGGGCGGGAGAGCTGTTGGGAGTTACCCCTTTAATTTATTTCTTCTGATTCAACTGACACATAAGTCCTTCAGATTTATAGTCCGGGAAGACTTGCATCTTAAGAAATCTCCGATTGATTTCCTATTTTTTCCTATTTTATTTCCTAAATAATCATTACTTAATGGCGGCAGATGACGCGATCACGGTGGGCGGCGGCGGCGGCGGGGCCATTAAGCCGCTACGCTTGGGCCTTGGGCCCTGCTAGCGGCGGCTGCCCCTCCATTGCGGGTCATGACATTTCTCCCCCTTTTTACCGACAAATGTCCTCGCTACCGCTTGTCATTCTCGCACCGTTGTCATTGTTGATGTGCCGGGCGAAGATGGAGACGCCGACCTTTGCCGGCCGCAAACACCCCGTAGTACCTTTGATAAGGCCGTGACGTAGTAGCGATGTTTGCCGAGGAAGACGATCTCCATTGCCGGGCGCCCAAGCCGCTGCTCCCGGTTGGAGCTTGATGGTTCCAGCGATCGCGGCGTAGGTTGTCGCCAATTGCGGTTGCCATTTGATGAAGGATGGGTGCCTCCAAGGTAGTGACGGCCGCCAAGGTAGTAGGTTGATGTGGGTGGTATGTACCTCTTGTCGCCATCGGTGAAGCTCACAAGTCGAGGCTTGCTGAAGATGGAAGCGTCGAAGTCTTGGGCGCAGGTGGATCGCCGCTTTTCCGTAGGGTGCCTCCCGGTGTATTGCAGCCCACGGCTTGTTGGCGAGTCGCATCGACGTAGATGTCGTTGAGGAACAAGGGAGCCAACCGGTATGGCTCGAGTCGCCCCTCGCCGCCAAAGTCGCGTAGTCGACGCCGCGATGGTTGTTGGTGTCGCCGCTGAAGGACATCCCAAAACCGAGAGTGGGGCACCACGGTATGTTGTCTCCGCTTCTCCCGTGGCGCCTTGGTGATGCGGAGGAGCCAAAGAAAGAGGAGTGCCGTTGTCGTCAGTTTGGCAGCTGTGTACCTGATGTTTTGCTTGCGTCGTACTGATGATGTCGGTCTTTGCTGGAGCTACAAATTTGATTGATGGTGTTCTCCACCATTGGCGATGTCGGCCGAATGTCCAGCCAGTGTAGTAGATCGTCGGCGAAGGTCGGCGAAAGTGAACGACCGTCTCCTTTGGTGGCGCCCGGGGCGCCGGTGTTCTCATCGGCCGTGGCGCCCATGTGTGGAATGTCGCGTGGTTGCCAATGTCGAGGTTGGCCGCGAGGATATCGCCGTGGTTGATGTCCTTGTAGTTGTTGTCGATGGTTGGCATGGTGAAGACGTAGTCGACATCGGGGGAACGCCATTGGCGTTGGCATCCTTGAGGACGCCGTTGCCGCTCATGGCGCCCATGGTAGCGCCCTTGTCGCTTGTCGATGTCGCCGATGTCGGAAGCATTGTCACTAGCGGCGTTAATGGCGATGTCGGGGATGTCGTTGACGCCGTCGGGGGTGTCGTTGTTCTCGCCGATGATGCCGGGTCGAAGACGTCTTGGTTGATGACGCCGAGCGACATCGTTGGAGCATGGGTGATAGAGGTAGAAGCTCCTTGTTGAATGGGATGGACTTGCCTGGTGACTGTGGAGCGGGTGATGTCCTGGTCGGCGAAGTTGTTGGCGTTGTTGTTCATGTCGCCGTTGTTGTCCAGGATGTCGTGGACGCCGGGGTTGAGATCGGGCGACGCCGGTGTGTCGACATCGCGACGCCGTTGAGTCGCCCTTGTTGGCACTCCAGATGTTCCCAATGTCAAAGATGATATTGGTAGTGACCGGGAACTTATCTCGTGCCATTGTAGTAGCCGCGTGAGACGTTGGCCTAGTTGAGTAGGCTTTTCGTCGAGCAATTTGGTGGACGCCGGTGGTAGCCTCCCGCTCTCGACCGATCCGATAGCAACACCGGGGCATCCGTGGGGTAGGGCGTGCTCGCGTTTGCAGCGCCGATGATCTTGGAGGGGGTGACATAGGCGGCGCCAGTGAGAGCGACGCCGCCGCCGGCGGCGCCCATGGCGGACGCCGTCGGTGGTGGGGAAGGTGACGTCGTAGGGCGCTGCACGCCGGACAACAAGGCCGCGTGCTGCGGTGTTGCCGCTGTCGCGGGCCACCGGGTCGCCGTGGATATCGATGGGAGCGTTGTTGATGTCGGGAGCGCCATGGCAGCGGCGGCGTTGTTGGCGGCGCCGCGGGTCGTGTCGCCGCTTGTACATCGTCGGCAGATCGCTCATCCAACTTCCGTGAGGGCGGTGAAGGTGGCCCTGATTTCCTCGCGGAGCACGAAACTCGCAAATCTCCATCCGAGCTCCTGGCGATCTTGTGGCTGTCCATCGGATCTTGGCGTTGGTGGTGGTCGGAAGCCGCCGGTGGAATCGCCCCGTCTCCTGATACCACCGCCGATTCCGCCAGATTGGGCCGAAAATTGACACCTGATTGCCGACGCCGGGCGTGAGGACGGCGATGGAGGCGACGATCGGGCGGCGTGATGACGTAGGGCGATGAAGAACGGCGAGGAAGAAGACGCGAAGAGGACGCGGTAGCAGCCCCGGCGATGATGCGAGAGAGGAAGGAAAGGGCGGCGGGCTGGTGGAGGAGGCGGGGGCTGCCGCGCCGAGGGAGGGCGGCGCCGGCGGGTAGCAGGGCGGCGGCCAGGCGCCGCGCTGCGGAGGCGGCCAGCGGGCGCGGCGGCGGTGGATCGGCGGCACACGCGGCGCTGGTGGAAGGAGAGACAAAGCCTAGGGCTGGAGAGCTGTTGGGAGTTACCCCTTTAATTTATTTCTTCTTGATTCAACTGATTAGAAGTCCCTCGTATTTATAGTCCGGGAAGACTTGCATCTTAAGAAATCTCTGATTGGATTTTCTATTTTATTCCTATTTTATTTCCTAAATAATCATTACTTAATGGCGAAGCGAATGACGCGATCACGGTGGGCGGCGGCGGCGTCGTTATCATCAAGCGACGCTGCGCTTGGGCCTTGAGCCCCAAGCGTGGCGGCTGCCCCTCCATTGCGGGTCATGACAACGAGTGGTGAAATTTAGGGTCCAAAAAGTCAAACGACCTACAATTTGGAACGGATTTAGTATCATTTTTCACGCTAAGAAAACTGAAAGGCGCTATTAGCTGGAGAAAGCGGGAGATTGCTGCTAAATGGGACATTTTTAGCTGACGCTAAATTATTGTGGGGCCTGGAAATCGATCACGCGGCCCACTAAAATATGTCACCGCCGGCCTATTGCCTTGCCCATACAGCCAACCCAGGCAAAGAACCTCTATCTCTTGTTCTGTGGCCCATTTTCTCTCTTCTTCTGTTGCACACCGAGCCCACTATAGCTAGTTTGCTAAGCTGTACGAGATTTGTCATTGTATCTGTCGCTTGTTCAGTGTTTATATTAGTTTTTTTTTTAAAAAAAAACATCTAAACGGCTTAGCTGAAGCTATCTCCGGCTATAGCATGCCTTAGCTGTTGTGAAGGGCAAAAGCTAAGAGGCTTAGCCGGAGATTTAAAACTTGGGTAAATTTTGTATTCAGTCGGTCTAAATTGGTTATTGGTAAATAAAATAGTTAGCATTACTGCAATAGGTATTTGATTTCTTTTGTTTTTTTCTTATGTTTTATTTGGTTCCTCGTTGATATTTTTCTAATTTGGATTCCATAGAAATAATTTGGCTATTTTGATTTTTTTTTTTTGTATTTTTTTATCTTTTTATCTTTTGAATTTATGTAATTTGTCTTTCATAAAAATAATCTGATAATTTATTTTAATATGGTCTATTGGATTTGGAACTTACGGTTTTTGCAAATCAAAGTGATTGATGGCTTTAAATCACTCGATTTTGTCTTCTCTGTATAATCGGGTGATTTTTAGCGTTGCCTCGCTCGGGTGACAGGAGATTTGGTATTTATACATCTTTGTTAAATGATGACAGGAATTGAGACATCAAAGACACGAAACATAGGACTAATAGCTGGGCTCGCATCTACGGGGATCATAGTACCAGTGATCATAGCAGCCTGGCTCATCTACACCAAATACCTGAAACCAAAGGTCGCCAACCAAACACAAGGGGCTCCCCTCCACCTGGATGGAGAAATGGACGATGAGTTCGAGATGGGTGCTGGGCCTCGGAGATTCACCTACAACCAACTGTCACAGGCGACGCGAGGTTTCTCCGACGAGGAGAAGCTCGGCGAGGGTGGCTTCGGATCAGTGTACCGCGGATACCTGCAGGATCAAGGGCTCCACGTGGCTATTAAGAAGGTCTCCAAGACGTCGAAGCAGGGGAGGAGAGAGTATGTTTCGGAGGTCACGATCATAAGCCGTCTCAGACATCGCAACCTTGTGCAGCTCGTCGGGTGGTGCCATGACGCCGATGAGCTCCTGCTCGTCTACGAGCTCATGAGCAACGCCAGCCTTGACAAGCATCTCTATAGCACAGACAACATTCTAACATGGCCAGTCAGGTAAGAACTTAATCAGTAAATCGAGGTGGTTGTTTTTGTTTGACAAGTAGTTCTTGGTGTTGCCAAATATTACAAGTCCATTTTTTTTTTTTGGGCGTCGATCAGGTACAACATCATCCTTGGCATGGGCTCTGCGCTCCTGTACCTTCACCAAGAATGGGAGCAGTGCGTGGTGCACAGGGACATCAAGCCAAGCAACGTGATGTTGGATTCGTCGTTCAATGCCAAGCTAGGCGACTTTGGCCTCGCGCGCCTCGTCAACCACAGCCGAGCCGGGCACACCACCTGGCTCGCCGGCACAAAGGGGTACATTGACCCAGAGTGCGTGGTGACCAGCCGCGCCAGCGTCCAGTCCGACGTCTATAGCTTCGGTGTCGTCCTCCTCGAGGTCGCTTGCGGCAGGAAGCCCGTCGTCCTGGAGCTGGAAGAGGAAGACGAGAGCAGAGTGCTCCTCGTGGAGTGGGTCTGGGGACTTTACGGGAGGGGTGAGCTCCTTGATGCGGCGGACCCCGGCTGAAGAATGGCGGTGGCGGCGGGTTCGAGCCGTTGGAGATGGAGAGGGTGCTATGTGTCGGGCTCTGGTGTGTGCATCCGGACTACACGTCCCGGGCATCCATCGGGCAGGCCATGAGCGTGCTCCAGTTCGGGGCCCCATTGCCGGACCTCCCGCCGGAGATGCCAGTGGCCACGTATGGGCCGCCAGTTGCCACGGGTCAGACCTGGTCAAGCACCACGTCGTCGTCGGCAAGTGCCAACAACCGGAGGCCACACGTCGACGAGTAATAACTGGACGACGGAACACTCGTTTGGCTCGTCGTCCAATAGTGGTACCCATGGCGCCCTTTTTTGTCACTTCAAGTTCCAATACGAGGAGTGCAACGCAACTGTTGATTTCCACAGATTGCTTATAGCAGTAATAGGTCCTTGCCACAATATTAATTGCTTACAACCTAGGTGATGCGGCCGCAGCAGAGCACTCCAACCGCGTGTGTACTCGGATCAGTGGACCACGGGAGTACTGCCACTGTACCTGCCTGCGCTGGTTACACACATGATTATAGGCAAAGTGGCTCGGTTAAAAAGCATCCGCCGCAGTAAAAAAAGAAAGTTAGCAAGTTGATTCAAGTACTCCTCCCTGCAAACCTTGAGGAAACATGAATCATGCGTTTCTACAGTTTGATTAGGGACCACATGCAGAGAGGAATCGCATCAAAGATGATTAACCGTTGTCGAAACAACACTGGATATATGTGGAATTAATTGAACAGGAGGCGAATAACATTGCTTGAACCAGAGAGAGTTCCGCTGCCTAGAGAGCTAGGGCCCTGAGCGCGCCTTCGACACCCGCCCACCGGTGATCCAGCGGCCTCGCCAGCGGTGGCCTCTGTCGTACGGTGCCACCCCTATCGTCAAGTGCGCCGGTTTCGGTGATGTATGCAGGGGCTGCTTGCCCCTTGCTAGCGTCCTCGGCGGGCTCTCCCCGGCGGCGATCCGCTTCCATCGCCTCACTGTCATCGGCAGGTGTGTCCCCCCATTCTTTGCCATGGAGATTTCTCCCTCTTCCAGGGCGTCGGGCCTGGCCACCCAGGCTACCATCCATAGTAAACTTTGCAGCGCCCGGTCACGCATTCTTCTTTGGATTCTGCCTCCTTCTTTCCTGGTGGCAGCTTTTGTCCATTGTAAATTTAGGCTTACTGTGACTCGGTGGGCTTCCTCCTGCAAGCGGCCATTGGTGGCTCGCCGTCGTCGCACTTCTTTGTGTCCCAGCTTCGGGGATAGAACATTCCGTTTTGCTAGCTCCTCGAAGCCAGTGCATTCATAGCACAAGACATTACTACTCAAGCTGCTTTTGAAAATGGCATAAGCTTCGGGTAATTTGGCGAAGAAAAAGCTAGTCGGACAAAGAACAGAATTAAAACAGATACAGGTTAAACTAAGTATATTAGGCATAACAAGCATTTCATTCTTGTAGAGTAGATAATTGGATTTTGATTGAGTTATTTTTCTAAGGGAAAAAGCAAAAGAAAAGGTAGATTCCAAATCCTTTTTTCTTCGGACTTTCCCATATAAAGCAATAAATAAAGAGCAGCCGAAGTTAACCTTGCTTCTGGACGGTGTGCTTTCTACCGCCAACAAAAGGAAGGTGCTTTTCTTTTCGCTTCACCTTTCGGTCAGCGTGCTCGTGCCCCGCTTTTCGGTCAGCGTGCCCACTTTGGTACGTCGTTGTACGTCACTTTGGTACGTCGTCGTACGTCAGTTTGGTTTTCGTACCGTTATTTTTCGTACTTCCCTTTCTTCGATGAACCCTTATCTTTGCTTGATAAGGGATTCTTGTTCTAGTGCACCATCTATCTCTGGATCGGGCTCGCCTCCACTATCGTTCGGGTTGATGAAAGCTAGTAGCGTGTTCACCATTTCACCATCAAGGCGTGGGTCACTTTGTCACCAATCTGCATTCCTTCTCGTGCGATGAGTTCAAGGTCTATTTCTTCCTCTAGAGCAATGGCGGCCCCAATTGGAGAGCAGAATTAAAGCTCTATCTACATGAGGAGGAGCAGGCTTGGCGGTCGTTAATTGGGACGCCGCAGCTTCGTAGAGGTGGTCAAAACCCCTGTTCTTACAAGGGCCAATGCCATACCCTTACGCAACCTCTCCGGCATACCGACGGCAAGCATGAGGGCGGCGCCACCGGCGCCAATCGCGGTCCCATTGGTCGAGCAACAAGGAAAAATGGGTCTCCGTTCATGATGCGCCTTGTCTTCCCAAGAACCCCGCCTCGGTTCTGGCGGCTCATTGCAGCAAGGCAGGCCCCCGCAGCAGGTGTCTCTCTCGTCCTCCACCGCCGAGTCAATCTGTAATGAGCCTATTCACGCAATCGCGCTTGCCACTTACCCGGCACATCGCCTCCGCACGCTACAAATTCAAATCCATTTTCAATTCAGCAGCGTTTGCGGCCCAATCATGTGCCACCCGAAGCGGCAACCACCTACAATGTATCCGGGGAGGGGCAGCAAAATCTCTCCAAAAGCCAACCCCGCACGAGCCCATCCAACCGGGTTCGGACTGGGGCGGTAACCCAATTGTCCGATCCCGGTTTTCGGGCTCGTTTTAGGAAATGGCGATGGCTCAAGGGCCTGGGCGTGTCTTTCTCCTCCACCATCGGATGCCTCTCGACCCATTAACCATGCTCGGCCCATTTCACCCGGCTTCGAGGGTGCCGACATTTATGTGGCCACCCACCCCAAGCATTGGCGACTCCACCCGTCCCGCTTCATCTTCCCACCCGTTGCTCCGGTCCCTTCCGTCCAATTGTAGCTCCAAAACCGTCCTCCATTCCCGACCTCAACGCGTTACTCCGCCGGGCGATTCCCCGCCTTTGACATGGTGCTCCAAATACCAATCCCTATCCTTTCATCCCGACCACCAGCCCGCGTACCTCGACGTTCCCAACCGGGCGGTTCATGACACGTCGCGGTGGCTCCACGCCGCCCGCCGCGAGGAACGAGAACCTCACCATCGCCACCTTTGATCCTCTACCGGGTAATGAAATGCACTTCCCGCGGTTAGAAATGTGGTTAGAGATTTTTTGAGAGATGAAAAAAGAGTCAACTACATAAATATCCAACCTACTAGTTTGGGGCAAGCTATGGTCGGCCTACGTGATGCTGTGGTCAGAGATCTGTTAGTGCAGGAAAGTCCCCATGTGTATGATAATGTCATAGTCACTTTCACCAGGCATGATAGGGGTAGAAACTGGAGATTTGCAGAGTTTAATCATGATTGTTGGCTTCTCTTGCTTGACTTCCCCAATGATTACTTGACTGAGCGCCACATACAACATTCAATTGGTGACTTTGCTAGAGTGCTGCTCTTTCATATTCATGAAGGGTTAGATGTTTGGCCTTCTGGTAAGGGCGAGGGTTAAGGACATTGAGCAGTCCCTCGCCCATTGTGTGTGAGGACCTCGACATCATTGGGGGTGAATCATGGATAGTGCAATGCGAAGTCCTCTTGTCTCAAATGACAACCTCGCCACCCCTTGAGGACCCCCTACCGATAACCTCCGTTCAGCCACAGCCACGCCTTTTGATTTCTTTGGTTTGGGACAGCCGGTTAACCATGATCGTGAACATGATGAGCAAGAGGAACAGGGAAGAGGAACAGGTCGAACTAGCAAATTGATCGGGGGAGGCTTGGGATCCCCGGCGAGGCGTAAATCTGGGGTTACAAGCTGCAGCTTGGGCCTGCAAGGGGAGCAGCAAACATCGGCAAATAATCAACCCAAAATTCGGCGGCAAGGTCCCGATGTGGAGATAAATCTCAATGAAATGCCCCGACATTGTACAAGCTAATCTTGATCTGAACCAACCTCCTCTCAATTTGGACTTGGACCCAATCATCATTAACCTAGTGAAAAATGACATCTTTGGGCAGAATGAGCAAGTTCATTACCTTCTTCGCTTGAACAACGAGGTGTACTGATGGAACCTCCAAAGGTAAGTCCGGGGAGGAAGCCGAGCCACGATGATGGAACCGTTGGTGGAGCAGGGATCCCACCCCGCCTCCCCCAAAAATTTCTGGTTGAGGAATTTTCTTCCAATCACCGATGCACCTGGATACCGATGATGATTCAACTCCTCAAGCTCGCTTTGGAACACATACTCAACATTTATCCGAACAACGGGTGTGGAAGAAAATGTGGGGATTCGAATACAAAATGCGAGGGGGAGCCAAATGGAGGGAAACCAGTTTGAGGTTCAGCACTGAATGGCCTGCCTATGGGCCCCCTCCCAGTGGATTTGAATCTCTAAATGTAGCCCACCCACCTCCTCTCCAAATGCCCAACTTATGGAAGCCCGGTTTTGTAGTGGAGGCCCAACTAAAGGCCCAACTTGCTATTCAGGCCCATCAGATTCCGGAGGAGGCAGAAGTTTTTAAGGCCATGGTAGCCGATAACTTTGAAGAAAACTAGGACAACTATTCAGGCCCATCAGATTCCGGAGGAGGCAGAAGTTTTTAAGGCCATGGTAGCCGATAACTTTGAAGAAAACTAGGACAATCTCCATGATCATAACAATAGCCCGCGGCTTGGCCTCAACTCCGAGAACAGAGCTCACATTGACTCGCTTGCTCCCGTGTCGCCAATGCGAGAGGTTACCATACCGGTGGAGTACTTTTTCTCGCCGTCGGATAACCCCTCCAACCTTCACATTTCCATCCCTAGCAGCCGGGGTACATTTCTTTACTATTCAACTGTTGGTTAATGAAAATTTCAACTGGATAAGACAACCGCTAGCTTCAAGGATTGTTGCATGCCTTGGCTCTAATGGGGAGGGGGGCATTGTTTTTTCGGTTCCCTCGGTTTGTCCAGATTTCAACCTCACTTGTTTGTCGTGGGTTAGGAGTTGAGGGTCGTGGTACTAGCAAGCGCCTACCACCAAAGAAAAGAAGTGCGGCTAGAACCGCTATGGTGCAAACTAAGGTAAGAAGGAGCCCCGTAATCAAGGTTAATAACAAAGGTTTCAAACACAATAATTGTTTGGACAAGAACTATCCCCGACTATAACATTAAACCTCCCACCCTCAGAAAAAAGGCTCTTGAAAAGCTTGCAATAAACTTTTTTAAGTTTTAGGAAACTAAAGTCAGTGATGAAATTTTGCAGAGCAAAAGAGCTAGAACTCATCCTATGGCCAGAGCCGTAATCACCGGGGAAGGGACCAATGTGGTTCAGTCTCTAGAAACCCAAGAGGAGGGGCCAAAGAACCAGCTTAGTGTTCCATGCAGTGCTTAATAATGCTTTGGTCATCGAGAGGAGAGCTTCTTTTGCTAGCTGCTTTTTTGCGGCTCCTCTAGAATATGTATTAAGCGGTTTGCATGTAAGGCTTTTTGTCAAAAAAATGTATCAATCTAGTGTTGGGATTGAGAAACTTGGTTCTAGTATGCTTAGGGTGGTACTACCTATTCTCGCAAAAACTTATTTCGGTTTGTTTAAAAGAATCAAGACTCGGTTAGAAAATGGAAAATTACGTGGCTTTGGAATGTGAGGGGGATTAATGCTAGCATAAAGTGGGATTCTATCGTAAATAAAGTAACCTGGCACAATGTGACATAATCTGCTTTTCAAGAAACAAAAAAGATAATTTTGATCGGGCTTTCATCATGAAAAATTCTACCCCTTTCCTTTGATGAATTCTTGTTTGTTCCCTCCATTGGGGCTTCTGGGGGCATTCTAGTGGCTTGGAAAGGCAACATGTTAAGTGCCTCCCTCGTGTCAAATGATGGGCTTCTCGGTTACTATAGATTTCACTTATAAAGCTTGATGGTTCCTCCCGGACCCTTGTGTTAGTTTATGGCCCCTGCCTTCCTGATGGGAGAACTAATTTTTGTAATTGGCTAAAATCTATTGATATGCCTGACCACAAAGACTGGATCATCTTGGGAGATTTCAACCTCTATAGGTATCCTGAAAACAGAAATAAAGAAGGGACATACACCAATATCATGTTTCTATTCAACTCTATCATCAGCCACCTTGGCCTATCTGAAATTGCTCTACAGGGCATAAAGTACACCTGGTCTAATATGCATCCTAATTCACTGCTTGAGAAGCTAGACTAGGTTTTCACCAATAACAGTTGGACATTGTCTTATCCTGAAACTACTTGCAGTGCTCTACCCATGGAGCTCTCCTATCACACTCCTATGGTCATAACTGTCTCAACTGAGATTCCTAAGGTCCATTTGTTCAGATTTGAAAATTTTTGGCTCATGAGGGAAGACTTTCACCAAGTACTGTTGAGCAATTGGCACTGCCCCAACCATATCGTTGGATAAAGGCAAAAAGGCTAACTAGCAAATTCAAGAGCCTCGGGGGGCGCTTAGATCTTGGAGCTCATCAATCTCCAACCTGAAAACTGTCATCAATAATGTCTCTATTACCCTGAAGTTCATAGACACTCCGGAGGAATTCAGAGATTTATGTTTGGATGAATGGAACTTTAGACAGTTGTTGGGGATAAACCGATAAATTTACTAGAGCAACAAAGAATTTGTTGGAAACAGGGGAACCCTAAAGTGGGCACCATTAGGAGATGCAAATACAAAGTTCTTTCATGCAAATGCTACAATAAGGCACGAGAAACAATTACATTACAACCCCCGGTTGACTCTAGTGGCAACTCTCTTTGCTCATTCCGATAAGGATAGGCTTATTTGGGATTCCTTCAAACAAAGATAGGGTCAAAGTGCTTCAGTGACATGGTATTCAACCTTAACACTCTCATCCAGCGAAGAGGACCTCTCTCACACCGGAAGATAAGTTTACTGAGGATGAAATTGCAAATGTTTGTAAAAAACCTTACCTAATAACAAGTCCCTGTGGCCACGATGGCTTTTAATAATGAGTTCACAAAAAAATGTTGGCTGCACATCAAGCAGGATGTCCTTCAGCTATGCTAGGATTTCCAACAGTCTAGAGCATGCTTGCAGAGCATCAGCACCTCCTTCATTACACTCATTCCAAAAAAAACACAATCCAACTTCCATCAATGACTACAGACCTATTTCTCTCCTTAACTCCTCAATGAAAATCATTACCAAGTTACTGGCTAACAGACTTTAGAATGTCATCATTCCCCTTATCCACAGGAATCAATATGGGTTCATTAAATCTAGAACCATTCATGATTGCTTAGCTTAGTCTTATGAGTACCTGCACCTCTGTCACCACTCCAAGAAAGAGATTATCATTCTCAATCTTGACTTTGAAAAGGCCCTTGACAAAATTGAACACCCAGTGTCCTAAGTCTACTTGAAGCAAAAGGCTTCGACCCTCTTTGGCTATCCTAGATCAAGAGCATCCTTGCCTCTGGTACTTCCAAAGTCCTACTTAATGGCACTCCTGGAAAAACCATTCACTGCAGGAAAGGTGTCAGACAAGGGGACCCCCTTTCACCCATTCTCTTTGTTCTGGCTGACCTTCTCCAGAGCATAGTTAACAGAGCCAAAGATTAGGGTATGCTAAGGCTACCCATTCCCCTTCATGCTTCCTCTAATTTCCCAATTACCCAATACGCTAATGATACCCTAATCATCTTGGAGGGAGATGCTCAGCAACTCTTTCTCCTCAAAGCTCTACTATAGTCCTTCCACACCTCCACTTGGCCTCCGTGTCAACTACACACAAGTCCTTCATTGTCCCCATTAATATCGACGGACGTAACAAATCATCTAGCAAGCACCTTCGTTTGCAATTGTGGGATCTCTCCCCTTCACCTACCTTGGGCCCCCTCTTGGCATTACTAGACCCAAGGTACAAGACTACATTCCTCCGATAACGAAATGTGAGCAAAGACTGGTCCCCACCTCCTCCCTTCTCTCCCAGGCTCAAAAACTTGAATTGACAAAAGCAATGTTGTCTCCGCTCTCCCTACATTCTATCTTTGTGGCTTAGCTCTTCCCAAAGGGGCCATCAAGCAGGTTGACAAATACAAAAAGCACTATTTATGAAGAGGCAACTCAAAAAAAAAAGTCCCAAAGCTGCTTGGGAGATGGTATGTGTCTCAAAGGAGGAAGGAGGGACCGGGGGTGCTTGACCTGCAAAAACACAATGAAGCTCATTAATGAAAAATTTGGACAAGTTCTTCAACAAGAAGGACATCCCTTGGGTATCTCTTGTTTTAGGAAAAACATTACCCAAATAACAAGTTGCCTAATCATATAAAAAAAGAGATCATTTTGGTAGAGAGACATTCTAAAGTTATTGAGTAATTACAAGGAATATGCCACAAAGATAAGTGAATAGTGGAACCTCATGTTTTCTCTCGGGTCTCGATAAATGGTCTCTTTCGGACTCTAATGGTTTAGCTCCTAGAACAGCTTCTCATTTGCCAAGCATGAGTCATTGATGTGTGAGCCAATGGGTCATAAACCAAGACCACACACAAACCTGTTCAACTTGCCTCAAACCGAGGCCCATCAAAGAATTCACACTCCTTCGGAGGATCGCTGAAGATCTTATTTCATCTCCGGACAATGACATCCGGTCCACCCTAAATGGACCCTTTGCTTCTTCAAAGGCCTACAAATTTTTAAAAGGCCACTCTCGATCCCCCGTGCTTTCAAGTGGCTCTAGAAAAATTGTTGTCAACCAAAGCATAAAGTCTTTATTTGGCACCCGATGAAAGATAGATTAAGCACTAGAAATATCCTCGAAGGAAAACTATGCACCTCCCATCGTATGATTGTGTGCTCGCACTTTACCCTGAAGAGGAAACAGTTCAACATCTTTTTTTCTAACCCATCAGTTTGCTAAAGAATGCCGGCATAAGATAGGAATTGATATGCGAGGGACAAAAAAACATCTTTCAAGCTATTGATGCCATAAAAGATCAAGCTCGATCGGGCTTCTTCATGACAATAGCAATACTTATATGCTTTGGGCGATTTGGACAATTACGCAATGATCTCATCTTCAAAGGCATACTTGCGCACGTGGTTAGAGCCAAAAAATTTTTAACAAAGAAGTCGAATCCTTTCCCTTAGGGTAAAGGCAAGGTTCGAGTTTCTTTTGATTCATGGATCCAAAGTTTATTGTAATCTTCCTTTGTTTTTTTATCTTCTCCTCTCTTTCTTTTGTCTCTTGATTGGCCTCTGTGCCTTGTAATCTGTTTGTTTGCTGAACCTTTTAATAAAAAGCCCGTAGGGGCGCCATGCCCCTCCGGTTAGATCAAAAAAAAAAACCTAGGTGATGCCGTCACGCGCAAGAGGAGTAATTGGGGCTGAATGGCCGGACTGGTTGCGGTGAGCGCAAAGTCATGACCCCGAACAATATCAGCTATAGCACCGATGCCCAAGGGAGGCGACATAGTGAACTATCATTACCCATTTGGCTTCCAAGGACGACTTCCGATGCTGCTTCCATGGAAACATTGCGGCGGTCCATGAGCTTCTTCACCGATCACCGTGCTCTTCACAAGGTTTGGAATTGTAACTTTCTCTTTTATGAAATATGTGGTTTGTATTCTGAACGAATGAACTTTTCAGACATTACATATAGAACTATTTGGGTCGCTTAGTCAATTCCAGTGATCACTACACGATGGGTTCGGATTTGGGCAATGGTTGTTGTCAAAATAATTTTTTCTACGCATACTTTGTACCTGTCAAATTTTGCTGCTTATATTATCTCGGCAAAACTTTTAGTGTTGGTAAAATAAGAATGTACGTGGATATATAAATCATCCTTGCTGTTTTTTTTTCCGTGAAGCTCATAAGCGAGCCCACACACATCAGCGATCATGCATCTGTGTTAATCACCAGCTGGGAAGTTATGTAAGAGGGTTCCTATTTTCTTCCAAAAATCAAGCACACATACATGGACATTGAGCTACATAACTACTTCAACAACTGTACTGTTTCAAGTGAAAAAATATCTTAAATTCCCACACGTTTTCAATTGAAGGCCTTTTTTTTTTGACAAGGAAACATACTAACATAGATTAACAAAGAGGATGCTGCTAGAACCATTACAAAGTTAATGGTTACAAAAAGGAAGCGCATCCAGAAGAGGGCACACATGAGCATGTGCTGGATTAGCACAAACACCTGAAAATGCTACATCTCCTGCACTAAAGCCTGTTTAGCTAAGTGGTCGGCCATCATGTTGCTTGTTCTTCTAATCCTGCGAAGAGTGGAGCCGGAGGCTTGTAACATGGAGCTGATTCTTTGTGTATGAGGCTTTGATCTGCACTCGGAGGGTTGGACTGGTCCGCCGAAGTTGATGTAGATGACTAACTGTAGATTGTCGGAGAAGTAGTTGACACCGGAGAGCCCAAGCCGTGTGAAGAGGGTTGTGGACAATTCCATGGCCACCGTCTCTGCCATGAAGACCGAGGAGGAGTCCTGTAAAGTTGCCTTGATGAAGCAACTCAACGGTGATGTTGAGTGGTAGTCAACGAAGAAGACACCGATTCCAGCATTTCTGTGATCTTGAACACCAATGGCAAGTGATATGGATGCGTCGTCGTAGAAGCGCGGACCATCAACTGAAGCCGGGAATTGCACCAGCAACCTGTCCACTGTATGTGCATGGGAGCAAGGACTACCTGTGTTTGATCTTGTTGCAGTTCGGTTGCCAGCTAGCTGTGGAGCTTGGTTGTCCGGCTGCTGTTGCCCCTCATCCTCTTCTTGATTTGCACTTGCTTGAATATAAGTCTGCATGTGGGCCTCCGCTGCCCTGTGTACCTGAAAAGAACTCCAAGTTTTCCCCCGAAATCTATTATCATTTCTAGCTTTCCAGATGTACCATAAGATAAACAAAAATCTGAACAAGGTACTGTCAGAGGGGTTGGGAGAGAGGAGTGGAAGAATAATCTGTACACCATCCTCAGAGTGAGTGATGCGTTGGGTTGCAAGGGGAGGATTAGCAGAACCATACCTCAGTTGGTAGGGCACACTGAAAGAACAAATGGGTATCATCTTCTATAGCTCCATAATAGGTGCAATGTTGGTCTATGTGAGCGGAGAACCTACCTGCTCTGTAGAATGGAATTAGATTGAGGGGTAATGCTTCTGGAATCTTGGGTGGGGAGGTGATGGTTCTGTTGTGAGGCAACGTGGGTGTAAACGGTTTTAGTAGTGCAAATACCATCTTCGTGGAATAAATTTTGTCTGTAGCGTAACGTGCGGAATCAGCAAAATACGTTGTCCCTACGACAGGCCAGTCTCGCGTGAATGATAGCGACCAACGGACATGTGCCAGTTACAACCTCCAAAAAAGAATATAATCCTAGCTAAACTTCCTAAAAGTTGATCAAATTTATAGATAAAGGTACTTATATTTGTGATACAAAATAGATGTATTTGAAAATAGAATCTAAGGATAAACCCAAGAGTATACAAGTTTGTCTTTGTCTCTTGGATTTAGAGTCCATCACTTTTTTTCTCTTCTTATTTTCTTTTTAATTTATTTGCTTGCCTTGCCACATCAAATTTCTTTTCACATGGACATGCATTAATAAATGACTATACGTCCAACCGATCGAGCCAGGTGGAGAAATGCTTGTTATAGCGTGGACCCATGACCCCAAGTCAGTCAACGTGATTACGACGCCTCTGGCCTTGGTCTAAACACGTTCTTTTGATCTTTTCTAACCCGTGGAATACTTCTCTTCTAACCCGTGGAATAGGGGTGTTGCCGTCTAGATTTAGCACTGTCAACAAGGACAGTGTGCTGCTGCGTCGGGGGCCCACGGTTTCAGTTCAAAAAACAAGGAGGTGGGAGACGCTTCTGAAAACATAGTGCTAGACAAGATTATTCTGGGCAATCTTGCAATCGAACAGGTCAGCGCCAAAGCTCGCCGACCAGCCTTGGCGGCCACGGCCCGACAGCCCACGGCCTGCTATGAGGCCCTCGACGAGGCCGTGCTGACGCCGGAGCTCGAGGCACGGCGATGCCGGGCGGCGTTCCCGAAGTTAGTGTCGGCATTGCCCCCCCCTCCTCTATTGTGACCCCGGTTGTCGATTCGGCGGCCGGGCCGGCCCGGCCGCAGCGGCCGTCGACACGGCGGTGGTGGCGGTTCGGCGGCGGAAAGAGCCGGCGGCGGGGCGCCGCCCGGCCGGCTAGGGCCGCCCTCATCCGGCTGGGTGCGGGTGGCGGGGGCATTGAGCTCGTCCATGGCGGCGGCGTTGGAGCTCGGGGCGGCAGCGGCCATGGCATCTAGGGTTAGGGGTTAGGGAGAAGAAGAGAGGGGAGGGGGAGGAGAGATACGCGCCCGGTGCCCTAGGGCTCACGGGAGCTCCGTTGAGCCCTAGGGCACCGGGCGGCGGGGCGAGGAAGGCGGCGAGAAGTTGAAGACAACAGGGCGTGCTAGGGCGGGCCTTTTGGTGGGCCGTTGCTGGGCCGCCTAGTCGGCGCCTAGCACGCCCGATTATTCCGCGATTATGCGTTTCCAGCTCACGGAGAGAAAAGCAAAGTGTTTTAAGGGATTATTTCGCTTATTTGGCTTAAAATCTAAGTTAACATGGTTACGACTGCTCTCTAGCTCCCTGCTCTAAACATATTCTAATCATATGAAAAAGTCCAATACAGACTGAAAATGTGTAGTATGCAATTAAGGAGCGTGGAAAAGTCACATTAGACTGCTTGTCAGTGGACTCACGACAGTCAAAGTGATTAGACGCCTCTTTCCGTACAATACACATATTCTACCCCATGAAATGGGGCACTGACATAGAAATTTGGCAGCATGATAGTTCTAGACTCTATGATAGAGTCTGCATTGTGAGTGCCCTAATTGTCATCATATATAACAGACATTTAACTATAGTCAAATAACTCATGTCTCACATAATGTTTCACACATTACAAATAAGTCATCATATATTAGTTTATGATGAAGAAATAGATTGTAGAAGCCATAAATAATTAATAGGATCATCAATCATTATCTTTTTGAAAGATCTGGAGGGCTGGAGCCCCTACAGTGACATATTTTAAAAATATAAAAAGAGAGTATACATGCCAACTAAAACAAGAAAATGGGGGCAACGGAAATCATTATTCTTTATCGTTGTCAACAAGTAGCAACATCATCAGTCTCATGGTGACATAAACCATCAGTGCATCTCTTAAGTTGAACCATGAAACGACCTTCAGAAGATGGAAATGATGATTCATAACCAGTCAACTCTTTCCCTTACTTCCTGCGACCAGTCCACGAGCAAGCCTTGCAGTTCAGTGGGTGCATGTGTAGCCCATATGTCAAGGAAGCGAGCGACCCAGTTTGTTATACGCTCCAACTCCTCATCCTGTCCTTGCAACAGCTTCCTTCTCTTAGCTCCATGACACTTTCGTTGTGTGCTTGGCCTTAAGATGTTTTCTTTTTCAATCTGAATGTATATAGCGCCATGTTTAGACCTCCAAAACATTTGGTAGACTTTCGCTTCCTCATTCTGGCAGAAGTAATCTATTGCTTTTGGCAACATGATCTCCTCAAGTTGACCCAATATAAAATCTGTTTCCAAACAATCTTGCTCCTCACTGTGGATAGCCTCTATTGCAGGAAATTTGTCCACAAACATGTCTTCTGCAGAACCATGTGGTGCAAAGAGATATCTAACTTTCAGATATGGATAATTGTGGAGAGAACCATTATATGCAGGAACCAGGGCTCTCCCTTTTTTGTACTCCGTGAGTGAGACTTGGCACTCAAGACTTACATCAATAACCGGTTCTAGAGAAACATGTGGTAATCCAGATGTGTAGTCTAGCTTGCTGCCATGACAAACCTTGTGGTTATCATGCTTCTTGCAACATAATGGGTTTGGACGAAACAATCTTGTGCCAAGTAAGTGAAGATTGTGCATATATTCATTCTGCTGTGAAGCAACATATGGTACCCATGAGAAGTCATGAGTAGGTAGTTGCATAAGTTCCTTCCTAATATTTTCAACTGTAGACTTGAAAAGAGGGGCAAACAGTTGTAAGCATGCAATTACAATTCCAACTATGTTCGTACTCTCCGAAAGTTGTACTGTTATTGTAAGGAAAAAATCATCATATGGAATATTATGATCTTTCGCATGAAGTAAAGCCTGCCTACTTTGTTCCATGATCTGCAATAATAAATGGTGCCAACTGTAAAAACAAAGGGCATTTGTTTGCCCTAATGATTCTATGTTGTAGCATCTTGCCGGCCTTAAGGTGCCCGATAAGAGGGTCAAAGGGCATGATACAATCGTGGCGTGCCACCAAGTTCTAGTAATCTCAAAAACTCGCTAGCACCATCAACAAACCACTCGAATCTTAGAACAAGAGATTTGTTCAAGTCATTGTTGTCATGGTTAAAGACGTAAGAAACGAATGACCTGGTAGCATGCACAACCCGCTTAGGAAGGAGTAATTACTTACTTCCTTTTCTTTCGCTCATCTTCTAGGATTCTCTGCAAGACATCCGTGCAGCGTGTCATCGCACTCTTGAGCAAAGACTTAAGCTTCCTACGCCAACGCCAACAAGGATGTATCGCTGATATCCCACTGATCAGATGTCCAAGAACAGCCTCCAGCCTGATGTGTGCCATCTCTAGCCTCTCAAGGATTCTGAACTCTATTAAGTTCTGTTTGTCCTCATATTTCTGAAGTAGACCAGACAGGATTTTGCTAACTGACTCCTGAACAACCGCAGAACCGACAATCTCCGCCATTAGGATTCAAGCATCTATTTCCTGATCATGATATTCAACATGTAACAGTATCAATGGGAGATTATGTACATGAACTTTGGATCACAGGCAATGATTTAGCTTAATGGGATGAAGAACCTACGTACCTTTGAATGAATTGCAAGGACATGAATGGTGGACAGGTACCCTGTGTATAGATATGTCTTGAAAGGGAAGAACTTAAACAGAAGACAGTGCAGTCCAAGGCTTCGAGGGGGAAAGTGGTTGTAGACAAGCCTGATAGCAAAGGCTTATGTGTTGTATGGTACGAATCTCTAGCTACTCTGTCGCATGTTTGAATACAGTATTTAACAGGGAATAAGTGGACAAAATTGGAAGAGTAGCATTCAAGTTACCTGGAAAATCAAATGGAGAATCATGTGGTAACAAACAACGGCTGGAAAAGAAGGTCAAATACCGCCTGTGTAGCGCCGGAGCCGGAGCTGGAACGGCACCAAAGGACAGTATAATAAAGATAACAGTCTTTGTCAGTTCATTTCCATGCACAGTAGTCTAATGAACTATTTTCATTTCCAACGGACTACTTTCAAAATATTTGTGATACAAAATAGATGTATTTGAAAATAGAATCTAAGGATAAATCCAAGAGTATACAATTCTGTCTTTGTCTCTTGGATTTAGAGTCCATCACTTTTTTCATTAGGCATCACTACTACAAAAAATCTTTTACAAGGCACTTGCAAAACATTAACGATGGCGGTTATTTAGAAAACCACCACGGTTAATGTCTCTATTAATGTTGACACAAAACTAGGGTTCCACGCCAAGCACAGCGGGAGGGCCTTGGACGCCCACGAAGGTTGCAACCAACCTTGAACCAGCGAGCACCGTAGCGTGATCGACCACAAACGATCAAGAGACCGTTAGGGCCGATGTAGAGCTCGGTGATGGCTGGAAGAAACTCCGAACGCACCTCTGGGAAGACCCGTCGGGAGGATGCATGTGACGGATGCCCTAGGGCTAGCAAGGCTTCCTAGGAAGATAGTAGATGTGTAGAGGGGAAGTTGACCTACAAGCAAGACGATAGTAGATGTGTCTGTCGATTGGATGTAGATGGGATCAAATCGCCATGAACCTCTTTATTATATAGAGGGTGGTCTTACCCTTTCAGAAAACCGTCCTTGGATGTTTCCAAACTCCAAAAAACGACCCAAACACGATTAGGAAAAAGATCGGTTCATGATCGTACGGACACGGCACGCCGCATGTTGACCGGATGCTTTGAATCGGGCCGGCCGACGCCTTCCGTCGCCAACGTCCCCGCCGATTCCCCGAGCTCTGAATCGTGTTGCGGCGCGCGTTGACCGGGCGCTTCGACCAACGCACAACCGGACGTCGCGAATGATGACTGGGCGCTCCGATGGCCGGCGTCCGGTCACTTCTAAAAAGCCCTGGAAACGTGCCCTTTGACCGGACGCACAGTGATTGACGGGCGCTCCGGCCGCCCGGTCCCGGTCACCGAGATGCCCGCTTTTGATCTCCCTCCAAAATTTACCGCGCCTTGTACCTCAAAAATATGACCAAGTCTAGAAATTTGCTATGCCTTAGACCAAGCCAATTTTGGGTGTCAAGATCGTGGCGCTTATAATAATCAGTAATGGTAAAGTCGATTAACCGTGGTGGTTTTTATAAGAAAACCGCCACGGTTAATGGAGCCCGGACTTCCAACCCACTTGACAATGAGCGGCCCATTCAGCCCAATAAGAATGCTCGATGTATATAAGCGAAGGGAGTCAACCCTAACTCATCCCCCCTCTCCACCCCACAGCCGCACACCCATCTCCCTACCCGCTCTCTCACTCCCTGCTCCTCTCTCCCCGAGCACTCTTCTAAAACAAAAATCCGGCACCGCCCCCACCCCTCCCTCACTCTCGCCGCTGCATGCAACGGCTGATGGCATGGCGGCGCCATGTGGCTCGCGTCACATGGAGCTCGCGGTGCGGCGGCGGCAGCGCGCCGGGTCGGTGGCGCTTCGGGCTCGCCCGCTAGACCCCTCGCCACCGGGCCGACGGCACGGCGCGGCGTGGGGCGGATCCCGCCACCGGCGTCGGAACCCGCCGTCCATCGTCAAATCCGGCCCCGGCGGCGGATCTCAGCCAGTGCCGGATCCTCGCTTGTCCAGCGTTGAATCCTAGGCCCGGCGGGGCGGCGTGGGGTTCCTAGCGGCGCGCATCCCGAGGCTCCCGGCGGCGGTGGCACCAAACCCTAATCGGCTCGATGGCCCGGATCTAGGCCCATTGGGGTTTTGGATTGGGTTTTAATTTTTTTTTTTTCTTTATTTATTAACCATGACGGTTTTTGTCCCAAAACCACCACCGCCGTTAATCCTCTCATTTATGGTGACCCTAGCTCGGTGGCGCCGCCACCATTAATAAAAAAAACCGCGACGGTAAAAAACAAAAGAGTGGTAGTGCATGATACTTTATCCTTCTTATTTTATTTTAATTTATTTGCTTGCCTTGCCACATCAAATTTTTTTCAGATGGACATGCATTAATAAATGACCATACATCCAACCGATCGAGCCAGGTGGAGAAATGCTTGTTATAGCGTGGACCCATGACCCAAGTCAGTCAACGTGATTACGACGCCTCTGGCCTTGGTCTAAACACGTTCTATTGATCTTTTCTAACCCGTGGAATTCTCTTCTAACCCGTGGAATAGGGGTGTTGCCGTCTAGATTTAGCACTGTCAACAAGGACGTGTGCTGCGCCGCCGGGGGGCTTTGCCCCACGGTTTCAGTTAAAAAAAAGGACGTGTGCTAGAGGAGGTGAGAGACGCTTCTCAAAACACAGTGCTAGACGAGATTATTCCGCGGTGGCACTTCCAGCTCGCGGAGAGAAAAACAAAGAGTCTGTTCGGCTGCCCTTCTCTCGGCTTGTTTCGAATTATTTTCTCTCACACAATACTTAGATTTTAAGCCAAATAAGCGAAATTTGTTTATTTATTAGCCGTGGCAAGATTATTTTGCTTATTTGGCTTAGAATCTAAGTTAACATGGTTACGATGGCTCTCTAGCTCCCTGCTCTAAACATATTCTAACTCACGGACGGGGCGTTGATTTTTAAATTTTCACCGCTTTGTGGGCCAAACAAATACGGTCACTCGACCTGATTGGCCGAGTATAACTCGGCTCGGTTAGCTGGATGCCCACGATAACTCGATTTGATTGGCTGAGTGCATTGACTCAGATTTGTTGGCCACATGCATATAATCACTCACATTGTTTATCCCAGCAAAAAGATGTACTCGGCTCAAGGCTCAGTGTTATATTTTTGACCTAATTATATATATTGAGAATTTTATTTGATCAAGGATGTGAAACTGCTGTTAGTAACAAACATGCATGTATGGGAGTGTGTGTGGAGTGTACAAAGTTTTTTACCAATCTAGTACGCTGTGTACTGTTGGTCTACGTGTGTATTCCTACAAAGGGAAGACGTACATGTACCTCTGAGGATAAACATAGATCGGCCAAAGGTCATGTAAGTATGGGAAAATACACGTCAGTAAGGGCTCAATCGTCCATGTAGCCCTTGGTCAAAACATGCAGTGGAAAAAGAAGATATAAACAACGAGCCAATTTTGCGCTCTTTATCCTACTCAAAAAAATTGTGCTCTTTATATTAGCTAGACTCGACTAAATTATGAGTCCCACACTTACGCCCTAACTGAATGAAAGTGCAAGAGGTGCAGCTAAGTCATATGAAAAAGTCCAATACAGACTGAAAATATGCAGTATGCAATTAAGGAGCTTGGAAAAGTCACATTAGACTGCTTGTCAGTGGACGCCTCTGTCCGTGCAATACAAATATTCTACCCCATGAAATGGGGCATTGACATAGAAATGTTAAATTTAGCAATGTGAGGGACATGATCGGAATAAGTAGGGCAGTAATTAATTTGGCCATGCATATCAATTTTCCATCCATGTGTAGGCACAGAAAGGGATAAACAAAGCAAGTCCCAAAGATATATATATTGTGAATAATGGGTATTTAACAGACATTTAACTATAGTCAAATAATGTTCCACACATTACAAATAAGTCATCATATATTAGTTTATGATGAAGAAACAGATTGTACAAGCCATAAATAATTACTAATATCATCATTCTCTATCCTTTGTCAAAAAAGTAGCAACCTCACCAGTCTCATGGTGACTTAAACCATCTGGGTATCTTAAGTGGGACCATGAAACGACCTTCAGACGATGGAAATGACGATTCATAACCGGTCAACTCTTTCTTCAGTGAATTACGCGAGCTTCATGCCCTCTTCTAAGTAGTTTTCTCAAAAAAAAAAAGATCAAATGCTGATTGGTAAGCAAGACCATACAGTGTTGCTTTCCTGTAAAACTCCATTTGCATCCTTTTATTTGTCCATCCATTCTTTTACCTGTCCATGTCCCTCATCGATCCACTGTACATATATGATCAAGAATTTCAAACGGCAGTGGTTTGCTGCTCATGTCGTTCCTTTACCTTCTGCGACCAGTCTATGAGCAAGCCTTGCAGTTCAATGGGTGCAAGTGTAGCATATATGTCAAGGAAGCGAGCGACCCAGTTTGTTACACACTCCAACTCCTCATCCTGTCCTTGCAACAGCTTCCTTCTCTTAGCTCCATGACACTTTCGTTGCGTGCTTGGCATTAAGATGTTTTCTCTATCAATCTGAATGTATATATTGCCATGTTTAGACCTCCAGAACATTTGGTAGACTTTCGCTTCCACATTCTGGCAGAAGAAATCTATTGCTTTTGGCAGCATGATCTCCTCAAGTTGTCCAAATATCAAATCTTTATCCAAACAATGTTGCTCCTGACTGTGGATTGCCTCTATTGCAGGAAATTTATCCACAACAAACATGTCATAAGAGCCATGTGGTACAAAGTGGTTTCTTACTTTCAGATATGGATAATTGTGTAGAGAACTTTTACATTCAGGAAATGAGGCTCTCCCTTTTCTCCACTCCGAGAGTGAGACTTCGCACTGAAAACCTACATCAATAACCGGTTCTAGAGAAACATATGGTAATCCAGATGAGTTGTCTAGCTTGCTGCCAACACAAACCTTGTGCTTATCATGCTTCTTGCAACATAATGGGTTTGGACGAAACAATCTTGTGCCAAGTAAGTGAAGATTGTGCATATATTCATTCTGCTGTGAAGCAACATATGGTACCCATGAGAAGTCATGAGTAGGTAGTTGCATAAGTTCCTTCCTAATATTTTCAACCGTAGACTTGAAAAGAGGGGCAAACAGCTGTAAGCATCTAATTACAATTCCAACTATGTCCGTACTCTCCGAAAGCTGTAGTGTTACTGTTAGGAAAAAATTATCATATGGAATATTATGATCTTTCTGCATGAAGTAAAGCCTACCTACTGTTCCATGATCTGCAATAATAAATGGTGCCAATTGTAAAAACAAAGGGCATTTGTTTGCCCTAATGATTCTATGTTGTAGCATCTTGCCAGCAAGAAGGTGCCTGATAAGGGGGTCAAAGGGCATGAGACACCGTGGCGTGCCACCGAGTTCTAGTAATCTCAGAAACTCGCTAGCACCATCAGCAAACCACTCGAATCTTTGAACAACAGATTTGTTCAAGTCGTTGTTGTTATGGTTAAAGACAGAAGAAACGAATGACCTGGTAGCATGCACAACCCGCTTAGGAAGGGAGTAATTACTTACTTCCATTTCTGCGTGTTTTTTCATCTAGGATTCTCTGCGGCATATGTGCAGCGTGTCACTGCACTCTTGAGCAGCACACCTAAGCTTCTTACGCCAACGCAACAAGGATGCATCGGTGATATCCCACTTATCAGATGTCGAAGAATAGCCTCCAGCCTGATGTGTGCCATCTCTAGCCTCTCGAGGTTTCTGAATGCATTTGAGTTCTGTTTGTCCCCATATTTTTGAATCAGACCAGATAGGATTTGGCTAACAGACTCCTGGACAACGGCGGAACCAACAATCTTTGCCATTAGGATAGAAGTACCTGCAAAAATATTCCTTCCTTGTTCAGGATATTCAACATACAGCAGTCCTAATGAGATATTAGATACAAGAACATTGGATCACAGGCAATGATTTAGTTTAAAGGGGGTAAGAACCTACCTTTGATTGAATTTCAGACGTGAATGGTGGACCTATCCTGGTAGCATTGCGTGGCAAGATGAGAACTTAAAGCGAATCTTGGTCAAGAAGTCTCGGTCAACGATAAGCTACCTATTTCATATTGAATGGAATAGTCCAACCGTCATGAAGTTGAGAGGCAACACTCGACGGCAGCAGCAAGCGGCGCCGCCAGGTAAGATAAGAACTTAAACAGAAGACAGTGCTGTCCAAGGCTTTGAAGGGGGAAGTGGTAGACAAGCCTGATAGCAAAGCTTTATGCGTTGTATGGTTGATGCACTCTGTTGCATGTTTGAATGCAGTATTTAACAGGGAATAATTAAGTGGACAAAAGTGGAAGAGTAGCATTCAAGTGACCTGGAAAATGCAAAACAACGACCGGTAAAGAAGGTCAAATACCGCCTGTGTAGCGCAGCCGGCCGGAGCTGGAACGGCACCAAACGACAGTATAATAAAGATAACAGTCTTCGTCAGTTCGTTTCCATGCCACAGTACTCTAATGAACTATTTTCATTTCCAACGGTCTACTTTCAGAGTGATAGTGGCAAGAGCTGTTTAATACACAAAATTAAAAGAGGAAAATAGAGAAGTAGACTAGGAACTTGGAAAAAGTCATGGCAATTTCTGGTAGATGAAGCCAATATATGAGTCTTTGTCATTTCATTATCATGCCAGGCTAGTCTGTTCACCGATGACTAATCAACTCACTAGCATTTTCTCTATATTCTCCTAATTGCTTGATGCCATGTAAATTTGGTTCAACAAACTACTGCTAGAGTGTCAGTGAAAAAGGGCAGTGTATGATAAATTGATACAGAAAATTGCAACTGAGTCGAAAAAGGGACCATATGTGTATAAAATCGAAACTGCAACTGAGGAACAAAAAAAAAGGGGATTATATCTCGGATGAATAAAATGAATCGCAATGCATCAACTATTCAAGTATAAAAAAGGCTACTCTGCTCCTACTGTGGTGGGGACTGGGAGCGAATCCACCGTACCTGGAGGCCTCGAGAGCGCCTCCGCCTGTGGTGGGGAAGGGTGGCGTCGCCTCGGCCGTCCCCTCCGTCAGCCAGCGGCACGCGCAGTGGCTCCTCTCCATGGCGCTCGGCGCCGCAGCCGCGCACGGCGTCCCTCCATCATCCCCGGTCGTCTACCACCTCATCGCCGGTGTGGAGTAGTTGACCAGCTGGTGCCGGCCCAAAAGTCCCCTCAGTTTTGTCTTGGCCCAAGCCCAACGTGTTGGCTCATTTTTTTTTTTTTTTTTTTTTTTTTGTCCACCATTCCTCTCCCAACTTTAGAGAAAATTAGTTTTTCCTCTCTGCACTAAAAAAACTACTCAAACCATCTTCCCACAATTTTTTTAAACCATACTGGTGGCGATTTTGTATTTTGTTTTGTTTATTTATTTTGGCTATTTGAAAAATTATAATAAATCATAAAATAGAAAATCTAATTTTGTTGAACTCCTCCATATGAGTAGCTCTACACATTGAATCTATAATATGGTTAGTATTATTTTCTTATGTAGATTTAGTTTAATATTTTTCTATAATTAATTGGAATAGTTCATAATTGTAGTTTCTATGGTCTAAATATGGTCAAATTTTTATGATCACCTAATAAATGTATGCATAAACCATATTAAAAATTATAGTAAATTGCACGGTAGGTACCTGAACTATTTATTGTTTCCTAGATAGGTACTTCAGATCAACTACAAAAAACGTAACTTCCGGGTACGCGAACTATGCTTTTTGGTGTCCATAGGTACAAACATGGTTACGCAGCGCATAAGCGGTGACGTGGAGCTGCAGCGTGGACAATGGATGCGGGCCCTTTGGCATTTTTGTGATAACCGCCTCCCCCATCTAACTGTCCTCACTCACTCCCTCACCGACCATCGAAGAGAATTCCCTATCGCGCGCCCTACAACGGCAATGGTCGAGCACACGCTACCACCACAATGTTGCTCGCCACAGCGCCATCGCATCCGCCACCACCGCCGACTCTCCCACAGCGACCGCGTGCACCTCCGTCGCGTGGCACCGCCACTTGCGCGCACGCAGCCCGCCGGGCGACTCCGCTTGTGCGCTGGCGACGTCGCCGCCGCCTCGCCCCCACAACAGGGGGTGCTCGCGCCTCCTTTCTCCGCCGCGCATGGCGCTGCCGGCAGCTTGACGCCGCCCTTCCCTCGCAAGCTTCCACCCGCGACGCTGACTGACCGGCGCCGTCGCCGCTGCGTCTTCCGCCGTGGCGGACGCCACTGGCTTGCGCCTTCCCCTCGTCATGCCCCACATGGTTCTAGCGCGCTGCATGACCTGCTACGGCAAGTGCTAGACCTGGACCCATCGGCGCGCCTTAACGTCGATGGAATTGTGGCGCACCTGTGGTTTCGCCATGGCGCAAGCGACGAGGAGATGGGCCGCCTTAAGATGCTTGATGGCGGCAAGGAGAAGGCATGGTTTGGACCGGAGTTGAAGGCGGACGCGGACGATATGGACAGGGAGCCGACCGCATTCTACATCCTCAACTTCTCCCCCGAGTCCGACCTGTCGACGTTGTTTCTAGGCGCCGACAAGGGGAAGGAGCAGGTGTTTGTGACCAAGATAACCGCTGTTGTGCTGGCCCGACTGGAGGCGGCCGGGCGGAAGGTCTTGTACCATGTGCGGGGATGGGAAGAAGGCCACCGCCGTGTACCGGAGGACGGGGACAACGGGCGGTGGCATGGTGGCCCGTAGCCTTTTAGGGTCGCGGGCGCCATGTCCGTGGTGGAGGTAGTGACGAGCGACGGTGGCCGACACGACGCTACTTTGGACGAGAGATGTTTGGAACCGACCTTGAAGCCCCCATTGGGGTGCCGCCGTTAGCTATGGTGGTAGTGTCGGCTTGAGGAGAGAGATTAGGGAAGGAGACGGCGGAGGGGTGAGTAAGGAGAGTCGAGGATTGGGGAGGGGTTTATCATAAAAGTGCCAATGGGGCTGGCATCCTTTGTCCACGCTAGCAGCTCCACGTCAACTACTTGCGCCTGCGTGGCCATGTACGCATACCTTTGGACATCAAAAAGTATAGTTCCAGAAGTTACGTTTTGTAGTTGGTGTATCCGTCTAGGAAACACCAAATAGTTTAGGTATCCACGGTGCAATTTACTCTAAAATTTCATACTCGATGTATCTTGTATAACTTAGTTATAGATTTTTACTAACGCCGTTCCAAATTATAAAATAGTATGTTTTTTACCTCAAGTTTGACCACATATATTTTCAAAAAAAATTGTATAATCACTTTTTTTTTGTCGCGTGCTTTATTAATAAAAAATCTTTACAAATAACTTAAATGTTTTATGTTTGCACAATTTTTTTTAATACGATGAGGTTCAAATTTGGCATAAAAATTCAAATGAATTATAATTTGAATCGAAGGAAGCTATATAACCATGGAACGTCCACTAAGATAAAAAAGCACGATACAGAATTCTCACATACACATTTCTAATTCAGAACATAGTTCTCAACTAAGATCAATATTATACATAAGCTGCTAATGACAATCACATGAGTTCCTCCGTGCTGTAACTCTGCTTCTGCTCGGAGCCTTGACCCAGCAGTTGGAGCATTTGTCCCAAATTTAAGCTCTGAAAGTATGCTTACTTGATCTGTTGTTTTTGACAGATCTGTTCTTGGTCACCGACAGTAAATCCACCCTTTGTTCTTTTCATAGAACACTCCATTCTTTTATAGCTTCTCCAGCTTCCGCTGATGGATCGAATGCTGACATATATGATCAGGCGGTAGTGATGTACTACTTCTGGTTTTCTTTTATTTTCTCATTCCAGTCCATGATCGAACCTTGGAGTTGGATGGGTGCATGTGTAGCCCATAACTCAAGGAATCGAGAGGACCCATATGTCAGGTACTCCAACTCCTCATCCTGTCCTCGCAACAGTTTCCTTCTCTTAGCTCCATGAAACGTTGGTCGTGTGCTTGGCATGAAGATGCTACGTCTCTCAACCTGAATGTATGCAGTGCCATGCCTAGACCTCCAAAAGAATTTGGTAGACTGTAGCCTCCTCATTCTTACAGAAGTACTCTATTGCTTTTGGCAGCATGATCTCCTCAAGTTGTCCCAAGGTAAACACAGTATGCAAAAAACTTTGTTCCTCACTGTAGATTGCCACTATTGCAGAAAACTTATCCACAAGCAACATGTCTTCTGAAGAGCCATGTGGTGCAAAGAGGACTCCAGCTCTCAGATATGGATGATCATATAGAGATCTTTTACATTCGGATAGTGTGGCACTCTGTTTATTGCAGTCTGAGAGCAAGAGTTGGCTCTGCAGACCTACAAGAATAACCGGTTCTATTGAAACAAATGGTTTTCCCAAATGACTTATCTAGGTTGCTACCATGACAGAGATTGCTCTTATCATGCTCCTTGCAACATAATGGGTTTGGGCGAAACCATTGAGTGCCAAATCTATGAGCATTGTCCCAATATTTTTTCTGGTGTGAATCAACATATGGTGCCCACGAGAAGTCTAGAGTAGGTAGTTGCATAAGTTCTGTCCTAATATTTTCAACCGTAGATTTGAAAATAGGGGCAAACAGCTGTAAGCACTGAATTGCAACCCCAACTATGTCTGTACTCTCCGAAAGCTGTAGTGATATAGTAAAGCAAAAATCGTCATCCGGCACATTATGATCTTTTTGCATGAAGCAAAGCATACCTTCTATTCCATGCTCTGCACTAATAAATGGCGCCAACACTAGAAACAAAGGGCATTTGTTTGTCCTAACGATTCTATGTTGTAACATCTTGCCAGCAAGAAGGTGCCCGATAAGAGGGTCGAGGGGCATGAGACACCGTGGGCGTGCCACCAAGCTCTAGTAATCTCGAAAACTCGCTAGCACCATCAGCAAACCACTTTCGAATCTTTGAACAATAGATCTGTTCAATTACGTTGTCATGGTTAAAGACAGAAGAAACGAATGACCTGGTAGCATGCACAACCCGCTTATGAAGGGAGAAATTACTTACTTCCTTCTCTACGTGTTCATCTTCTAGGATCCTCTGCTTCCATTTCTGCAGCGTGTCATCGCACTCTTGAGCAGCAGATTTAAGCTTCCTATGCCAACGCAACAAAGATGTATCGGTGATATCCCACTTATCAGATGTCTCAAGAACAGCCTCCAGCCTGATGTGTGCCATCTCTAGCCTCTCAAGGTTTCTGAATGCATTTGAGTTCTGTTTGTCCCCATATTTTTTTTGAAGACCAGATAGGATTTGGCTAACGGATTCCTGAACAACTGCAGAACCGACAATCTCTGCCATTAGGTTTCAAGCATCTGGAATATCCCTTCCCTGTTCAAGATATTCAACATATATATAACAGTATTGATGAGATATTAGATACACGGACTTTGGATCAAAGGCAATGATTTAGCTTAACGGCAGGAAGAACCTACCTTAGATTGAACTGAATGCTGTCCAAGCTAGGCTTTGAGAAGAGAAAGTGCCAGACAAGCTTGGCAAGGAGGGCTGAGGGTGTTATATATGTGGTTGATGCCCAGTGCAAAGGAAAATCTTGTAAAGTCTTCATCATCTTTGATAAGAATGGTCCCATGTTAGAAATTTTGGTTACAATAGGCGAACATGTTAAGTGGAGACAAGTGGAAGAGTTGCATTGAAGTTTCGTGGAGAATCAGTTGGAGGATGTTATGGCAACAAACAATGACAGGAAAAGCAGATGAAATTATTCCATCCACGCACAGCAGCTATAGACAAAGAACTTGGAAAAGTCATGGCAATTTCTGGTGAATGCAGCCAATATATGAGTCTTTGTCAGTTCATTTTTCAGCCACGCTAGTATGTTGACCGATGACTAATCAACTCACTAGCATTTTCTATTATTGTATTTCAAACATCTCCAGTTCTCCATGTTCCCCCTAATTGCTTGATGCTGTGTAAATTTGGTTCAACAACCTACTTGTAGAGCGTAGAAAAAGGACAGTGTTTGATAAATTGATACACAATATTGCAACTGAGCGTAGAAAAAGGACCAAATTATCTGTATAAAACTGACCCCAAAACTGCAACTGAAGAACAAGAAAAGGGATTATATCTGGGATGAATAAAATGGAACAGAAATAGGACAAACACAGACTAGTTTCTCGTACACAGACCCTCACCCTCCTGCTACGAATCGCAATGCATCAGCTATTCAACTAAGCCAGGCTACTCTGCTCCTGCTACAATCGAAACGGAACAGGGGAGCAAATCTACCGTACCTCGACGCCTCGAGAGCGCCTCCGCGTGTGGTGGGAAAGGCTGCCGTCGCCTCGGCCGTCTCCTCCGTCGACCGGCGGCACGAGCACTTCCGCCTCACCAAGGTGCTCGCCGCCGCAGCCCGCAGCCGCGCACCGCGTCGCTGTCAGCTCACCTCATCGTGGCTGTGGAGTCGAGCAGCTGGGCCCGGCCCAAAGTCCGCTCCGTTTTGTCTTGATCCAAGCCCAACAAGTTGGCTCAATTTGGCCCCGTTGGCTTACAGTGGGACGAGTAGTCTAGTACTTTTTCTAAGAAAAAAAAGTAGTCTAGGAATTATTCCAAATGACCAAGCTTAGCATCTCCAACAGTGCCCAATAATTTTGTCCCAAAACGGTATTGGAATGGAAAAAAACATCGATCTCCAATAGTGTCCAATACTTGACTTCTAAAAACCAAATTTGGGTCCATCTGGAATAATTAGTTGGCCCGTTAGTTGATCTGGGCTGCGATTGCTACTTCTCGCACGACGCTGATGTTGTCGCGGACATCTTCTCCTCGCGGACTTCTCCTCGCCGGGCGGGTAACGCCGTCGTCGCAAGTTCCAGGTGTGTAGCTTCCCAGCCGATCTCCAGGCACAGCCGGCCGGCGGCCATCGATCGTTGGCCATCTACTTTACATCAGCGACGGGTTCATCCTGAACAGGTCCGGCCAACACCCTCCCAACTGTCAATACACGTTCGTGCTTCTTCGATCATTAGCTTTAGGGCAATTGATTTGTACCAGCCTGCTAGGATCCGGTATTGAATTGTCTCATCATCTCAGCTACTTTCATTCAAACGACGGCAATAGAAGATCGATGGACTGCGGCGCGATTTCCTCCGTGTCGCGAACGGAGGAAGGAACGCCCCGCGAACTCGAGTGGCGACGCGAGGGAGGCAACCGCCGCTGCGATAGGGAGCGCTTCGAAGTGGGCTTCCTCGTCCATCTCGCCCACGCCCACCAGCGGCGCCTAGACGGAATCGACTAGCGGCGGCCTCGACGGAATCCACTTGCATGACCGGCGGAAGAAACTTTCCGTATCCCGCGAACTTTCACCGGCCGCGCGCGAACAAGGATACGCGTGGGATAGGAACGCGGCGTGAGTGTGGAAATATACGTGTGGTGGGAGGAATTTTTTCGCGTGCCCAAAGATTGGGAGGTCATATAGGGTACTGTTGGAGTTGCTCTACAAATTGAGCTAGCGATCCAGCTTGGAATTTTCCCAGGTAGTCATTGAAACATCGATGGTGGGTAAACAGGAGTTCAACTTTCAGATATGCATAATCTTGACAGTAAGGACAAAGAGATTATGATTTTGGTGGGAGAAGGCCGCTAGCAAAGTACCCCTCGCGGATCGAAAGAGGCTCAATGGCCTCGTAATATACACATTCTAGAACTTATGTGCATAGAGAGGAATGGACACATTTTCAACAACACTTAAAACAATGTGGTAAGTAGCTATGAGGATCAAAGACGACATTGAAAAAGAGGAAGAGAGCGCTTGGCTAGGAGGGGTTTCTTTTTTCTGAGTGGGCATCCGCCCTTCTGTTGTGCCCAGGGGGCATGTATTATTTCATCTACTTACCTGTACATAAACTTTTTTCTAGGCCAAGCAAAATCATGTTTGGTCTGCTTCATAAATATGAGGACAAATATATGGTAATCCAGATGTGTGGTAGGTGGGAAATTAAAAGAGAAGACTGTGATGTCCAAGTCTTAGAGGGGGGATAAGTGGTAGACAAGCCTCATACAGAGGGCCGAGGTGTCGTGTAGATGATGCTCTCTGCAAGGAAAACTTTTGTCAAGAAGTATTGGTCAATGATGAGAACCTCTCTAGCTATTCTACTACTTCTATAAAGATAAACCCCACTACCTATTTTTCTCAACATGCGAACATTCCACCTCACCAGCCTACTAACACTTTCAATTAAAATTCACTATAACAGAAGCAATTATAATATTCAATAAATCATCCATTAACATGCTATTAGCTATTCACATCAGCGTGGCATGCTGTCCACTACATTAGTTTGTAATAGTTAATCCCTTCCTAAGAATTGCATGAATAGTTTAATCTCATTCGAAATCAATAGTTCCCGCAGCAACACGCGGGGTATGGTCATAGTTAGTTCCATGTTTGAACAGAATAGGCCGACAAGCTTCAAACCAACAGACGAGGATGAGTTGCACTGAAGTCACAGAGACAATGACAGGAAAAGTTGATGGAATAGAGACTAAAAGTAATCCATCCACACACAGCAGTGGACAAGGAACTTGATAGCCAATATATGAGTCTTTTGTCCCACTAGTACCCAAACAATTTTGCGTGGACGGGTGAATCTGGTTTTTGCGTGGCGGGGCATCAGAGTCCGCCACTAACGCGAGGTCACGGTTAATCGCGTGAACTTGCGTGGCGGGCTACTGATGCCCGTCACGTTTAATGAATCCCTCGTGGCGGGCGTGCTGCAAAGGCCCGCCACGGAAAATGTTTTCAAAAAATAAAAAAAAGAAGAAACCCTAGACAGGCCCGCGAGCCCATCCATGGGCCCGCCGAGCCCATCTAGGCCTCGCAACCGCCCCACGCTCGCCGCCGCCGCGGTGAAGAGGGGTCGCGCCGCCGCGGATCTGGCACAGCGCCGCCTGACGCACTGCTGGGCCGGAGGGGGCCCGGGGTGCTCGCCTCGCCGAGCCCGGATCCGGCGCCGGGCCGTCGTCGTCGGGACGTCCGCCACGGTGAGCGCCTGGGCCGTTGGAGGAGGGGGAAGGAGCGCCACGGTGGAGCGCGGGCCATCAAGCCGTCGAGGGCGTCGCTGCGCCGCGGCGGGGAGGGAGGGGGAGGATCCGCACGAGAGGGAGGTGGGGCGGATCCGCGGCGAGGAGCGTCGTGGATCCCTCCGCGGGATCCGGTCGCCGCCACGGAACTGCGTCGCCATCGGTGTCCACCTCGGAAGCTCAGCGCCCGGTGCCGTGTCCGGCCGAGCCCGGGTCCGCCTCGGGCGCTCGACTCGCCTTGGCCGCTCGCCTAGGTCGCCTCGCGCCTTTGAGCTCGCCATGGCCGCCAAGCCGCTGGCGGCCGCCGCCATGGCCGCCTGGATCTGAGAGGAACCGATGAAGTGAGGGAGGGGAGGTGAGGGGACGCGTGATCCGAGAGGAAGTGAGGGTGGGGAGGAGGGAGAGCGCCGATGGGGAGCCGAGCGGCTGGTGCGGTGGAGAGGGAGAGAATGAAGTGAATAAACCCTAACTTCTCTCATTTATACTCGGCCGACTTTGGGCTTGCCTGGCTTATTGGGCCTCGACCATTTTACGTGGCGGGCCTTTTAGGACGCCCCGCCACGAAAAATTTATTTTGCGTGGCGGCACCTTAACACGCCCGCCGCGCAAAAAATTATTTTGCGTGGCGTGGCGCGTTAAGGTGCCCGCCACGCAAAAATCTTTCCCCGCGGACGGGCAAAAACGCCCGCCACGTAAAAAAGCTGGACGTGGCGGGGGTATTTTCCGTGACGGGCAAAAAAGTGCCCACCACGGAAAAGATTTTGCAAGTGCTCGCAAAATCATTTCGTTACTAGTGTCCGTTCATTTTCATGCCACGCTAGTCTGTTGAGTGTTGGCCCATGACTGATCAACTCACTAGCATTTTCTCTTAATTCAAACTTTGCCATGTTCTCCGTAATTGCTTGATGCTGTGTAAATTTGGTCCAACAAACAACTGCCAGAGTGTCAGTGAAAAACGACAGTGTTTGATAAATTGATACACAAAATTGCAACTGAACAGAAAAAAGGACCAAATGTGTATAAAATCGAGACTGCAGCTGAAGAAGAACAAAAACGATTATACCTCGGCTGAAATAAATGGATCAGAAATAGGACAAAGACAGCCTTAGTTCCTCGTAGGATTGTTTGGTCACAGAGCCTCCTGTTACGAATCGCAATGCATCAACTATTCATGTACTACAGGCTTAGAAATTACATGTCTTATCCTATACTTGTATGTCTCGGCTTACAAATGCCTTGCATTATTTTGTCTCACATAATTTAGTAATCCCTAGACAATGCATAGACAGAAATTGGGACTAAGATAAGGTGGTGTGGTATCGTTGCATATTTTGCTAACACAGAACATAGTGCTTCACTACTTTATTACTATGGCTAACAGAATAAAAGACTATTGTCATGTAACTAAGGAACCTTTATGCTATACTATTTCTATCACTGAGGATATCCTTTCTGAAAGATTTTTCCTTTTCTTGATGCAAACTGAATTTCCCTTTCTTTCTGCATCCAGTCCATGACCGGCCGTTGCAGATGGATGGGTGCATGGGTACTCCATAAGTCGAGCAAATGAGCGATCATATGTGTCCGGCTCCAAACCTCCTGTTCCTGTCTTTGAAACACCATTCTTTTTGTAGGTTCCCCAATAGTTCTCCGTGTACCTAAGCTTGTTCTCAATGTGCTCATGCCTGGCCTTTCAACCTGAATGTGTGCATCTCCATGTTTGGACATCCAAACCATTTGGTACACCATCGCTTCAGGATTCTTGCAGAAGTAATCAATGGCCTTTGTTAGCATGACCTCTCCTAGTTGTTGCAAGGTAATGTTGGTATGCAATAGATGTTGATCTCCACCAACTATCTCCCTTGCTTCAGAACTCTTATTCTCTGGTAACATGTCTACAGAAGACAAATGGGGTGCCAAAAAATTCCAGATCTCAGATATGGAGAATCTTGGAGAGACATTATACCTCCAGACAGAGAGGCCTTACGTTTCCTATAAACAGTCCGTGAGACTTGCCACTGAAAACTAAATTCAATTAGAGGTTCTAGCGAAGCATCTGATATTCCTGCCATGTCTTGGTTGCTAAAAGGTTGAGCACAATGCTGATCATGCTACTTGCAACATAACGGGTTTAGGCGAAACCACTGAGTCGAAAAGCTATGAAGATTACCCCAATGTTCGTTCTGGTATGAATAAACATATGGCATCCATGATAGATCTTGAGTAGGTAGTTCAGTAAGTTCTTTGGTAATATTTTCAACTGTAGACTTGACATGAGGGGCAAACAACTGCAAGCTCTTAACTGCAATTCCAACTATGTCTGTACTCTCCGAAAGCTGTACTACCATATTAAAGTAGATATTACCATTTGGTGCAGTGCCGTCTTTCTTTATAAATACCAGGCTAGCCTCTGTTCCATGCTCTTCAGTCCTGAAGGGCGCCAACCATAGTAGTAATGAAGGATTGTTTCCCCGATTGATTTTATGGTGTAGTTCTTTTCCTGCAAAAAGTTCCTGATAAGGGAGCCAAAGGGCATAATGTTATAGTGTGGTGCACCACCAAGCTCTATGAATCTCAGGAATTCACTAGCTCCATCTGCGTACCACTCAAATCGTTTAACAACTGATCTGCTCAACTCTTTGTCGTCGCGGTTAAAGACGGAGAAAACAAATGACTTGGTAGCATGTGCCATCCGTTTGGGAAAGGAGGAATTCATTACCTCCTGTTGCATCTTTTTTTCTTCTTCCAGGATTCTTTGTTTGCCTTTGTGGAGTGTGTCGCCACAATCCTGAGCAGCACGCTTCAGCTTCTTACGCCAATGCAACAAGGATGCGTCAGTGATCTGCCACTTTTCTGATGTCTCAAGAGCAGCCTCAAGCCTGATGTGCGCCATCTCTAGCCTCTCTAAGTGTCTCATTGCATTTGTTTCCTCTTTCTCCTCATATTTTTGAACCAGACCAGATATAATATTACTTAGTGACTCCTGGATGACCACAGAACTGACCAACTCCGCCATTGGGATTCAAGCTTCTGTCACGCTCCTTCCTGGTAAGAAAAACAAATATATAGCAGTGTACGCATAAGAGATCAGAGATAAATGTGGATGCAGGAATCTACCTTGATCAAATTGTATGAAAACTGTGGAGAGCTTTACTGATTAGGAATTTGCCAACTGATCAAATATATAGCAGTATCCCTTCCCTGTTCACGATATTCAACATGTAACAATATCAATGAAAGATTAGATACATGAACTAATGGGAGATACTTTATTTTAACAAATGGGAGGAAGAACGTACCTTTGATTGAATTGCATGGACGTGAATGGTGAACAGCTATATCCTGTGTACAGGGCAAAAAACCCACGGTGTGGTAAGATGGGAACTTAAAGAGAAGACTGGCCGAGGTGTCGTGTAGATGTGGTCTCTGCAAGGGTACCTTTTGTCAAGAAGTAATCGTCAATGATGAGATCGAACCTCTCTGGATAATTATTTCCATGTTTAATTGAACACAACAGATCAAAAGGTATCATTTCGACAGATGTGGAAGAGTTGCACTGAAGTCACAAGCAAGTACAGGAAAAGCTGCTGGAATACAGTCTCAAAATATTCCATCCACACACAACAGTAGACAAAGAAATTGGAAAAGTCATGGCAGTTCATTTTCCAGCCACGTCTGTTGACCGATGACTGATCAACTCACCAGCATTTTCTATTATTTCAAACTTCCCCTAATTGTTTGATGCCGTGTAAATTTGGTGCCAGAATGTCAGTGAAAAATGACAGTGTTTAATAAATTTATACACAAAATTGCAACTGGGTGAAAAAAAAAGACCATATTATCTGTATAAAAGCGAACCAAAACTGGAAATGAGGAACAAAAAAAAGGGATTATATCTCGGATGAATAAAATGGATCAGAAATACGAAAAAAGACAGACTAGTTCCCCGTTGGATTGTTCGATTACAGCCCTTCCTGTTGCGAATTGCAATTGCGATGCATCAACTATTCAATTAATCCAGGACACTCTGCTCCTGCTTCAATCAGAATGGAAAAGGCTGTGGACTCTGTACCGTGAGGTGGGGGACTGGGGAGCAAATCGACCATACCTCGAGGCCTCGAGAGCGCCTCCGCCTGTGGTGGGAAAGGGTGGCGTCGCCTCGGCCGTCCTCTCCGTCGACCCGCGGCACGCGCTCTTCCTCCGCATGGCGGCACCGCGGCCACGCACCGCGTCCCTCTCCATCGCTGCTGCTCCCTTGTCACCTCATCTCCATATTTTTTTTTTTGAGGCGTTACCTCATCTCCATATGGGTGTGGAGGTGACAAGCTGGGCCCGGCCCAAAGTCTGCTCTGTTTTGTCCCGGCCCAAAGTCCGCTCTGTCTTGTCTTGGTCGAAATCCGACAAGTTGGCTCAATTAGGGCCCGTTCGCTTACAGTGCCACGAGTCTAGGAATTATTCTAGGTGACGAAGCTTATAGTAGTACAAATTTAGCTAGCGTTCCAGCTTGGAATTTTTCCATGAAGTCATTTCAGGGGAGCAAATGAAGGCCTTATGTGTTTCCAAAAAAGTATATGTGGAGACCACCAGTATATCTCCTGTTGGATATAAATACCACGGTATCGTAAGATAAACGGTAATGCTAGGGCTAGTACGTCCCTATCATGAGAAAATTCCTCGGACACTCCGCCCGGTCCACCGCTCCCGTGCATTCCTGCTGATTTGTCCGCTCCCGCATTCGCACCCCCCCCTGCCACTCGTTCTCCACCTTCTCCCTCCCGCACTTGCTCATACTCGCTCCCCTCTCCCCCCCGCTTGTGCATGCGAGCTGGCCATCGCCGCATGAGCCAACGCGCCTCGCTCCTATTGTCTCAGGAGCTGCTTGCTCCCTCCGTCCCCTTACCCCTCCACAAGCTCTATCCCTCCCTCTCGCATGTGAGCTCGCTGCGCAGTGCGCGCTCATGCTCCCTTTCCCCTCCTTCCCTCGAGATGAACTACTTAGCTTCGTGGTCGAAAACCTCGGGTCGGCCAACTAAGTGAGAGGTTGCGTTCAACATGAAAAACGAAAGGCTCCAAGATGAGGTCCTTAATCGACATAGACGGGACTAAATGACTCCCAGGGGCCTCCATGTCCTGTAGACTCCATTTTCCCGCTTGGTTACCCTAATTTTATTTTACAAAATACATGGCACAACCATGATCACATATCCACTTGATTCATTGTTTCACCTACCTCTCGCAGGAGACATTATCTCCTGACTTCTACCGCTTAAAGCTTAACAAGGAATTTAAATGATCCTGCACTAAATAGGATATCAGGTAGATATAAGTGGACAAGGATGGAATATATGCATCAAGTGAACAACACCTATAACGTAATGCAATAAACAATATAAAAGGACTAAATTAATTTATTGAGAAAGCATAGGACATAAGAATGCTCGGGGCTTGCCTTTCACCAATGTCGCAGTTTCATGCAACGGCCACTCTAGGATCACCTCTTTCGCCAACTTCGGTACTGCTTGCTGATCCTCCTACTCCTAAGGGTCCTCCTAATCCTCTAGGCACTTCCCCTCGAACTAGCGCAGGCTCACTCCTTACGGTAGACCTATTGCATGCAATGTGTTGCATAAATATAACAAATGCATAACATAAAGCGTAGGTGCAATGTATGCTAACATGTATGCAAGACATGATGACATGAATGATCAAGATCATAAAAATACTAGGACCACATAGCTGGACATTCACCCCAAATGCTCTACTCAAAAACTACAAACATTCACATATCATTTAACTCACAAAGAGTGAGGTGACTAACATCGGCACTCAAACATGTCTAACAACTTAGATAAAGCTACTTAAACAAAGCGAAGCCAACAAAAAAAAAGTTAAATGCAGGAAAAACTGCACGTACAACATACACTACAGAAAATAATTCATATCTAGAGATCCACAACTCCAAATAACTTGCAAGAAGACAATTTAGAAAGCTTATGAAATTGTCTACCAAACATCTTCAATCATCACAGCATGAATCCCAAGCTAACTAGGCCGAAATAACATGAGAACATAATCTGTTCAAGGCAAACAGCAACATGACAAATTTTTCGACCTGGACCACAACAACCGTAACTATCAAACTATTGGAACCAAGACAACCAAATTTTAACAGCAGGTAGATAGACAAGTTATCTATACTTTTGGTATACAACTCAACCACAACAAACATCATCTAGTGGGAGTATTCTACAACCTCCCCAAAACTGTCTAGAATGCATAAAATGAATAATCCAACATCTATAAATACTAGAAAAGCACATTCAAGCCATGGAAAGCATACCACCAACGGATTAGTCATGACCCAGAACCACCAAAACATGAATCACTTGCCACTCAATTAATTTATTACTTGCATTTCTTATTTATATTAGAGCTAAGGCATAATTATGAACATCTAAATAAAAGTACCCAGAAAATACTTTAACAATTATGGCATCTATGACATGCTTCCAGGAACTCACTGTAAAAGTTTCATGGCAAACCAACAAGTATTCTATGAGATATTGAAAATAACAGAAATCACATTGAATAGGAGCATAAATAGGAAATCCTATTTCCATGCATCACAATGCTAAGCTAAAAGGGAAGTTCTATAGGACAGCGATTCGCCCGGCGATGCTATATGGTGCTGAATGTTGGCCTACAAAAAGGCGACATGTCCAAACTAAGTGTGACTGAGATGCGATGTTGCGTTGGTTTTCGCGGGCATACTAGAAGGGATAGAGTTCGAATGAAGATATTCGGGATAGGGTCGGGGTGGCCCCTATCGAGGAGAAATTGATTCAACATCGGTTGAGATGGTTTGGACATGTTCAACGGAGGCCTCCCGAGGCCCGGTGCGTAGTGGAGTTCTAGAGCGGGTAGATAATGTAAAGAGAGGTAGAGGCCCACCTAGACCCGACTTGGGGACGAGGCGGTTAAGCGAGACCTTAAGGAGTGAAATATCTCCAAGGATTTAGCTTTGGATAGGAGCGCTTGGAGGCTAGCTATTAACGTGCCTGAACCATGACTTTGTTTCCTTTTCTATCTACCCTAATCTTTATCCTTTTGTCTTGTGCCTTTCTACGTTCTTTTGTAAATTTGTTTCATATGGGTTTCATCTCTAGCCTACCCCAACTAGCTTGGGACTAAAGGCTATGTTGTTGTTATTGTTGTTGTTGTTGTTGATGCATCACACGCAGCTCATAGTTTTTCCCTGGGGCTTCTCATCTCATAAAAACAGTACTCACCAAAAAAATCACCCTCACAGGACTCATATATTAATTACTAGAATTTACCACAAGATGCCACTAATAAATCTAGTGAAATTCATAATTCTTACATACAAGAACCAAACTGCATGAAAATTTAACCATAACATATTCATAGCATGTAACAGCTTCCATAAAAATTTCAGAGCTAAAAGATCTATAAATCAAGAGATATGAATTTTCCTCGATCATTTGGACCATGCATAAAAGAGATAAATCATCTATATAGAACCTTTAAACGTGGTGAGTCAACATTACTGTACAATAACAGTAAACTACAGTAACGGTCAACGCACGAATCCCGTCCCAGCTCGACCATGAAAACTTTTCTAGATCCTTCCCCGCAGCTGTCCCAGTCTCCACCCAAAAAATCACCGACGTGGCTCTCCAGATTGCCGCCTCCACCCGCCGCACACGCACTACAAACCCCGCCGCCGCGCCCCACGCCACCGCTTGTCACCGCCACCGCAGCCTCCATACCGCACCTTCGCCTCCCCTCGCTCTTGTTAACCCTGAAGCACCGCCGCCAGCGGCGCAGCCAGTCCCGCCACGCCGACCAACCCGACGATTGCGGCGAGCCAGCGGTCCGCCAGATCACAACGCGGCGCTCTGAGGCGCCAACGCGCACCGCTGCTCTTGGTGCGGGGTGGGCCACGGCCCGCCAGGCCACGAGCTGAAGACGACGACGCACGCGGGCACCGGCCGCCGTGAAGACCGCAAGTGTGCACGGAGATCCCGACGTCCCCGACCCAGCGCCAACGCTACGCTGGGCACAGTCCTGCCCGCTGATGCTGCTCTCCCTCTCCGCTTTCTCCTTTCCAGAAAGAAGATAAGGAGAGAGAGAGTAAGGAAGGAGAAGGATAAGCACCGGCACATTTTCCTGGTCAACATGGGAACGATGCAGTGGCCTGCGGCGCATACAACCTGCCTTTTTTTCTTTTTGTTAACAACCTCATACCGTATATTATCGCATACAGTACTGCTTTTTGCAGACCCTCCTTATCTTACACTCTATTATTTTATATTGCTTTAGAAGCTCACACTGCTAATTGTCAATACATCTGCCTATTTAATGGGCTGTTACTCATTGATTTTCCTTGACAACTAATACAAATAACACTGCACTATTCTACTTGACGCCTCACCAATGCAGTTTCATCTGTTGAACACTTTGTGAGATCTGAAAAAAAGTGTAATAGATATATACTGTAGACCACAAATATTATCTCTATAGTTTACCTAGACGTTATATCTACCCGCGCGAAGCGCGGGGGGCTCTGGCTAGTAGCTATTAATTTTACCACAGAACATAGAAAGTTTCATATTTGAATAAAAACTAGACTTCATGAACAACCCCAAAAAATTGGTTCACTCGATTTGGAGCTGTAAAACTCGAGTTATGACTTTACCAAGATCAGCACAAATTCAAGATTTGAATTAAAACACTAAACACTAATGAGTCAATGACAGGCGGGCCCATCTGTCATTGAGACAGAGCAGGGCGGTGCTTTGACCGGCCGTAGCTCGCCGGCGGCGAACTTTCCGGCGACGGGACTGACACCACTAGACTCCTCTCGACGAGACGCGTCTATTGGGATAGGTTAGCGGACGAATCAGACAAATTGTGCCAGCGGCTGCTGTACGTTCCGACGCCGGCAATCTGTACGATTGCTCTGCCGGAGGTGACCAAGACGGCGCGGGTGGGGCATCGACGAAGCTTGTACAGCCTATTTCGAACACATTGCAAGCACAAGGAGAAAGTGAGACGGACCTAGGTGGCCCGACCACGGCGGAGCTCGGTTCCGACGGCCACGGCGTCCGTCAGGACGGAAATCGCGCCAGGAGACCTCACCTTTGGTCGGCTGCCGGTTCTAGCGGGTCTAGGAGATGCGGGAGGTTGCGGTGGACCTGCGTGCGCGGCTGATTTGGAAAAGGTGGAGTGGTGGCGGCGCACGAGCTCGCGGTGGCGGAGCCGCTGCCGTGCGCTGTGCGGCGAGAGGGGCGAGGAGGAGGGAGAGAGTGCGGGCAACGCAGGGCGAGGTGGCGACCTCGCAGCCTTTGCATGCCGCGAGTGGGGCTCTGTCGCGGCGTAAGGCGCCACCTGGGGCCGTCGCGACCAGCTGTCCCGACGCCGGCACCTAACAGCAGTGGGCGGCAGACAGGCCCAGCTCCCCTGTCCAGCAGCCAACGAACAGCCTGAAACTGAAACCCTATCTTACTTGATCTATAACTCTCAAACTAAGCAGAATTAGATCAAACGTAATTGAAAAATTTGTAGAACTACAGGAATAGAACACTTTTGCCAAATTTATCTCGTGCTGGTTCTGCACGGATTTGAATTTATAGGGTCCCGAACAGAGGTACATTGAAACTGAAATGCCACACTAAGAAAAATTCAGAGTTTTAGAAAACAGCAAGGCTAGTCTGAGCTGTGGGCCATGTTTGAGCAAGTTAGGGACATTTTCAAGAGACGACCCAAAAATAACTTTTGTTTCTTAAAAAATTCTATACAAACTTTCTTAAGGGTGCACAATGATAGGGCACAAGGTACCATTTTCCTGCCTAACCCACATACAACCCAAATCTACTCACAGCTTCAGCCATTCGGTTCCCACTAATGGGATGGGAAGCCACACGAGGAACAAGGACCCGGCTTTATGCCCATCGTCATTGGCAAGACTCAGAAGTCTAGGGCGGAGAAGGAGACAACGCTAATGATGACCACCCCTTCCTTTTGTTTTTCTCTTTCTTCTATTCCTTTCCTTTTCTTGACCCTCATGCTCTACCATATGTAACACAACTATCCCCTTCGACTATAAAAGGTGAGGTAGGCTTCCCTAGCAAACCATGAGGACTTAGGCCTTCAAACTCTTGAAGACAGACCTTCACACGTGCACACCCATAGAGCCATGGGAGCCTTACCCTCTATCGATCATTTGTAAACCTCTACTACAGACATGGGAGCATATGAAGAACGATTGGAAAATTCACCATCCTGGGAGGGGGAGGGTAGGGCCATCGGACGAGGGAGGAGGCCAACCTGTCAAAGATATGAATCATGATCATCGGTACAATGTAGAAGAGAGGAAGAAGCTCCAACTCCCACTCTTCTTCTTCTTCTTCTTCTTCTTCCTCTTCTTCTTTCTAATGGAGAGTGAGAGAGGGAAGGATAGAAGAGGGCTTGGCCTCTTCTCCATGGAATTTCGGTGTACCCCTCGGTGCATTGCAGATCTTAGGTGGCCGGAGTGCCGAACTTGTCAGCAGCCACCACGCTTGTACCTCTACAACTTACTTACACTTTGGTAAGAAAGCTTGTGTTCATCTTTCGGCTTATTGTTATTCAAGAATATTATCTTAGCTATCATAAACTTGCGGGATAGACTTGCGGGATAGATAGTCGTACCGTCGGGTCGTAACTCTTGGTGAAGGAACCTATTGACCGGGGAACCTTGATCGACACCAAAAGTTGTGGACGGTAGTGCAAACATGGTGTTTGGACTAACGTTCACCTATCTTTTGCGGCGCACCCCACGGTCGAGGGGGTAGGCGGCTGGGTCATGACAGCCTTGTCCATCCCTTGTAATCCTCCCACGTTCGGGTGTGTTGTAGTGCTAATTCCCGGACACTGCCCGAAGTAATAAGGAGATAACAGCTCAAGAAATCCCTGCCTGAAAACCTAAGCCCATAAAGATACCTCCGGCATCCCTGCAGGTGGAGGTTGGCACACTATACGCCATCCCGAGACCTCCGGCATCCCTGCAAATGCTCTACCTCACAGGGGTCATGAGAGGCGCCTCCATGGCAGCTGCATGGCTTGACAAGCTGTATGTGTGTCCGCCATTCAGCTACCACTTCTCCATCTACTTCGAGCATCTGCACTTCGACTTCTCATTCGACGATGATGCCTTCTTCGTCAATGAGTACCACGACAGGATGGGTCACCTCAGGCTACGTTATGGAGTAGGCGACACTAGACCACCCATTGCGGTGGCCTACCCTTCTACTTGGCGGGCCCGGTTAGCCGACACGTGGACGCGTCGCCTCGTCGAACGGTGGGGAGATGTCATAGTACATACTTGGCCCAGCCTAGAGAGGGCTAGACGTGGCCCAAGCCACCGGCGGCAGCGCCCAAATCGTCGTTATCATCTTCGATTAGGCTTAGGTTTTTGCTTGTGAAGGGGATATTCCACTCTATAAGGAAATCTCAAATTAGGAAAGAAGATAAGAGTTTGCTTGTCAAAGGTATTCCGATCTATAAGGAAACCTTTAGAGAGATTGCTTGCATTACAAGTCCCATAGGAGGGCTATATAAGAAAGGAGGATGTAATCTCATGGGATAAGAAAATAAAGAAAATATTCCCTGCTCCAACTCTTCCACCGCTGCCGCCCCTTGCCTGCCCGCGCGCGCATGCGCCGCCCGCCCCTCTCCACGCCACGCCGCCTCCCCGCCGTCGCCGCCCCTCCCCAAGGCGGCTGTGGTAGTAGAATAGAGCAGGTGACGGGTCAATTCTGTCAGATTCAGCCTACGTGATCACCGGTGACGACGATGAAGAGGGTAGTGTCGGTAGCCGGGTGCTCGGACACACCCACAGGTCGGACCAGCCTTGCCGTTGGCGGCTCTTGGCCACCTGGCTACACGTGCAGGCTACTCAGTAGAGTAGGGTATGTGGACGTCGGCGTCATTCCGGACAAGGATGGCCACAACGCCTTCGGTGGGGTGGCCAGCGAACTACAACAAGCCCACCCGGTCCTAGTGCCGTTCATCCCGCCGAGCCGTGGCCTGGTGGCCACGCGCGCAGGACTGCAATGGCGCACCCCGACCGCCACCGGCGATGGCTGGGAACTCCTCTTTGGGTGCACGGCCACGCGGCTCTTGGCCCGAGGCCGGCTGTCGGGGCCGCCAGGCTCGGCTGGAGTCGGGCCACGCGTTGGCTCGGGAGGAGCCCACAATTCACAAAGCTTCGGGGTGGGCGAGATCATGATCCGCACATGGTCATGGCCATTGGATCCGCCGATCGGACGGTCGCTGCTTTTCTGAGTGACATGGCGCTACGACATGCCAGAGAACGGTCATATATAGAAGACTCGAGAATTTTATTTTGCTTTCCATTAGAGACATCAAAATTTTATATGTTGGCTCATATACGGGGACTACTTTCGACTTTTCATCTGAAGTGCAGTTACAAATATGCTGCCCTATCTCTTGATCATGCCATTTCAACATCTTCCCTTTTTCCTAGGTCCTTGAAAAGTTCTCATGCATTCGGTCAAAGAAAGTTCTCATGCTTGTTCTCTGTGTGCTCATGCAGTCATACTTGCCTTCTCAACCTGAATATGGGCAGCGTCGTGTTTTAATTTCCAAAACATTTTGTAGACTGCCGTTTTATGGTTCTTGCAAAAGTAATCTGTTCCCTTTGGCAGAATGATCTCTTCGAGTTGTCCCAGGGTGAAGTCTCTATGCAAGAAATGCTGCTCCTCATTGTAGATTGCTGGCATTGCTGAGCATTTAGGCTGTCTTCTAAACATTGATGGTGGGTAAATAGGAGTCCAACTTTCAGATATGGAAATTATGCACGCCACGGTGAGAGAAGGCCACTAGTAAAGCGCCCCTGGCTGATTGAAAGAGGTTCAGTGGCCTAGTAACAAATACGTTCTCGAACTTATGGATAGAGGAACATGCACATTTTCAACAACACTTCGGAAACAGTGTGGCTGATAGCTGCGAGGATGAAAGACGACATTGAACAGAGGAAGAGAGTGCTTGGCTAAGAGGGGTGTCTAATTCTGAGTGGGCTTCCGCCTTTCTGTTGTGCCCATGAGGGTGTGAGTTATTTCCTCAACCTACTTATACATAAACTTTTTTCCTCTATCTTAATTGAAATGCAGAACTCCTGTGAAGTTTTATTTTTTTTAGAAAAGAAGACAGTAAGGACCTATGTTGGTTGCAGTCTAAGACTGAGGCATGACCTTATGGTCTCATGTAACAAAATGTTCTCTCCTTAAATGACAGTGAACTGCTCCAGCAAATCATTCGAAGAAAAAGTAAAATGTTTTGAATTCAGTCATATGGTTACACACAAAAACAGCGTTTAAAATGCAGTTGAATCTTACACTTATTTTTACAAGACAATTCGATCTGAAGAATAATACTATATAACCATGAAACGTCCACTATAAAGTCAACTGGATTAATAAATAAATATCACGATTTCCAATTCAGAACACAGTTCACAACTAAGATTATACAGAATTCCCTGACGTTTGGACATTTCCCAATTCAGAACACAGTTCTGTAGTTTTTGACAATCTGTTCTTGATCACCAACAGTAAATTATACATAAGCGGCCATGCCAATATATGATAAAGAGTTTCAGGCAGCAGTTACACATAAAAAATTTCCTCTGTTAAAGCTGTAATGAGGCGACGCTCCGGACCTAGGTCCACCGACCTAGGTCCAAGACCACAATATACCAAGGTCTGTGCAGACTCATATGACCTAAATCCATAGTAATCTAGCACTATAGTCAATACATGACATAATAGGCACAAATATTAATAATGTTGACATATTACAAAATCAAGCATTTATATGGAGGAATAAAATTAGCATTTAAGATAAAATAAACAACAGTGTCCCAAATTCATTCTACAGGTACGATCATTCATATTCTCAAAGAAAACTTTTTTTTGGGTTGTATCAATAGGAAGAAATAGTACAAGTTTGAGGAATCGTTATTATCAAACTAAAAAATCAAAATTCAAGATCCAACGTGAGCAGTGATGAACAAGTACTAGCAGGGGCATCTCTGCATGCGTCAGTACTAACAGAGATTTGGCATTTGGTGTACCTATGGCTCCAAATGAGTAGAACGGTGATCTGTAGTTTTGTCCAGATCTGTTCTTGATCACCAACAGTGGAAATCCACCCTTCGATCTGGAGGGAGTTTCGTGATGACCGAACATGGCTGCCATTCTTTTAAGATGAAACGCTGTGTGTTTGTTGGCGAGTCTGCAAGGAGATGTCCTTTGCGCTGATGGATCCATGCCACCATATTTATGAAATGAAAGAAGAGGGCTTTTTCTAGGCAGCAGTGGTGGGAAAGTACTGGGTATTCAGTGGTCATCTGTTTACTTTCCGCCCCTGCTGCTTTTATCTCCTCATGCATGTCCATGATGGGACCTTGCAGTTGCATGGGTGCATGTTTAACCCAAAACTTAAGGAATCGAGAGGCACAATATGTTAGACCCTCCAACTCCTCATCCTGTCCTTGCAACAGCTTCCTTCTCTTAGCTCCATGAAACGTTGGCCGTGTGCTTCGCATGAAGATGCTTCCTCTCTCAATGACAATGTAAGCAGTGCCATGCCTAGACCTCCAAAGGATTTGGTAGTCTGTAGCTTCTTCATTCTGGCAGAAGTAATTTATTGCTTTTGGCAGCATGATCTCCTCAAGTTGTCCCGAGGGAAAGACAGTATGCAAACAATGTAGCTCCTCACTGTAGATTGACGCCATTGCAGGAAACTTATCCTCAAGCAACACGACATCTGAAGAGACATGTGGTGCAAAGTGGACTCTAGCTCTAAGATATGGAAGATCATGTATTGAACTTCTACATTTGTTCAGTGAAGACCTCTGTTTGTCGCACATCGAGTGTGAGACTTGGCAGTGCAGAGCAACCTGAATAACTGGTTCTAAAGAAACATATGGGTTTCTACCATGACAGAGCGTCATCTTATCTTGCTCCTTGCAACATAATGGGTTTGGGCGAAACCATTGACTGCCAGATCTGTGAGCATAATCCCAATATTTTTTCTGGTGTGAACTAAAATATGGTATCCATGAGAAGTCTTGAGTAGGTAGTTGCATTAGTTCTTTCCTAATACTTTCAACTGTAGACTTGAAAAGAGGGCCAAACAGCTGTAAACACTCAATTGTAACCCCAACTATGTCTGTACTCTCTGAAAGCTGTAGCGATACATTAAAATAAAAATCATCATCTGGGACATTATAACATTTCTTCAGCAAGTAAAGCCTGACTTCTATTCCATGTTCAGCACTAATAAATGGTACCAACACTAAAAACAAACGGTACTTGTTTTCCTGAATGATTCTATGTTGTAGTATCTTGTCTGCAAGAAGGTGCCTGATAAACGGCTCAAAGGGCATGCAACATTGTGGCGTGCCACCAAGCTCTAGTAATCTTAGAAACTCACTCGCACCTTCTGCAAACCACTCAAATCTTTGAACTGTGGATCTGTTCAAGTCATTGTTGTCGTGGTTAAAGATTGAAGAAACGAGTGACCTGGTAGCATGCACAACCCTCTTATGAAGGGAGAAGTTACTTACTTCCTTCGCTACGTGTTCGTCTTCTAGGATTCTCTGCTTCCATTTGTGCAGCGTGTCATGGCACTCTTGAGCAGCAGACTTAAGCTTCCTACGCCAACGCAACAAGGATTTATCAGTGATTTCCCACTTTTTAGACGTCTGAAGAACAGCCTCCAGCCTGATGTGTGCCATCTCTAGCCTCTCAAGGTTCCTGAATGCATTTGAGTTCACTTTCTCCCCATATTTTTGAAGGAGACCAGACAAGATTTGGCTAACTGTCTCCTGGACAACGGCAGAACCAACAATCTTCGCCATTAGAATAGAAGTAGCTGCAAAAATATTCCTTCCGTGTTCAGGATATTCAACACACAACAGTCTTAATGAGATACTAAATACAACAACATTGAATCACAGGTAATGAGATACTAAATACAAGAACCTACCTTTGATTGAATTTCAGACGTGAATGGTGGACATTAGGCTGGAGGCTGTGTAGCACTGTGTGGTAAGATGAGAATTTAAAGAGAAGAATCTTGGTCAACAAGTCTCGGTCAATGATAAGCTACCTATATCATATTGAATGATATGAAGAAATAACAAAAATCGAGGCCAACCGTCATGAAGTTGACAGGCAACACCCGACGTTAGCAGCAGCCGGCGCCGCCAGGCTCACGTAGAGAGCTCACCCAATCCGAATCCGCTCCGTTGCCATCCATTATGTAACTGTTTCTAAAAAATGATATGAAGAAATAATAAAAATCGAGCAGGTAGCAAGTCCATGCACAGCAGACTTATTTGACTTTGAATTTTCCTTTCACAAATCTCATTCGGGGCAGTGCACAACGAACATGGAAAAGTCTTGGCCGCTTCCATTGTCAATGTGCAATTGTACATTTTTATTTTCATCACACGCTACTCAGACTGCTGCCTGAATGCTCGCTACATTCTGCCCCATTTTCCATTGTTTGCATTTGCTGCATTCTAATACACCTAAATTCACATGTGTAATTAAAATTGATCTATATATGGATGGGAGTAGATTATTAGGATTTAGCCAAACAAACTACTTAGTCCATATCCCAAATTGTAAGTCATTCCAAAAATCTTGGGAAGTCAAATCATTTCAAGTTTGACAAAAAATACACAAAAAACAACAAAGATTTATGATATAAAATGAGTACACTATGAAAATATAATTAATTATGAATCTAATGATACTTAGTTGGCATCATAAATGCTATTATTTTATCATATATATAAATTTGATCAAAGTTGAGATGTTTTGACTCTTCAAGATTCTTGAAATGACTCACAATTTGGGATGCAGAAAGTATAATTTAGTTCATGCACCCAAACAAACCTTGCTACTCTGAATGCTGAGCAGCAAGCAGAGGAGACACATTGCTCAACATATATAAACATAGGTTGTGCATCCTTGTGTCAGTGGAGAAATTTTGGTATTTAACCTTACGTTCGTAGCCCCTCAACATTCAACATCCAATTCGCAAGCCTTTTGAAATATAACCACATATGAATTAATTTGATATGTGAGATTACGAATGATTTCCCTTGTTCCAGCTGCCTCTATTCACCTTTAGGACACCGAAAAGACAAGACCGCCCCTCCACCTAAATCCTAATTGATTGATCGAATTCCTTCTCTCCTCTTCGTATCGCGTCGAGACCCTAGACTAGATGTCCATCAGGCCTGCCTGGGCTAACCCGGCACTGCCCAGTGCGAGGCACGACCCGATGGGGGTTGGGCCAGCATGGCTTGTCGTGCCTCCTGGGCCACGACTTTTCGGTCCTCATGCCTCACCAACAGCCCAGGCCGCTCATGGCAATTTTGGCACTAGGCTGGCTCGATAAGCCTGACATCTCCAGTAGGCTGGCCAGCCTAAGGCCCGCGTCATACGAGATCTGAGGAGCATGGTAACACCACCGTCACATCGCAGACTCACAGGGGAGGGAGCAGTCGAGGCTTGGGGAGCATCGCCGCTGCATAGTCGGCAGTGGGAGGAGCTGTCGAGGTCTCGTCATCGTGGCGAAGTGTTGCCGCTTCCATGCATCGTCGCCATCCACGTGGCAGGGAGCTCGAAGATGGGAGAGAGGAGTCGTCAGTCGGGATGTTGGCCGCAGAGACCTTAGCTTCATAGGATGAGGTGGCCGCAGAGTCGCATGATGCACCAGTCGCCACTCAAGACCATGATAGTAAAGGAAGTGTGTCGGCCGACGGGGACGGGAAATAGTGTAGGGTTAACAATAAAATGAAGTTGGTCTCTTAGCATGCCAAGAGTCTGATGTAGTCACCGGGACGTCATCGTGCATGTCGGGCCGTGCTGTGCCAGCTCACGTGCCTTAGTGGCGGCCCAAGAACGGCCTGCTCCACCGTGTCGTGCCAGCTATAGCCCGCTAATCATCGGGCCATGCCATACTTTAGCGATGCCAAAATAGCGTTCTTCATGTCGGGCTGTCGGGCCTCGGGCTTCATGGACATTTATACAAGCTGCTGACCCACTTTCTCCATGGTGGCAAGCCGTCCCTCGCCTGTCTGCCCAACCGCCTTCAAGGCCCATATACGGCCCAGCGTCTAAATCGTTTCGAGGAAGTTGGGACAGGGAGAGTTTGATCTAGCAGCTTGAGCAGGTCCATAATTTGCACTTTTTAATTAGCTTGGCCCAACATGTTGCTAGCATATTTTCACGGCTTCTTTTTACCATTCTTATCTAACAAAGCATTCATCAAGATTCCAAATCTCTCTCTGCTTTGTAAATGCTCGAAGTAAACCAAGAAATACATTTGGATTATATTGTAAGTATATGTTAATCTCCTATTTTTTTTTTTAAAAAAATTATTAACCTCAAGCACTGTTACAACAATTTCGTTACAAATATCTCTGTTAAAATCATGTCTACTTTTGCCTCACATCCCAATTTTGTTTATTCTGCCTCCTCAGCAAAAAAAAACTAGATGGGATGATTTAAATTCTCTTAATCCCTTCGTCCCTATCTTTGTAAGAGTCAATCAATAAATTTCAAGTTCCAGTACACTTATACAAAATAGTATCAACAATAATATTTCCAATTATATGTACTGCAAAAATATACTATAATGTATAAAGAAATTTTATGAAATTTAAAATTGGTCCACTCTCAAAAAACAAGATAGAGGAAGTACCTTAGAGCTCACAGGTGTGAGTGGGCATCAAATCGACAATTATTGCCCCTGATAGCAGCTGAAATCAAATAAATAAAAGACAATGTTTACACACTACTAGACTTAGGCTCTTTGCTGAGTGCCACACTCAACAAAGGCCACTCGGCAAAAAAAGTGTCGGCACATGCCTCTTTGCTGAGTGTCTCTTGTCGAGTACTCAGCAAAGGCTTTGCCAAGTGACACAAAACACTCCAAAAATACACTTGACAAAGAGTAAATCGAAAAAGCCCACGATCTGCAACTTTCATTTTTCTGGGAACTAATAGATTTATACATATAACGTTACGTACATAGTGAACCATGTAACGTCCACTATAAGACACAGATGGTGATTAATAAACACCATGATACAGAATGCTCACAAGCATTCCTAATTCAGAACAAAGTTATCAACTAAGATCAACATTTTTTTAATATTCTAAACAAGTCACTAGTGTAGTGGGTAACACAAAAATTCCTCCGTGCTGTAACTCTGTCCCAAATTCGAGATATCAGAAAATATGTGTACTCTGTTCTCTTGACATACCAGTTCTTGGTCATGAACAGTAAATCCGCACTTTGATCCTTTCATCGCACACTCTATTCTTTTATTTCTTCATGGTTTGCTGATCGATCTGTGGTAGATATCTGATCAAGAATTTCAGGCAGCACAGATCCGCTGCCTGTGTTTTCACCTTTGTGTTGGATGGATGCATGAGAAGTCAATAAGTCAAGAAAACGAGAGACACAATATGTCAGGCACTCCTCATCCGGATCTTGTAACAGCTTCCTTCTCTTAGGCCTATGCAATGTTCGCCGTGTGCTTGGCATCAAGATGCTTTCCCTTTCAACCTGAATGTGTGCAGTGCCATGCTTAGACCTCCAAAGCATTTGGTAGACTGTAGCCTCCTCATTCTTGCAGAAGAAATCTTTTGCTTTTGGCAGCATGATCTGCTGAAGTTGTCCCAAGGTAAATACAGTAGTATGCAAACAATGTTGCTCTTCAAAGCTGGTTGCCGCTATTGCAGGAAACTTATCCGCAGGCAACATGTCTTCTGAAGAGCCATGTGGTGCGAAGAGGACTCCAGCTCTCTGATAAGGACGATCAGATAGAGAACCTCTAGATTTGGACAGTGAAGACCTCTGTTTGTCGAACTCTGAGAGTGAGACTTGGCACCACAGACCTACATAAATAACCGGTTCTACAAAATATGGTAATCCAGATGACTTGTCTAGCTTGCTACTATGACAAGCGTTGTGCGTATAATGCTTCTTGCAACATAATGGGTTTGGACGAAACCATTGACTGCCAAATCTGTGAACATTGTCCCAATAGTTTTTCTGGTGTGACTCAACATATGGTACCCACGAGAAGTCTTGGGTAGATAGTTCGATAAGGCTTTCCCTAACATTTTCAACTGTAGACATGAAAAGAGGGGCAAATAGCTGTAAGCACTGAATTGCAACCCCAACTATGTCCGTACTCTCGAGAAAGTTGTAGTGTTATAGTGAAGACAAAATCATCATCCGGCACATTAGGATCTTTTTGCATGAAGTAAAGCCTAGCTTGAGTTCCATGCTCTGCACTAAAAAATGGCGCCAACTGTAAGAGCAAAGGGCATTTGTTTTCCCTAATGATTCTATGTTGTAGTATCTTGCCACCAAGAAGGTGCCTGATAAAAGGCTCAAAGGGCATGCAACACTGTGGCATGCCACCAAGCTCTAGTAATCTTAGAAACTCACTCGCACCATCTGCAAACCACTCAAATCTTTGAACTGTGGATCTGTTCAAGTCATTGTTGTCGTGGTTAAAGATAGAAGAAACGAGTGATCTGGTAGCAGGCACAACCCTCTTATGAAGGGAGAAATTACTTACTTCCTTGTCTATGTGTTCATCTTCTAGGATTCTCTGCTTCCATTTTTGCAGGGTGTCATCGCACTCTTGAGCAGCAGACTTAAGCTTCCTACGCCAACGTACCAAGGATTTATTAGTGATATCCCACTTATTCGATATCTGAAGGACAGCCTCCAGTCTGATGTGTGCCATCTCTAGCCTCTCAAGGTTTCGAACGCATTTGAGTTGTGTTTCTCCCCATATTTTTGAAGCGCACCCAGCAGGATTTGGCTAACTGTCTCCTCGACAACGGCAGAACCAACAACCTTTGCCATTAGGACAGAAGTACCTACAAAATATTCCTTGCGTGTTCAGGATGTTCAACATACAACAGTCCTAATGAGATACTAGTTGAACGCCCGTGCGTTGCTACGGGATAACTAAATTTTATATAAAAAACATGGATCGCATGATAAGATAACAATACTATGAAATTAAATAATGATATTAAAATGATATTTAATCCAAACAAGTTTTCATGTTAGTAATGAAACACAAGCTTACAAAGAGATTGTCAACCACATATATATAACATTAGCTGGTTTATTTGGGAAACGATGCTGCACATTTGAGTCACGACTAATGACCAAGCCACTCTAGCAATGGAACAACCAATAAAGACTGGGAAGTTGACTGAAGCTAAATACAAGATCCGAACTATACCTAACAACTGTAATCCTGAAAGTCATACAAAGTATCTTTCCTCGGCTACTGAAATGCTTAGTGAACTTGAGTTGCAATCATTCCCTTTTCTCATAACTCAATGTTTTGCAAACAGACAAAATTCATGAGTGCTCAATGATGGAAAACAGTAAATAATGTTGTGATTTAAAGATTCTATAACAACAGGAAAGATAATAAACAAATGATAGAATGGAACAATATGAATCCTTAACAAAAATATCATTGCTTCATAAAGTGTGCATTCAAAAAAATCATTTTGCCACAACTGCTTGTTGCACCTACTGATCCTTTCCGCCTAGCAACATGACCCATAAGCTTGGTGTCCTTAAACCAGTCAGTCACTATGAGCTCCATAAGGCACTTCCCTGATGGTACCTGCAGTGTCAAATGATAAAATAGTATGCACTTGATTGCCTGCTAGGATTTTTAGAAGAGAAACCAAATTGTTACTTGAACACATGGACCTTTCATGTGGAAAGTTTAGGTACTGGCCAACAGTTATGACTTTTCTCGTTTGTAAAACAACTTTCCAGATGCCCATATCCTTCGATCTATGATGTACAGAAGAATGGAAACTGCATGTGAGAACCATCAATTAAAAGCAACCCGCCATGGATGTGAAAATAAGCAAAGCATAGTAAAAAAACAAAATCCTATTTCTGACCCTGCATATTCACACAAAACATACGAAACATTTTATTTTTAGTACGTAGTTCTTGCATTTAACTGGATAAAAAAAAAATGAAATGAGAATATTTTCATATTCTGCTGTCATTTTTGGTCTCCAACTTCCAGGATATTGTTAACTTAAACAATAAGCTAAATCAGGCTGAAAATGCTGGTGGAAGGAGGGAAACTGCTAGGGTTGTAGTAGATAAAGAGGTGGTTTGTGAACAGGCAAGATTAAGTGACAAGAATCTCCATTGCATGAAAAAACCCTCTAAATGTCTACCAAACGGCCATGTTTCAGAATTGCCCCCAAATGTAGCCAAACGTCCTGTTATTGAACAATGCAAATTTGATGGATTTGGTCATGATTGTGTAGCAACTACTGCAGCAGGAATTTCAAGCCATGGTGAACAGCAGAAAGTAGCAACACCGACAGGCAACTTGATTTCCTATGTTCCCTCTCACACATGTAGTCCACTATAGCAGGAATGTTGAAAAGAAATGCTTAACAATACTGGAGTGTTGAAAACAAAATTCTCAAACACTCATTACTTGTGAACTGATAGAAAGCAACTAACAACCCTAAACTAAAAATGCAGAGAGGCACTGAATTTGGAATTTTTTTACAAAAGCTCTAACAAGCAGTATGATAACATCTATTTTATTTACCTCATTACAGGCATTGCTTTGGCCGGATTTGAAAACAAACCAAAGCAGATGTTGAAGTGAGCTTTTGTTAACAAGCAGTATGCAACAATGTAGTGACTGAACTGTTTTATTTACCTCCATCACAGCGTCATGCAGTAGGTGCCGGTAGGCAGACATGGAGCCAGTGGGACTGAGTTTAGCGACGCGGCGACGCCAAAGGGTCACTGCAGGAACATCACACCCTTTATGATTATGCTTCCCATCTCCAATGCAGTAATTATCACACTTGAAATTATTCTATTTTCAGTGCATAAATAACGAAATAAGTGTATTCCTTAGAGCTTAAATTGTCGAATGACATTAGATTTAATTTTAACATGTTGTGCCTAGAAAAGTGAAAGATATCACAACCCTCCAGCAACCATAATTTTTTTTATACAACCACTAATAGTATTGGCACCATGGGGTTGAGGCGCTAAGCCTGCAGTTGTACCTGGCACCTGAACACCAGTTAGGAAGTAGAAATTCAGAAACACAGTCAACACCAATTATCCATGACAATGCGGGAACATTTGATACAATACAACAGCCTGGCTCATACAGGATCTATCTATTGGCTCAGAAATAGGATATGATTCTTTATTCAGGAAAAAACATACATATGATTCAAACTATGGGCCTGCAAATATAAACAAATAGAGGATTAAAAATTCTTCAAATTTCAGCTGAACATTCAGTCATGTTAAAAAACCATAACTGTAGTTCTGCAACTAATTTTCAGTTTACTGACAGAAAGCTAACACACATGTAAAAGCTATCACATTAGCAACCACCAGTTAGCCATTCAGTGATGTTAAAAAAACCATAACTGCACCTAATTTTCACTTGACTGGCTGATGGGCTCTTTCATCAGTTTTCATGTACAGATAGAAAACACCTGTATAACCATTTAAGGAGGAAAATAACATGATAACATCAGGATCACATATTTCGCAACAGAAGAAGTTTTTGAAAATTTGGTACAACGCTCTTCAAGTTTAATATTTCTAATCTAAATTTGCAAACTGGATCTTAACGTGCAATAAAAAAAAAGGAATGAAATGCTATCTTTGCAAGGAGATAAACATTACAGCATAGTAACTGAAAGCTTGTCAGTCCTCACCTGGCTCGAAATAGCTACGACATGGTCATCAATTCATCATGGAATCTTTACCAACGCCACGGTAGATGACCAACACGGAGTGCCGCACGACCACGAGCAGCTTCGCTGGTGCGGCCATGGATCTGCAATGCAAGGATGGCCGCGGTGCACGACGGCGAGGGGCGGCATGAGTTCCTCATGGCCGGGCGCTGCACCTTCACCGCGCGCCGCACGGTCTCCTCCACCACGGCGCTGAAGTGCGCGAACGCCGATTTGTGCAGGCGCGCCGGGAGCCGCGGCAGCTCCGTCTCTGCCGCCGCCTCCGACCTGCTCCGCTCCATGTGCGCTGTGTGCTTGGGCTCGGGCTCGGCTCCACGGCGCGCCGACGAAGACGACGGGGCGACCCTCCTTCTCCGTCTCCGGCGCCGCAGGGGGCTGCACGTGCTCGCGCCCCAGATCGAGATCCGCCACCCGGCCTCGGCGCCGCGGCTCGGTCGGTCCGGAGGAGAGGCCACGACGAGGACAGCGAGGGCACGAGGGAGGGCGAGAAGGGCGGCAATGATCGTCCTGTTGCCGCCGGGCGGTGCGGTCATCGGGGATCCCGGTAGTGTGGGCGCTGGATGCGGCGGGGGCGTGACCTTCTCCGGGCGGCGGCGGGGGGCCATCGATGCGATGAGGAGGCAGTGTTGCGAGGAGGAGGAGGAGGCGGTGTCGCAGGTTGAGGAGGCGCGTTGTCGCGAGGAGGGGCTGCGGAGGGGAGCGGACACGGTGATGGAGATTGTGGGGACACAAGTTGCATGGATCACGGAGCATTTCTATATTTCTTTTTTTTTTTGACCGAGCGGAGGGGAGGAAGGTGCGGTATCGCACGAGGAGGCGGACAGGAAGCGGACAGAAATTTTTACCGCACGAAAAAATGTCCCCTTTTCATCCTTTATAGGTAGTAATAAAGATAGGTAGTAATAAAGATAGTAAAGATTAGTTACAAGAACTTTGGATCACAGGCAATGATTAATTAGTTTAAAGGGGGTAAGAACCTACCTTTGATTGAATTTTAGACGTGAGTGGTGGAGACCTATCCTGTGTAGCACTGCGTGGTAAGATGAGAACTTAAAGAGAAGATCGTGATGTCCAAGTCTGAGAGCGAATCTTGGTAGTCTCGGTCAACGATAAGCTACCTATTTCATACTGAATTCGCCTCAAAAAAAAAAAAAAAAAAAAAAAAAAACCTATTTCATACTGAATGCAATAGGCCAACCGTCATGAAGCTGACATGCAGCACCAGACGGTAGCAAGTAGCAAGTAGCAAGTAGCATCAGACGGCAGCAAGTAGAGTTCACCCAATCCGAATCCGCTCCGTTGCCATCTATTATGTAACTGTTTCTAAACTATGATATGAAGAAATAATTAAAATCGAGCAAGTAGCAAGTCCATGCACAGCAGACTTATTTGACTTTGAATTTTCATTTCAAGAGTCTCGTTCCGGGGCAGTACACAACGAACATGGAAAAGTTCCATTGTCAATGTGCAATGGTACATTTATTTTCTTCACACGCTACTCAGACTGCTGCCTGAATGCTCGCTACACATTCTGCCCCATTTTCCATTGTTTGCATTTGCTGCATTCTAATACAAACTACTTCCTCCATCCCAAATTGACTAAGTGGAATTAAAATTGACTAATGTTCTATATATGGATGGGAGTAGATTATTAGGATTTTGCCAAACAAACTACTTCCTCCATCCCAAATTGTAAGTAATTCTAAAAATCTTGGAAAGTCAAAGCATTTCAAGCTTGACAAAAATTATAGAAAAAACTACAAAGATTTATGATATAAAATAGGTACACTATGAAAATATAATTAATTAGGAATCTAATGGTACTTAGTAGGCATCATAAATGTTATTATTTTATCATATAAATTTGATCAAAATTAAGATGTTTTGACTCTTCAAGATTCTTGAAATGACTAATAATGTGATGGAGAAAGTATAATTTAGTTTATGCACCCAAACAAACCTTGCTACTCTGAATGCTGACCAGCAAGCAGAGGAGCCGCATAGCTCAACGTATATAAACATAGGTTGTGCATGGTTGTGTCAATGGAGAAATTTTGATATTTAACGCTAAGTTCGTAGCCCCTCAACATTGAACATTCGATTCGCAAGCCTTTTAAAATATAACCCTACGCATATGAATTAATTTGAGATTACGAATGACTTCCCTTGAGACCCTTTTAAAATATAACCCTATGCATGTTTAGTAATTCCAGCTGCCTCTTTTCACTGTTTAGGGCACCGAAAAAAGACAAGGCCGCCCCTCCTAATTAATTTGCTCGAATTCCTTCTCTCCTCTTCGTATCGCGTCGAGACCCTTATTTAGACTAGCTGCTATAGATGTCCAACAGGCCTGCCTGGGCTAGCCCGGCAGTGGCCAATGTCAGCCATGGCCCGATGGGGGTCGTGCCACCTTGTCGTGCTTCCTGGACCGTGATTCCTCGGGCCTCATGCCTCACCAACAACCTGGCACAGCCCATTGTGCCAATTTTTGGCCAGGCTGGCTCGATAAGCCCGTGGTCTCCAGCAGGACGGCTAGCCCGAGGCCCGCGTTGCATGAGATCTGAGGAGCGTGGTAGTGCCGCCGTCACCTCGCAGACTCATAGGGAAGGGAGCAGTCGAGGCCTAGGGAGCATCGCCACTGCATAACCGGGAGTGGGAGGAGCCGTCGAGGCCTCGTCATCATAGCGAAGTGTTGCTGCTTCCATGCGTCGTCGCCATCCACGTGGTAGGGAGCTCGAAGAAGGGAGAGAGGAGTGGTCAGTCGGGCTACGCAGAGACCTCAGCTTCGTAGAATGTGGCGGCCGCAGAGTCGTGTGATGCCCAGTAGCAAGCTCGCGACCATGATAGTGAAGGAAGTGCGTCGGCCAGTGGGGACGGGAAATAGTGTAGGGTTAGCAAGAAAATGAAGTGCCACATCAAGAGTCTGATGTAGTCACCGGGCCATCATCATGCATGTCGCCGCCGTCTTTGTGCCAGCCACGTGCCTGAGTGGTGGCCCACGAACGGCCTGCTTTGTCGTGCCATGCCAGCCCTAGCCCGCTAATCATCGGGCCATGCCGTACTTTGGCGGGGCCAAAATAGCGTTCTTCATGTTGGGCCGTCGGGCCTCGGGCTTCATGGATGCTCACCCTCTTTGTTCAGGGTGGCACGCTTGTCTGCCGAACCGCCTTCAACGCCCATATATGGCACAACGTCTAAATCTTTTCGAGGAGGATGGGACAGGGAGAGTTCGAGCTAGCAGCATGAGCCAGGTCCATAATTTGCACTTTCTTAATTAGCTTGGCCCAACATGTTTGCTAGCATATTTTCATGGCTTCCTTTTACCATTCTTATCTAACGAAGCATTCATCAAGATTCCAAATCTCTCTTCTGCTTTATAAATTCTCGAAGTCAACCAAGAAATACATTTGGAAATATATTGTAAGTTTTGTTAATCTCCTATTTTTTAAAAAAAAAAATTAACCGCAAGCACAGTTATAACAATTTCGTTACAAATATCTCTTTTAAAATCATGTCTACTTTTGCCTCACATCCCAATTTTGTTTATTCCGCCTCCTCAGCAAACAAAAAAGAATTAATATGGGGTGATTAAAATTCTCTTAATCCCTTCGTCCCTGTCTTTGTAAGAGCCAATCAATAAATTTCAACTTTCACTACACTTATACAAAATAGTATCAACAATAATATTTCCAATTATATTTACTGCAAAAATATACTATTATGTATAGAGAAATTTTATGAAATTTAAAATTGGCTCACTCTCAAAAAAACAAGACTGAGGAAGTACCTTAGAGCTCACAGGTGTTAGTGGCATCAAATCGACAACTATTGCTAGCAGGGACAGAGCCAGAAAGTTAATTTTGCCTGGCCCCTGTTCGCCCTCTCCTTGTCTTTTCCCCTGGTAGCCGGGGAAATCAAATAAACAAAAGACAAATGTTTACACATTTACAGTGGAGTTGAATCTTACATTTATTTGTACGATACAATTAGATATCTGATCATGATTTTCATGCTGCAGTGATGTGCTGCTTGTGATTTTCAATTACTTCCTGGTACCAGTCCATGATCGAGCCCAGTTGGAGGGATGCATGAGAAGTCCATAACTCAAGGAAGCCAGAGGCCCAATATGTCAGGCACCCAAACTCCTCATCCAGTCCTTGCAACAGCTTCCTTCTCTTAACTCCATGAAATCTTCGCTGTGTGCTTGGCATCAAGATACTAACTCTTTCAACCTGAATGTATGCAGTGCCATGCTTAGACTTCCAAAGCATTTGGTAGACTGTTGCTTCCTTATTCTGGTAGAAGAAATCTATTGCTTTTGGCAGCATGATCTGCTCTAGTTGTCCCATGTTAAATACAGTAGTATGCAAATAATGTTGCCCCTCACTGTTTGCTGCTTCTATTGAAGGAAACTTATCCACAAGCAACATGTCTTCTGAAGAACCATGTGGTGCAAAGACGACCCCAGCTCCCTGATATGGATGATCACGTTGAGAACTTCTAGATTCAGACAGTGACGCCCTCTGTTTGTTGGATTCTGAGAGTGAGATTTGGCACCACAGACCTACATAAATAACTGGTTCTAGAGAAACATATGGTAATCCAGACGACTTCTCTAGCTTGCTACTATGACATAGGTTGTGCTTATCATGCTGCTTGCAACATAATGGGTTTGGGCGTAACCATTGACTGGTGAATATGTGAATATTGTCCCAACAGTTTTTCTGGTGTGACTCAACATATGGTACCCACGAGAAGTCTTGAGTAGGTAGTTGCAAAAGGCTTTTCCTAATATTTTCAACCGTAGACATGAAAAGAGGGGCAAATAGTTGTAAGCACTGAATTGCAATCCCAACTATGTCCGTACTCTCCGAAAGTTGTATTGTTAGGTTAAAGACAAAATCATCATCCGGCACATTAGGATCTTTTTGCATGAAGCAAAGCCTAGCTTGAGTTCCATGCTCTGCACTAAAAAACGGCGCCAACTGTAAAAGCAAAGGGCATTTGTTTGGCCTAATGATTCTATGTTGTAGTATCTTGCCGCAAGAAGAAGGTGCCCGATAAGAGGGTCAAAGGGCTTGAGACACCGTGGCGTGCCACCAAGCTCTAGTAATCTCAAAACTCACTAGCACCATCCGCAAAAAACATTCAAATCTTCGAACAATGGATCTATTCAAGTCATCATTGCCCCGGTTAAAGATAGAAGAAACGAATGACCTGGTAGCATGCACAACCTGCTTAGGAAGGGAGGAATTACTTACTTCCTTTCCTTTCTGTTCATCTTCTAGGATTCTCTGCCTGCATCTGTGCAGCGTGTCATCGCACTCGTGTGCAGCGCACCTAAGCTTCCTACGCCAATGCAACAAGGATTTATCAGTGATATCCCACTTATCAGATGTCTGAAGAACAGCCTCCAGCCTAATGTGTGCCATCTCTAGCCTCTCAAGGTTTCTAAATGCATTTGAGTTCTGTTTCTCCCCATATTTTTGAATCAGACCAGATAGGATTTGGCTAACGGACTCCTGAACAACTGCAGAACCGACAATCTCCGCCATTAGGATTCAAGAATCTGCAGTATCCCTTACCTGTTCAGGATATTCAACATATAACAGTACTGATGAGACATCAGATACCTGAGCCTTGGATCGGGGGCAATTATTTAGCTTAATGGAGGAAGAACGTACCTTTGATTGAATTGCATGGACGTGAATGGTGGACAGGTATCCTTTGTATAGATATGTCTTGAAGACGAAAATCACACCGCGTGGTAAGGTGAGAACTTCAACAGAAGTGCTGTCAAGGCTTTGAGGGAGGCAATGGTACTCAAGCCGGATGTAGAGGTCATAGGTGTTGTGTGGATGATGGTCTCTGCAAGGATTTTTTTTCAAGAAGTCTTCGTCAGCATTGAGAAGAATTAGTTCTATATTTGAAATTTTGAATACAATAGGCCAACAGGATTTGTACGAGAGAAGTAGAAGAGTTGCATTTAAGTTTCATGGAAAATCGTTTGGAGGATGTTGTGGTTTTAAAAAAAGTCAGGGAAAGAAAGTTACAGCCTGGAAATATTCAATCCACACAGCAGTAGTGAAGAAAATTGGAAAAGTCATGGCAATTAATTTCTGGTAGACCAAGCCAATATCCGAGTCTTTCACTACTGCAAACATATACTATAGGGGCGGCTCATGATGTACTGTAGGGGCGGTCACTAGTAACGAAATGATTTTGCGAGCACTTGCAAAATCTTTTCCGTGGCGGGCACTTTTTTTGCCCGTCACGGAAAATACCCCGCCACGTCCAGCTTTTTTTTTACGTGGCGGGCGTTTTTTTGCCCGTCACGGGAAAGATTTTTTACGTGGCGGGCACCTTAACACGCACGCCACGCAAAATAAAATCTTTTGCATGGCGGGCGTGTTAAGGTGCCCGCCACGCAAAAAATATTTCCCGTGGCGGGCATCTTAAAAGGCCCGCCACAAAACAGGCCCATAAGGCGCGAGGCCCAATCGGGCAGCCCCCTATATAACACGAAGTTAGGGTTTCGGTATTCCAATCTCTCCACTCTCTCTCTCTCACACTTTCTCTCAGCCCGGCAGCTTCTCCTCTCTCTCGCGAAGTTAGCCTCTCCTCTTCTCTCGCGACACACTGCGCTCCCCTCTCCTCTCCTTCCCGGCCGATGGCGGCGCCAGGGACACGGCGGCTCCTCAGCGCGGATCCGGCCCCCACCTCCTCTCCGGCGTGCGGATCCGGTCCCCTCCTCCCCGGGCCGCCCGGCGTGGCGGATGTCCTGACGACGACGGCCCGGCGCTCCACCGCGGGCGCTCCTTCCCCTCCTCCAACCGCCGGCGCTCCACCGTGGCGGGCGCCCTCGACGACGACGGCCCGGCGCGGATCTGGCTCGGCGAGGCGGAGCAGCGTCCTCGGGCGGCTCCCTCTCTCCGCCAGCAGGCGCGTCCGGCGGCGCGGTTCCGTGATCCGCGGCGGCGGTGCGGCTCCTCTTCACCAGCGCGTGGCGGCGGCGAACCGCTCCTTCTTCACCAGGCGCGCTGAGATCCACGCGGGCGGAGCCGACGAGAGGCGACGGCGGATAGCGGCGGGCGATCGGGCGCGCCGATCCAGCGGGTTCGTCCGCAGCGGGGACGAGCGTCCCCAGCGGGTTGGTGCGGCGGCGGGGGGGCGGCGTGGGGGCGGCTTGCGGGCCTAGATGGGCTCGGCGGGCCCATGGATGGGCTCGCCGGGCCTGTCTAGGGTTTCTTCTTTTTTTTTTTTCTGAAAATGTTTTCCGTGGCGGGCACTGTAGCACGCCCGCCACGGGGATTCATTAACCGTGACGGCACCGTAGCCCGCCACGGATGTTGTATGATTAACCGTGACCTTTGTTTGCGGGCGGGCGCCGCGCCGCACGCAAGTTCTTTTTTGTCCGCCACAAAAAGCTTTTAGGTACTAGTGGGTTTTCAAAACCGCCACTAACTCTTCGTCCCTACAAGATTTGCAATCGTAGGGCGGTTCCCGAGCCGCCCCTATTGTGGCCACTACAGGGGCGGCTCGTGTTAGCAGTCGCCGCTACTGTGGTCACAACAGGGGCGGCTGAGAATACCAGTCACCCCTACTCAAGATAATTGTAGGGGTGGCTAATAATATAAACCGTCCCTATAATTAGAGACTGTAGGGGTGGTTAAATCCAAAACCGCCCCTACACTGGATTTGGCGACAAAAAAATCGAAATTAAAATACATATAACCGCCTGTTTCATGGCCTTTTTCCCGCCAAAAAAATCGAATTTGGAAAATCACAAAATGAACACATAATTCACATAATAAACATTCATAATTCACACAACTCACAATAGTCACAATAATTCACAGAACTCACAAAATATTTCTTCCGTGTTCAGGATATTCAACATACAACAGTCCTAATGAGATATTAGTTACAAGAAATTTGGATCACAGGCAATGATTTAGTTTGAAGGGCGTAAGAGCCTACCTTTGATTGAATTTCAGACGTGAATGGTGGACACCGATCCTGTGTAGCACTGCGTTGCAAGATGAGAACTTAAAGAGAAGATCGTGATATGTCCATGTCTGAGAGCGAATCTTGGTCAAGAAGTCTCGGTCAACGATAAGGTACCTTTCATATTGAATGCAATAGGCCAACCGTCATGAAGTTGACAGGCAACACCCGACGGCAGCAGCAGCCGGCACCGCCAGGCTCACGCAGAGAGTTGACCCAATCTGAATCCGCTCCGTTGCCATCCATTGTGTAACTGTTTCTAAACTATGATATGAAGAAATAATAAAAATCGAGCAAGTAGCAAAGTCCATGCACAGCAGACTTATTTGACTTTGAATTTTCCTTTCACGAGTCTCGTTCGGGGCTGTGCACAATGAACATGGAAAAGTCTTGGCCGCTTCCATTGTCAATGTGCAATTGTACATTTATTTTCTTCACACGCTAGTCAGACTGCTGCCTGAATGCTCGCTACATTCTGCCCCATTTGCCATTGTTTGCATTTGCTGCATTCTAATACACCTAAATTCACATGTATTAAGTGTAATTAAAATTGACTAATGTTCTATATATGGATGGGAGTAGATTATTAGGATTTAGCCAAACAAACTACTTCCTCCATATCCCAATTTGTAAGTCATTCCAAAAATCTTGGGAAGTCAAATCATTAAAAGTTTGACAAAAAATACACAAAAAACAACAAAGATTTATGATATAAAATGAGTACACTATGAAAATATAATTAATTATGAATCTAATGGTACTTAGTTGGCATCATAAATGCTATTATTTTATCATATATATAAATTTGATTAAAGTTGAGATGTTTTGACTCTTCAAGATTCTTAAAATGACTCACAATTTGGGATGCAGAAAGTATAATTTAGTTCATGCACCCAAACAAACCTTGCTACTCTGAATGCTGAGCAGCAAGCAGAGGAGACACATTGCTCGACATATATAAACATAGGTTGTGCATGCTTGCGTCGGTGGAGAAATTTTGATATGTAACGCTAAGTTCGTAGCCCCTCAATATTGAACATTCGTTTTGCAAGCCTTTTGAAATATAACCCTACGCATATGAATTAATTTGATATGTGAGATTACGAATGATTTCCCTTGTTTAGTAATTCCATCCGCCTCTTTTCACTGTTTAGGAGACAAAAAAAGACAAGATCGCCCCTCCTAATTAATTTGCTCGAATTCCTTCTCTCCTCTAAATATCGCGTCGAGACCCTTATTTAGACTAGCTGCTATAGATGTCCATCGCGCCTGCTTAGGCCAGCCCGGCACTGGCCAATGCCAGCCATGGCCTGATGTGGGTCGGGCCAGCATGGCTTGTCGTGCTTCCTAGGCCGTGATTGTTTGGGCCTCATGCCTCGCCAACAGCCCAGGCATGGCCCCTTGGGCCAATTTTTGGGCTGGGCTGTCTTGACAGGCCCATCGTCTCTAGCAAGATGGCCTGCCCGAGGTCCGCGTCGCACGAGATCTGACGAGCATGGTAGCGCTGCCGTCATGTCGTAGACTCATAGGGGAGAGAGCAATCAAGGCCTGGGGAGCGTCACCATCGCATAGCCTAGAGTGGGAGGAGCTGTCGAGGCCTCATCGTCGTGGCGAAGTGTTCCCACTTCCATGCGTCATCGCCATCCACGTGGCAGGGAGCTCGAAGAAGGGAGAGAGAGGAGTGGTCAGTCGGGCTGCTGGCCGCAGAGACCTCAGCTTCGTAGGATGAGGCGGCCGTAGAGTCGTGTGATGCACCAGTCGCAACTTGCGACCATGACAGTGACGGAAGTGCGTCGGCCGGCGGGGATGGGAAATAGTGTAGGGTTAGCAAGAAAATGAAGTTGGTCTCTTAGCATGCCAAGAGTCTGATGTAGTCACCAGGCCGTCATCGTGCATGTTGGGCCGTGCCGTGCTAGCCCACGTGCCTGAGTGACAGCCCAGGAACGGCCTAGTCCGCCGTGCCGTGCCTGCCCTAGCCCGCTAATCATCGGGCCATGCCATACTTTGGCGAGGCCAAAATAGCGTTGTTCTTCATGTCGGGCCGTCAGGCCTTGGGCTTCATGGACATTTATACAAGCTACTCATCCTCTTTCTCTATGGTGGCACGCCGTCCCGGGGCGTGCTAGACTTGGTCGGCGTGGATATGTGCGCCGACCAGGCGCGGCCCACTAGAGTTTCCAGCAAATGCGGTCCACCAGTAGGTAGCAGCCAAAATAGCTTACATCAGCATAAATCCCATATTTTTTAAAGTTTTAAAAAGTCATATCTCTTAAAATAAATACTCAAACGAAAAATCCGATTTCACGATCATCCTCCTTACAATAAATCCTTCAAAACAAGGCCCCACATGAATATATTTTGACAAAAAAAAATTAACGTACATTTATACACTAAGAAAAATAATCCAAGACCATCCCAGATACACTTAGAACATCACATGTATACTAATAGAACATCCATGTATACATCTCAGAACATCACATATATATTGAGAGAACATTTGTGTATACATCACAAAACATTACATGTATACTAAGAGCACATCCGTGTCTACATCACGTAACATCACATATATACTAAGAGAACATCCATGTATACATCACGTAACATCACATGTATATTACGAGAAAAAGAATAAAAGAAAAAAAAAAAAAATCAAAAAGGGAAAAATAAAATAAAGAAAAATATAAAATAAAATAAAATAAAAATAAAAAAGAATATAAAAATGAAAAAAAAAAAGAAAAAGAAAAAGTATAAAAATAAAAATAAAAATAAAAAGAAAATGAAAAAAAAAAAAATAAAAGAAAAAGAAAAGAAAAGGAAAAAAAAAAAAGAAAAAGAAAAAAGACGGCCCCACGCAGCCCCACGGGGCAAAGAAACGACCAGATATTATTAGTTGGGCCGACCAACCTAAGGGGTGGTCGGCGCGGAAGATTGGCCCGTCGTCCCTCGCCTGTCTGTCCAAACGCCTTCAAGGCCCATATACGACCCAACATCTAAATCTTTTCGAGGAGGATGGGACAGGGAGAGTTCGAGCTAGCGAGCTTGAGCCAGTCCATAATTTGCACTTTCTTAATTAGCTTGGCCCCACGTGTTTCTATCATATTTGCACAGCTTCTTTTGCCCATTCTTATCTAACAAAGCATTCATCAAGATTCCAAATCTCTCTTCTGCTTTGTAAATTCTCAAGTAAACCAAGAAATACATTTGGAATATATTGTAAGTTTTTGTTAATCTCCTATTTTTTCTAAAAAATAGTATTAACCTCAAGATGGGATGACTTAAATTCTTTTAATCCCTTTATCCCTGTCTTTGTAAGAGTCAATCAATAAATTTCAAGTTTCACTACACTTATACAAAATAGTATCAACAATATTATTGCAATTATATTTACTGCAAAAATATTCTCCCTCCTTCGCAAAAAAAAACATAATTCTTTGACTTTTAAAAACTATGTTTGACCGCTCGTCTTATTCAATTTTTTTATGTAAATTATAAAATAAATAAAACATTATTATAATATCTTTAGTGATGTAATAAGTCATAACAAAAGTGATAGTATTTATAATAAAAAGTTGAATAAGACGAGAGGTCAAATACAATTTTTACGGGTCAAAGAATTACGTTTATTTTGGGAAGGAGTGAGTACTATTATGTATAGAGAAATTTTATGAAATTTAAAATTGAGTCTCAAAAGACAAGACAGAGGAAGTACCTTAGAGCTCAAAGGTGTTAGTGGGCATCAAATCGACAATTATTGCTAGCAGGGACGGAGCCAGGAAGTTAATTTTGCCAGTCCCTTGTTCGCCCTCTCCTTGTCTTTGCCCCCGATAGCCAGTGAAATCAAATAAATAAAAGACAATGTTTACACACTACTAGACTTAGGCTCTTTACCCCGAGTGGCACACTGAGCAAAACGCACTCGGCAAAAAAAAAAAAGTCGGCACATGCCACTTTGTTGAGTGTCTATTGTCGGGTGCTCAGCAAAAAGCATTTGCCAAGTGACACAAAACACTCCAAACATACACTTGACAAAGAGTAAATTCAAAAAAAAAAAAAAAAAACGATCACCCCTTCATGTAATTTTTTTTTGGGTCCAAAACAAAATTTAAGGCCAACGTAGCTAGTAAGATTCAAACCCACGATCTCTCCCTCCTGCATTTCCTGCTCAACCATTGCACTACACAATCACTTACCTCTAGATTCCGTATTGGTTCCCCACATATTATACAAAACCAAGTGTAAATTGCTTGTTTGAGGCATTAAACAAATTCATATCAAAAAGTTGTCAACTACAAAGTTTCATAACATCTCGAGATCTATAATTTTGATTTAGGAATTTTCTTCATCCGAGGTCATTTATAGAATTTGAATTTCAAATTTGAGATATTCAATTATAGTTTCGCATGATAAGATGATTTCAAATAAAACATTTGTTAACTAGAAAGTTTCATAATTTTTTGAGATCTACAATTTTCATTTAGAAAGTTTCTCCATCCGAGGTCGTTTGAAAAATTTAAATTTTAAAATTTTGAAATTCTAACATAGTTTTGCAAATAACAAGATAATTTCAACTAAAAATGTTGCCAACTACAAAGTTTCATAGCTTCTCAAGACCTACAAAGTTTATTTTGGTCATTTCTTCATCCGACATAGTGGTAATAACATGGTTCACAAATCTTATAAATTTCTCTTCTAGTTTCATGAAACTATGTGAGATATTAGAGAGACGTAGATTTTGTGAATAATGCTACTATTTCTCAAATGAAGAAATGATCAAAATAAAAGATATAGATCTTGAGAAGTTACGCAACTTTGTAGTTGAAAACTTTCATTTAAATTCATTTAGGGCCTCAAAAAGTTATTTGAAAACTGGTTTGCCGAGTGCCGACTCGGCAAAGAGCTTGGCAAGCAATAAGAAAAAAAGGTGTAGGACACCAGTAGTGACGAGGGCCTAATGCGATCATGGATTGCGCACAAGTACACGATGCAGCAACCCATGATTATCTAATGACTGAAATGCATCATTACTCCATTAACTTTTGGCCAGGTTTCACTTAGGTCCTTCAACTATGAAAATGATTTTTTGGGTCCATAAACATTTTAAGTGATGCATCTATGGTCCATACCCCTTCATTTATGTTTTTATTTTACGGAAGCATCCCTCTATTTCTTTTTGTTTCATATGCATACCCCTCTAGAGGCCGTACGCTGTACGCATGCCTGCAAAGCCCTCACGCTCACCGATGCATGCCTGCAGCCCTCAAGCTCGCCGTTGGATGCCCGCACACAGGGGCGGAGGTACAGGGTGCTCTACACTAAATCCCAACCAAGGCCATTGTAATCAAACGTATATGCCTCTTCGTGGCTTCGCCAAACGCTAGATCACAGCACCGCCGCCGCCACGGCCTTCCGTATTATTCTCATATTTATGTTTGCGGTGTTGTTGACACCTGTTATAGCATAATATTATAAGACAAATAACATGAAATAAGGGCTCAAGTTAAAGACCAAACATAAGTCTAGGGGTCTAACTAACATAATTCCACGAGTTTTGGTATTCTGTGACTTTCCAGGGACTTGATAGATAATTGCAGAGAAAGATGGATAAAGTTCCGGAATATACAAGGCATATAAAGACAAGGCATATAAAGACAAGACTTAACCGTGAAGCAACTCAACCCGAAAAGTGAACTAAAACATTCTAGAAGATACCGGAGGACACCGTAAAAAGACGGGGCCGCCGGGTGGCATGCCACCACGGCGGCCGCCCGATCTAACTAGGCCGGCCGCCAGGTGGGCCACCCCCCCGTCGGTCTCCCCTTTCTAGGTCGGTTTACTACCGACATTGAGGTTGTTTCTACACCGTTCTTGAAGGTCGGTTTGATCCAAGGGTTGACGTTCATCGCCAAGTACTATATAAGAAGACTAGCTGATCCCAGAGCTAGGAGATAGATCATTATCATACTCATTCATCAACTCATACCCATCTAATTCATACTCATTCATCGCCAAGTACTATATAAGAAGACCAGCCAAGTCTAGACCTAAGCCCTAGTTCATACTAGAAGTAATTAGCTACATAGCTAGTTCTAGTTGAAGATCAAGTTCATCTTGAGTTCCTGATAGTCAAGAAGTAGCAAGGATCATCGTTCTTGAGACTTCTCTCTTGTATTCAATCTGTAAGTACTCTTATATTTAGAATACAATTGTTATGGTTTTGATCTATATAATTATTATATTCTTATTGATATGTGTTTATGCTTGCTATGATTATATGTTTAGTTTAGTAAGATTGCTTTATATTTTATGCATGGAATTGTATAGCATCCATATAGATGATCACTATGTGGGTGATAAGCAATGTGTAAACGTGGTGTTTATACAACGTTTATCTCGCAATTGCACCCTACATTCGAGCCGTGTGGTAGATCGCGGGAGTGACAGACTGTTGAGTCCTTCGAATCCACCCGCCGAATGTAGGACTAGTCGAAGTTTATTATTACGGTAATGATCAAGTTTCATCCTTGGTTGTTATTGGTAATGCTTGCCATGTGTAGAAGTAATCCAACCTTGCCATGATAGCTAGATGTATTGCACTAATTATAGTATTCATTTACATATATGATTAGGAGTATCTTAGGAATATTCATTCTATTCTTTCTATAACATGTTAATAGCTCGTATGATATTAGTGGCTTATGATGATCTTAGACTTGGGTATTTATCATTATTATAATTATCTTTATCCCGTGACTTATCCCGTTGAGTAATGTTAGATACTTATGGCAACTCATTACACTACCGTAAGGTGGATCTCATAACTAAATCATAATATAAATCATTAGACATCCTTTTCTCTCTACCTTTCCATAGACTCCCTTCCCCGTGGTAAAATATAAATACGATACCGGATTACTCCCCGGTGAAGTGCTACAATTGGTATTTCTATCTCGTGCGCTTGCGATATCATGTTCATTCTTTTATCAAGGCCAATCAAGAGTACCATGCCCCACATTTCTTTGAGCGTTATTGCTAGGGTGACACTAGTGTATAGGTAATGCCTAGAAATGAGTGGTATACCTTGAGTACATATCCTGGTGAGATTAACTCCACTATGGATAGTGATACTATGTTACATCCCACTACTAACACCGCCTAACTCCGCTTTGTTGGATCATGAGGTTAATCCCATATCCAAGCTAACATGATTAGATAGATATCCTATATATATTTCTTTTGCCTTCCTAATTGGGATCGTGTAAGAAATATCAACAAGCATTTCTAGTGCCGTTGCCGGGGAAGGCGTAGTCTATTTAGAAAAAAATAATTTTTCTTGGCTTTGTTTTTCAAAACTTTCCTAGTTTAGGAGAGCATAGTCAATATCTTAATTTCAAAATGTGTTTTCAAAACTTCAAAAGTTTTTCTAGTGTTTCTTTCCAGCTTTCTCTAAGTTTGGAGGGGTATTAGCCAAAACTTAGACAGTGTTATTCCTATTAAGTTGGTATTGTTTCTGACTTTACTAGTTAGAAAGGGTGCTAGCCAAAAATCTTTTAAACACATCATATAAGGAAACCAGAGAGATCCCTTACATCACCTAATGCATTGAGAACCCATTATCACATACTCAAACAGGTTCAACCTTGTTTTCTATTTTGTTTTGATCTTATGCAGAAAAAATATATGTATGAATAAGAACCTTCCGAGAATTTTGTTGAAGATCCCGAAAAATTAATCGGGCAGGCCAGAGCAAAACTCGCACAAACTCCAAAGACATACATCATCATCCGAGAATCCAAGACCTACCGAATCGGAAGTTAATCAAGTTACTAGAGACTTGACATCTCAATTTGAAGCTATGGCAACCAAGACACTTCGTGAGTTCTCGCCTCCTACCACGGACAATATTCTCGTTGGGCGAAGGTAGAGGTTGGAGACAAAGGCTTTGAGCTTAAGCCGGGGCTCATCAATATGGTGCAAGCAAGTCAATTTTGTGGAAAGGCACATGAAGATGCTAATGCTCATCTCCAACACTTCCTGAAGATTTGCAGCACATTTACTATGAAGGACGTATCCGAAGATGCAATCTTGCTCCGTCTCTTTCCATTCTCACTTTTGGGAAGGGCCAAGCAATGGTTTTATGCTACAAAAGATAAGAATACAACATGGGATATCTGTTCCACAGCCTTTCTTGCTAAGTTCTTTCTTGTAGGCAAGACAAATGCCTTAAGAGGGAAGATATCAAATTTTCAACAACAGCATGATGAATCAATCCTTGAAGCATGGGAGCGTTTTTAAGATTATATTTCAGAATGTCCACACCATGGGATGGAGGAGTGGCTGTTGATGCAGACTTTCTATCATGGGCTTGTTCCCAGTGCTCGTGAAACTATGGATGCTGCAGCTGGTGGTGCTTTCTTATCACTTACATTAACTCGTGCCACAGAACTTGTGGAGAAAATGGCTTCCAACCAAGGTTGGAGTGAAGAGCGTCAATCTCGCAAGAGGGGAATGCACCAGCTTAAAGAAGTAGATATGCTATCTGCTAAAATGGACCTTATAATGAAGAAGCTAGAGGATAGAGATCCTCAACCCAAGGCAGTTATACAAATTCAAGACTCCTGCATGACATGTGAAGAATGTGGAAACTTAGGCCACACTGGCAGGAATTGTCCAGAGATCTTGGAGGACATCAACTTCATCAATAACAACAATAATTTCCATCCTCAACAGAATCAAGGTTGGAACCAACAGAGGCCCAACTACCAAAGCAACTACCAAGGTAATAATCCAGGTAACAATTTTAATTCTTATCAACCTTCTTTAAGAGACCTTGTTGTTAACCAAGGCAAGTCTATGGAGAATCTGTCAAGAAAGATAGCAACTAATGATAAAGCTCTTGAACTTATTAATACTCGTTTAGAAAGCTTTTCTTCAGCTATAAAGAATCAGCACAACTTTAATAAGATGATAGAATCTCAGATTTCTCGCTTATCTGCTTCACTAACCACACTGTAAGATTCCGGGGCAGCCGGAAGAATTAGAAACCGCAAACCTTGTCGATATTTATAATGCGGTCGTTACTATAGAGAGACCTCAAGAAGTCGTTGGTTGGATGACTCAATGCCACCTAAGAAGGAAGATCCAGGGAGGCCGCCATTACAATCAAGATTGGACAATACACATTCGACAATGCTCTCTCGTGATTTTGGCTCAAGCGTCCAACATACTACCCAAGGTAATTTATGAAAAGATTTATAGTGAACCACTTTGGAAAACGAATATGTGCTTGCGCTTGCTGCGATCAATCATTCTCGTTATCCCGAGGGGATCCTTGAAGACGTGTGTGTGGGAATCAGAGGCTCTTACGTGCCAGCAGACTTTGTAGTGATAGACACTGGAAGAAATGAAAAAGCAACAATCATACTTGGTAGACCATTCTTATGCTCAGCCAAAGCTGTCATCTACGCAGACAGTCAGATAAGATTGTTTTCAACATCAAAGGGAAGAGGGAGAAATTCACTTTCAAGAACAAGGTACACAACTCTCTTACTTATTCCCAGAATTCCAATCGTTATGTTCTAGAACCGAAGATAGAAAACTACAATCAGAACAGAAAGAGGAATCAGAATCAGAACAAGAACAAGACGGCACAGTCTACAAAGGTAATGGTAGTAAATAAAACAACATCTTATAATGATCATTTACTTCAATCTCCAATGCTTCGTCAACAAGATGATCCAGTACCCCCTACTATTCATTGCTCTATTAATCGCTTGGAATTTCTATAATACATATTGCGATATCGGATCCGTGTTAATCTAATGGCAAAGGTTACATATGAATTATTATTTGGAAAATTGCCGTTGCAACCAACGTATGTGCAAATTGCAGATGGCGCACCAATCCTATAGAGTTCTGAAGGAATTGCCAAAAACGTACCAGTCAAGATTGTGGACCACTATGTTCTCACTGACTTTGTAGTCATGGACATGAGGAAAGAAGAAGATCCTCCACTAGTGCTTGGAAGACCATTCCTCAACACTACTCGCGCAATCATCTACATTCATACAGGAGAGATTCATTTCCAATTTCCTAAGGAGAAGGTACGTGTTTACTTTAATAGTTATCATGAGTATACAAATCCTAGGGGGAGAAGCAGGGCAGCTCGTCGCCGCCATAATAGACGATGGATCAAGAATCTAGAAGATGAAAAGGTATGTGCAGAAATCAATACTATTACACCTAATACATCCATGGAGAAAGAAGAATCAACTACTCCGTAGAAGAATTCATCATCCAAAAGATGGAGGAAGAAGAAGACATCTCCCGAACATCATTAGAAGAGACCATAGAATCATCGCTGCCACCGACAGACAACCGATATACCATGGGAGTAAAGAGCGTAACTTGGAGTCTTGTTCGAGGACTTTAAACACCGAATCATCGCCGAAAGTCAGCTGGCACTTTTAAACCGAAAACCAGAAACCCGAACCGAACCGAGCCGAACCGAGCGAATTTTCGGTTTTTTCGGTTCTCGGTTTCGGTTTCGTTCCTGGTTTGATTAGTTCGGTGTTCGGCCTCTGCGTCGGTTCGATCTGCGGGGAACCGAACAACCGATCAAAACCGAAATCACAAAGAAGTCCCCATATCTAAACTGGCCGCACTCGCCAGTACTAGGCCCGGCCCAAGGCCCATCACGTGCACAATCAAAACCAGGTCACGTGACCCTTCTCGCTCCTTCCGACCATCCCCATCTCGTTCCTCATCTTTCTTCTCCATCCTCTCAAATCTCGATCTATCCACACAACCATTCCGCAACTAATTGCGTGAGCACAAAGGCGCAGGCCTGGCAGCAAATTGCAAAGTATCATGTTTCCCAATGGCGGCGGCGTCTTTTGCGTAGTTCTCACACATTGATTTTGGCGCCGGCGTTGGTCGGGTGAGTGGCGAGGACGCCCGTTTCCCTGCGGGTGAGCTGCGAAATAAACCGGTGAAAGCCGAAAACCGAACCCGATCAAACCGAAACCGATCTACTCGGTTTCTTCCTTCCGATTACCCCGATCGGTTTCTAGTTTCTCTGTTTTTTGTGCACCGAACAACCGAACCGAACCGTTTTAAACCGATTGCCCAGAGGTAAGTCCCATATTTAAATTCCTGCATTGCATATCATGTTTATCTTTTTAGTATCTCATATCTGCATTTTGAAAATAACAAAAATATTTTGAGCTTTGTTTTGTGAAAACCTTTAAGCCCCATGCTAACATCCTAGAGGCTTTAGGCTATTTGTTTGTGGTGGCATAAAAAAATAAAATAAAGATACATAAGTATTTTCTTACATATAAAAATAAAATAAAAATTTGAAAAATAAAAATCCAAAAATATTTCCCAGGCAAACTAAAGCAATGTGGCTAACCCCTAATGCTTAATCAAGTTCCACTAGCTTTGTTGTCTATTTGAGATCAACAGATTTCAAGAGAAGAAGAGATATGTTAGGCGCCATCCTTTGTTGCCAACTACCTCAACTTCTACATCATTGAAGATTACACTCCAGTCTAGCTTGGGGGAGTGCAACCCCCAGATTATCCGATAAGTATCTTACTATCTATCTATATATATATTATATTATATTATTATTATTAGCTAAATATTTTGTTTGCTTTGGAAAGTTTGTTAAGAGTCTAGTTTTAATAGAGTCTAAAAATTCTCTTGTTAGAGTGTGAATAAAAGGATCAAGAGAGAGTGCACACTAAAGTTTACTTTGCTCAACTAAAAGGAACCTTAAAATTTGCCAACATGGAGATGATGAATAGTTGCTCCATTGTTATACTTTTCTAGTACCTAGCTTTCAAGCATAATTTCTCTTGAGCTCCATTTGCAAAATTATTTTGATGTTTACTCAAAACCTGAAACCTATGGGTTACAAATGCTTGTTCTAAAGTCTAGGTAATTGACGGATATGATATATGATAGTCTGAGCTACTATTTGATCTTACTCCTAGTGACACTAGATTTCTGGAGATTTATATTTTGAAAATTGAAAATGCACATGATAAGTTCCTGTGTGACAAGAGTATGAACCTCCTACCACAGCCATATATACATGCTCTTTAGATTAGGAAAACCTTTTGATAAAAATATATATATAGGCTGCTTGCTTTGCATTGAGTTTGTTCAATCTTTGTCGACCCTTAGAAACTTGTGATCATGTACACTCCACTCATTCCACTCCACTCGACTCCATACACATATGCTATTTCTATCCTGGAAGTACGCATCCACCATATACACCCATTCACTCTAGCCAAAGAAAAATGTTCTACTCCTATCCTAGGAGAGAGCAACCAAAAATATTCACTATACCCATCCACTCATTCATTGCTAGCCAATATCTTACAAAAGCTCTATTATATTTACCTCTCAAAAAGTTATTAAAAAAGAGATCTGGGTTGTGGCTTTAAAAAAAAAAGAAAGAAGAAAAAAGAGAAAAAGAGAAAGGGAGATGAAAAATGGACAAAAGTCCTACGGGCGAGTAGAGCCTACCTCCCTAAACAAAAGAGATAAAAAATGAACAAGTGTTCGAGGGCGAGTAGAGCCCACATCTCTAAAAATAATAAAGATGAAAAATGGACAAGTGTCCGAGGGTGAGTAGAACCCACATTTTTAAAGAGAGGAAATAATGGACACAAGTCCGAGGGTGAGTAGAACCCACCTCTCTAAATAAAAGAAAAATAAATAAAGAAAGAAAAAGATACAACCCAGGTTCTCTACAAAGTTTCCAAAAGAGAGAAGATTTTTCAAGGAGCAAAAGTAAGATTTCCCTCATCTATTCTATTCACTACATACTTTACTACATCCCATACCATTTATATCCTATCCACCATACACATGCACCACTTGATCAGTGTGACTTGTAACTTTGGATCCATTGCTTGAATTTACAATATATGCTTAGTAAGTAAATAAATTATTTTCTCCTACCTATGAGCTTCAGATATAAAGCCTTAGATATAGGGTGGGAGAGAAAAAGGCATAGTGTGCTACTGCCTTAGCCAAAAATACCACATACTATGAGAGAAAGGCAACACTACCTTATTGCCTTAGAGAGGATCCACAAATACCACAAATGATTAGAGAGAAAGTCATACTGAGGAAGTTTGAGTTTTATTTTGAAAATCAGCAAAAACTCCAGAAGGACAGTTGATCAAAAGAGTTTGAGATATAGTGCTCGACTTGACTGTTCTATCTTTCAATTACCCAAGATTGAAGAAAAGGATATAAGCCCCAAAAGGTAAGAGGTAATATGGGTAAGTTGAAGTTTTAAAAAGTTTATCTTTATCTGGAGAGAAATTTTGTTTGAAAGCATGTGTACTTTAAAGGTGTGATAGCGTTGCAGCAACTCCTGATCCAAGTAAATAGTTAATATAATATTTTGTCTTGCTAAGAGACTAGCAAGAGGTAAGCTTGGGGGAGCTTGTTGACACCTGTTATAGCATAACATTATAAGACAAATAACATGAAATAAGGGCTCAAGTTAAAGACCAAACATAAGTCTAGGGGTCTAACTAACATAATTCCACGAGTTTTTGGTATTACGTGACTTTCCGGGACTTGATAGATAATTGCAGAGAAAGATGGAGAAAGTTTCGAATATACAAGGCATATAAAGACAAGACTTAACCGTGAAGCAACTCAACCCGAAAAGTGAACTAAAACATTCTAGAAGATACCGGAGGACACCGTAAAAGACGGACGCCGAGGTGGCATGCCACCTTGGCGGCCGCCAAGGCCAACTAGGCCGGCCGCCCGGGTGGGCCACCCCCGCCGGTCTCTCCTTTCTAGGTCGGTTTACTACCGACATTGAGGTTGTTTCTACACCGTTCTTTGAAGGTCGGTTTGATCCAAGGGTTGACGTTCATCGCCAAGTACTATATAAGAAGACCAGCTGATCCCAGGGCTAGGAGATAGATCATTATCATACTCATTCATCAACTCATACCCATCTAGTCCAGCCAAGTCTAGACCTAAGCCCTAGTTCATACTAGAAGTAATTAGCTACATAGCTAGTTCTAGTTGAAGATCAAGTTCATCTTGAGTTCCCGATAGTCAAGAAGTAGCAAGGATCATCGTTCTTGAGACTTCTCTCTTGTATTCAATCTGTAAGTACTCTTATATTTAGAATACAATTGTTATGGCTTTGATCTATATAATTATTATATTTTTATTGATATGTGTTTATGCTTGCTATGATTATATGTTTAGTTTAGTAAGATTGCTTTATATTTTATGCATGGAATTGTATAGCATCCATATAGATGATCACTATGTGGGTGATAAGCAATGTGTAAACGTGGTGTTTATACAACATTTATCTCGCAATTGCACCCTACATTCCGGGCGTGTGTGGTAGATCGCGGGAGTGACAGACACTGTTGAGTCCTTTGGAATCCACCCTCCGAATGTAGGACTAGTCGAGTTTATTATTACGGTAATGATCAAGTTTCATCCTTGGTTGTTATTGGTAATGCTTGCCATGTGTAGAAGTAATCCAACCTTGCCATGATAGCTAGATGTATTGCACTAATTATAGTATTCATTTACATATATGATTAGGAGTATCTTAGGAATATTCATTCTATTCTTTCTATAACATGTTAATAGCTCGTATGATATTAGTGGCTTATGATGATCTTAGACTTGGGTATTTATCATTATTATAATTATCTTTATCCTGTGACTTATCCTGTTGAGTAATGTTAGATACTTATGGCAACTCTGCATTACACTACTGTAAGGTGGATCTCATAACTAAATCATAATATAAATCATTAGACATCCTTTTGTCTCTACCTTTCCATAGACTCCCTTCCCTGTGGTAAAATATAAATACGATACCTGGATTACTCCCGGTGAAGTGCTACAATTGGTATTTCTATCCGTAAACTTGCGATATCATGTTCATTCTTTTATCAAGGCCAATCAAGAGTACCATGCCCCGCATTTCTTTGAGCGTTATTGCTAGGGTGACAGACTAGTGTATAGGTAATGCCTAGAAATGAGTGGTATACCTTGAGTACATATCCTGGTGAGATTAACTCCACTATGGATAGTGATACTATGTTACATCCCACTACTAACACCGCCTAACTCCGCTTTGTTGGATCATGAGGTTAATCCCATATCCAAGCTAACATGATTAGATAGATATCCCATATATATTTCTTTCGCCTTCCTAATTGGGATCGTGTAAGAAATCCCAACGTCCCCATCTGCAGTTACATTATGCCCATGGGTACATGCTTGCCTCCCGCACATTATGAAAACAAAAAATGTACCAATAAGCATGTTTCAAAGATATACAGTGTATGTCTCAAAAGTACAGCTTATGCATGTTTCAAATAAATTATTGTTTCTTTAGTGCAACACAGGAGTAAACTTGGAACAAAATAGATAAAAAGCCTGTGGCCAACAACTACTTCCATATATAAGTAAAGATGAATAATGAGATGGCACAAAGAAGGGAATCTAGTCAAAAAGCACATAGGTCGGCACATATGAAATCAAGTTTAGGGGGGAAAAAAGGTACATATGAATATAGCATTAATAGAAGAGTACGAGAGAAAGCACCGCAATGTGTTTAAGAGGTCGGCACAAAGATGAATAATGAGAACTGCATTTTTGGATACATATCTATACATGTTTCGAAGTAATGTACAAGTGTTTCGAGTAGAAAAGGCACTTGCAATGTGTTTTTTTTTTGAATCAAAACTCGTTCATGTAGCACATGTTACCTTATGTTGGGTTGAAGAATAAGATACACAAGGTTTGCTTGCAACTGCCTCCTTGTTTGCATTGCCTTTTGGATCTCCATACATAATATGCCCAATCCCGCTACTTGTTGTAGCTTGATAGTTCTTTTCACCGTGCTCCGCTTCCAAGCCCTTCAATGTAACACGAATGATGAAAACGTAAAGATCTTTGCATTTGTTTTCACCACTTGGCAACTCATATGCAAAGATTTGGGATTATCGCTCATGTAATGTGTGATGCGCGTGGCGCAAAAGCGATTGAGGTGAGAGAGGCCGTTTCTTAGAAATAAACTGAGACATATACTTTGTCATCACTGAAACATATCATCCCATCCCCCAGTACTTGAAACAGAGCAATGTTGATGTAAATTTAGTTGAAACATTTAAGTTCCAAAACTGGAACAAAGAATAGGAGAACCTGGAACATATCATCCCCCCAAAGACTTGAAAAGCGAGCTATGTTGCCAGGTAAGAACATAGTTGATTGAAAAAAAGCTTGTTAAATTATAACAACTAACATGGAAATTACTTGAAATATTTATGTTCGAAAAGTGGAACAAACAGTAAGAGAAGCTGAGACATATACTTTTCCTCACTGAAACATGTCATTACAAGTACTTGAAACAAAGCAATATTTCCAGTGCAACATAGTTGATTGTAGTCTCATAAATGGAAAACACATCAGCCATGAGTAGCAGCAAAGTAATTGGTACAAAACAAAGGCGATACATGGGTCGTTCAAACTAGTTAGGGGTTCACAAAATACGACTCCGGTGCACATTTACAACACTAGAACACAGTTTTTCTTCCATCCTAAACAAACTCCATCCATCCTAAAACCACGAAGTAGCTTGTTCATCTCTCGCTTCCTTGAAGAGGGCTCCCCTTTCTCCTTCTTCGCTGGAAGCTTTGTCTTCAAGGTAGCCTTTCAGGCCGCAGAACGCGTCACCGGCTTGGTGGTTGAGACGCCTACATCACATTCACGAGCTTGCAATTCAAATGCTTCTTCATCAAGGTCATCCTCATCACTGCTGACAAAGTCATCCTCGGAACCGCCACTGCTGGACAGCTCCACAGAGGAGACGTAGCCCTTACTGGCTGCTCTCGTTGTCACCATGGTTCACTTGAACAAAGGATACAAGCACCTACAGAAAACCATAAAATAGAGAGTATAGTTACGAAACAGTAGAAGGGCACCTAAACTAAACTCTGGAATCATAACAGCAACCAAAAGAAAAAAAGACACCCCTGTCTATGTAATGAAACATCCTCATCAAGCATGCCGAAACACCAGCCAAAAACAGTTTGAAACAAGAGCCACATGGTCATCAAACCGAACAGCCAACCTTTGGTGCATCAGCAAAGACAACTCATCATATATAACACCTATAACTGGACAGAGGAAAACTCTTATATCCAAGCTAGGCTACAATACATATAGACTACTCAAAGTTGACAACTGTATGTGTGGAATCATATAGACTACTCAAAGTTGAGGCAGAAAAGCAAAAGTAAGAAGTGGTCCTATAACATGTTTCACATAGCCTATTCAGAATGTTTCAACAGTAGTGTCGGGAAATATCTCAACCTAAATGCACAAATAACTGTGATATACAGTTGGTTTACAACCTGAAAGCTATGTGTGTACATTCATATTCAAGTTGGTCTCAATGGTTAAAGCAAATTTAGTATAAAGGAAGCACATCAGCAAAAACAAATTGGAACCCCAATGTATGAAACAAATCTATTCACCAATAGCCGGCTGCATTGGATTTGCTTGCGCTAAACAACAGCGGCCTAGGGGTAGCTAGATGTCTAACAGCAGCCCTAATCAGGAGTCCATGGCCTAGATGGATGCTAGACGGCTTATCTATGGCCTAGGGGTAGCTAGATTGCGTGCTGAATCTGGTTACGCATCAATCCAAAATTTCAGTTCCAACAGCATACACGCATGCGCAGCCGATTAATACTGGTGTGATGATGTCTGAATCGCACAGCTGCACCCCATAATTCAGGCAGTACCTTGTCCTGCAGCTAGCGTTTCATGCAGTTGAGGAGCCCACTACACAAATTGAAGCTAGTTATTAGTACGAGTAATTGCTAACCCGATGGATAACGATGGATGACGATGAACCGCGCGGCCAGCGTCCTTGTGTGTTGCGCTGCTACCTTGGACAAGAGCAGCGACACCTTGAGCAACGCCAAATCGGCCGCCCACAGGGCACGACGGCGGCGAGCGGGCGTCTGGAGCGACGGGCAGGAAGTCCACGCAGCGATGTAGGCGACGAGCGCGTGGTGGCAGGGAGCCTCGCACACCCCCCCCCCCCGGCCGCCCACGCTGCCGTCGGCGGGAAGCACCTGGCGGCGGAAGCGTAGAACCCGGCGCCCGGAAGAAGTCCACGCCGGCGACCCCTGCTGGCAGCGCGTGGTGGCGGAAGCGTCGAACCCGGCGGATGGAAGTAGTCGTCGCCGGCGACCCATGCTGCCGCCTCCGCGAAACCCCAGGCCCTGCGACGCCCCGCGACGGCAACGAGTGGAGTGGGGAAGGAATGCAGCCGATCCGTTTCGGGGAAGACGGGTTACGGGGCGGGGGTGACGGAACGTTCGGGACGTTATGTTCCTGGGCCGGTCGGTTGTTGTAGCCCACGAACGCAGCGTCCGGCCGGCCGGACGCCCGGTCAGAACAGTTACCGTTTATTTTACATAGAGATATATAACCGACTAGTCAGGGCACGGTGTTCCTGGGATCGTAGGTCGGCTACACATCGTGCAATAATTTGGACTTAGCCATCGTCCCGCACTAACCACACTAATTAAGTAATACAACCTTTGTATCCAATTGTGATAACATATCTTTGGTTAGAATCAAGATCAGTCCTTTGTTTATTCTGTAATAGAATAGGCGATTCTCGATATTCCCTATCCAATTGTGATAACATATCTTTAATTAATTAAATGTTTTTTCATCTATTAATAGAGAATAGGAGATTCTCTATATTCTCTAATATCAAGAAGACACACGCAAAGTTAAATTCTTTTTTTTTTTTTTTTTTTTCATGTAAAGGCATTAGATTCCTTACTTGATAGGTCATGAACAAATAAGGTTTGCCAAAGTTTGGTTATAGACTATTTACAATGCCGTGGCAACATATAGAAACTATATAAAATAACCCCCAAATTAAGTAATACAACCTTATTCTCTATCTTGCTCTGCTATAGGTTAAGTATTTGTTTTTAATTAGGAGAAAAAATAGATAAGTACACACATGTACATTTGTTCACAGACTATGTGATTAGGTTTATCATATCTTTTGAATAATGAAAAGTATATCATAAATATAAGAAACGACATATAAATTATTAGCATTCTACAAACCATACAAAGCAAGATATAAAATAAATCTAAATGGAAATTTGAACTATTGACATATATTTTGATGAATTTTCTCAAGCATGAATGTCCAAAAGCAGTACAAACACCATTAAGCACACTTGATTTGACCAGTTTTTTTGTTGCTGTAGTAGAAACGTCACACTTCATGGATATAAAACACCCAAAAAAGTGAGCATCCAAAGTATTTTATCTTGGACTACAATTATAAGAGTCATTCTAAAATCTACTCTGTAGATCATTATTTGAAGATTCATTTACCATGCAACAAATTTTCTACATCTTGTGAGCACTGTAGAGAGTCATCCTTTTTCTCCATGCATGTTTGTCTAGAGTGAAATCTAGAATAAAAGAATGTTTACATTTGGAGATCCAATTAAATTGGTTCTTGGAGGCAAATTTTCTCACCAGAATCTCCATCCCCATAAATTAGGAAAATATAAAGAGTCTTTTGGAGTTGCTCTGTGACTAATATTTGGATTAATCGTGCAACAAATTTTTACTCTTATTTTCTAGAAAAAAAATCTAATGTCCCATGTCTTGCCATGTCCCTTCATAATCCCATAGAGAAAATAACACAACAATCATAGCCATATCTTTTTGTGTAATTTTATAAAGTGATTTAATTATTTCATGTTGTTACTCTATGGTTTTGCTTTGTATTTTTATCTAGACTGCAGCTCTGTAATATTTGAGACTGCATATGGTTTTGCTATGTTTTTTTTTTATCTAGAATGGTCTAGAAATGATGTAGATTTTTTAAACAAATTAAGGAGTCCTTTCTCCTGATTCCCAAGCATTGTGCCCACATGGTTTAGTGAACAAAAAGAACCAATTTTTTAAATTTTGTCTCAATGTTTTTTGTATTAGTGATATATATTATATTCCAGTTTATCACTGACCACCAAAATTTTTAAAATACCAGTAGAAAAAACTTGCAGCAGACATGAGAGACTAGATATATATATACAAACATCAGATTACTCTAGCAAAGATTAGCTTAGCAGTTGTAAGAACGTACCTCTGACTGAATCACAAGTCGTAGAATGATGAAAGATGAGAACTTAGAGCGAATACAGTGATGTCGAAGACGACGAAGAGTGGGATCAAGGAAGATGCGGAAGGCAAGTACGATGTCAAAGGGTGTAGATCGATGTCTTGTTCTTTACGAACTACAAGGGAAGAAGCCAGAGGTAAGGTAAGGCAAGAAGGCCCTCGAGAAGACATATATATATGTCAAAAGTCAACAATGAGAGCCAACAGTTCATAACATATTTACAGATGAGACCTGCAAGGGAAGGGCAGGGAGGAAATTAAATGGTTCCTACGTCTTGATTAGCAGCCACAGGTCGTCACTCTCCTCTCCATTATCGCAACAATAATAAGCTTGCCGGCAGCCGGCAGCCGGCTGCTAGCAAGCTGCAATGCTAACTTACAGTAGATTGATATACTAAGCAGGCTTTTATATATGTTGGCTGCAAGGAATAAATAGTAGCAATAACAGGACCCGTGGCATTAGAAGACCCAATGTCCTTGTGTAACACCCCAGGCAATGGGGCACAGAGGGGCCGGCCCCTACGGGGCCCGTGCCCGCGGGGGCCGCCCATGGGCCTGGCGGCGCGCCCTCCCGCCGTTCACACTTCCACGGATTTTTCGGTAATTGAAGTAAGAGTTCGGTTAGGATAATTTAGGACTTTTTGGTGTGAAGGAGATATTTTCAATCTATAAGGGCGTGTCCTATTAGGATAAGAATAAGGATTTGCTTGTAAAAAAGGTATTCCAATGTATAAGGAAATGATTGCTTGAGATACAAGTCTCATAGAAAGGCTATATAAGCAAGGAGTATGTAATCACTTGGGGGACAAGGAATAAAGAAATATTTTCCCTGCTCCTGCCCTAACCGCCGCCGCCCCTCTCCCTGCCCCAAGCGCCGCGCCCCCTCCCTGTCGCCGCTACCGCCCGGCGCCGCCGCCGTGCCACCACCGCCCGGCCGGCGCCGATGATGTCGGCGCCGCCTCCCTATTGCGGTTGTGACAGCTGGTATCCGGAGGCCACTTCGATCCACCCACCACCATTGATGTCGATTCGAAGAAGCTGCTGCAAGATCTCTCTAAGCAAGTCACCATGATCACCAAGCGCCTAGATACGCCCGCTGATCAAATCTCCATCCTCTTCGGTACTGGTCCAACGGAGGAACGAAAGCGCAAGGCCATCCTCGACCTGGAGAAGGACATGAAGTCGGCCATGGAGCACTCCGCGCGAAGCTTCCTCAAGGCCTACAAGGAGAACGCCAAGACCGCCGTGGAACCACTGCTAGCAGCGGAGCTGGAGACAAGGCTGGCCGCCATGCTCGGTCCAGCGCCAGGCCCGGACACGGCGCCCCCCAAGACGGCGCATGCGCCATTCCCGGGTCCCCCTCTAGATCACTTCCCTGGACTCGCTCCTCGCCTGCACAAGCTGTCCTTCCCGATGTACGATGGCAAGGACTTTCCTAGATCAACCGTTGTGAGCAATTCTTCAGGGGACAAGGTACGCCGGCCACAGAGCAAGTTTGGTACGCATCTTACCATCTCACAGGAGGAGCGCAACAGCGGTACATGCATCTATCCCAGGAGAAGCCGGTGACAGATTGGGCATGCTTCGCCCAATATTCTCCGGCGGCGGTACATGCTTCGTCTAGCTACCCAACACATCTCATAGATGCTGCATCTTGCTTTTATTTTACATACAGATATAGCCGACAGCTGATGACCAGGGCACCGTGTTTGTGGGATCGTTGGTCGGCTACACAGCGTGCAATAATTTGGACTTAGGCCCTGTTTGGTTACTTGGGACTAGGGACTAATTTTTAGTCCCAATTAGTCCCTAAATTACCAAACAGCAGGACTAATGGACTAATTTTTAGTCTCAATTAGTCCCTAGTCCATTAGTCCCTCCTAAGAGTCTAATTGGGACTAGTTGAGAATTTGTCCAGCCCATACCCTTCCGCTCTGTTCCGCCCCTCTGCCCAGAAGCCGACGCGCCGCCGCCGCTGCCGCTCTCGCGATGCGCCGCCGTAGACACGCGCCTGCCGTCGCTCGCTCGTGCGCTGGCCTCGCCGCTTCGCTTCGCCCGGCGCCGCGCGCCGCCTCGCTTCGCCGGCGCGCTCCCAGCCAGCTCCCTCCGGCAGCCATGGGGCAGGAGCGCCTCACGACTGAGAGGAATTTCGCGGCGCGGATGAAAGCTCTACGGGACCGCGAGGGCGGGCCGGCGCCCAGCATCGTCATCAAGATCCGCCGCCCGGCTCCGGGATTTGGCGCGCAAGTACGTCAAGCTTCGGGATCCGCCACGGTGGGACAACCACGTCGGTGCTGCCGATGCTCTGCATCCCCAAAGGTCGCCGCCGCCGCCGCCTACTCATTCGTTTGCCTCGGCGTCATCTACTGCTCCATCGACCTGCTCACATGCGTCGCCTAGCTCGGCACTGTGCTGCTGCTGCTCACCGTCTACTACTTGAAGCGGCCACGCCCATGTACCTCGTCGAGTTCGCGTGCTACAAGCCCAGGAGCAGCTCAAGATCTCCAAGTCGGCCTTCCTCGACATGACCGAGAGCACGGGGTGCTTCAATGAGGCGGCAAGCAGCAGAGCATCCACACACTTGTGCTACCTGTGAAGCAGCTTTGTGTAGCAGCAGCAGAAAAAAAATGTAAAGCAGGGCAGCAGCTCATTTGTGCAATAATAAAAGGGGCATAATAGTCTTTGTGCATGCAATTAGTCCTTCTCTAGTCTCTTGATCCAAACACCTTTAGGGACTAATAATTAGTCTCTATTTAGTCCCTAAGTAGTCCTTAGTTCCTAGTCCCTGGAACCAAACAGGCCCTTAGCCGTCGTCCGGCGCTAACCACATGGTGCAACTACCGTCCGTGGATAAAGCTAAATTTGACCCTACACAGGCATGTACTCGATCCATAAACGTTTAGATCAAACGTCTTACTGGATATGTAAAGAGTTAAAAATGATGTTACGTCTCTCTCCTGCTATGCACGCATCATCTGTATATATATATGCATCTAAATCAGATATGCATATATGGCTGTGTCTAGTACCATAAAGTTCCCATCACATCAGTTGAATTTTTCATCACATCAAATTATTAAATGTAGCAAAAGATGCATGGATCGAGTATGAAATGTAGGTAAACGAAATAAGACAGATACTTTGCGAGACGAATCTTTTGAGCCTAGTTTTAGGCCATAGTAGGTCAATATTTAACACAAACAAACGAAACATGCTACATGGCTAAATTCAGTACTACAGTGCCAAATTCTAGGGTACTAAACATAGCCATGTACACTCTTCTTTTTTTGCGAAAACATCGGCCACATGACTAACTTTAGGTCGAATATAAATAGTGTCCAATATCCATGGTGTACGCCAAACGACGATATTCCTTTCGATGCAAATCTAGTTCCATATCCAAAGCGCTAGCATGTGCATCACACGATAATCATTCATACGGACAATTCGAGGATGGATTGGCTTCGCTGGTTTTGGCCACGAGGAATCTAGAAATGCTTCTCGGGACAGAGCTCATGGGGGCGGGGGGGGCACACTTCGTGCTGTTCTAGATCGTTAAGGGCACCTTAAATGCGCACAAACATCATCAAGAAACTTGCAGAATGGACGATAGTATAGGGGTTTTAGCCACTACTACAATAATTAGCTTATATGAGAGGGGAGGTGTCCTATGGGACGGCTACGAAATCACCCACCCAATAAATTAAAAACACCAACTGCATTCCTTAACCGCAGCGGTGAGCCTTGCCCTTTCCGATAGACTGCAGGACGTGCACTTGCAGGAAGAAATGCCTGATGGTCTGGCATTCGACGTCAAATGGACAGTACTCGAGCTCATCCATCTACAGGGCCTTCTTCTATGGCAGGATGTCGCTTGTGGGGTCCTCGGAGGTCTGGGGGCGTCGGCGCCACCAAAGGTAAAATTCTTTGCGCGGCTGGTGCAGTGGTGCTGCATGGGCGCCTTTGGACGGCCGAGCGGCGACACCGTTATGGGCTGCAGCCCAGCGCCGCCTGCACCCAGGAGAATGAGACCATTGACCACCTAATCTCATCCTACGTCCTCACCCGATAGGCCTGGCACTTGCTTCTGTCATGGGTGGGCCATATATCACCACTGCCCTACAGCCGATTCTAGGCTGGTGGACTGGTGGCTGTCTGGCCATGGATGAGACCTGAAGTTAGACTCACAAGCATGTTGTTGACACCTAAAATTGGCTTGGACCAAGGCACGGTAAAATTCCAACCTTAGCCAATTCTATGACAGGCTAAGGCACCGCAAATTTTTAGGTCAAGAAAGTCAAGAAGGTCAAGAGAGTTGTTGTAAAAAAAAAGAAGGTCAAGAGTCAAGAAATCTGACGAAGGAGACGATTGCGCGCATCAGAACAAGCGCCAAACGCCGACCTCCGCGCTAGCCGCGTCCGGCACGCTCATGCCAGACCGTCCAGCGGTGCCTTCGCTGCGCGGTCCTTTCTGGACTACGTCCGGCGCTCCTCACCCAGCGTCCGGCGGACCCCCCTCGGCTGCAGGGTCTACCTGCCTGCATTTGGCGCACCGCCGGACGCATCCGGCACTCATATTTCGGGCGTCCGGCGCCCCTAGTGGGTGTGCGTGAAGAGACCGTGTCCAAACCAATTCGTTTTATATCATTTTTTGGATGGTCCTGGTGCTTGGAGACGCATCTAAGGCGGTTCCTAAGGGGATAAGACCACCCCCCTCTATATAATGAGAGGTTCGATTCATCGCCGATTTGATCCCATCTACAACCAATCGATCAAACTATCAACTCTTCAACTCTTTTACCCTTCTCCAAACCCTAATTCTGCTGTCCGGCATCTTCCTGGATGAATTTCACGGGCATTCTATGTGGCCTTGCCGTCGACCCTAGGGAAAGCCTCGCGTGCGTTCTCCCAACGGATCTTTCGGGAGTGCGTTCCGATGTATGTTTCGACCGAGATCGACCTCCACATCGACCTAATCGTGTTCTTTAGATCGGTTTCTTCAATCAAGTTGCGATCTTTGCCGCTTGTAAAGGTTGTTTGCAACCTCGTGGGCGTCCAAAGCCCTCTCGGTATGTTGGTGCCCTAATCAGCATCAACACATGTATATGAATGTTCCAGTCATTTAGATCATTATTCGAAACACTTGTGGTTCAAATTTGAGTTTTGAAAATAAATTCAAATAATACATGAAAATCCATGAAATATAGAAAAAAAGTTTGAAAAAAATTGCAAACATGAACAAGGAGCTCCATGTACTGTAGCTAAGCTGCACAAAAAGTTGTGATGGCAAAATAAAAAAAAAAATTCCTTTGCCGAGAGCTGGGTAATGGGCTTTCGACAAAGTTGATGCTTGCCAAGCGTCAGGTAATAGCCTCTCGGCATTGGTTTTGTTCTCGGTGAATCCGTGGACACGTGGCCGCCAAGTTCGGTGTGCAACAAAAAAAAAAAAAAAAAACTATGCCAAGAGCTCCTAGGAGGAACCCTTGGCAAAGAAGATTTGCTTTGCCGAGGGGACATGTAACCCTCGGCAAAGCAAACGGAGTCGACGGCATTACTTTGGGCGCCGTCTCCCCCGAGAACCATGGATTCGCCGGCCCCCGCTCGGCAAAGATCCGCTTTGCCGAGGGTGTTTCTGCGCCAAAGACTGGGCCCTCTGCAAACTATACTTTGCCAAGAGCTTGCTTTTGGCGAACGTGACCGTTGGGAAAGCATCAGCTTTGCCAAGTATCTTATTTTCGGCGGTCGGCAAAACACTATACCGTCGGTGAAGCCTGTTTAGTGCACCTCATGACTACAGGCGCACCATCGACTCCTTGGTGCTACTCGTCTCTTGGGTCATTTGGATGGAGAGGATCAGGCATACCTTCAATGTCATTGGCGCCGGTACCTCATCGAATGATCTCGTCGCGGTGGATCAGGAGGAGGCCGAATCATTGGTCGCAGCGGGGTACCATGGGATAGCCGCGGTTCTGCTCGCTCTCGCCTAGCTAGGCTCTAGATGTCTCTAGTCGCACGTTGGTTTCTTACTTACCACACCACTCCAAGCGCCACCATTTAAGCCCGTGCCCTCTGTAAGTGTGTTTAGGCTAGTGGGTTCCTGACCATCTCGCTAAGAGAATGCACTAGGACGTGTTGAACCTTCCCACTTCTCTTAATGAAATACTGGCCAAGCCCGGTTTCGAAAAAAAAAAAAACTTGCGCCACCTCATCTCACACTCTGCCTTCAAACAAGGACCAATGGAAACACTAGATCCGGCCTATGGTTAGGGGCATTGAGGAGAGACGATGCTGTGGCAAAAGCAAAAGCTCGCGAGGACCAAGGACAGCATATATTGGATTGATCCAACCTATGGTTGGGGGCGTTGAGGAGAGACGATGCTGTGGCAAAAGTAAAAGCTCACGACGACCAAGCACTACCAGAATCCGGAACAGCCTTAAGTGCCAAAACCCGCCAAGGATTGAGGAAAAACTGCCAAGGAAATCATCCTTGACCATACAAGCAAAGGCACTCAAGAATAGAGGGTAAGCAAAATTAATTTCTTTGGCGGTTTCGACGCTCAAGGATAATTTCCTTAGAGGCTAACCGCCAAGGAAATCTCGCCTCGACTTAATTTGCCAAATGGTCAAGGAAATGATACAACCGCCAAGGAAAGTAGATTTCTTGAGGGTCGACGACCTCCAAGGAAATTATCTAGACCTCCAAGGAAATTATCTAGACCGCCAAGGTAATAGTTGTTTCTTTGGCTGCTCTTAACCTCCAAGGAAACTATAATTTTCCTTGGCTGCTATTGATCGTCAAGGTATTACCATGAGGGCTGGCACCCAAGGAAATGCATACTATCAACAAAAAAAATGTCATAACAAATTACTTGACTCTAATCACTAGAATCAAGTGGCACGAGATGGAAAAACATACAAATCATTTTATTATGGATCCCAACCATGATAATGAACCAAATAGGAGAAGCACCGGTCCAAATCAAACAGGAGAAGCACCAGTCGAAATCCGCCGCTGCTGCTCCACCAAATCTGGGGACGAACCAAACAAGAGCCTTGGTGGAGGCCGCCGCCGCTGCACCAAATCCGGCCTGGGAGGAGGCCGCCGCCGCCGCTACAGCGCCGGAGCTAGAGCGCCGGATCAGGCTAGGAAGGGGTGTTGGAGCAGGCCAGGCAGGGGCGCCGGAGCAGGGTGGCTCTCGTGTGCCAATGCCCACGGAGCCATGACCCCGCGCCATTGTTGCTCGCCTGTGCTAACCCTAGTACGCCGTTGTAAACTGGGGAGCGTCCGGGAGAACAGTACAAGGGAAGTGGTTGATAGGATTTTTGGGTGCAATATATTCCAGCTTGATGCATCTTGACCGTTCCTTTAGATCCAACGGCTAAACATGATGAGGGGTTTGGTTTGGGCTATAGTGGGCTGGCTTCATTTCTAGGCTGCATATTTGGGCACGATCAATTATATGTATTTATTTTTCAGCACAAATTTTTTTTATTAATAAACACTATTTGATTATTAAACACTCTTGTGAAGTAAACACTCTAATCCAATAATATTTATGTACCAAAAATAATCTTTAAATAAAATATACTACATATTTGTCGTTGTGTAATAGTTTCACAAATTTAAGAACCGATTTTCTAATTTCTATCATTTAAATAAATTTCTACGCACTTTTCAAAAATCACCGCAATTTGAACTACACATCATATCTAACAATGTCAACAAACAAGAAAAAACATATATGTAAGAAGACATGTTCCATTTGATGTTACATCCAAAACCAATGAAATATGAAGTATTTGGCTAAACATTACTTAAACTACTATTTTGGTGACTCCGACGAAAAAAAAATAATACCATAAAGTGGTCTAAAAATTCTAAGAATTGATATGGGGTCTTGATATGGTCATATAAGCTTCTCATAAAAAATTTAAATCATTTTGACAAAGTGAGACTATACGTTGTTTACAAATGAATACATCTCTGACATAGTTACATAACTATGAGACTATGTCAGAGTTTTTTCCACTTGTGAATAATGTGTCGTCCCAACTTTGTTAATATGGTTTGAAAAAATTATGGTAAGATAATACAATCATGTTATGATCTTATGCCAAATTTTAGAATTTTTGGACACCATTAAGATATTATAGTTTTTTTTGTTAGATTCACTAAAATTCTTATAAACATTTCCTTGACTGTCGACCTCTAAGAAAATTCAATAAGCCCCAAGGAAATCATAATTTACTTGACGGTTTATAAGAACGCCCAAGGAAATAGGTATTTTCCTTGGCGGTTTAGAATAACAGTCAAGAAAACGATTTATTTCCTTGGGCGTTACTGCAAAACCGTCAAGGAAACATAGGTATTCCTTGGCGGTTTAGATAAACGCCAAAAACATATGTTTCCTTGAGTGTGGTGTAGAACCGCCAAAAGAAACCACCCTTTTCTTGACGGTTTGATTTAAGCACTCAAGAAAATTTCTGGCCGCCAAGGCAATTCAGGATTGTGATAGTGAACGGCAGCATATATTGGATTGATGGCGATTGGGGGCATCGTGGAGCAAAAAGGTGGCGGAAGTCGTTGTTTTTTTTTTTTACTAGAGATGGGCATCACAAGTCACTCGCCTCTCGAAACATCATTTTTATAGGCATGCATGAGGACGGCCTCGGTTAGCAACGATTAACTCAGAGCATATTTTTGTAGGCATGCATAAGGGCAGACTATGACCCGCCTCTGAAACGCATTTCTAACCGACTTAAAACACGCCAAAACATAGTAGTAGTACGGAAGAGTAAGGCAGAGAGAAAAGGGAAAAGTATAAAAAGTAGATAGATGGAATTAGCATAGAAAAAATTACAAGTGTTATCCAATACTTGTATGTCTCGGCTTACAACTGTGATGCATTACTATGTCCCACATAATTTAGTAATCCCTAGAAAATGCGTAGATGGTGTGAAACAAACAGATCACATGTCAAGACTATTGTCTTGTAACTATGAAACCTTTATGCGATACTATTTCTATCAGTGAGGATATCCTTTTTGAAAGATTTTCCTTTTCTTTCTGCAAGCTGAATTTCCCTTTCTTTCTGCATCCAGTCAATGATCGGCCTTTGCAGATGGATGGGTGCATGGGTACTCCATAAGTCGAGCAAGTGAGCGATCATATGTGTCCGGCTCCAAACCTCCTGTTCCTGTCCTTGAAACAGCTTTCTTTTTGTAGGTTCCCCAATAGTTCTCCGTGTTCGTAAGCTTGTTCTCAATATTCCCATGCTTGACCTTTCAACCTGAATGCGTGCAGCCCCATGTTTTGACCTCCAAGCCATTTGATAGACTGTCGCTTCTCCATTCTGGCAGAAGTAATCAATTGCCTTTGGTAGCATGATCTCTCCTAGCTGTTGCAATGTAATGTCTGTATGCAAAAGTTGTTGATCTCCACCAACTATCTCCCTTGCTTCAGAACTTATCTTCTCTTGTATCATGTCTTGAGAAGACCCATGGGGTGCAAAGATAATTCCAGCTTTCAGATATGGGGAATCCTGCAGAGACATTATACCTCCAGACAGAGGGGTCTTATGTTTCCTATAAACAGTCCGAGAGACTTGCCACTGAAAATTCAATTCAACTAGTGGTTCTTGCGAAGCATCTGATATTCCTGCCATGTCTTGGTTGCTAAAAGGTTGAGCACAATGCTGATCATGCTGCTTGCAACATAACGGGTTTGGGCGAAACCACTGAGTCGCAAGGCCATGAAGATTTTCCCCAATGTTCTTTTTGGTATGAATAAACATATGGTTCCCATGATAGGTCTTGAGTACGTAGTTCAGTAAGTTCTTTGCTAATATATTCAACTGTAGACTTGACATGAGGGGCAAACAACCAAAAGCTCTTAACAGCAATTCCAACTATGTCTGTACTCTCCGAAAGCTGTACTATCATACTAAAGTAGATATTACCCTTTGGTGCAGTGCCTTCTTTGGTTTTAAATAACAGGATAGCCTCTGTTCCAAGCTCTGCAGTTCTGAAGGGCGCCAACCATAGTAGTAATGAAGGATTGTTTCCAATTTTGTGTTGTAGTTCTTTGCCTGCAAAAAGGTTCCTGCTAAGGGAGCCAAAGGGCATGATGTGATAGTGTGGTTCACCACCAAGCTCTATGAATCTCAGGAATTCTCTAGCACCATTTGCATACCACTCAAATCGTTTAACAACAGATGGGTTCAACTCATCGTTGTTGCGGTTAAAGATGGACAGAACAATAGACTTGGTAGCATGCCCAATTGGAATGGAAGAATTCCTTACCTCCTGTTCCATGCGTTCTTCTTCGAGGATTCTCTGTTTACATTTGTGCAGTTTGTCATCACACTCTTGTGCAGCACGCTTCAGCTTCTTTTGCCAATGCAACAGGGATGTATGGGTGATGTGCCATCTATTAGAGGTCTCAAGAGCAGCTTCCAGCTTGATGTGTGCCATCTCTAGCCTCTCTATGTTTCTGATTCCATTTATTTTCTCTTTGTCCTCATATTTTTCAACCAGGCCAGATAGTATATGGTTAATTGACTCCTGGATAACTGCAGAACTGACCATCTCAGCCATCAGGATTCAGGAGTCTATAAGGTTGCTACCCTGGTAAGGAAAATCAATAAATAAAAGTATGCATAAGAGATTAGATATGTCAGCTGGCATCAGGAGCAAAGATTAGCTATGCGGTTGTAAGAATGTACCCTCAACCAGACTGTGTTAAAAGTAGGGACAACTGGACAGCTATGCTGGGTACAGAGAGCAATATTCTGGATGCTAAATTGAACTGTGGGATAATATAGGATCAGAACATATAAGAGCTTAGAAAAAAGTAGGCAGTTTTAGCAAAGACAGCTAGACTGGTTATTAACATTTATGGGACTAAGTTTGTCAAAAAAAAATTTATGGGACTAATAGCTAGGGTTACGCAAGAAGTAGTCCACAAAAGGGGGCAGTATACTTACTCGAGAATTGTTAAGTTCGGATCCTCGCTTGAATCACCCGAGTAGACAGATACTAGATTGAGAATTGTTGAGTTGGGGATCCTCTCTTCAATCTATTTAGCTATATGACTGCATTCTTAGAGCATGTCCAATAATATAACCGTAGGGGGTTTCCAGGTACTTTAGCCTTTTTACATCACAGAATCACCTACTACAGGCTCTATGACGGGCTATGTCTGCTCTACTCTTCATGGGCTGGACCCCGTCAATGATGAACATCGCTGCCCTGAAGCTTCCCAGTCACTGCAGCATGAAGATGGTGCTCCTTCAGACAGCATAAGGAAATTTGATAAGGAAAATAAAATACAAGAGATGTAGCTATAGCAACGAGAGATGTAAAATAAAATACAGTTGGGATATGGCCTTTGATAAGGAAATTTGGATTTTACATCACCATGTACGCTAAGCATTTGTAGGCACGCAAAGTTGGAGCACCACTAGGCTTCCTAGTCTACCACTGGTACAAATTACAATAACCTTATTAAATATGCTGATGCAGCACCCTCAACTTCTCCCCATAACAAAAATGAGCATCCCATTCATGCATATGCCTGCTTGCAGATGCATCCATATATGATATATACCCACTTGGTCGGACCACCGGAACCTATCAAGGCTTGGCGTGAAATAAATGCCTGTTGTCTAAGCTTGCGCATGCCTGCATGCTTAGAGCTTCTCCATCTCCAATAATATAAGCTAACACTAGCTCTAAGCTAGCAATTATAGAGAGAGAAAACAACAATTGATCATGTTGTAAAAGAAGGGATCATGAAATGTGCAAGATTTTCTTACACTACAGGAATCCCGCTTTTGCAGTGTCAACCTCTTTGCGAGTGTTTTTTTTTTTTTCACTCGGCAAAGAGCCTCTTTGCCGAAAGTGCCAAATAAAAAAACACGCAAAGAAAAACACTTTCGGCAAAAAGATCTTCTTTACCGAGTGTCAAATAAAAAATACTTGGCAAAGAAATTCTTTGCCGAGTGCCAAAAAATGGCACTTTCGGCAAAGAGGCTCTTTGCCGAAAGTGTCTTTTTTGGCACTTTCGGCAAAAGCATGTTTTGAAATCAATTTTTGAGGCCCTAAACGAGCTTAAATAAAAAAGTTTTCAATTACAAAGTTTCATAACTTCTCAAGCTCTACAAAGTTTATTTTGGTCATTACTTCATTTGACAAAGCATCAATAACGTTGTTCACAAAACTTACATCTCTTTCATATCCTCTCATAGTTTCCTAGAACTATGAGAGAGATTAATAAGATTTACGAACAATGTTACTAACATTTTGTCAAATGAATAAATGACCAAAGTAAACTTTGTAAGTCTCCAAAAGATATGAATCTTTATAGTACAAAAACTTTTTTTATTTCAATTCATCCTATCATGCAAAACTAGATCTAAAAGCGCTCTCAAATTTAAAATTCGAATTTTTCAAATGACCTCGGATGGAAAAACTTCCTAAATGAAAAGTGTAGATCTCAAAAAGTTATGAAACTTTGTAGTTGACAACTTTTTTAGTTAAGCTCGTTTGGGGCCTCAAAAACTGGTTTGAAAAACCTGTTTTCCGAAGTTTTTTTTTACATCGGCAAAGAGGCTCTTTTGCAGTGTCTTTTTAGGCACTCGGCAAATCCTGTTTTCAAATTTTTCAAACGACCTCGGATGCAAAAGCTTCCTAAATAGAAATTGTAGATCTTGAAAAGTTGTGAAACTTTATAGTTGACAACTTTTTGATTTAAATTCGTTTAGGACCTCAAACAAGCAATTTACTCTCGATTTAGTATAATATATGAGGAGCTAATACGAATCTTAACACAAGTGACAATGTAGTGTAGTGGTAAGGCAGTAGACACGCGAGGGAGAGGTTGTGGGTTCGAATCCCACTGGCCGCAAGTGTCGAAAAAACTTAGAAAAAAAACCATGGCTGAGAGCAAGTGGTAGCTGGTCGGTGGCTACCTCTCCAAACAAAAAAAAAAAAAAATTGCTATTTTTTTTTTTTTGGTTATTTTCAACTTTTATCTTTGCCGAAGTGTATACCTGGCACTCGGCAAAGAATGCTTTGCCGACGATTGCTTTGCCGACGATTGCTTTGTCGCCGAGTGCAAAGGCAAAGCGGGATTCCTGTAGTGTTAAGTTTACGCTTACCTCTTGTCTTTTGCACTATTTAGTGAATAAAAATTGAATTACGTAGCTCTAAGCTAGATCATTGGGATGTTCTTATGCCCACTTGCTCCCATGGCACACCAGCGAAAATGAGTGATGAAACACTACTACAGATTTGCACATTACTACCACTGGAATCCCTGCCGGATTTGACACCACTAAGGGTGATTGAGCTTCCTGAGGCGGAGCTGAGACGCTGCAAGGTGAAGTGCTTCTCCCGGTTTGTGTGGTTGGCATGAAAATGAAGTGCCATGTCAAGAGTCTGATGTAGTCATCGGGTCGTCGTCATGCATGTCAGGCCATGCTACTGTGCCAGCCCACATGCCTGAGTGGCGGCCCAGACAGCACAGGCTCTATAAATTCAAGGGCCCTTGGGCAAGCAAGAAAATATAGGCCCTTGAAGTAGTCTTCTACTCTTATAGATATAGTATGAATAAGATATTCATTGCAGTACACGTTTAGGCCATGAAACATAACAATGTTGTAATAAAAAATTAAAAAATAGCAACCATTATAATTACCTCAAATAAGACATAGTGGTTTAGTTCCTTGATAAAAGCCGTCTATGGACATTTTTTGATACAAAATCTTCAATAATAGTATCAAGATCAATGTCGTCCAAAATATCCCGGAGCCAGAGTATGATCATTGGAATTAGCTTCAGCATCTAAATTTTGCTCTTCATTGGCATCGACGTCCACAACTTGTTGATGCCCCTGATCTTGAGTGACTTCTACGATTCTGCGGCCTGTTCTTGTTGCTTTCTTATTTTACTTTTCTAAGCACCCGACAAATTCTTGCAAGGTAACATCTATGATATTCAAATAAAAAAATTGAATTAGAATTTTATAATCCTTGTACCTAATTGAGTGATTGCGTCTTGAGGCGTAATTGAACGTTAGATTAGCGATTCAACAAAACCGAAATGTCACCAGGGGCTCCAATCGATGGATGAATGGATCATGGACGATGGAAGTTACTGGCTGAGCCAGCTTGTGTTACTTTGCTAAATCTTATGGGCCTACAAATGAAAAAAGCTTATTTTATACCAAGTAGATAATTGCATCTACAAATTGTTCATATGATCTTGGGCCCCTCATCTTCATGGGCCTCGTGCGTCGCCATGCCTGCCCACCCCCTAGAGCTGGCGCTGGGCCCAGGAAAGGCCTGCTCTTCCGTGCCGTGATAGCCTCCGTACTTTGGCGGGGCCAAAATAGCGTTCTTTATGTCAGGCCATCGTGCCTCGGGCTTCATGGACATTTATAAAAGCTGCTCACCCACTTTCTCCATGGTGGCACACCGTCCCTCGCCAGTCTGCCCAAACGCCTTCAAGGCCCATATACGGCCTAGCGTCTAAATCTTTTTGAGGAGGATGGACATGGAGAGTTCGAGCTAGCAGCCTGAGCCAGGTCCATAATTTGCACTTTCTTAATTACCTTGGCCCAACATGTTTGCTAGCATATTTTCACGGCTTCTTTTTACCATTCTTATCTAATGAAGCATTCATCAAGATTCCAAATCTCTCTTCTGCTTTGTAAATTCTCGAAGTAAACCAAGAAATACATTTGGAATATATTGTAAGTTTTTGTTAATCTCCTATTTTTTTAAAAAAAAATTAACCGCAAAACCCAGTTATAACAATTTCGTTACAAATATCTCTTTTAAAATCATGTCTACTTTTGCCTCACATCCCAATTTTGTTTATTCTGCCTCCTCAGCAAAAAAAAAAAAAAAAAAAGACTAAGATGGGGTGATTTAAATTCTCTTAATCCCTTTGTCCTCTCTGTAGGAGTCAATCAATAAATTTCAAGTTTCATTACACTTATACAAAAAATAGTATCAACAATAATATTTCTAATTATATTTACTACAAAAAATATAATATCATGTATAGAGAAATTTTATGAAATTTAAAATTGGTCCACTCTCAAAAAAAACAAGGCAGAGGAAGTACCTTAGAGCTCACAAGTGTTAGTGGGCATCAAATCGACAATTTTTGCCAGCAGGGACAGAGCCAGGAAGTTAATTTTGTCTGGCCCCTGTTCGCCCTCTCCTTGTCTTTGCCCCTGATAGCCGGCGAATCAAATAAATGAAAGACAATGTTTACACACTACTAGACTTAGGCTCTTTGCCGAGTGCCACACTCAGCAAAGCGCACCCGGCAAGAAAACTGTCGACGATGCTCTTTGCTGAGTGTCTTTTGTTGGGTACTCAGCAAAGGCTTTGCCAAGTGACACAAAACACTCCAAAAATACACTTGACAAAGAGTAAATAAAAAAACCACGATCACCCTCTCCTGCAAATCTTTTTTTTTTTTGGGGTGGAAAACATTGAGCAAGTCTTGGCATTTTCGTGCAAAATTTGAGGCCAACATGGCTGGTAAGATTCAAACCCACGATCTCTCCCTCCTGCATTTCCTGCTATAATCATTCCGTATTGGTTCCCCACATATTATACAAAACCAAGTGTGAATTGCTTGTTTCAGGCATTAAACAAATTCATATCAAAAAGTTGTCAACTACAAAGTTTCATAACATCTCGAGATCTATAATTTTAATTTAGGAATTTTCTTCATCCGAGGTCATTTACAGAATTTGAATTTCAAATTTGAGATATTCATTCGTAGTTTTGCATCAAAAGATGATTTAAAATAAAACATTTATCAACTAGAAAGTATCATAACTTTTTTGAGATTTACAATTTTTATTTTGGAAGTTTCTCCATCCGAGATCATTTGAAAAATTTAGATTTGAAATTTTAAAAATTCAAACGTAGCTTTCATAACAAGATAATTTCAAATAAAAACGTTGCCAACTACAAAATTTCATAGCTTCTCAAGATCTAGAAAGTTTATTTTGATCATTTGTTCATCCGACATAGTGATAGTAACATTGTTCATAAATCTTATAAATCTCTCTTCTAGTTTCATGAAACTAGGTGAGATATCGAGAAAATGTAGATTTTATGAATAATGTTACTATCACTTTGTCAAATGAAGAAATGGTCAAAATAAAAGATGTAGATCTTGAGAAGTTATGCAACTTTATAGTTGAAACCTTTTTTTCTTTAAATTCGTTTGGAGCCTCAAAAAGTTCTTTAAAAAACTGATTTGCCGAAAGTGTCAAAAAGAAAAACGTGCGACAAAATGCATATTTACCGAGTGCCAAACTCAGCAAAGAGCTCGTCAATGAATAAGATGATAAAGTGCAGGATTCCGGTAGTGACAAGGGCCTGATGTGATCATGGATTGCAGACAAGTACATGATGCAGCAACCCGTGATTATCTAATCTCCTTCCAGAGAATATTGTACGGTTAAATATAAGATATACATCATAGATTCAGATTTTAAGGCGTAGTGGGGATGGCACTGCTGCTAGCTGACTTTCATTCCCTCTCTGAATCCAGTCCAGGATTAAGCCTCGCAGCCGGACAGGAGCATGTGCAACCCACGAATTGAGGAAGCAAGCCACCTTGCGATTCCAGTTCCCTAGCACCTGTACCTGATCTTGTTGCACCTCCACCTGCAGCTTCCTTTTCCTACTACCTGTCCTAGAAATCACCCGTCGTGCTGCACATGGCATGTCCTCTATCGTTGGCTTCTCGAACCCAATGTACTCAGTGCCATGCTTAGACTTCCAAAGCATTTGGCAGGCTGTCGCTTCGGGGTTCCGGTAGAAGTAATCTGTTGCCTTTGGGAGCATGATCTCGTTCAGCTGGTCCAAGGTAATGTCAGTGTGCACATAGTGCTGCTCTTCGCCGTAGACCGTCACTACTGCAGAGTTCTTTTCTTTAGGAAGCTTGTGTTTCGTACAACCATGGGGCGTGAAGAGGAGCTCAGCTTTCAGATATGGAGAGTAGTCCTGCCTAGAACTTCTGTGTTGAGATGGTGACCTTGTGGTCTGCTGCTTGTAGTTGTGCTCAGATACAGGGACTTGACACTCCAAGTGCATTAGAATCACGGAATCCAGAGAAACATCTGGAATTCCTACCATATCTTGGTGACCAATGCAGTGAGGCCTATTAATATTCTGCAGATCTTGTTTCTTGACTTGCTTCTTGCAACACAATGGGTCTGGACGAAACCACTGAGTGCAGAAGCTGTGGAGATTGTCCCAGTGTTTTCGGTGCCATAAATCCACATATGGCACCCATGAGAATTCCTGTGTAGGCAGCTGAGTAATCTCTTTCTTGATAGTTTCAATTGTAGGCTGGAAACAAGCAGGAAAGAGCTGCAAGCAGTTCACTACTGTCCCAACTATGTCTGTGCTTTCTGATATCTGCAGCATTGCACCAAGAAAGAAGTTATTCTCAGGTGCATTATCATCTTTGTGGACGAACTTCAGGCATGCTTCTATCCCATGATCCGGAGTGATGGAAGGGACTAGCCATAGAAGATAAGAAGGGTACTCATTTCCCCAAACAATCTTTTGCTGCAGCTCCATGCCAGCCATGAGGTTCCTTACAAGAGACTTGAATGGCATGTGACAATGTGGCGTGCCACCAACCTCCACATATCTTAGGAATTCACTGGCTCCATCTGCAAACCACTCAAACCTTTGAACCATGGATCTGCTCGGTTCATTTTTCTCGCCAAAGGCGGAGAAAATGAAGGACTTGGTAGCATGTGCGATCCGGCTAGGGAGGGAGGAGTTTATCAGCTTTTGTTCCACCCATCGATCTTCTTCGATTCTTTGCTTACATTTGTGCAGTGTGTCACTACACTCTTGGGCAACATGCTTCAGCTTCTTTCGCCAACGCAATAAGGATGCGTCGGTGATCTGCCACTTGTCAGATGTCTCAATTGCAGCCTGCAGCCTTATGTGTGCCATCTCTATCCTCTCAAAGTTTCTGTTTGCATCATTTGACTCCGCATACCTCTGAACGAGACCTGATACGATTTGGCTAACTGTCTCCTGAGCAACCACAGAACTGACCATCTCTGCCGCCATTACGATTCAAGCATATGTACCACTTGTTCCCTGCTTAGGAGAAAGCATTATGAAACATTACCATTTATAACCTTATATTTATTTTCTGGAAAAGAATATAGGAACTTTTTACCACAAGCAAAATTTTGCACAACTTCATGAAAGCTGTGCAAGTTTTTTTTCACTGAAATCTGGATATATATCAGGATGAGATGTATATCTGGATATCAAATTTCAAGACCATTAGAAGGTTTTTTTTGGCTGAAATCTGAGATATGTGGAGGTCGGAGGTATTCCACGCTGACCTCCACATATAATAGTTCTTTTAAAAAAAATTCCATATACAAGACTTCATAAAGTTGTTCTAAGAATTTAGGAAGATAATGAGCTTCGCACAAGTTACATAGGCTATGTGTTACTAGCCTAGGGGGCTCCCATGGAGCAAATGGGCCAGCAGGGCCCACGAAGGGGCTCTGGGCGCTTCCAGTGGCGCCCAAGGGCTGCGCGCAAAAAGGGGAGGCGGCGCCATTGTCCCTGCCGCCGCCGTCGTTGCTACCTTCATTACCACATCGAGTCATGATGGAGTTTGGTTAAGTTATTAGGGAATAAGATAATGAAGATAGCCATCGTCCATGCGTCCATCTTCCGCCGCCGCCGTTGCTATCTTCATTACGACATCGTGTCTTTCTGATCCTTAAACTTTTAAAATGTATTTATTATGTTCCCACAACTAACTTATTTATGAATTTATTTGTTATTCCGTTTGGTTCTTAAACGCGCTAATAAAAAAATTAATTTGAATTCGGACGAGCTTTAAAAATTATAAAACCGGCATTGTTGGACCAAGTTTGAATGTATATGAATTAGTAAATCAGTACATAAGAAGCTAGGCTTTCATTTTGGGTGTGCTTACCTTGATCGTTTGCAGCACGGGCGGAGCCGATCGGCCGGCCAGGCACCAGGAGGCCGGACTTGAGTCGAAAGCAGAGAAGCAAGTGAACTCGCCGGAGTGAGAGGCGAGTAGTCGATCGGAGTTGCGGTGTTGGCCGGAGAAGATGGTGCGCCGTCATCGTCAGTGTGTATATATATGCCATCAGTCACTCAAGTCAAGGAAACGTCCCCTGGCAACTAATTCTTCGATCTGCCCTTTTTCCAGGAAACGTCTTGACGACACGAGCAGACAGGCACAGTCCTACCAGCGTGCACATGCCATGCCACCTGGCTCGTTCGTCAACTGTCCTGCATACAGCATACAAAGAGACCTGCAGATGCACGCAGATGCTGCATCTTGCTTTATTTTACATACAGATATAGCCGACAGCTGATGACCAGGGCAATAAAACTTGTGGGTGGTCGGCTACACAGCGTGCAATAATAATTTGGACTTAGCCGTCGTCCTGCGCTAGCCACATGCAGCTACCGTGGTCCTCAATAAAGCTAAATTTGACCAGGATAATAATGGTAGCTAGAGTATTACTGGATATATGTAAAGAGTTAAAAATGACATTATGTCTCTCTCCCTGCTATTAGTGGAAAACGCATTTTCCATGACACCATGCCCTAATATTTCCTGGCGGCCGAGAACTAGGAGAGCGAGTAAAGAAAAAAGGGTGGGCCCCACGAAACATCCGCCAGTAGAGGATAATCTTCGGTGGCGCTTTTCTTAATGTGACCGCTAAAGTATTAGTTTTTACACTGAAAGCTCATTCTTTTCAGTCGGTGCAATAACTGCCTGTATTATTCCTAATTATCACTGACCTTTAGCACTGGGCGGGGGTTTATACGCAAATAAAGACAGGTCTGGATCAGCCTCTATTAACTGTCTCTCTGCTAGTGTTTGTCACGTGCCAAATTGAAGGGGCCACCCACCGCCGCCCTAGGGCCCAAGGCCCAAGCGCTAGCGCCTGGTGGTTGGCCGTCGCCGTCGCCCGCCGTCCACACGTCATCGTCATCTGCCGCAATTGAGTAATAGATATTTAGGAAATAAAATAGGAAATCGAGTCAAGGATTTCTTTAGATGCAAGTCTCCCCGAACTATAAATACAAGGAACTTGTAATCAGTTGGATCAATTAGAAAAATAAAGGGGTAACTCCCAACAGCTTCAGCTCTCAACTCTAGGCTCTCTTTCTCTTGTGCACATGTGCCGCCCCCCCTACGCCGCCGCCCGGCACCGGCGCCCACAGCAGCCCCGATTGCTGCCAGCGCCCGGCGCCCCGGCAACCCGATTGCCGCCCACACGAGCCCGGCAACCCGATTGCCGCTGCGCGCCGGCACCGCTGCCGTTAGTCCCGCCATTGGCGTGTCACTTCCGGCCCAATCGAACCGGTTTGTGACAACTGGTATCTGGAGACTAGAATGATTCCCACCACCGATGGCTTCCGATGACCACCACCCGGCGCATGGACAATCGCGTTCGGGGAGAAGCTCCACACCATCTTCGGCGACTACGAGCGGTGTGACGGCAACCTGCTGGGAGCAACAAAGAGGTGTCACAACAAGCTGCCCGCGGACAACGACAACGCCGTCCTCCACATCCACGATGAACGGTGGCCACGCCGGCCAGCAAATCCGTAACACGCAACCATGTTGTTCGGCGTGCAGCGCCTCGGCGTCATCTCAGCCACGACCGACGACGTCTCTGCCATGGGCGCTGCTGACGGTGACGACGTTCCCCCAGGCGCTGTCTACGTCACACCCTCCACGATCGACGCTGCAAGCAACGGACACGCCTACCCCGAGGATGCCCGCGGCTATCGCAGCCCGGATCGGATCGGTCGGGGAGGCCACCATCGACGTCCACCAGCTGCTCGACGAAAAGCCTACCCAACTTCTTTGACACTGGGAAAGCCAGGAGCATCCACGCGGCTGCCATCAACAACAACTCAACGACGTCGCTCGACGTCGAAGCCGGCGTCACCGACCCCAACCCCGACATCCTCGACACCGATAACACCTCCAAGGGCGTCCCCAACAACATCAACTACGACCATGATGTCACCATCGACGTCGTGAACCACAACGTCCTCAGCATTAACAACAACACCAACGTCACTATGGGGGACGCAATGACGTCGCCCGACGTTCCCCCGACGTTGCTGACCTCAGCCTCGACCCACTAGATGCCGCATACGCCATGCACACCATGGGCAGCAACCACGTCGCTCTGCCCTACATCACCATCACCAACACTTCTGCCAAGAGGATCACCAGCAACGATGACGACAACTCTGACATCCTCAATGTCGTCATCAACGTCGCTAACCACGACGTTCCTCACATTGACAACAACTCCAAGGGCACGAACAATGACGAACCCCCAACAACCGGCTTCATGATGACACCAGCACGAGCTTCGACTCTGAAGGCGTCGCCATCAGCGGCACGACAACGGACATCAGCCAGGACAAAGACATGAGGTATGCCGCTATCCACCTGATAATAGCCGTACTTCTCTAGTTCATCAGCATGCCAAGCTAGGTGCCACAGGAGGACTGGGACACTTCCACACGGTGTCTCCCTTGCGGCTTCAAGTTGCTCGTCTATGGCGACATCTTCAGCAACATAGAGCCAATATGACTGCACGAGGACTAGTATGACTACTTCTATGCTTCCAAGTTCGCCAACGGCCTCTACATCCTAACAGGGGAGGCCATACAGCGGGAGGCGCCCAGCACGAAGGACACAGCAATCCGCCTCGCTCGTATAATCAACGCCCCTCCGCCATGTTCATGACACAACTCAGCAACAGGCAATGGACATGATGACATCGACAACGACATCACCAGCGGCCACTTGGCTATGGCAGCTAGGACGATTCGAGGGCCAAATCAGCCGACTCCCTCGATCATTGACGACGACATGAGCTACATGCCACCCACATTGATCCCCTACCTCATCGACCTCGTCGCTACCCCAGAGGCTCTCATTCTACCCCAACTCGCTACATCAATCGACAATGAGCTTCACGGCGTCGCCGGAACCAACAGGCTCTAGGCGGGAGCACCAGATTGAGCGCCACTCAAGGTGATCGGAGTTCACCTCCTCGACAACCACCGCTACTACGCCACGACATTATCAAAGGTGGATGCAACAACCTTCAATCCATGCCGCTTCGATCACCCCGTCAACAACGACGGTACATGCGGAACCACAGCGCGAGGACTGTTGTCGGGAAAAGAGGGGAGAGATGTCACGTGCCAATTTGAAGGGGCCACACATACCACGCTTAGGGCCCAAGTCCCAAGCGCGCGTCGCGCTGATTCTTGCGCCGCCGCCGTCCCGCCATCAACATGTCATCGTCATCTGCTTCACAATTAAGTAATAGATATTTAGAAAATAAAATATGAAATCGAGTCAAGGATTTCTTTAGATGCAAGTCTCCCCCGACTATAAATACAAGAGACTTGTAATTAGTTGGATCAATCGAGAAAAATAAAGGGGTAACTCCCAACAACTTCAGCTCTCCAACCCTAGGCTATCTCTCTCTTGCGCCCGTGTGCCGCCGCCCCGAACGCCGCCGCCCGCCCTGTTCTGCTGCCGCCAAAGACTAGCGCCCCTGGCAACCCCGATTGCCGCCCGGCGCCAGCGCCCCGACAACCACGATTGGCGCCCGCACGAGCCCTCGGCAACCCCATTGCTGCCTGCGCCGTCACCGCTGCCGTCGGGCCGCCATCGATGTGTCACTTCCGGCCCAATCGATCTCGTTTGTGACAGCTATGCACACATCATCTGTATATGTGTCTAAACCAGATTTTATCTAAAGAAAAGTATATGTATCGAAACCAGATTTGCATATATGGAGACATGTCCACTCTTTTTTTTTTGTTGAAAACCTCGGGCACATGACCTTTATGTTGAATATAAATAGTGTCCAACATCCTTGGTATACGCCAAATGACGATATTCATTTGGATGCAAATCTAGTTTCATATCCAAAGCGCTAGCATGTGCATCACACGATAAATCTAGAAATGCTTCTCGGCGAGGAGCTCATGGGGTGGGGGCACACTTCGGGCTGTTCTCGATCGGTAAGTACACCGTAATTGCCCACAAATATCATCTAAAAACATGCCCAATAGAAGATATAGGCGTTTGGCCACTACTACAATAATTAGCTTAGGAGACACGGGTGTCCTAGATGGGACGCCTACGAAATCACCCATGCACCCAACAAATTTAAAACCCCAACAGCATTTCTTAACTGCAGCACGACCTAGCTTTTATCTCCTTCAAACCGCTGCCACCTCATCTCACACTCTGCTGACACGGTGTATGTCATGATCCAGGAAATAGGGCCCAGAAGGACAGGCCCGATAGGCCCAAGGAGCGCCGGCGCCGCCCCCGGGCCTTGCGCGCGCGTCCCGCCTCCGTCCCCTCCCTTCCGCGGATTCTTCGGCAACTAATTCGGAGAAAAAGAGGGAAAATATATAGGATTATCTTTAGGTGTTTTGGTGTGCAAGGGGATATCTCATCTATAAGGGAGACCCTTATTAGGAAATAAATAAATATGACATGCTTGTAAAAGGTATTCCAATCTATAATGAAACCTTTAGAGAGATTACTTGAGATACAAGTCCTACTAGCCGGGCTATATAAGTAAGGGGTCTGTCTTTTTCACGGTAACAAGCAAATAAAGAAATTTTATCCCAATCTCTCTTCCTCTCCCTCTCCCGTGTGCCTGCCCTGCCGCCGCCGCCACCGCCGCCCACGCAGCGCCCAGCCCGCGCCGCCGCCGCCATGCGCCGCCGCCGGCGCGGCCGCCCGCCGCCGCCGCCACCACCACCGCCATCGCCCCATCCTCCTCCTCTCCCACCAACCTCTCAATCTACGTGTCGATTCCGGCCCAATCTAGCTGGTTCTGACGGCGGTATCCGGAGACCACTACGATCCACCCACCACCATGGACGCCGAATCCAAGAAGGCTGGCGAAGAACTTGGGAGGCGAGTTCGCCAAGATCAACACCAGGATGGACAAGATCGACGATAAGCTCGCTATCCTCTCAGGCGACGATCCAGCAACGCTCAAACACCGTCAACAACTCCATGACGCTGAGATCGAGATGAGGGCGTGTTCGAGATAGCAGCCCGCGACTTCATCAAGAAGCGGACCAATGGCAAGCGAGAACCAGGGACAATCAGGTCACAACAGGCTGATCTGGAGAACGATGAAGGGCTACTTGAGGCGAAGGCCGCGCCAAGCGGGCGCCGCCATCGGGCGCATGCGCCGCCCCACCTCCACCTCCGGTCAACACCTTCTCAGCTCGGCTCCCGTGCGCACAAGCTATCCTTCCCGACCTACGATGGCAAGGAGGATCCCCTCCCATGGATCAACCGGCTGTGAACAATTCTTCGGGGGACAAGGTGCGCCCGGCTCTGAGCAAGTCCGGTATGCTTCCTATCATCTCACGGGAGGAGCACAGCAATGGTACATGAGGCTGTCCCGGGAGAAACCGGTGGCGGTTGGGCAAGCTTTGCTCAATATGTCAACGGCGCTTCGGCCCAGGTAAGCGGCGCAATCCGCTAGGTGGTTGGCATCACTAAGGAAGACATGCGGCGTCGATGAGTACACCGAGCGGTTCACGGCACACGTGGCGCGTCGCGAGGCAACCTCGGCGACCAGCGGCGGTAAATATATACACAGGCGGGCTTGGGCGAACCACTCAAGACAGGGCGTCGAGATGCAGAACCCCAAGGACATGGAGGCAGCCATGTCTCTCGCCGGGCGTCGGCGACGCCTCGCCATCCTCTACAACACCGGCAAGCCAGCATAGGCAAGGGCGGGGCCCCTGCGCCCAGCCTGGCTGCCGCCCCCCGCGCCCCCTCGTCGGCGGCAACGACTCGGCCGTTCAAGCGGCTGACACCGGAGGAGATGACGGAACGGCGCAAAGGCTGGACTCGCTTCAAGCGTGGCGAGCTGTTCTCACGGGGTCACAAGTGCAAGCATCTCTTCGACATCCGCGATCTTCAGCGACTACACCGGCGACACGATAAACGCCCCACTAGCGGACGTGAAAGAGGAGCCAGCTGATCTGAAGGTCCTCAGGGGACCACGACTCCCGGTGCGTGGTGCTCATTCTCTCTATCTCGTCGGTATGATCTCGAACACGGGCGTCAACATCATCGTTGACTCGGGAGCAACGCACAACTACATGTCGACCCCGCGTGGTGACCACGGCGGGGCCTCGAACTCAACCCGGTGCGTGTGCTAATCACCACCACACCGGTGCCACGTCTACATGCCACGCCGCCACCTTCGGCGTGCCACTACGCCTCGGCGCCCGGCACAGCCGACATTGGCGCCTACGTCATGCCACTGGCGAGGGCGTCGGCGTCATCCTTTGGCATGCCTTGGGCGGCAAGCACTGGGCGCAGCGTGGCGTGGGACTTCGCGACCCACGAGCTGCGATACTACCGTGAGGGTCGCCCGAAACACGTTCACTTCAGCTCTACCACCTCGGCGTAGGGCGCCCCCGGTCCCGCCTCCTCGTCGGGCATCTTGGCCAGCATCCGTGCGCTGCGACTCGGCTTGGGAAGCGTTCGAGGCATGCGGCGCCTTGGACCTCTACGACACATCCGCCGGAGTCTTCGTCCCGCCCTACGCCCGGGCTACATTGGAGGATCGGCATCTCACGCCGCGCCCTCGACATCACCACGGGCGACGCTGCTCCAGCATGGACACTTTCGAAGACGGCCTCCTCCTCTTCGGCGACCGCTTCTACCTTCCGGCCTCCTCTCCCTCTTTGCGGACTTCTTGGAGGCCTTGCTTCCGGCCGCGGGTTCGCGGGGCGAACTTCCTCGCCTTGGGAGCCTACACGGCCCGGAGCCAACATCACCGCACCGACCGCCATCCTCTTGGGCGGCATATGGCCATGGCGCCACCACGTCGGCCCGGCCCGTGTCGTCTTTCTCGGCGGCATGGATCGCCTCTTCCTCACCGTCGACAATGTCCACATCAGCTATGATCCAGAGAGGGCCGCTCACCAGCTCTCGCCCTCCCTGTTCGACGTCGGCTCCTTCATGTGCGATGCGATGTTGAACATGGCTGCTACTCCTCCTACTGCCGCGACATCACTATCGGCGTCTACTCCCACTCTTCGTCAACGCTCCACCCAATGAGCATTTCTTGTTCCCCGGAGAGCCCCCACGCGACATGGTGCACCAAAGACCTAGATGTGGGCGTTCGAGGGAACTCCTCTTGGCGACCCGTCGTCGGGCGGCTTCCGCAACAAGGGCGTCTTTGTTCATTGGTACATCTACCACGCGGCTACATCGGCAACCTTCACTATCTTACGGAATTTGACCCCAAGCGAACCGGGGAGAACATGATCCTCGGGAACCCCATGCGGGGGTCGTCTCATCTTCGCGGTCGAGCTCATCCTCCCGGGGGCCGATCCCCATCCGGTGTCACAATGGACTTTCATCCAGTAGCGAGGGCGCGCCCGGTCCGGAGAGAAGGGGAGATGTCATGATCCGGAAATATGGCCTGAAGGACAGGCCCGATAGGCCCAAGGGCGCCGGCGCCGCCCCCCCTGCCTTGCGCGCGCGCCCCCCGCCTCCGTCCCTCCCTTCCGCGGATTCTTCGGCAACTAATTCGGAGAAAAAAAGAGGGAAAATATCTAGGATTATCTTTAGGTGTTTTTTGGTGTGCAAGGGGATATCTCATCAATAAGGGAGACCCTTATTAGGAAATAAATAAATAGGACATGCTTGTAAAAGGTATTCCAATCTATAAGGAAACCTTTAGAGAGATTACTTGAGATACAAGTCCCACTAGCCGGGCTATATAAGTAAGGGGTCCGTAATCTTTCGGGGGTAACAAGCAAATAAAGAAATTTTATCCCAATCTCTCTTCCTTTCCCTCTCCCCCCGCCCCTGCCGGCCGCCGCCGCCGGCGCCGCCCGCCCATCCACCCACGCGCGCCCGCCCAGCGGCTGCCACCGCTGCTCGCCACCACCACCGCCATCGCCCCATCCTCCTCCTCTCCCACCAACCTCTCAATCTACATGTCGGTTTAGGCCCAATCTAGCTGGTTCACGACGGTGTAGGGCATATGATAGCCTTCAAACTAGGGCCAATGGAGGTGTTAACACCAAAATTTGGTAGAGCCTGGATGACTGATAGACCGGCAAGAGATGATTCGGTAAGAGGTCATTCGGCTAACAAAAGGACAGCTTCTGATCTTTGTAGCATTCGGAAGCCGCTGTTTCTACCGAGGAGCCCGAGTCCGAGAAGGAGCTGAGCGTGAGATGGTTCAGCAAGCGTGGAGCATCGGGAGGAATATCCGAGGACGAGGGCCCACATCACGTGCAATTCCCACGACTTAGAAGACTTGGAGGACAATGTATCTTAGCTAGATATTTTAGTTATTATTATTCGTAATTAGTTAGGACTCAATAAGCCTAGGGTATAAATATAAGACCCCCCGGCAGCTGTAAACGATATACCAAAATCAATACAAACAACCCGGCTCCGTGCCTTGGCTCGCCACCCTTCGAGTCCGGTCGTGTCGCCGATCTCTTGCAAGAGGATTCATCGACCCGTCGACCTCTGTAAGTACCGGCAACCTTGCACCATGTCTAGTATCGTCGGGCGGATTTAGATTATTGCAAGAAGTCTTGTTCACGCTTAGTATCGTCGGCGGATTTAAGCTATCGGGGGCAAGAGGGTTCTTTTGTCGATCATCATGAGCCATCCGGTGGGCTAAGGTCCGGCTAAGAGCTAGTTATCGGCTTCATTAGATTTTGGCAAGATCTAATGAATTCATTAAGTTACCACGTGTGCGCAATGCTTTCAATTTATTTATTTAATTATGTTTGCACACACTTTTTGCCCAATTTAGATTGAGACGTCTCGGCTTTATCTTATCATAGATCTAGTTGCTTTAGTACTTTAATTGTCCATCCCACCGTGCTACTAGATTTATCGTTCATCGTAGCGAGAGCTAGATCAATCTAAGTTGTCACGTGTTGTGGGTTCGTATGCGTTTAGATCTTGACAGATCGTGTCATCCGGTGGATCTGAGATCTTTGGGTTACTCTAGAGCTAGTCATCCGGTGGACTAGAGATCGGTTTAATCGATAGGTTTTTTTCGCGGGTAGTTCCTTCTTCATGGACCCGATTCGGCAAGCTTGCCGAACACGGTTATGCTTCTAAGATATTACGTGTTGCGGGTTCGTATATGTTTTTTACGTAGGGTAGTTCCTTCGGGTTCGTATAATGCGTTTTTCGTAGGGTAGTTCCTTCTTCACGTGTCATGAATATCTATAACGATGTTTATGATTTATATTCTTTCATTTATCATGTTGTCAATTAATTCGATCTATGCAATAGAGCTTTACAATAGCACATCATGATGATTGACTTTATTTGTTCAAACATATCTTTTTTATGATCATTCGCAAAATTTGTTTCTACATCATATCTTCATATTTGCTTACCGAATGCATTTATTACTCATCGACACGATAGCTCTCATAGCTATATGTCTTTACATCTAGACTTAGAGCCATACATGCGGAACTGTCTTGGTCTCACCGTGCATGTTCCGATCTCACGATTACCTCCTTGTCAATTAACGAGGTCAAATTGATCGCACGCCTTCGGATTCAAGACACTTTCGGGCGAGTAAAGCCGGCTATTCCGGCTTGTCGGTGTGTGCGGCGCAGGGAGTAGGATTTTTGTGCCTACAAAATCAACTTCGTAAGAAGATTCATTTCTAATCTATCAGAAAGGGTCTTGCCATTTTCTCCTTTGTTAAAACTTAAGAAAAGCTCGAAAGTTTGTATGGAGTGACGTACATCGAAAAGCATTGGATGAAATAAAGGAATATATGAAGACACCACATGTTCTCGTCCCTCCAAAGCTGGGTAAACCTTTCAAATTGTAAGTGGCGGCCGATAATTTAACCATAGGATCGGCCCTTATGCAAGAAGAAGATGGAAAAGAGCGAGTTATAGCTTATCTTAGCCGAAAACTTCTGGATCCTGAAACACGGTATTCGGCTATAGAGAAATTGTGTCTATGTGTTTACTTCTCGTGTACTAAATTTCGGCACTACTTGTTGAATGCCAAATGTACTATAGTTTCTAAATTCGATGTGATTAAACACATGTTATCAATGCCGATTTTAAAAAGGAAGGATCGGTAAGTGGATTTTGGCGTTGTCTGAATTTGATCTCGAGATATGAATCGCCAAAGTCAAAAGGTCAAATTATTGCTGACTTTTGTTACGCAACATCGTGATCCTTCGCTAACATGATTGGTATTACACCTTGGGCCTTATTCTTTGATGGATCTTCTTGTGAAAAGGGTGGAGGTGCATGTGTCTTACTAGTTTCACCCAAAGGGGTATCTTTTGAGTTTGCCATTCCCATTGATGCTACCGTCACCAACAATCGAGGCGAGAATATGAGGCTTTACTCGAGAGGACTCCAACTTCTTGTCGAGATGGAAGCCATTGCGGTTGAAGTCTTTGGAGATTCTGAATTAGTAATCAAGCAACTAATCGGCGAATATGAATGCGGAATGACATTCGAGAAATTATTATGAAGAATGCCGAAAGATACTAAGAACTTTCAAAGTTGTGATCCTTCGTCATATTCCAAGGGAACAAAATGGAGAAGCTAATAAGCTAGCCCAAAGTGCCTCTGGATATAAGGACAATCGGGAAGTTCTCATTGCTGATTCGTGTGCATTGTGTGAGGATCAAGTTACCAGTCAAAACCGATAATGATTGGAGAACTGAAATTACCGAGTATCTCAAAAATCCTTCAAAGAAAGTTTCTCGAAAACTTCGGTACAAAGCTATTAAGTTTGTGCTCCTTGATGATCGGTTATATTATAAATCTCTGGATGGAATCTTTGCTTAAATGTTTGAGTCAAGAGGAAGCTAAGAAAGTGATGTATGAAGTACATGAAGGATTGTGTGGTGCACACCAATCGGCCTACCGAATGAAGTGGATAATCAGGAGAACAGGTACTTTTGGCCAACTATGCTTGAAGATTGTTTTGAATATTACAAAGGATGTCAAGGATGTCAAAGGTTTGGTAATATTCAAAGAGCTCCCGCGATCGGCATTGAACCCCATTGTCAAGCCTTGGCCGTTCGAGGGGTGGGGTATAGATTTAATTGGCCGGATCCACCCCCATCAAGTAAAGGCCATAAGTTTGTACTATTGGCCACCGATTATTTTACTAAGTGGGTAGAAGCCATCCCATTGAAAAAGGTCACATCAGAAAATATGGTTGAATTTGTCAAAGAACATATCATTTACAGGTTTGGAATTCCTGAAACCATAACAACTGATCAAGGGAGTCAGTTTATATCTGCTGAATTTTGTGACTTTGCTGAGGGTATGGGAATCAAGTTGTATAACTCGTCCCCTTATTATGCACAAGCCAATGGTCAAGCTGAGGCTTCTAATAAAATTATGATTAAGATCATCTAGAAGAAGATTGAAGAGAAGGCTAGAAGATGGCATTTGGTTCTTAATGAAGCATTATGGGCTTATCGAATGGCATGTCATGGATCTACTAAAACATCTCCTTATGAATTAGTATATGGACATCATGCAGTATTACCATGGGAGGTGCAATCAGGATCCAGACGGGTTATATTGCAGAAAAATTTGGCAAAAGAGGAATATAAAAATCTTATGACAAACGGATTGGAAGATTTACATCAAATTCGTCTGAAAGCATTGGAAAATATTGAGAAAAATAAGATGCGTGTCGCCAAATATTACAATAAGAAAGTCAGGGTCAAAGAATTTGCTGAAGGAGATCTTGTCTGGAAAGCATTGTTACCACTTGGGACTAAGGACAGGACATTCGGCAAATGGTCTCCAAATTGGGAAGGTCCTTTTCGGGTGTTAAGGTGTATACCTGGAAACGCATATATCTTAATATCTTTACAAGGGCAAGAGTTCAAGTCAGCAATCAACGGGAGATTTTTGAAGAAATATTATCCTAGTGTTGAAGTTGGGGCTTGAAGAAATAAGGTGCAAATCCCAACATAGCCGATGTGTAGAAACATCGCCTTTAGCAGAAAAATATTCCAAAAAGTGGAAAATAGCCAACATATATATGATGTGTTGCCTTCAGAACAAATATATACAGCCGACTGAGCATATTATTCGCATTATAATGTCGTGCTATGATTATAGGAAGGATTCATCAGGAAGATAAGTGACAGGCATCATGACCAAAGGAGCAAACATGGAAATATTGATAAAGGTGGGCATAATTGCCATACGAGTCACACATTGTTTTTACAATTTTCCTAATTAAAGAGAGTATCAAGAACAGCCTTGAGACGACCAAACGCGGCATTCATCCTCTTATGCGGTCAGGCCCGATGCATCCGTGCTTCAATCACCGCCTGTTGCTTCGAGTAAGCGTTTGAACCTCCTCGCCACGCCTGCAGAAGGGAGATTGTTTCAGAAGGATGAACCATGGAAAGAAGAATTCATTAGCAAGACTTACTATTACTAGTCCGCACATAACGCCTCCGAAGCTTCATCAAGCTTATCATACTCCTCTTTTACGTCTTCTATGTCTTCGATGGTTTGCTCGTGTGCCTCCCGCTCTACCCTGAGCGCTTCCTTCGCCATTGCGAGCTGGTGGCGGAGCCTTGCGATCTCAGCATCACGAGGGCTTCAAGTATCATCAAGAAAACAGGGCGGGTCAGATTCGGCATGAAGTAGGCATCAAAAACACACGGAAAAAGAAGAACTTACTCCATTGCCAAAGGCTAAGACTAGCCGAGTACTTCAGATCCTGAGGAGAAAAGATGGAACTGGGAGATACGAAGCAAGATCTGGATGATTGCTCTTGGCTAAAGGGGTTTGTTTGCGCCTATATACAGGAAGAGAGTTCGAAGGCAGATATGAAAGGATCTATTCGATGCCTGGCTTGAGAAACGGAAGCGGATTGGCTTGCCGACTCGCATTGGTGGAAATTCCGGTGACACAGGTCCCAAGAAAGAGTTGAGGGGTTAAACAGAGTTGCAGAACCCTCCGGAAAAATGGGCCTCAATAATTTTAGCCCGCTTAAAAGGTTTGGCCCGAGTTTTAGCGGTCGTGGTCAATTTCGTGAGCAAAAGGGCCTCTTTTACTCTAAAATTGAGGGGGCATATGTTAACACCAAAATTTGGTAGAGCCTGGATGACTGATAGACCGGCAAGAGATGATTCGGTAAGGGGTCATTCGGCTAACAAAAGAACAGCTACTGATCTTTGTAGCATTCGAAGCCGCTGTTATTCGGCTGAGGAGCCCGAGTCCGAGAAGGAGCCGAGCGTGAGATGGTTCAGCAAGCGTGGAGCATCAGGAGGAATATTTGAGGACGAGGGCCCACATCACGTGCAATTCCCACGACTCCGAGAAGACTTGGAGGACAATGTATCTTAGCTAGATATTTTAGTTATTATTATTCGTAATTAGTTAGGACTCAATAAGCCTAGGGTATAAATATAAGACCCCCGGCAGCTGTAAACGATATACCCAAATCAATACAAACAACCCGGCTCCGTGCCTTGGCTCCGCCACCCTTCGAATCCAGGTCGTGTCGTCGATCTACTGCAAGAGGATTCATCGACCCGTCGACCTCTGTAAGTACCGGCAACCTTGCACCATGTCTAGTATCGTCAGGCGGATTTAGATTATTGCAAGAAGTCTTGTTCACGCTTAGTATCGTCAGGCGGATTTAAGCTATCAGGGGCAAGAGGGTTCTTTTGTCGATCATGAGCCATCCGGTGGGCTAAGGTCCGGCTAAGAGCTAGTTATCGGCTTCATTAGATTTTGGCAAGATCTAATGAATTCATTAAGTTACCACGTGTCTGCAATGCTTTCAATTTATTTATTTAATTATGTTTGCACACACTTTTTGCCCAATTTAGATTGAGACGTCTCGGCTTTATCTTATCATAGATCTAGTAGCTTTAGTACTTTAATTGTCCATCTTACTGTGCTACTAGATTTATCTGTTCATCATAGCCGAGCTAGATCAATCTAAGTTGTCACGTGTTGTGGGTTCGTATGCGTTTAGATCTTGACAGGACTGTGTCATCCGGTGGATACAGATCTTTGGGTTACTCTAGAGCTAGTCATCCGGTGGACTAGAGATCAGTTTAATCTGATAGGTTTTTACGCAGGGTAGTTCCTTCTTCATGGACCCCGATTCAGCAAGCTTGCCGAACACGGTTATGCTTCTAAGATATTACGTGTTGCGGGTTCGTATAATGCTTTACGTAGGGTAGTTCCTTCGGGTTCGTATAATGCTTTTACGTAGGGTAGTTCCTTCTTCACGTGTCATGAATATCTATAACGATGTTTATGATTTATATTCTTTCATTTATCATGTTGTCAATTAATTCGATCTATGCAATAGAGCTTTACAATAGCACATCATGATGATCGACTTTATTTGTTCAAACATGTCTTTTGATGATCATTCGACATCATATCTTCATATTTGCTTACCGAATGCATTTATTACTCATCGATTAGCTCTCATAGCTATATGTCTTTACATCCGCCTTAGAGCCATACATGCGAAACTGTTTGGTCTCACCAGGCATGTTCTAGATCTCACGATTACCTCCTTGTCAATTAACAGGTCAAATTGATCGCACGCCTTCGGATTCAAGACACTCGGGCAGAGTAAAGCCAGCTATTCGGCTTGTCGCTGTGTGCGGCGCAGGAGTAGGATTTTTGTGCCTACAGGAGGTCATAGGATTGCCTTCAAACAAGGTCCAATGGCAACACTAGATCCGATCCGGCCTATCGTTGGGGGCGTTGAGGAGAGACGATGCTGTGGAAAAAACAAACGCTCATGACGACCAAGGGAAGCATATACATCGAGGAGCACAAGGTGGCGGAAGTTGTTGTTTTTTTTATTTTTATTACTAGAAGGGCATCACAAGTCATTGGACTATCGAAATATCATTTTTACAGGCATGAACGAGGATCGTGCCTCGTTTTGCAACGATTAACTGCGAGCACCTTATAGAGGCGGGCATTTCTAACCGACTCAAAAAAACGCCAAAACATAGTAGTGCAGAAGAGTTAGGCTGAGAGAAGAGAGAATAAAGTATAAAAAGTAGATAGAAGGAATTAGCATAGAAAAATTAAAGTGTTATCCTATACTTGTATGTCTCGATCGGCTTACAACTGCGATGCATTACTATGTCCCACATAATTTAGTAATCCCTAGAAAATGCATAGATGGTGTGAAACAAACAGATCACATGTCAAGACTATTGTCTTGTAAATATGAAACATTTATGCGATACTATTTCTATCAGTGAGGATATCTTCCTTTTCTTTCTGCAAGCTGAATTTCCCTTTCTTTCTGCATCCAGTCCATGATCGGCCTTTGCAGATGGATGGGTGCATGGGTACTCCATAAGTCGAGCAAGTGAGCGATCATATGTGTCCGGCTCCAAACCTCTTGTTCCTGTCCTTGAAACAGCTTTCTTTTTGTAGGTTCCCCAATAGTTCTCCGTGTTCGTAAGCTTGTTCTCAATGTTCGCATGCTTGACCTTTCAACCTGAATGCGTGCAGCCCCATGTTTTGACCTCCAAGTCATTTGGTAGACCGTCGCTTCTCCATTCTGGCAGAAGTAATCAATTGCCTTTGGTAGCATGATCTCTCCTAGCAGTTGCAATGTAATGTCAGTATGAAAAAGATGTTGATCTCCACCAACTATCTCCCTTGCTTCAGAACTTTTATTCTCTTGTATCATGTCTTCAGAAGACCCATGGGGTGCAAAGGTAATTCCAGCTTTCAGATATGGATAATCTTGCAGAGACATTATACCTCCAGACAGAGAGGTCTTATGTTTCCTATAAACAGTCCGTGAGACCTGCCACTGAAAATTAAATTCAATCAGTGGTTCTAGCGAAACATCTGATATTCCTGCCATGTCTTGGTTGCTAAAAGGTTGTGCACAATGCCGGTTATGCTGCTTGCAACATAAGGGGTTTGGGCGAAACCACTGAGTCGCAAGGCTATGAAGATTACCCCAATCACTACAGGAGGCGCGTCCTTTGCCGAGTGCGCGCGCCGCACTCGGCAAATGCTTAGAAGCACTTTCGGCGAAGGCTTCGCCCGAGTGCCGCGACTCGGCGACCCGACTCGGCGAAGATTTACTCGGGCGAAGCCATCTTCGCCGAGTGCCAAAGTAAAGCAGTCGGCGAAGAGTTCGCCGAGTGCCGTGTCGCCACTCGCGAACCCGACGTCGACCGTTAAATATGGAAGGGCTTTGCCGAGTGCCAAACGCCCGCACGCGGCAAAGATTTGAATATTTTAAATCTTTGCCGAGTGCCGGATGTTGGCACTCGGCAAAGTATTTATTTTACGAAAAAACAAATGGACTTTGCCGAGTGCTGTACAGGAGGCACTCGGCAAGTTATGGTCATTTTGCCGAGTGCCACCTTTTTGCACTCGGCAAACCTGCCATTTTTCCTGCAGGTTGCCCGGCTTTGCCGAGTCTTTGGCACTTTCGGCAAAGCTGGGAATTTCATTTTTTTGTTGTTTCTATTGCTTGTTGCTGCAAATCAACATATACATATACCATAAACATTCATATATACATCATAAACCACATAGATCACCGATTCACATATATAATCCACATATCTCACAAATTCACATATATAATCCACAAATACCACAAATTCACATATATAATCCACAAATACCACAAAATCTAACATGTCCAACAACCAAACGGAATCTAACATGTCCAACATCGAAACGAGATCCGTCCACGGTGCAACATATCCAACATCTAAAATAAATCCATCACCACCACCTCAACTTGACGGCCCCGAACCGTGGCCTCCCCGGTGCGAAGAGCCCTCACCTTGCCCCCCGATACCACCCGTCTTTGCGCCGACCGGGTACGACCACCCGTGGTGTGGAGGGACGGTGGAAGCCCGTAGTGTGGCTGCTGCGCGCCCGGAGGAGGAACGCCACCTGGCCACGTGTAATGCGTGTGCGGTCGGGCCGACCGGATAGGCTGGATGGGGTGGAGAAGGGGCCACCGAGGGAGTCGGGTTCGAACCCGCCGACCGTGGCTGCACAAGTGTGAGGCGATCTCATTAGTACCTGCAGGTGAGCCGCACATGCCAAATAAATGAACAACAACATATACTCACCGGAGTCTGTTCACGAGGAGGAACGGGAAACGGGGGTGGAGCGAACAGCGAGGGAGGCAACGGAGGCAGGGTCACACCCGGATCCGGAGGCCCCAGGAAGTAGCTCGCCACGTCCCCGCACCGGCGCACCGAGTGTTGCGTGATTGCCTCCAACTCCCGCCGATGGGCCTCTCCGCCAGGGCGCTGCCTGGCCGCAAACTCTTGCGCCTGGGCCGCCTGCCTGGCCTCCAGCTCTGCCATCCGGACCTGCAATATTACAACCGTAACATTGAAACAATGCATAGGTAGCGAAAATGTGTAAAACCAGTGAACGACCGATGAAACTGAAGTTACCTGCATCGTCTGCATGGAGCTCGACTGCCGAGGTGCTATGGGGATGTCGGTGGAGGTCGCGTGTTCGCGAGCGAATCACCCTCGGCGTCAACAGGACGGGTCGATCGCTACCGTTGGCCATCCGTAACCGCCGTCCGCTTCCCTCCTCCCAACCTCATCACCAGTGTCTGTGTCCAGGGGCGGTGGCTGGATCGAAGTCCTCCCCATAGCGCCGCTTGGCCGCCTCGGCGTCTTGGGTAAGCTTGGGGTAGACGCCGGAAGATCCAGCGGCTATAGTTTGGGACGAATCCGTTGTTGTAAATATGTGCGCCCATTTCAACCTTTCGTTGTTTTTTCTTGTTCTTACATTTGCTACAGGGACACGGCATCCGAACAGACCCTTTAGCGGTTGGGCCAAATGCATGCTCCAGAAAGCATCGGTCCCCTAACCCATTCAAGGCTCTTACTTGCGAAGCCCGTGTACATCCACTCACGGTTATCCATCCTCCGTCATACGCCCATGTCGGCCCGAGCCACATAACCAAAGAATTGCATCTACACGGCGTTCCTACCATCTAATAGGTGAGGGATAGGTCCTAATCCCACCGAGGATGCGTGAGACAAAGGTTAGCATCCATGCTTTCGAGGTCCGTCAGAGCGGAATTTCGATAGCACCTCCCATTTGTTCTCCCGATACACGTCCCGGCGGGGAGAGTGTGTATCCGGAGAACAACGGGGAGGTGCTTTTAAAATCCGCCTCGGACGGGACTCGAGCATGGATGCTAACCCATCTACGCATTCACGGGCTGTCCAAAAACGTGGACAATCCGAAATGCACTGTCGCAGATATGCACGGATGCGCATACCAACGCCAGATCTCTTTCGGACGGAGACGCCCTAATCGGGTCGCGCTATGTAAGACAACTACAAGGGCGGGGCGGAGGTGATTAATACCTACGATTATCGGTGGAGATGCGGTGCAGCAAGACCAGATGGCCCACGAGGACGATCTGGTCGCCGAGTCCCTCCCACAGTCCTCCTAAAAAAAGGGAAAAAATAGTTATTATCGACTAAAAATTTCGGCAGCCTCCCCCACGGGGAGGTTCCCAAAACCTGCAAAAACATGGCACGAAGGCCAACAACCACATATATATTCGAACATGGGCACGAAGGCCACCAGCCACCAATATAGGCACGAAGGCCACCAACCACATACATATACAATTACTACTAACCCTACAACTACTACTAACAACTACTTAACTACTAACACTAGTAATACAAATAGGTACTTAACTACTTACTAACTACTACTACTAACTCTACAACTAACACTACTAACTACTAGTACTAACAACTACTAACCAATACTACTAACCACTACTAGAAGGGTAGGGCTTACCTTAACCAAGGAACGGGAAGAGTAACGCCAGCGGCAACCGGCGTGGATCACCGCAGCAGCCACGAAGAACGGCGACCGGTCCTCCTCCCCTTCCTCTTCTTCCTCCTCCCCTTCCTCCTCTCCTTCCTCTTCTTCCCTCCTTCCTCTTCTCCCCTTCCTCCCTCCTCTTCCTCTTCTTCCCTTCCCTTCCTCCCTCCTCCTCTTCTTCCCTTCCCTTCCTCCCTCCTCCCTCCTCTTCTTCCCTTCCCTTCCTCCCTCCTCTTCTTCCTCCTCCTGCCCAATGGACAGGGGGCCGAGAGGGGGCGGGCGGGGCCGGGCCGAGCGCCGGGCGCCCGGGGGGCGGCGCCCCGGCTCCCGCGGAGACGGCGGGCGCTGGCGCCCGCCGATCGCGCCCGCGCGGCCGGGATGCAGCCGGCGGCGGGCGGGCTCGGCGGCGCTGAGGCGCTCCGGCGGCCCCGAGGGGACGGATCCGGGCGGGGGGAGGCGCCCGCGGCGGGGAGGGGACAGATCCGCCGCGGGCGGGCGGCGGCGGGTCCGGCGAGCCGGAAGCGCGGCGGCGGGCGCTGGGCGGGCGCGCGGTGAGAGAGAAGGAAGAAATGAGTCAAGTCGGTCCTCGGGACCAGATATTTAAGTGGCTTTGCCGAAGCGGGGAAAGGCACTCGGCAAAGGTCCTGTTTAATTTTTTTGGGGGAAATACTTTGCCGAAAGTGCCACCTACTGGCACCACCCGGCAAAACTTCTGTTTGCCGAGTGCTAACACAAGGCACTCGGCAAACCATTAACTTTTTTTTATTTTTCTTCCCATATTTTTTTGTGTGGCATTAGTGCAGTAGTTACATCTCATCTTCACAATTTGGGACAATTTCAAGTTGTTTTGCTATATTTCATAAATTATTTCTATTTTCTTGCATTTTACGGGCGACTCCAAATTTGAACTGCAGGTACATGAAATAATGGACTGTGGTCATTCAAAAAATGTTATTCATGATGTTTGGCGTATGTTTAGGCTCAATCGGGGGACTTCGCATGAAATTTCGAACATTTATGTGCGAACATGACGAGTTACGTGCGGAAAAATGTTTTTAAAATCTATAAAATCAAAACGAAGTTTAAAAATCACGAAACTTGGCGAGGTGTCTTCTCATCTCATGGGGAACCTGTGGAAAAAATTTGAAAAAGTTTCGAGCAAGTTGTGGCGTCGGATGCACGAAACCGGACATCTCACACTTGATCACATGATGAAGTGTGGAGATGTGCGGGTTTTTAGCCATCCGACGTCGGCTTTGCTCGAAACTTTTTCAAAATTTTTTCACAGCCTCCCACGAGATGACAAGACACCACGCCAAGTTTCGTGGAATTTTAAACTTCGTTTGGAATTTATAGATTTTAAAAACACCTTTCCCGCACGCCACTGGTCATGTTCCGCACATAAATGTTCGAAATTTCAGGCGAGTCCCCTGGATTTAGCCTAAACATACGCCAAACATCGTGGAATAACATTTTTGAATGACCACCGCCCATTATTTCATGTACCTGCAGTTCAAATTTGGAGTCGCCAAGAAAATGCAAGAAAATAAAAATAAATCATGAAATATAGCAAAAAATAAAAGTGGAAATTCTCCCCAAATTGTGAAGATGACATGTAATTAGGGTACTAATGGCACACAAAAAAAATGGGACGAAAAATAAAAAAATTAACGGTTTGCCGAAAGTGCCTTATGTGGCACTCGGCAAAGAGAGTATTTGCCGAGTGCACGGAAGGTTGGCACTCGCAAAGCGTGTCGCGCTTGCCGAGTGCCTAACGTGAGACACTCGGCAAATGTGACGGAGAGCGCGTCCGTTTGGTCCTGTTATCCTTTGCCGAGTGTATTATTTTGCCGACGGCCGGCCACTTTCGGCGAAAGTATTGTTTTCCGAGTCTTTGGTGCCGCCCGGCGGCTGGGCACTTTCGGCAAAGCTGGTTTTGCCGAGTGCTGAGATTGGCACTCGGTAAAAGGTGTTCGTTGCCGAGTGCTCGGCTTTTTGCCACTCGGCGAACCTCTTCGCACTTTCGGCAAAGACGCGGTTTCCTGTAGTGAATGTTCTTTCTGGTATGAATAAACATATGGCACCCATGATAGATCTTGAGTAGGTAGTTCAGTAAGTTCTTTGGTAATATTTTCAACTGTAGACTTGACATGAGGGGCAAACAACTGCAAGCTCTTAACTGCAATTCCCACTATGTCTGTACTCTCCGAAAGCTGTACTATCATACTAAAGTAGATATTACCCTTTGGTGCAGTGCCTTCTTTCTTTATAAATAACAGGATAGCCTCTGTTCCATGCTCTGCAGTTCTGAAGGGCGCCAACCATAGTAGTAATGAAGGATTGTTTCCCCGATCGATTTTATGGTGTAGTTCGTTGCCTGCAAAAAGGTTCCTGATAAGAGAGCCAAAGGGCATGATGTGATAGTGTGGTGCACCACCAAGCTCTATGAATCTCAGGAATTCACTAGCTCCATCTGCGTACCACTCAAATCGTTTAACAACTGATTTGCTCAAATCTTTGCCGTCGCGGTTAAAGACGGAGAAAACAAATGACTTGGTAGCATGTGCGATCCGTTTGGGAAAGGAGGAATTCATTACCTCCTGTTCCATCTTTTCTTCTTCTAGGATTCTTTGTTTGCCTTTGTGGAGTGTGTCGCCACAATCTTGAGCAGCACGCTTCAGCTTCTTACGCCAATGCAACAAGGATGCGTCAGTGAGCTTCCACTTTTCTGATGTCTCAAGAGCAGCCTCAAGCCTGATGTGTGCCATCTCTAGCCTCTCTATACTTCTGGTTGTATTTGTTTCTTCTTTGTCCTCATATTTTTGAACCAGACCAGATATAATCCGACTAAATGACTCCTGGATAACCACAGAACTGACCATCTCTGCCATTGGGATTCAAGCTTCTGTCAAGCTCCTTCCCTGGAAAGAAAAAAGAATATATAGAAGTGTGCATAAAAGATTAGAGATTATGTACATCCCTGGATGTAGAGGCCGTATTTTATTATCCATTATCTAAAAAATGTAAATGTGGATGCAAGAATCTACCTCGATCAAATTGTATGAAAACTGTGGACAGCTTTCCTGGTTACAGAGAGAGATATTCTCAATGTTATATTTGAACTGTGGAGTAAAATATGGTGAGAACTTAAGAAGATAATTGACTGGCCACCATGTGGTAGAAACAAAAAGAGGCACACAGATCACAAACATAGAGGGATTCTTATAGAAATTCATGATAATTTGGTAGCAACAGGAGGTAGACAGGACATTAATATATGTAGGGACCATTCCCTCAATGATATATAGGTAGTACAACATCGACATTTATGGGTTTGATAGCAACATGTGTGGAAGAAATTGTCTTCACTACAGGGGTAGAACTCGAGAATCCTTGTTTTAAAAAATTATGGATTCCAGCATGATTGGTGAGAATGAATCAATTGGCCAAAACTGAAAGAGGGTCCCTTTGGATGTCATAGTTTCAAAAGACACTGATAGCCGGAAAGTGTAGCTGTAGAAATCAGAGGTGTGAAAATCCATGGCTTGGAGAAAAGGTCAAACTAGGAATGTTCAATCAAACTGCAGGACAGTGATTAATTGATGATAGTGAGGGGTGTGGAAAAAATGTTCCACAAGGGTATGCTTACTGTCCAGTCCTAGTTTCTTGATGCTGTGCAATTTGGCTAAACAGATTGTTGTTAGGAAAATGGACTACACTACATCTCATGCACAAAACTGCAGTTGAGGGATATGGTAGGCAGTCTATGTATACAGTAATTGTTTTTCCACAAAATGTAGGAAGTGGCATCATGATAGTAATGCTTTAGATACCAGAGGTATGAAAGACCGTGGCCTAGAAAAAACCCCAGCATGGAGTTTTTAAATTTCCAAAATCATGTTAGTCTTGTAATGCCATAGTTTCAGAAAATAAAGCTAAGATTTGTTGCATCCAATTGCATCATTTTTCTCCAAAATCAAATTATTTTGAACTATAGTATTTTTCCAAAACTAAGAAATTGTGTCCAAACAGCACTACCAGAATTCCATGCTTTGTCGAGCGCCTAGGACACTCGGCAAAGGCCAAAACACACTCGCAAAGCCGGCAAAGGACACTTGGTAAAGAGCCGAGTATTTTTTATTGGGCTTGCCGAGTGTCGGAAAAATACTTGGCAAAGAAAAACACTTGGCAAAGATAAAATGCGATAATAGCGAAAAAAAAAAGATTTGCCGGCAAGACTCAAACTCACAACCTCAAGCATGTATTGCCTTACCATTGCACTACGCTGTCATTTGTCTCTAGATTCCGTATTAGTTGCTCATATATTATACAAAAACCGAGCGAGTCTAAGTTGCTTGTTTGAGGCCATATATGAATTCAAATCAAAAAGTTGTCAACTACAAAGTTTTATAACTTTTTGAGATTTACAATTTTCATTTAGAAAGTTTTCTCATCCGAGGTCGTTTAAAAAAATTTAAATTTTAAATGTAAGAGATTCAAACGTAGTTTTGCATGACAAGATGATTCAATTCAAAAAGTTGTTAACTATAAAGATTCATAACTTTTCAAGATCTACACTTTTCATTTAGGAAGTTTTTCCATCTAAAGGTCGTTTAAAAAAATTTTTAAATTTCAAATTTTTTAAACGACCTCAGATGGAAAAAGTTCCTAAATGAAAAGTGTAAATCTCGAAAAGTTTTGAGTCTTTATAGTTGATAACTTTTTATTTGAATTCGTTTAGAGCCTCAAAAACTGATTTGAAAAACTGCTTTGCCGAGTGCTAAAAAAAGACACTCAGCAAAGACTGGCAAAACTCTCTTTGCTGAGTGTCAAAATATACACTTTCGGCAAAGAGCCAGATTCCAGTAGTGCAGGGCCTAAGTTGCGTGAGATGTTATTAGGGGGTGGTCCTATAACTGTGATTTAGACGCGAAAGTGAAATCGAGACCTTTCATAAATGTAACATTTCATAGAGAACTCAAAAGTCAGAAAAGTCTCCATCTTACCACACGAATGATTGACACCTTGAAAGTGCCACTTCCTTTGCTGTAATTTGTTTTTTGAGAAAGCAAATATGCAAATCTCTGTAACCTTATGGCATGTGCAAGTCGGATTAGGTCACACTAGGGATATGTCAAACTGCAGGCCAGGGATTAATCGATGACAGTGAGGCGTGTGGAAGGTTCAGGGTAAAGAATGCTTACCCGGTCCTCATTGCTTGATGTTATGCATAATTTTGGCTTAATAGATTGGTGACTTGTTGTTACAAAAAAAAAAAAAAAATACACTAAATGTTGGGGACAAAACACATTTTTAGGAAGCTTTATTTATATAACAAAGCTATGCTTGCTTTTGTGCAGTTTTTCATCACAGTGTTGTGCAGCTTCTTTGCCAACGCAACATGGATGTATCAGTGATCCACCATCTATTAGAAGTCTCAAGAGCAGCTCCCAACCTGATGTGTGCCATCTATGGCCTCATTAAATTAAGTTTCTGATTGCATTTCTTGCCAGAAATACCCAATAATTTGGGAGCAAAAATAGGTACAAATGTCATTAATGTGAAGGGACCATTCCCACAATGTTAGCTAGACAGACCATTGACATATATGGGTCTGATGGCAATGGGTGTGGAAGAAATGGTCTTCTGTGGACAAATTCCCCTTGACTTATTAGTTGGCAGGCAAGAATCAAGTGGTGAAAACGTGAACAGGACCTCTTTGGATGTCATAGTATCAAAAGACACTGATAGCGGAAATTGTATAGCTTTAGAAACCAGAGGTGTGCAAAACCACGGCTTGGATAAAAGTTCAGACTAGGGATGTTACAACAAACTGCAGGCCAGGGATTAATTGATAATAGTGAGGGGTGTGGAAAACTTTTTCTCCACAATGGAATAATGCTTACCCAGTCCTTGCTTGATGCTGTGTAATTTGTATATATATAAACAGATTGTTGTTAGGAAAATGGACTACACTACATCTGATGCATCAAACTGCTGACGAGGGATGATGAATGGTGGGTACTATATTTAGGAACCTGTATATGTATCTATATATGCATGGTAGCCTCTATGTATATGGTGATTGTTTGTTTTTTCGCAAAATGTTTGAATCTGTATATGGTAGCCTACATATATCGAGATTGTTTTTATCACAAATATAGGACGACAATGTTGCTTTAGAAAAAAAAAAAACCAGCAGGCTATAGGATGGAGTTTTTAAAATTTCAAAAACACAGTATTTCTGTAATACCGTAGTTTCAGAAAAATTAAGCTAAGTTGTTCAATCAAATATCCTCATTGTTTTCCAAAACCAAAATATTTTGAAAAAAAAACTATATTATTACGATTGCGACACTAAATAAATTTGGAGTAAAGTGCATGGCGGTCCTTGAACTTATGCGGTACTTTTCTCATGGAAATAGACGAGGATAAATAAATGTTTACCAGGTGCACATGGCTTGATGCTTTACGTAATTTTGGCTTAATAGATGGTCGTTACAAAAAAGAACAACACTACATCTGATGCATGAAACTGCAAATAAGGATTAAATGTTGGACACAAAAGGGAAGCTTTATTTAAAATAAAGTAATAACCTTTGTACCAGGGTGGCATAGTCATTACATATAGATATAGTTGTACTCCCCGCATCACTTCCATAATCTTAGGTTTAGTTTAATCCCTCACTGAAAATCGATGGTAGTGGAGCATAGCATATAAGGTGGGGCATCCTCACCTATATCAGTCTAGTCTTTTTGGGTTGAGCGGGCTCAAGGCCATGGTATGTTGTGGGCTCCTGTTCACCTAGGCCTGGCTCGTGGGTATAGTGGGCTCGGTCGGATCTGCTATGCACTCTACTAGAAGCACTCATGGATTCCCAACCAATAGCTTGTTTAGATCGTGTGGTGCTAGGGTTGACAACTTCGTCATTGTAAGCAAGGGGACTAGAGATGTGACATGCAACTAAGACAAAAGGGGCGGGGGGTCGGGGGTGCAAGGTGAAGGAGGGAAATGAGCGAGGAGAGAGGGGTTAGTGTTGGGTTACAGTTGGCATTGATGAAGACAAGGAGAACCGGAAGAAAAAGGAGAGTAGGGGGTGCCATTGTGGGAATCCTATCCTAGATTTAATGCAACTGGGATGGGTGGAATAGAGAGGGAGTAGGGGTGCTGTTGGGGAACCCTAGCCTAGGTTTAATGCGCGACCGGGATGGGCTGCTTGTTGTGGACTTTCTCATGTTTAAAAAGCAACAGTGGGTTAAGGAAGTCCACCTCTGAAAATGGGACAATTTTTAGAGCATTCTTCTTTACCCATCCACCATACAGGCAGTTGAAGTCTCTAGTGAACTCTAGAGATGGTAGTTTTGGTCTCCTAAAATTGTTTATGCGGTGCAGTATATATTATTATGGTAGAAGGGGAAGGGAGCCTCAAAGCATAATAATTGGATACTAGACAACAATAAAAATGGAAAGGAAAGACAGCCATAGAAATAAAGAAAGACAGATGCAGTGCACAGAGTTAACTCTTGTTCCATCTTTTCACTCTCAACAATATCCGCTTGCCTTTATGAGCCTGTCATCACAATGTTCAGCAGCACGCTTCAGCTTTCTACACCAATGCAACAAGGATGCATCAGTGACCTACCACTTATCGAGATATATACTGAGAGCAGCCTCTCAAGTTTCTGTTCAAATTTGATTCCTCTTTCTCCTTGTATTTTTGAACCACCCCAGATAGGATTTGGCTAACTATTTCCTAGATAACTGCAGAGCTAACCATCTCCTCAATGAGCATTCAAGCATATGTAACATCCCATTCCTGGTTAACAAAAAGCAACATATAACAGTATGCATAAGAACTTAAATATATGAAATTGAACCACAAGTAAAGAATGGTTCTTAGTAGAATGTCAAATCTATCATGACAGAAAAGCACTAAAACGGTTCCACGAGTAATCTTGTACTTCCCCACCATCAGTTTCATGTTCTCAAGTTTAATCCATCACCGAAAAGCATATGAGGTGGGGTATCCTCGCTATCGATCCCAGTCTTTTGGGTTAAGCTAGGCCTAAGGCCTTGGTATGTTGTGGGGTCCAATTGACCTAGGACTGAGGCGCGTCGGCTCTTGGGTATAGTGGGCTTATTCAGATCTGCTACGCACTCTAATAGAAGCAATACACAACCACTCATGGATTCCCAGCCAATAGCTTGTTTAGGTCGTGTGGCGCTAGGGTTGACAGCTTCGTTACTACAACCAAGGGGGGACTAGAGATGTGACATGCAACTAAGACAGAATGGAGGTGCAAGGTGAAGGAGGGAAATGAGTGAGGAAGGCGAGGGTCAGAGGTGGGTTACAGTTGGCATTGATATGATGAAGACAAATAGAACTGGAAGAGAGAGGAGAGTGGGGGTGCCATTGGGGAAACCATAGCCTAGGTTTAATCTGCGACGGATGGGGTTTGGAAGAGAGGGGGAGTAGGTGTGCGTTGGGGGTAACCTAGCCTATGTTTAATGCGACTAGGATGGGCGGCTTTTGGACTTTCTCATATTTAAAGCAACACTTTGGGTAAGGACACTCACAATGCTAGAAACTATCATGGTTTCTATAGTCTTGGACATTGTGTCAAGAAAAATATCTTCCACAACACAATTTTTATTATGATATCATATGACCCACTTGTCACTCTCACGCAGATTGTCTTGGTTTTGCGTGAAGACTTAGTTTCTTAGGCCAGTCTCAATGGAGAGTTTCACCTACGGTTTCAAGATGTGAAACTTTGGCTTGAAATAGCGTCTCCCTCAATGCACGTTTCATTGCACGCCATTAGCTCAAGGGTCCCACAACCACTATCTCATTGCATGGTTTAATTGCATAGTTTCATGGTGAAACTCTATTTTTGTCTCAATGGGGGGTTTCACCCCGTTTCCAACGCATGTGAAACTGTGCCCAAAGGTTTCACTATGGTGAAACTTTTTTCTTCTCTCTCCTAGGCGTTTAATGCAAAAGTGAACTTTTATTGATGTGGCGCTGCATTTAATGTGCATGAAACACTCATGAAACCCCCATTGAGACTGGCCTTAGTTAGACTTGGTTTCTTGTGTTTTTCCTCTCCCTCTTCAATAAATATAGCGTCACATCAGCAAAAAGCAATAAATAGAGGGTAATAAATGAGGATAGAAACTATGATAGAGTCTGAATTGGGAGTGCTCTAAGGAAGTCCACCTTTGAAAATGGGAAAATTTTTGTGGCATTCTTGTTTACCCATCCACCATACAAAAGAAGCAGGGGCTCCCCCCTCCTGTTTTGTTCAAAAAAGAAACATACAAAGGTAGTTGTTGGGCATGAAGCCTCTAGTGAACTCTAGAGTTGGTAGTTTTGGCCTCCTTAAATTGTTTACGCGGTGCAGTATACATTATTATGGTAGAAGGGGAAGGGAGCCTCAAAGCATAATAATTGGAAACTAGACAACAACAACAAATGGAAAGGAAAGACAAATATAGCAACAAAGAAAGACAGATGCAGTGCGCAGAGTTAACTATTTTCTTCTACTAAATCCACTGCATTATGATTCCAACGTAGTTGAGTAATTCCCAGCATATCTCAGCTGACGAGATACAAACAATATCACATACACGAGACAGTGAGACTAAGACATAGTTGCATAAGTTCCTGATGTAGAGCATACAAACTTCTCTAGTTCCTTACGAACACAAATACAATAAAGACTACTAGAATGTAAAATTGTGATCTTTATGTTATTCATAACTTCGCTCCTCTTGCCTATGCATTTGGAGCGTTCAACACTAAGACTCTACCTCAAGGATATCTATGCTTATATGTTTCTCACTGGTTTTGGTTTTCTTTTCTGCAAACTGAGCTTCCTTTTGTTTCTGCATCCAGTCGATGAGAGAACTTTGCAGCCGGATGGGCACATGGGCACCCCATAAGTTGAGAAAGTGAATGAGAACACCTAAAAAGTTCCCAATATTCTGATCCTGTCCTCGAAGCAGCTTTCTATTTCTAGACCCCACAAACGTTCTCTGTGCTCTCATGCTTGTTCTTCGTGTGTTTATGTTTGGCTTCTCAACATGAATCCGTGCAGTCCCATGTTTAGACATCCAAATCATTTGGTATACGGCTGCTTCGCCATTGTGGGAGAAGTATTCTACGGCCTTTGCTAGCATAATCTCTTCCAGTTGCTCCAAGGAGATGTCTGTATGCAAGACATGTTGCTGACTGCCAACTATCTCTACTGTTTCAGAACTTTTATTCACTGGCAACATGTCTTCAGAAGAGCCATGGGGTGCAAAAGCAATTCCAGCATTCAGATGTGGAGAATTTTGCAGAGAAATTGTTCCTTCAGACAGTGAGGTCTTTTGCTTTCTGTAAAATGAATGTGACACCACCTGCCACTGCAAATTAAATTCAATTACTGGTTCTAGCGAAACATCCGATAATCCTGCCATGTTTAGGTTGCTAAAATGTGGAACCTCATGCTGTCGTTGCTGCTTGCAACATAATGGGTTTTGGGCAGAAACCATTGAGATGCAATGTTGTGAAGATTGTACAAATGTTCTTTGTGGTTTGAATAAGCAAATGGGGCCCATGAGAAGTCTTGAGTAGGTAGTTGAGTAAGTTCGTTGGTAATATTTTCAACTATAAATTTGACATGAGGGGCAAACAATTGCAAACTCCTAACTGCAATCCCAACTATGTCTATACTCTCTGAAAGCTGCACTATCATACTAAAGTAGATATTACCCTCTGTTGTACCATCTTTCTTGATAAATAGGGCAACCTCTGTTCCTTGCTCTGCAGTACTAAATGGGATCAACCATAGTTGACACAAAGACTGTCCTCGAACAATTTTATGGTGAAGTTTCTTGCCTGCAAAAAGATTCTTGATAAGGGAGCCAAAGGACATGATGTGACAAAGTGGTGTGACGCCAAGCTCTATAAATTTTAGGAAATCACTAGCACCATCTGCATACCACTCAAATCGTCTAACAACAGAGGGGTTCAACTCATCATTTTGTTGTTAAAGGGGAGAAAACAAATGACTTGGTAGCATGTACAATCCGTTTTAGTATGGAGGAATTCCTTACCTCCTGTTCCATGTGTTCTTCTTCGAGGATTCTCTGCTTACATTTGTGCAGTTTCTCATCACACTCTTGTGCAGCATGCTTCAGCTTCTTTTGCCAACGCAGCATCGATGTGTCAGTGATCTGCCATTTATTAGAAGTCTCAAGAGCAGCTTCCAGCCTGATGTGTGCCATCTCTAGCCTCTCTATGTTTCTGATTCCATTTATTTCCTCTTTGTCCTCATATTTTTTAAGCATGCTAGATAGTATTTGACTAAATGATTCCTGGATAACTGCAGAACTGACCATCTCAGCCATCGGGATTCAGGAATCTATATATAACGTTGCTTCCTGGTAAGGAAAATCAATAAATAAAAGTATGCATAAGAGATTATATATATAAGCTTGCATCAGAAGCAAAGCTTAGCTGTGTGGTTGTAAGAATGTACCCTCAACCAAACTGCATTAAAAGTAGGGGCAACTGGACAGCTATGCTAGGTATAGAGAGCAATGTTCTGGATGCTAAATTGAACTGTGGGATAATATAGTATCAGAACTTATAAGAGCTTAGAAAAAGGTGGCAGGTTATTAATAAGGAGGATCATTTCAGCAAAGACAGCTAGACTGGTCACTAACATTTATGGGACTAATAGCGGCGGTTATGCAAGAAATAGTCTTCAAAGGGACAGAATACTAACTCGAGAATTGTTGAGTCCGGATCCTCGCTTGAAACACCCGAGCAGCCCGATACTAAATTGAGAATTGTTGAGTTGGGGATCCTCGCGTGAATCTAAGCTAGCTCTACGACTGCATGCTTAGAGCATCTGCAATAATATATCCTTAGGGGGGCTATTTATAGGGTGTCTCCGGCTATTTTAGCCTACTACAGGCTCTATTTGCTGTCTGTAGTCTTGATGAGCTAGTGCTGAACCCCATCAGCGATGGACATCGCTGCCCTGGAGCTTCTCCCGGTGGCTGCAGCACGAAGGTGCTCCTTCAGACAGGAGGTCGAAGGTACTTTTGGCCTTTTGGCTTCTGGCACACATCCTCCTGTCCCTGCAACCTAAAGAAAAGCAAAGCGACTTTTCTTCGGATACGGTGGTACGTGGCGACGGCATGACCAAAGGCGTCATCCCCGAACCTGATTGGAACATTTGTTTCGCTTCATTATATGTCTGAACATAACTGGCCAGCATGACAGATGGTCAAAAGTTGAACAGGTCCAGATTGGATATTGTAGTTTCAGAAAACCCTGGTAGGTGTCATGTAGCTATAGCTTTAGAAACAAGATATGTGAAAAACAGTTTCGACGTGGCCTTTCTTAAGGAAATTTGGATTTTATGTCAGCTTGTATGCCAATCATTGGTAGGCACGCAAAGTTCAAGAGTAGCAGTGGGCGCCCAAGTCTACAACTGGTACAACAACCTCTCGTTAAGTATGCGTCTCAACTACTCCCTCCGACAAAAATGAGCATCTCATGCATTCATATATGATATACTCCCTCCATCCCAAAAAAAGTATCATTTTAGACTTCTCAGACATCTTTTTTTGACCATCCGTTCTTATTCAAAAATTTTACGTAAATTATAAAATAAATAATTCAGTATTAAAGTATCTCTAATGATAAATAAGTCATAACAAAATAGATGATATTTACGCAAAAAATTTGAATAAGATGAATGGTCAAATACGATGTCTCAGAAGTCTAAAATGACACTCTTTTTGGGATGGAGGTAGTTCCCACTTGTTCAGACCACGAGAACCTGAGAAGCTTGGCGCAAAATAAATGCATGATGCGTCACCACTTGCTCATGCGTGCATGCTTAGAGCATCTCCAATAATTAACTCTCTTTAAAGATGGATTGCTTCTCGGCCAGAACACCGCCCACGTCGTCCAAAATTCTCATGACCATGGGATCCTGTATCTTTTGTCCACGATTGCTTGTATAAGCTAACATAACTCTAAGCTAGCAAATACATATTTATCTTGTTGAGAGAGAAGAGCATTCTGAAACGTGCAAGACTTTCTTAAGTTCATACTAGCCTCTCGTCTTTTGCACTATTCAATGAGTAAAAAATGATTTAGCTAGCTCTAAGCTATATCCTTATTGGGGATGTTCTTATGCCCACTTGCTTGCATGGCGCCGGCACCAATCTCGAGTTAATTTACAGACATAAAAGAGGCTACGTAGACACTCTGAGAGACCTCCTGGACGGCGCAGACGTAGTTCGTAGCCTGGTCCGGTAGTGGCGCGGCTTATTCCCTGCGCACCCAATTGTGACAAAGGTGAGATTGAGAGGAAGAGGCAGATTAGGAACGTAGTCATTATTGCTTTACTCCTTAAATCCTTTAAATATCGCCTTCCCTACATGCTGATCCTGGAATATGTCACTGCTGGCGCCATCTTAGGCGCAGTCACTGTACAGAAAGTGGACAGAGTAGCACTATAAGGAGAAGCAATTTGTTATTGGTGCTACTGAAACATGTGGGTATCAGAGAAAATCTCATACCTTGCTGGCACCTTACTGGAGTATTGTTATCTGTTGTGAGCTTACTACTACTGCTCAAGAGATGGTGATCAAGGGGAATTCATTTGTTCACACCTTGCTTTTGCTATCCATATAGCTGGCATATCGACGGTGATAGATTGAGAAAAGAGGAGCACTGGTCAAGTCATCAGTAGGGGTTTGGAAGTCAGGGGTGGGGACAGAAGAGTCACTGCAATGGAAAATCTTTGGCAGCTGACTGCAATGGGATTTCTCACCTCATTCCATCAGTTGCCTTCTAGGATTCTCTGTTTGCAGCAGCTGACTGCAATGGGATTTCTCACCTCATTCTTGTGCATTTTACAGCATCCCAACAAGGATGCATCAGTGACTTACATCTCAAGAGCAGGCGAGCACCTCCAGCCTGATGTGTTCCATCTCCTGCCACATAATTATGTGTGCATAAGAAATCACATGGAAGGTGGTGTTGTAACTGTTAACGACTAGTGAGCAAAGTGACATACTACAACTTGACGATTTTTCATTAGACAGTGGTACATAGGGTGTTCAGAAGTCAGAAAAGTCTCCATCGTCTGCACTGTTGTTGGTACTTACTAGTGGATGAGACATATATATCAGCCTTTATAAAGAAAAAATTATTAGGGACCAAAACTGGGGAACAATATCCCATGGAGCTCGACATGACAGGGATCGCGGAAGAGGAGGTCGGCTAGTTAGGCCTTGATCTCTATATTTCTTTCTTGTCGCAAGTTTGTTCCAATGTAATCCCTCGTGTAAGATCCAGTAGAAGTAGGGATGGTAATCCAGGTAGTGCTAGTGTTACCGGATCGACCATAGTTTGTAACGCTCTTTCTGCTTAATTAAAAACGCGCCTAGGCGTGCTCTTGAAAAAAAAAAAACTGGGGAACAATATGTATCTGTATATGGTAGACTACAAATGCAGTGATACTTCAGAGGCTGACATCAAATGGAGGATTCCTCCTACTTGACCACATTTATAGCAGAAGATCCATTCTCTCCTAAACTAACTCAAACATGGGAACTCCCCCTGTGATCCCTTACTCCCTTAAACTAACGAGCCAAATTAAGGGATCATCTACTTTGATTTTTTGACAGATATGTCTTCAGTTAGAAATACTCATTGTTGTTGCGGTTAAAGTTGGACAAAACAAATGACTTGGTAGCATGTCCAATCCGTTTAGGAATGGAGGAGTTCCTTACCTCCTGTTCCATGCGTTCTTCTGCGAGGATTCTCTGCTTACATGTGTGCAGTTGCTTATCACACTCTTGTGCAGCACACTTCAGCTTCTTTTGCCAACGCAACATGTGTGCCATCTCTAGCCTCTCTATGTTCCTGATTCCATTTATTTCCTCTTTGTCCTCATATTTTTAACCAGGCCAGATAATATTTGGCGAAATGACTCCTGGATAACCACAGAACTGACCATCTCTGCCGTTGGGATTCAAGCTTCTGTAGCACTCCTTCCCTGGTATAAAAAATATATATATATTGCAGTGTGCATAAGGGATTAGATATGAGAAGATATGAAGCAAAGATTAGGTAAGTGTGGATGCAAGAATCTACCTCTACCAAATTGTATGAAAACTGTGGACAGCTTTTCCTGGGTACAGACTACAGAGTGAGATATTCTGGATGTTATATTTGAACTGTGGAGTAAAGTATGGTGAGAACTTTAGAAGATAATAGAGTTGGCCAAGCGATGGGAGAAACAAAAATAGGCACACAGTTCACAAACATAGAGGGGTTCTTATAGAAATTCCTGATAATTTGGCAGCAAAGAGAGGTAAACTGGTCATTTACATGAAGGGACCATTGCCGCAATGACAGGTAAGCTCAACATCAACATTTATGGGTCTGATAGCAAGGTGTGTGTGTGTGGAACAAATTGTCTTCACAGGGGTAGAACTCGAGAAGGATTATTTGAATAAACTAGTTCACCAACCCGTGCTCTCGCATGGGTTAGAATCTTTGGAGACACTATCTAATTAAAAACACTAACTAATTAAATATTTTCTCTCATCACTAATGTTCAGAAATAATAGCTATAATAGGTACTCTCTATAGTTTAAATTCAATTTTGATAATCTATCAATTATTGTTTTTATGTACTTTTCATCCATATCAATTAGTTTTTTTCTTTTTAAAACACCTCTGTTTATCAACAATATACATTTAGTTGAAACATTTGTCTAAACTATGATGGCTCTAGTTGTAGTCTATATTTTGATGACATGGACATGAATTTTGATACTTTTTTCCTAAAATTTAAGCTCATTTATCTCTCATATACATCAACTATTATTTACGATGGTGAGTATAATCGAACAATTTGACGGAAAAAATTTTAGGCTTTTAAAGAATTTTACGATCCATATTTTTATTTCTAGCGATTTCATTACTAATGATTTCTAGGATTAATCTTATTTTCTAGCATGATACGTATTTAGTTGAAACATAAAATAAAAAGTATACAATCTCTATTCACTTTATGAGACATCATAAAAAACTATATTTTAACTTTCAACTTTTGATCACATGTTGATTGAAATTCCAACGCTTATTGTATCACTAATTAAAAATCATTTTTTATATTACTAAAAAAAAATTAGGACCTAGGCTACGCTCTAAAAAACTTCTTACAATAGCATAAATAGTTGTTTCAAGATGTGGAATTTGTTATATAATGTTCAATTCAAATTGTTTAATCTTTTTATTAAGATAAGCACTTGCAAAATTTATTACCATGAATACTAATATAACTTAATATTTGAAAAGTATATATTTCAAACAGTATATATTCTTACTTATGGATATTTTATAATAGGAAATATTAGCATTTACATGTAGATCTTAGAGATTTTTGTTATTTTTTTTTTTGCAATGGTTGATATGGATATTTTAGATGCAAATTATATAGGTATATATATTATATTACATTATCTTTAGTAAGATTGGTAGCCCGTATGGTTTATTTTATTGCAAAGATAAGGCTGAGGATAACCTACCAAAGAAATATTATGTGATTAGTTATTTATCTTTTTTTATCATTGTGGGCGATTGAGTTTTTCATATAGGCTTTATTCATAACTCCATGAATCATTGGTGGGGGATAACTTTTTAGCATCGTTGACATGTAAACTCGAAGTAATAATCCAATGAATTTATACTAAATTGAACAAAAAAAATTATAAGTCATGGTCAATAAGGGTTGTGTATTATACTGAGAAGACTTATTTGTTCAAAGTAATCATATACCCTTGCTTTCAGTTTTCACAATTCTTTCCCTAGTCTAATCTCACCTCTAGTTTTACACCGTATATAGAATAAGTACTCGGCCTGGTACTTGGAGAAGACAAACTAAATAGTAGTTATGGGGTGTGGTCAAATTTAGTACATCCGAGAAGATATATTAAGTTGTAATTATGGGATATGGTCACACCTTTGGCCTGCAGGTCCAGCTGGTGCTAACATTTATGTAGATGTTGTAGATGCCGCACATGATTGTACCGAGGGCCAACATGTTTGTCCTATGCTTATGGCCGCGCTCGTCATGCAGGTACTTGACGATTACAGATGCGTGAATGACCTACTGGCTCGTTTAGACGTAGGCGAATGTCAGGTAATGCCTACGTCACACATGGATGATACATACACGTACGATACATGCCATGTGCCATCACCCAGTGTTCAGCTGGCTTTGGGTCCTCAAGCATGATCCGACGACTAGGCCTATGTCCTGCCTCCATCTTCATGTCGGCAAAGCCAGAGTCTACCGGCAATGTGTGACTTATTAATATCGCGACGCCTCACGGTTCAGTGCCATCTCTTAATCATCTGGCTATTGTGCCCAACATATCTCAGCCAAAACAGTGACACCGGCCAACGTGCATGCTCCTATGCAAATCTAGATCGGAGAAGATAAAATAATCAGATAGTATTATTTCTCACCCATATAAGGATGACGTGAAGCCATCGATGGTTTTCTTGACCCCTTGCCACCGGTCCCAATCATCCTTCTTGGTCCTAGGTCCTAGCCATGATGTAGCAGATTTGAGCTGTGAGTCCACGGCTCGTCATCTCTCCATGGAGCAACGCCGACGTACGTGAAGCCATCGCCGGTTTTCTTGATCCCTTACTACGGTCCCAATCATCCTTCTTGGTCCTAGGTCAGCCTTGAAGCAACTTATTTGAGCTGTGAGGCCACTACTCCTCAGCTCTCCATGGAGCAACGCCGATGGGTGCCTTCCTCTTCGGTGGTGAAAAGTCAGTCGGCATCAGGGCCAGATTAGATTAGGGAGTGAAGCCGGCTGGTGCCACGGCCTAGGGCCTCTTAATCATGGGACGATGGTAGGACGGGGATTTGTTTGTTATTTCCTTGTCATCAAGATGATTACGTGACTTCTTTAGATAATCTAGTAACCAACCGTGAACGACGTGTGGCCATATCTAATGCTGTTTTATATATTAAATAGAAACAATAGATATTTTTAGATATATATTCTATTAATTAACCAAATGTGAACGTCGGGTACAACTTTTTCCGATAATGAAACCGTTTTCCTCCATAACAATAATATTTTAGGCTATTTTTTTTTTTGTAGTGGCAAAGGTGGGTAATTGTTTAGAGAAACAATAGATCCAATGGTTACGTATGCTTGAGTCTTTTCGATTTGATGGCTGGATGTTTCTAATTAATGTGAGAATTTCTAGCACTTTATCTTTTTTTTTCTAGCGCCTCGATGAGAATTAACGTGGAGTCTCCATTGAAGCCTCCAATTAGTAATAGTAAGATTATGTATTCCAGCATAATTGGCGAGCATGAATCAAGTGGTCGAGGGATTGAATGTTGGGCACTATATAAAGGAACTAGTATATGTTTGTGTATATGGTAGGTTACGTAGGTAGTTGTTTTTCCGCAAAATATAGGAACTGATATCATGACAGTGTTGCTATCAGGCGTCAGTACCTAGCGGAGGAATTTTGCTGACAGGCAGTGAAACATAGCACTGCGAATTCACTTGAATGACTGGCTGTAGAGAAACATCTGGTAATTTTGACATGACATTTTTGCTACTACAGCAAAGCTCATGCTGATCAACTTGTTTGCAACATAATGGGTCTGGGCGAAACCACTGTGTCCAAAATCTGTGAAGATTGTCCCAATGTTCTTTCTGCTGTGAATCAACATATGGTGCCCATCTCATGTCTTGTGTACGCGGCTGCATAAATCTACTCCTAATAACTTCAATAATAGACTTGTAAAGAGGGGTAAACAACTGCAAGCAGGTAACTGCAATTCCGACTATATCTGTACTCTCTGAAAGTTGTAGCATGACACTTAAATAAAAATTATTCTTACAGCTAAAGGCACCAGAGATAATTGACTTGGTGGCATGTGCTACTCGTTTAGGAAAGGAGGACTTCCTCACCTCTTGTTCCATCTTTGACTTGTATTTTTGAACCACCCCAGATAGGATTTGGCTAACTGTTTCCTCCGCCATGAGCATTCAAGCATATGTAACACCCCTTTCCTGCTTAACAAAATCTAGCAACATATAACAGTATGCATAATAAGAACTTAGATGTATGAACTTGAACCATAAGTAAAAAAAATCGTTCTTGGTACAATTCCAAATCTATCATGACAGAATAGCACTAAAACTGCTGACAGTAATCCTGTGTATTGAGAGATGGTCTGGATGCTAAAACTGAACTTGGAGATGAGAACTTAAAAGGACAACAACACAGTCCAAGACTTAAGGGGAAAAAAAGTGCAGACATGTCCATTATTATGGAGGTGTCCCACAGTGAGGGTGTGGAAGAATTCGTCCCTGAAAATCCCACAAAGAGAAAATGTTGATTAGAGAAGCATTATTTGACTTAATTCCGTTCCGTGTCAGGATATGATTAGCCAACCTGAACTGATGGAGGAAAAGTTGAAGAGGTCGATTTTTCATGAGGAATCATATGGAAGGTGGTGTTGTAACTATCAATGACTAGAAGCAAAGTGACATACAACAACTTGAAGAATTTTCATCAGTCAGTGGTGTATAAGGTACACAAAAGCCAGAGGACCAGGCAAGGAAGGTTTTTGCTCAAGAAGATGGGGATCGAGGTCGAGGCCGAGTGTGAAGATGGGGTCTCCTTTGCTGAGCTGCAGGCTGCCCTCTCGCGGGCCCTAATGCTGAGGTCAACTTGGAGGCCATGGAGGTCTTCCTTCTTTGGGGAAGAAGCGGCGCATCGGTGCAGCCGGTCGAGCCTGAGAGTTTTGCGGTCTAGTCGCGACATCTGGTTATCTTGTAATAGGCTTTCGGGTTGCTTCCCGGTAGTTAGGTTTCTTGCTTTGTCTTTGTGTTGTTGTGTTGTGTTTTGTTTAGTTTTGTTTTTTTCTCTTTTCGCGGCCGATGTCCGCTTTCGGCATCCCGGCTTAGTTTGTATTTGGATTTGGTTTCCTCCTCTTAATGAAAAACGGGTGAATGGTCCGATCGCGAAAAAAAAAAAAAAAGTCGGAAAGTCTCACCCTTCTCCACATGAAAGATGCATGCCTTGAGAAAAAACTCTGCTTTGTCAAATATAACTCAGAGATTGACAGCAAACCAAATGGAGGATTTCACCCCTGAAAACTACATGACACATACCACTTCTGTGGCGGAAGAGAGATTACCTCCTAGACTAGCTCGAGCATAGCGATTACTTCTGTAATCCCTTAGAAAGTCGACCCAAATGAAAGGCTCCTCTTCTACTCTTGTTTCAAACTTTCAATCAAAGTCAACGCAGCGGAACGGGTGGCCGGGGAGTAAACCGAGCGTACCTCAGCTGCGCCTGCCCGTGCTCCAAGCTGCCGTCTCCCGGCGGTCGTCCTCTTCGCCCACCTCGTCGCCGGGGCTGACTCTGCGGCTGCGTCCATCCTCAGGCGTCCTGCCTGGCCAACGAGCGGCAGAGCAGGTGGGGGCTTGGGCCGTTAGGATGGGCTTGACTAGGCCGGGCCGTCTCAGGTCCACAGAAGAGCAAATAAGGCCCAGTTCGAACTGATAAAAGGCTTTTAGGGACCACAAAGACGACGTGCTTGGTTGCAATGTGGCAGACTTTTAGATTTTTGGAATGGAGCAGATTGTTTGGACTCCGATTTTGGAATGGAGCAGCACACAAGACGTGACAAACGAAATATGCATAATCTAAAAAAAAAAAATACATACATGCAGCTTGTTTGTAAAGGGAGATACAAACTAGTCAACAAATTACATGGCCAAAAGTTGGGCACAGTGTCACCACCAAATAGAAAAGAACACACTACTTATCAAAGCACTTTTGTACAAGTTGTGGCCATTCAAGATCATGACCTTATCAAAGTGGCAAATGCTATGGCTAGTTCCTCCTTGATGACCCTCGCTTGAACCGCCTCCTCTTCACAACTCTCAGGATATTTGACTTACAATTGTATTCAGGAGGCGCACTTGCTGTTCTAGGGCTTGATTTTCGCACAATGAAGAAGGCAACACCATGTCCTGCATACAAACGCATTCTATAATCTGATAAATCAGGCTGGCAAATGTAGGAATCAATCGCCTTTAATCGCACCATCTCATCAATTTGTTGCAAGCTCTCACTTATCGGCTCTGTTTTCCTTCAATGACCTCAACACCAGTCTTCCCTTGTATGCATTCATCGCAGAAGTGAGGCGCGAAACCCACTCCCAGCTTCAGAGGTGGCAAGTCACCCACCGCATCTCTGCCAGCTCCTTCCGCTGGTGTGCTGCGCATGTTGGAGCACTCAGAGGCCAAAACATAGGACTCAACATGTACCAGGATAACCTGCTCCGGGAATCTGCAAGATAGTTCTGATGGAAAGTTGAATCCAGCACAACCGTTTGGTTTGCAACATAATGCATCCCGTCGCCAAAACTGGGTGTCCCTGTGGCACAAATCTTGCAAGCTGAAACATGGAGCAAAAGTGCCTGAATGAGAAATATCTTGTAGAGGAAGTCGAGTGAGTTCTCCCACTATAGCTTGAGCTATATGCTTCATAGAAGATGTGAATGACTGCAAGCATCTTATAGCAGTCCCAACAATATCAGTGCTCTCTGACAGTCGTAGCATCAGTGCGAGAGCAAAACTTCTCGTCGGCATCTTGCAATCTTCATAGAGAAATTCAAGGGCTGCTTCGACACCACGCCCTTCCACACACATGGGCCATATGTGAAGACGATGGAGTATGCTTTCCTGCACCTTCTTGTACTTCAGAGTTTTGCCCTGAAGAAGTTTTCTGACAAGAGGGCTGGAGAACATGAACCGCTGAGGTGAGCATCCTGAATCCACATCTTTGAGAAAAACGGTTGGCGCATTCTGCCAGCCACTCAAATCTTTGAACTTCAGAGCAGTCAGTGTCGTATTTGCAAAACCCAGGAAAATAGGTGGATATGGATGACTGAGTCACCTGTGCAATCCGGTTGGTGAAGGAGTTTGTTGATGGTTTCTCCATCTCTAAAATTTCTGTGGTTTGCTGCTTGCTGCACTTCTGTAGTAGATATTCACAGTCCTCCAAGGCATGTTCAAGCAGCTTCCTGCGCCGTAGCAGGGACACATCTGTGATGGGCATCCTCGCAGATCGCTCAAGTGTATACTGAAGTTCGGTGTGTGCCATCTCAAGTCTCTCAAAAGGATGTCCTCTGGATGCCATCTCCTTGTTGTCATCATACTTGGCGAAGAGGTAGGAGATAACTCTGCTCACAGTCTCCTGAACAAAGGCTGAAGCCACCATGTTGGCCATGACCATGAGGACCACTTATGCAGACTCCTCTCCACAGTAGAGCTTATAAGGAAAAAGCTAATGGTGGAATTGAAACATGAGGGTATTAATAAAACTCGTTTAAAAAAAACATGTGGGTATTAGAGGAAGTTTCATACCTTGCTGCCACGTTACTGGAGTACTCAGCATCTGTCTGAACATCGTAGTTGGGAACTCCTCAAGATAGGGTCAACTGAGGGGAATTCATTCGTTCACACCTTGCTTTCACCATCAATACAGCTGTGCCACTGTGGGATATGCACACTGAAGAGATGAGGAAATAGGAGTACCTCCTAGTCAAGTCATCAGTAAGGCTTTCACAATGAAGGGAGGAATTGCCCCTCCAATGGTACCTTGAGACACTTCTAGTCAAGCACAATATTGAATTCGAGCAAAAACACTGACCAGGCCTGCCATGGTGGAGCCTCTTTGCCTCGTTGTAGATTGTGTTTCATCTAGGAAAGGAGGAATTCATCACATCCTATTCCATAATCAATCTGCTCGCCTTCTAGGATTCACTGCTTGCATCGTGTCATTACAATCTTGAGCAGCACACTTGAACTTTGTTATGCCAATGCGACAAGGATGCATCAGTGACCTGGAGAGCAAAATCTAGCCAGATATGTAGTGTGGCATCTCTAGCCCCCCATTGATTCCTCTTTCTCATATTTTTGAACTAGACTGGATAGGATTTGGCTAACTGTCTGCAGGGTATCTTATAACTGAATATAGTCTGTATTAGGAATTCAGCATTCAAATACGTAGCACCCCCTTCATGCTAAGCAAAAGCAAAACAGTACATAACAGTATGTGTAAGAAATGAGATATTAGATATTGCTAATTAACATGGATGCGTCAGGTGCAAGGGGTTTAAGTGGAAGAATTTTTATATAGATTGTATACAAGGTAAAAATACTGATTTAGAGAAGGACCAATAATCGACAAAGTTTATATACTACTACTTATTCTTAGCCAACCAGAATGGATGGATGAAATTGAAGTAGTAGAGGTCATTTTTCATGAGCAAAATGACATGCTACAACTTGAAGATGTCTTGATCAAGGAGAAGTGAATGGAAGGAATTCAGAAGTCAGAAAAGTCTTTGTCTTTTTACACATGAAAGATACACCATGAAAGTGTCATTTTCGTTTTCTGTAAATAATCGCTAGGGGACAAAGCACATATATGACTCTTTCTAAAGAATGTCATGCCACGGCCTATCGTTCGGTTTCTCTTCCTAAAGAACTAGTGGATTCCCCGCGCGTTGCCGCGGGTGTGAAGGAGAATTCTATAAGTTACAATATTAATATCACCCTCTTATTCTTTTTTCTTTTTTTTTTTTTTTTCTTTTTTTTTCCTTTTTTTTCTCTATGCCAACGGGTCCTACTTATAATTTTATCAAAATATATTCATGTGAGATCTTGTTTTAAAGGATTTATTAAAATATATTTAATGGTGTAATCAGAATTTTTATGTCATAGATATGTGGGGCATGTTAATGTCTTAATGACGTGGCGCAAGGAAGGGTTAGTGGGCTGGCGAGGTAGCATGCTAGTAGGGTGTTAGTGGGATGATGAGTTGGCGTGCTTGCATGTCTAGAGAATTAGCTAGTGGGGTTCCAAACATAAGTTTTATAGATGTCATGCCACGACCTATCGTTTCCTATGTATCTCTGGACTCATCGTCATTGCTTGATGTTGTGAAATTTGGTTCAACACATCTTATCTAGATTCTTCACAGTGGATATGGGGAGGGTGGATAACAAAGTAGAGACCAGCGATTAATTGTTTGGCAGAAGGAAAATACAATATATCTCTGTATATTAGCTAGATTTATTACAAATACAATGTAGCCATATGGGGTCGAGAGCAGGCTTGGCACTGGGCTGGGCCGCTTCTATTCCAAACAGAAGATTTATGGGCCGATTAAGGCCCAGCTTGAGTTGACAAACGACCCTTTTTTGAGGCCTAGGAAAAGTGCTTATTTTCTACTCCATCCGTTCCAACAAAACACAGTACATTTTTAAAAAACAAATCACAATACTTTGTAGAGATCGGCATCCTTTCCTGTAGACCTGCTTTTGACCTGCCCTTCTCCGAGGAGGAAGTAGCAGTGGCAGTATGCGAATTGCTGGCGGATAGAGCACCTGGGCCTGACGGATTCACAGGAGCTTTCTACAAGGCATGCTAGGAGATCATCAAGAATTACGTGGTGGTCGTCCTGGCACCTCAACAACGCCTTTATCATTTTGCTGCCTAAGAAGCCGGATGCCAACGCGCCAGTGCAGTTTTGACCGATCACGATGATCCACAGTTTCGAAAGCTCGTTTCCAAGTTGATGGCCATGCACTTAGCACCGCTGTCACGCCAAACTAGAACGCCTTCATTAGAGGTCGAACAATCCATGACAACTTCAATTTCGTCCTAATTACAAACTCAAATAAATATACTAACCTTCAGTTTGTCTGCACAGTTAGTAGACAAACTCAAATAAAATAGCATTAATCATATTAATATTTAAAAAGGAAATTCTAATAACAAAACGCGTAGGCAATGCGGCTTGAGCCCGCACACCCTCCGGCTGCCCCATAAATACCACCCTCCCGGGCGCCCACATTCCCCTCCCCTCACCCCCCTCTCTCCCTCCCTCCCTAACTCTCGGGTGAGCACCTCACCGGTGGCCTCCTCCGTCGCGCTGTGCCCACGCCCCCACGGTCTACCCTACGCTGCGTGGCCATGGCGGATGTGGCAACGGGCGGCGGCGAGGATCCATCCACGATTTGGTGGCGGCAGCGGCAGATCTGCCGGATCTGGTGGCGATGGATTCGTCAAATCGGTGGTGGATGCAAATCCGCCGGATCTGCAACGACGGTGAAGAATCTCGTAGCAACAGTCATGGATCTGCCTAATCTAGCGGCGACGGCTCTAGGTAGGCATGCCTCCTCTCTCTCTCTCTCTCTCTCTCTCTCTCTCTCTCTCTCTCTCCCCGGATCTGACTATGCTTCCAGGCATGCTCTCTCTTCTTATCTCCCTACTCCGACAGGTATATAGAATGGGCCTTGTGGGCGAGGTAGGTAGGCTAGCCAATCGGTGGGGACAGTCGATTAGCGGCTTAGGATAACCTGTGGGGTAGGGCGGTCGGGTTAAGTCGAGGTGGGGGAGGCTTGCCGAAGCTGGAGAGAATGGCAGCGGTGGGGAGAGGGGGAAGACGGTGCCCACGGTGGGGTCTTGGTGGGCAGCGGGGGGCGAGGGCGCCAAGTCGTGGAATAAAAGATCTGGTTGGGTTCCCCTTTTTTTTTGCAACCAAAATTATTTGTGTCCTAATCTATGTGGGTAGGCTAAAATATTCTATGATCTTTCGGCAACACTGGATTTGCCAAATCCCCTTTCTCTCATCTCTTCTACTAGATCGGGCTAGGGTTCAGGCGAGCTCTCTCTTCTCCCTCCAACTCTAGTGGGTATAGAAAGTGCCGACCAATGGAGGTAGGCGAGGCAGGCAGGGGGATGGTCGACGGGCAACATAGGGGAGCTGGCGATGGTATTTGCAGTTGGGCAGGTCAGGGCGGGGGAGGCTCGTTGAAGCTGGAGAAGATGGCGGTGATGGGGGAGGTGAAGAAGGCAGCCGCTTGCGGCGCTAGGCTCTGGCAAACAATAGCGTCCGCTGGGTGGTGGCTGGTGGCTTGGGGGCACCAGAGTCGCAAATTAAAAGATCTTGTTGTTTTTTTAAATTTTTGGCAACCAAAATTATTTGTTTCCAAAATTGGAGTGTGTAAGCGCAAAGTGCATTTGATGCATACGCGTTAAAAAAAATAAATTATCTTAGAATAATATTTCTAATTGTCGAATAATTAAATGCATGCAAAATCCTCTTCTATTTGATTTAGGATGACGACAGTCGCCAGCACATAGACAGCAACTGACAGCAGGGCCCCACCGGGCAGAATTTTCCCTTTATTTTGCAGCTGAGCAGAGGGCCAGAGAAGAATCCCTAACCCGTGCCACATCCTACACCTCCCCGATCCAGCAGATGTCGAGAGAGACGGCGCCACCTCTGCCGCCGGCGCTTGTGGACGGCGTCATCAGAGAGATCCTCCTCCGCATCACGCCTGAAGACCCGGCCTGCCTCCTCCGTGCCTCTCTCGTCTGCAAGTCTTGGCGCCGCCTCCTCTCCGACGGCGCGTTCGTCCACCAGTACCGAACATTCCACCGGACGCCGCCCGTGCTCGGCTTCTTCCAGGAGCTGTACGACAAGGACACCTGGGTTATCCAGTACGTTCCCACCATACAGGCGACGCCGGTTCCCCACACAGCAATCGTCGCCACAGGAAGCCCCACCACCCCCCCGCCATATCCTCGACTGCCGCCATGGACGTGTGCTCTTCCAAGCCGACCACCAGTCATCACGGAGGTTCATCGTCTGGGATCCTATCAATGGCAATCAGAAGTGCATCTCCCCACCTGTTCAACCGCACAGTGAGTTGTCCGCTGCGGTGTTGTGCTCTGTGGATGGCTGTGACCACCTCGGATGCAGTGGGGGGCCTTTCCTTGTGGTTATTGTAGGCATATATGACAGCGAGATATTGGACGACGACGAAGATGATTTCGCCGACGGAGGTTCTGCATGGGCTAGTTTGTACTCATCAGAGACTGGAGTGTGGAGCGCGTCGACCTCCATTAATGTCGATTACACCATTGACGTGAACCTGCCCAGTTATCTCAGCAGAGACGCAATTTACTTCATCCTTGATTGCGGCGAAAAAATCCTCAAGTATGGCTTGGTCGGCGGTGTCCTATCGGTAGTCAACGCGCCGCCCCAGCTCGAACCAAACATGATCTTTGCCGCGGTGCACCATGGCGAGCTTGGAGCCACAACTGTGGAGGGCTACAGCTTGCACCTGTGGTCGTGGCAAACGACTGACTCCGACAGTGGCATCGGAGAATGGGTAAGGTGTAGGGAAATTGAGCTTGATGAGATTATCCCAATCTCGATTGGTAACCCGTCAACTACATTTGATTTGGCTGGCTTTGCGGAAGGCACTGGCTCAATTTTCATCAGTGCAAATGATGACCTCTTCACCATTGAACTGAAGTCTGGCCAGATCACAAGGATGGGCAAGAGAACAAGTTACAGCCCCATATTTCCTTTCGTGAGCTTCTACACACCTGGTAAAGTATTATTTCAGTGTATTTATATGACTCAGTATTTATTCATACTGTTGCAAAATTACTTCCTCAAAGATATTATTCTCTAACTTGTGAGTATTTACAATGTCGCAAAATTATAGCCTCAGAGATATTGTTCTAGTGAGGGACACGATAATATCGTTGATGGTAACTTCGATAAACAAATATGAACCTATTGAATTTTTAAGATGCCATCTCAACAAATGAAGAGTGTCAATACTAACTTGTTAAGTGGTTTACTAAGAAAAAAACTTTCCATATGTGTAGCCACTTCACGATCTATATTGTGTTGAGAGCTTTGTGGCTAATATAACTCACATGTTCTGAATCTCAGTCCCACAACTCGCAATATTTCATATGCATGTGAGATATTTTTGCTATGTCATTTTTATTAATTTTTTTCTTTTCAGGTCTTTTTAATGCTGGAATGCAAGTGCCAATATTGACTGATTGATCAATCAAATAAATTGATCAAGCTACTGTGGGGAACGTGCGGAGTTGATGCTTGAAATGTTTTGTATCAGTTAGAAAGAGTATATTATTATGTGTTTTTAGTATGATGTTTCATCTTCAAAAAATTTTATGAGTCCATGATTGTTGTTTCCTTATATGCTTGTCTTTGATACTCAACACCCAAATCATGATCTCTGGCAGCTTAAAAGGTTCAAGATGATGTGTCACCGTCTTCTCTTTTTTTTGAAAACAATCTGTATGATGGTTTAATAGTTATATATCTTGACGATCATTTGCATGGTATATATAGCTAGGCAGTACTTTCGAAAGACGATTACTCAAGGCACTGGTTCTGTTTTCATTACTGCATCTGAAACAAATTGTAGTTAATTTGTTACATTTCAGTTTGTGTATTTCAATGTTTTGCTCAAGTGCTTCATAAATAAAATGGTTTTAACACATCATATATGCAAATCTTGTGCTTAAATTTTGGATAAAAAGAAGGGACGCAAACAATGAAAGGAGCAGAGTGGTTGCTCTGTTTTTCTCTTTTGTAGGAAATCTGAAGCACATATTAAAAAAAAGGCAACCATGTAACCATGATTTTAGCATATAAGTGTGGTGTTCATATCGTGTTCACAAGATTTTAGCATTCAATATTTTGGATTATGCTAATGCTAAATGGCCACTGCCAGTTTTGATGCACTTGTCCATCCATCTGCTTGAATTTGCTCTTATCAACATATTGGAGACACTTACAGTGTTCTGTGTTGGTAATGTGATTGCTCTTTGTTGGGTGTAAGTTATTAAAGGCAATCATGGGTATGCAGTATGCTTGTTTTGTGAAATTTCTAGAGAATCAATGTTAGCACCACGTAATTATTCAGGTTTACTCTTATGCTTGTTTTTTGTTGTGCGCATATTAATAGACAAAAAAAGCAAGGTACATGGAGAAAACAGAACACCCTCACATATGATATCAAGATATATAGCCACCAACAAATCCTTTTGTAGTAGTGTTTGCTAGTTAAAAAAAAACGAGAACATTAAGTTTTGTTGTGGGATTGTCATTATTAATTTTAATGTACAATGGGTCTTTGGTGGGTTCCAAAAATTATGACCGATTGTATGGTCACACAAAAAAAGAGATGTACAAAACTAAGTCATATGGTCTATGAAATTTCTCCATTAGTTTCCAGAATGATGAAGCGGGTCATTTGTGTCTGGCTTGTATGGCCCGTATACGTAGTCTCAGTTTCATAGTGTACATTCAAAATAAATAGGATTCAATTGCTGATTTCGAGCTCATCTTTCGATGATGGCAACCAATTGAACCGGGGAGATTTGTAGTCACATCTGTTCTTGCTCTCAAGTTTAATTACCTTTGACAATCTGAAATCATTACAGTTTTTATATATAACAAACAAGAAGAGAAGTAGACACATAGACGAGAGATAATCTAATTTATATATCCTAGTTTGTAACAAAAAAATATTGTTTGAAAATGTCTTCGTACCCAGGGATATTAGAATTGTGAGGAATGTCTCTAACCATTTTGAAGTTTACAAATTTTCAGAAAAATAATTGAATACAATAATACCACAAACACATTTAGTGCATCAACAATTATGGAAAACAGAACAAATCAGTGTGCAATTTCACAAGCTACAAATTTGATACTTCCTCCGTCAATCACTCCGAGGCATATATTTCTGGGGTGTGCTAGGGGCCGACCACCGCATTTGGGGTGCTCAGTCCGACCACACAAAGGGCCTCCCACGTCGCCCCCCCGCTTCTTCTTCCTCCCGCACGCCCTCCGTGCCCCGCCGCCCCACCGCCCTCCGCCAAGCAGGCCCGGCGAACCCTAGTGTCCGCAGCGGCCGCCCACCTGCCCTTTCCCAACGACATTACCATGCACCACTGTCTTGTCCAACTCCGGCGACCCCACCCTCCACTACTTCGTCGTCGATCCCCCGCCCGTCTACACATAGCCAACAGGCTGTCCAGCCCTAGCCCGCTCGGTGGCGTCGCCGCCAATCAACCCACCACCACCAGCGCTGTGTCGACGACCTCCGCCAGGTAGGCCAGCCGGATTCTACTGCTGGGGAAGGAGATAGGAGTGCTAACCTCCGGTGTCGGGACCCTAACCTCCACCGCCGCTGCTGCTTTGTCTGCCTGGGATTGGGCCGCGTGGACCAGATGATTTCCCTATATTTCCTAACGACAAAGTCTTCAAAAAATAAACTACGAGTAGCTTTTAGTTTGTCTAGTTAGCACCGCTGCCATCGTCAAGAATTTTTCGTCAACAATACTAAGAAATAAAGGATTAGGAAATAAAGAGTTTGAGTTATATTAGGAAAATAAATTGAGTTCTTTTGAAAAGAGGTTTTCTCATCTATAGGGAAACATTTTAGAGATTGCTTGGTGTGCAAGTCCACTAGGGACTATAAATATTAGGGAGATGTAACCTCTTTGTTTCAAGCAACCAAAGAAAAAATATTTTCCCTAGCTCTCTACTCTCCCACACAGCCGCCCTTGCCCTCCCTGCGAGTTGCCGCTGCCCCAGCGCCACCGCCACCCGCCCTAGCCGCAACCGTTGTGCCGGAGCCTGACTCGAGTGTGACACATGGTATTCGGAGACCGCTCATTCCTCGGCCCCCACCAATGGCTACCGAGATGTACGAGATGTTCTGCACCCTCAACTCCCTCCTCGACGACAACTTCGACAAAATCAACCACCGCTTCAACTCCATCCAGACTCGCCTTCGCCGCATCGAGAACTCCCGCGCCGACACCACCACCACCACCCAGTTTCGCCTACCACCGCTCTGCCCCAGCACGTCGCACGACGTCAATGCCGGCACCAGCGATGACGCCCCCATGGGCGCCGACAACATTGTTACCTCCACCAACGACACCACCACACCAACTCACCCAACCATGAACAACACCGACGAGATTAATCTGCGACACCTGCTGGAAGTTCCCAACCGTCCGCAGCGGAGATCATCTCCCAAGGCTGCTGCAGATCTGGTTGCAGCTACGACATCGGCAAGAGCATCATCGATGCCCCCACCTCCAGCCACAGGCTTACTAGCAACACTGGCGCCAACGCTGGCATAGATGGCGCCACCCACGTCCGTCGATCATCGGCCCGCCTACACTCATGCCGCCTACACCAATCCTGCCACACCAGCGATGACGCAGTTCACCTCACATCGCCAACATTCGATGGAGCAAATGACCTGACTCCATGGATCCCAAAGATGGAGAACGTCTTCAACTTGCGGTAGCACATCAGCCCCGATGAGTACATTTGGTACGCTGCTTTTCATCTTATAGGAGCAACACACCTCTGGTACCACCACATGACTAGGTAGGCACCCATGGAGGACTGGGACACCTTTACATGGTGTCTCGCACGTGACTTCGGGCGCCCCATTGACCACGACACTACTGGCGACCTCGCGCCACCTCGGCAGGACGACACCCTCTAGGACTACATCGACGCCTTCAACATCTATGTCACGCGCGTCGGCATCCCCAGAGAGCTTCACCGAGTGTACCTCTTCATCAACAGACTCCGTGCTATGCTACAGGACTCACTACAGTGGGAGGTACCCCGCACGCTGGACACGGCGATCCAACTTGCTTATCACCACAACAATCCTTCACCACCCTCGTCGCCCGACTCGGCAACAGGAGACAAAATCAACGACATCAACAATGTCAAGGACAGCACGCCAACCGAGCCGATGACACCTTCGGAAGCCGATCTAAAGGGCGCCCTCGACCCTCGACACCTTGGGCGAGCTAGTCCCCTACGAGACCCTCACTAAGCTCCGTCTTGCGGTCTCCACAAACCGCGAGCTCCAAGTCATCGCCATCACCATTGAGCTCCAAGTCGCGGGGCTAGCATGGACACTACACAATGGCATCATCTGCTACACAAACTGCTAATACATCCCGGCAATATCCATCCTTCTGCAAGATCTTCTCTAGCAAGGCGGGATTTCCCCGCATGGCCTCACGGTCGGCTTCCATCTGTCGACGTCTTCACCAGCAACGCACGCCTTCCCAGCAAGCATCCTGCTCATGGAGGAGCAACCTCATCGTTCCTAGGGAAGTCACGATCCAACTCTTCGGCGACAACGGGCATCGGTTCGCCAACGTCGACAACATTGCCATCGGCAGCGATGGCACCCGTCGTACCAACGGTCTGCCACATCGCCAACACCGCAAGCGACCTGCTTTATGGACACCTCCTCCACTTCACCTCGACGCCCTTGGCTTCAGTCCAACATGCATTCTGTCGGCACATACACATGCAACTAGATGTCGACATGGTCTACACCATTCCAAGGCCACCATCAATCCTCCACTTTAGCAGCTGCACCTAAGAGGGCCATACGCCTACTTGTCCTTCGACTTCGGGTCCCTCCATTTGACTTCTCCCGCGCTATGTGCTCAGTGCTCTCCCGCGCGCCGCCCGCCCTCCAGCCAAGACGCCATCGCTGGCGCCGTGATGCCGCCACCACCCTAGCCGCCACCGTTGTGCGGAGCCCGGCTCGACATGACATATACAAACTCAAACACATAGATTAAGCATTTTAGTTTGTCTATAGTTATAGTTAATATAAAAAACTCTTAAGTAAAAAATTAGAAGTATCTTAAAATATTTCAAATTGCCGGACAATTAAAATGGATGCAAAATCTTGATACGTTTGATTTATGACGATGACAGGCACCAGTACCCAGCACCACGACTCCTGCTGACTCTAGGGCACCACCTGGCAGAATTTCCTCGGTGTGAAAGAGATGAGAGCCCGAGCCGGAGAATAATCCCCACGACCCACGCTCCCAACCCACTCGCCATCCTCAACCTTGCTCCCGGATCCAAGCGCAAAAGACCGGGCGAGATGGCGCCGCCTCGGCCACCAGAGATCATGGGCGACGTCATCGGCGAGATCCTCCTCCGCCTCCCTCCTGGGGACCCGGCATGCCTCGTTCGGCCCTCCCTCGTCTGCAAGACCTGGCGCCGCCTCCTCTCCAACCATGTGTTCCTCCACCAATACCGCACCTTCCACCGGGGCGCCGCTGTGTTGGGCTTCTTCCAGGGACGAGTATCGCAAGGGCATCGGATCGGTTCATCACTACGTTCCCACCATACAGCCGTCGCCGATTTCACAAAGCAAGAAATCGCCGTCGCCGGCGCCCGACCACACCACCTACTGCGGTATCCTTGACCGCCGCCACGGCCGCGTGCTGTTCCAAGCCGAGTACCACGATGACACCACAGATTTCATAGTGCGGGATCCTATCACCGGCAATCACAAGTGCATCTCCCCCCCATGCACCCAAACTCTAACTACACATGTTTCATGGCTGCGGTGTTCTGCGCCGTGGATGGCTCGCGATCACCTCGGATGCAATGTGGGGCCTTTCCTCGTGCTTATCATTGGTACATATTACGACAATGGAGTCGATGTCGCATGGGCTAGCCTCTACTCATCAAAGACTGGCGTGTGGGGCACACCGACATCGGTTGCTCTAGAATCCATTTGCTTCTTGGACTTTGTGCTGCCAAGTCTGCTCATCAAAGACGCAATCTACTTCATCGTTGATGACGCCGAGAAGGATCTGTCCCTATCGCTTATGACCGTGCCGCCCCAGCCCCGTGTCGATGAACCAAACATGATCTTCGTGGAGGTACAGGGATGGCGAGCTTGGAGTAGCTACTTTGGAGGGCTACAGCTTGCACTTGTGGTCATGGCAAACTGACCGCGATGGCATTGGGGAGTGGGCAAGGTGCGTGGTGATCGAGCTTGCTGCGATGATCCCAATCACGATTGGTGACCCCACAACTATATTTTGGTTGCATGGCTTTGCGCAAGGTATTGGCTCAATTTTTGTCGGTACAAAATGATGACATCTTCACAGTTGATCTGAAGTCTGGCAAGGTCACAAAGATAGGCAAGAGAACAAGTTATCGCCCCTATATTTCCTTTCATGAGCTTCTACACTCCTGGTAAAAGTTTTTTTTTGTGCACATTTCTGACTATGACTCAATATTTATTCAGGCTGTTGCAAAATTAGTCTTAGAGATACTATTCTCACTTGTAACTCGTGCGTTGCTAATATCCATTCAGACTGTTGCAAAATTATAGCTTCAGAAATAGTGTTCTAGTTTCTGGCGTGATAATAAGGATGATGGTTACTTCGATATGGAAAAATGAACCTGTAGATTTCTAAAATGCAGTCTCAACAAATGTAGGTTTTTCGCTGCTAACTTGTTAAGTGGTTTACTAAGTCAAAAACATAATATATGTGTAGCCACTTGACGATCTATATGGTGATAAGACCATTGTGGCCAATCTGAATTCGCATGTTCGAACCTAAGTCCTGCAACTAGTAATATTTCATATCAATGTGAGATCTTTTTGCTATGTCATTTTGATTATGTTTTTCTTTTTCAGATATTGTTATGACTGCTAGATTGCAATGGCCAATGAGCACTGGTTTATCAATGAAACAAATTGCTCCATGATTCAGGGGAACTTGCGGAGTTGAAGTTTGAGATATTCTGTACCAGTTGTAAGTTAGGAAAGAGTATCTTATTATGTTTTTCTACTAGTATGTTTCAACTTCACAAAATTCCTCAAGTCCATAATTACAGACCAAGAAGATCCATTATTCTGGTTTACTTATATGTTTTTCTGATACATAATTCCCAAATCATGTTGCCTGGCCTGATTAGCTTTTAGTTAATTCGCATGGTTTAGCAACGCAGTACTTCAGAACATGATTACTCAATGCGCTTGTTCCATTTTCATTACTGCATCACAAACGGATTAAAGCTAAGCTGTTATGTTTATTTTTTGTATGTTATGTTTTGCTCATGCGCTGCATAAACCATTTTTTTAATCCATCATCTTAAATTTGGATAAAAGAAGGGAAGCAAACAATGAAAGGAGCAGGGTGGTTGCTCTGTTTCTCTTTGTAGGCAACCTGAAGCACACATTTAACAGGCAACCTTGTAGCCATGAAAACTGCGTATCTCATATATATGTGTGGCTTTCATCTCGTGTTCACAACATTTTAGCATTCAATATTTTAAATTATGAAAATACCAAACTGCGACCACCTTGTATGTTGTGGCTAGCTAGGTTGCGGAGAGGGTAGTCATGATCGGTGGGTGGCCGAGGTTGCCCGGAACGACGACGCCGCGCCAGCCGTGGGCATGGGCACGGTCCGCACGGACAGCTGCATGATGGTGGAGTACGATGGGATTGGCGACGGAGAGTGCGGGAAGCAGATCTGCGTGATCGGCACTCCCAGACCCACCAACGGCTGAATGGAGGCATATGCCAACGGTGACGGCGCTTGCAGCGTCGAGGATGGTGGAGCCGCCATGAGCTCCGAGATGACCGCCCGCTCACCGGGAGCGCTGGCACGCCGCCGTAGCCGGGCAACCCATATGGGAGGGAGCTCGGCACCATCATCGAACGCGCCCCTCGACCGCCGCCACCGGGTCGAGAAATCACCGACCTGCTGCTGAAGGCCGTAGATGGCGGAGGTGAGGCGGTTGAGGGCATCGGTGGAGATGGTGGTGTAGCCGGACGGTGGAGCACCCGACGTGGTGATCGGCAATGACGCACCGGTTCAGATGCAACCCGGGCGGCGGAGATGGCTGTGGTGGTGGCTGGAATGGTTGGAGCGGAGGCTCCCGAGGTAGCCATGGAATCCGATACCAGATTGTTGTGGCTTGCTAGGTTGCGGAGAGGGTAGTCGTGATCGGTGGGTGGCCGAGGTTGGTAACCCCGGCGGCGGGTTGCGGCGCCGTGCTCGACGCCTGAAATGACGCCCGACAATGGGATGACCATGAACAGTAACGCCAGCCGCGAGCGAGATTAATCTCAATCTCTGGCTAACCCTTCATTAATCCAATCTCAGGTATTTAAACCCCAATCCTAACAAACCGATCCTATTGTTTAGGGATTTACAAATGAATAGCAAATAATTCAATTAGTAGATAAATATCCTAGAATCTAGGATCGGCAACAGCTTGCCGCTCCAGCGTGGTGGCCGCTGCCGTGTCGCGTGGCAGTGCTCTCGCGTCGCTCTGCACTTAGCCACGTCTGGTCGCCTTCCTCTGGTATACCACACCAGTCATAACATCTCTCCCTCCCTCGACAAACAGCTCGTCCCTCGAGCTGAAAGTCGGGAAAGGTGGCCTTGAAGTCGTTGGACGAGCTCCCAGGTGGCTTCAGCTGCAGGAATGCCCTTCCACTGGATCAACACATGCCAGGCGCCCGACGTAGCTGCCCACGCAGCGCGCTTTCCGCTCGAGCAGCACCCAGCCGTGACGCAGTGGAGGCAGTGCTGGTGTCATCGACGACGGAGGACCGCGGAATGGCTTTAGGACGCCCACGTGGAAAACGTCGTGGATGCGGGCACCATCGGGCAGCGCCAGACGATACGCCACCTCGCCCACGTGTTCCAGGACTCGGCAAACTGTGGAGCAAGCTTGCCCCGGCGCCCTGGCATGAGCGACTGAGCTGGCCGGTGCAGGATGCGCAGGAGGACCCAGTCGTGGACGGCGAATTCCAGTTGACGATGATGGCCGTCGTAGTGCCTCTTGGCATACTCTTGTGCCTGGAACAAGCGGTCACGTACCTCGGCGACGAACGTGTCGCGGTCACGCAGGAGCGTGTCCACGACGCCGGTGCAGGCAGATCCCGCCGTGTACGGTAGCAGGGCCGGGCGGTGGGGGCCGTACACAACCTCGAACGGCAACGCCTTCAACGAGTTGTGGTATGACGTATTGTAGTGGTACTCGGTCCACGGCAGCTAGTCCAACCACGAGCGAGGCTGGTCACCGGACACACATCGGAGATACGCCGCGATGGTGCGGTTGACGACCTCCGACTACCCGCCTGTTTGCATGTGGAAGGCAGTGCTCAGCTTCAGCTTGACGCCGGCGTGGTTGAAGAGGTTGTTCCACACGTTGCCGGTGAAGACGGGGTCGCGGTCGGAGACGATGGACGACGGGAAGCCGTGCCGAGGTCGGTCCACACTGTTCATCCATTATATTAGGAAAATAAATTCAGTTGCTTTTTAAAAAGGTATGTCAATCTAAGGAAACCTTTTAGAGATTGTTTGGTGTGCAAGTCCACTAGGGACTATAAATATTAGGAAGATGTAACCTCTCTTTTCAAGCAATCAAAGAAAAAAAATTTCCCCAGCTCTCTGCTCTCCCGCTCCACAACCCCTGCCCTCCTGCCCACGCGTCGCCACTGCCCCAGCGCCACCGCCACCCGCCCTAGCCGCCACTGTCGTGTCGGAGCCTGGCTCAACTGTGACATATACAAAGTCAAAAAAAATAGATTAATCATTTTAGTTTGTCTATACTTAATAGAAACACTCTTAATTAAAAAATTAAAAGTATCTTAAAAATATTTCTAATTGCCGGACACTTAAAATGGATGCAAAATCTTGATACCTTTGATTTATGTTCGATGACAGGAACCAGCTGCTACCCAGCACCACGACTCCTGCTGACTCAAGGGCCCCACCTGGCAAAATTTCCTCCGTGCGGAGCAGATGAGAGCCAGAGCCCGAGCCCGACAATAATCCCTACGACCCACGATCCCAACCCACTCGCCATCCTCAACCTTGCCCCCAGATCCAAGCGCAGAGATCGGGCGAGATGGCGCCGCCTCGGCCACCAGAGATCATGGACGACGTCATCGGCGAGATCCTCCTCCGCCTCCCTCCTGGGGACCCGGCGTGCCTCGTTCGGGCCTCCCTCGTCTGCAAGACCTGGCGCCGCCTCCTCTCCAACCATGTGTTCCTCCACCAATACCGCACCTTCCACCGGACGCCGCCTGTGTTGGGCTTCTTCCAGGACGAGTATCGCAAGGGCATCGGATCGGTTCATCACTACGTTCCCACCATACAGCCGTCACTGGTTCCACAGCAAGAAATCGCCGTCGCCGGCGCCAGCCACACCACCTACTGCAGTATCCTTGACTGCCGCCACGGCCGCGTGCTGTTCCAAGCCGAGTACCACGATGACACCACAGATTTCACAGTCTGGGATCCTATCACCGGGAATCACAAGTGCATCTCCCCGCCCATGCACCCAAACTCTAACTTCACATGTTTCATGGCTGCAGTGTTCTGCGCCGTGGATGGCTGCGACCACCTCGGATGCAATGTGGGGCCTTTCCTCGTGCTTATCATTGGTACATATTACGACAATGGAGTCGATGTCGCATGGGCTAGCCTCTACTCATCAAAGACTGGCGTGTGGGGCACACCGACATCGGTTGCTCTAGAATCCATTTGCTTCTTGGACTTTGTGCTGCCAAGTCTGCTCATCAAAGACGCAATCTACTTCATCGTTGATGACGCCAGAAGGATCTTCAAGTACAGCTTGGCTGGGGATGTCCTATCAGTTATGACCGTGCCGCCCCAGCCCCAGGTCGATGAACCAAACATGATCTTCGTGGAGGTACAGGATGGCGAGCTTGGAGTAGCTACTTTGGAGGGCTACAGCTTGCACTTGTGGTCATGGCAAACTGACCGCGATGGCATTGGGGAGTGGGCAAGGTGCAGGGTGATCGAGCTTGCTGCGATGATCCCAATCTCGATTGGTGACCCCACAACTATATTTTGGTTGCATGGCTTTGCACAATGTATTGGCTCAATTTTTATCAGTACAAATGATGACATCTTCACAGTTGATCTGAAGTCTGGCAAGGTCATAAAGATAGGCAAGAGAACAAGTTATCGTCCCCATCTTTCCTTTCATGAGCTTCTACACTCCTGGTAAAAGTTTTTTTTTTGTGCACATTTCTATGACTCAATATTTATTCAGGCTGTTGCAAAATTAGTCTTTGAGATATTACTCTCACTTGTAACTCGTGCTTTGCTAATATCTATTCAGACTGTTGCAAAATTATAGTTTCAGAAATATTGTTCTAGTTTGTGGTGTGAAAATATGGATGATGGTTACTTCGATACAGAAAAAAAGAACCTGTGGATTTCTAAAATGCAGTCTCAACAAATGTAGGTTTTCCCTGCTAACTTGTTAAGTGGTTTACTAAGTCAAAAAAACTTAATATATGTGTAGCCACTTGACGATCTATATTGTGTTAAGACCTTTGTGGCCAATCTAAATTCACATGTTCCGGACCCAAGTCCTTCTAGTAATATTTCATATCAATGTGAGATCTTTTTGCTATGTCATTTTGATTATGTTTTTCTTTTTCAGATCTGGTTATGACTGCTAGATTGCAATGGCCAACGAGCACTGGTTTATCAACGAAATAAATTGATCCATGAATCGGGGAACTTATGGAGTTCATGTTTGAGATATTCTGTGCCAGTTGTAAGTTAGGAAAGAGTATCCTATTATGTTTTTCTACTAGTATATTTCATCTTCACAAAATTCCTCAAGTCCATAATTACAGAAGATCCATTATTCTGGTTTACTTATATTTTTGTCTGATACATAATTCCCAAATCATGTTGACTGGACTGATTAGCTTGTAGATAATTCGCTTGGTTTAGCTACGCAGTACTTTCAGAACATGATTACTCAATGCGCTGGTTCCATTTTCATTACTGCATCAGAAACAGATTAAAGCTAAGCTGTTATGTTTCAGTTTTTGTATGTTATGTTTTCCTCATGCGCTGCATAAACCATTTTTTAATCCATCATCTTGAAATCTTGGGCTTAAAATTTGGATAAACGAAGGGAAGCAACAAATGAAAGGAGCAGGGAGGTTGCTCTATTTTTCTCTTTTGTAGGCAACCTGAAGCACACATAACAGGCAACCTTGTAGTCATGAAAACTGCGTATCTCATATATATGTGTGGCTTTCATCTCGTGTTCACAAGATTTTAGCGGCCTGCGATCCTTTCGTCGAATCATCTGATTATTTGACCTTGCCGTCGCACTCCAATCATGTCCATGTACCAAAATCATATAACAGTATGCATAAGAACTTAGACATATGAACTTGAACCACAAGTAAAAAAAAAAAATCGTTCTTAGAAGAATTCCAAATCTACATTGACAGAATAGCACTAAAACGGTTGACAGTAATCCTGTGTATAGAGAGATGGTCTGGATGGTGCAACTGAACTTGGAGACGAGAACTTAAAAAGGCAACAACACAGTCCGAGACTAAGGAGGAAAAAGTGGAGATATGTCCATTATTATGGAGGTGTCCCATACTGAGGGTGTGGGAAGAATTCGTCCCTAAAATGGCCACAAAGAGGAAATGTTGATTAGAGAAGCATTATTTGACTTAATTCCGTTCCGTGTCAGGATATGAGTAGTCAATCTGAACTGATGGAGGAAAAGTTTTAGAGGTTGATTTTCATGAGCAATCACATTGAAGATGGTGTTGTAACTATCAATGACTAGAAGCAAAGTGACATACAACAACTTGAAGAATTTTCATAAAAAATCGGAAAAGTCTCAGCCTTCTCCACATGAAAGATGCATGCCTTGAAAAAAAAACCTCTGCTTTGTCAAATATAATTCAGAGATTGACAGCAAACCAAATGGAGGATTTCACCCCTGAAAAGTACATACCACTTCTGTGGCGGAAGAGAGATTATCTCCTAGACTAGCTCGAGCATAGCGATTACTTCTGTAATCCCTTAGAAACTCGACCCAAATGAAAGGCTCCTCTTCTACTCTTGTTTCAATCAAAATCAACGCAGCGGAATGGGTGGCCGGCCGGGGAGTGAACCGAGCATACCTCCTCAACTGCGCCTGCGCGTGCTCCAAGCTGCCGTCTCGGGCCTCGTCTCCCGGCGGTCGTCCTCTTCGCCCTCCTCGCCGCTGCGTCCATCCTCAGGCGTCCTGCCTGGCCAACGAGGGGCAGAGCAGCTGTGGACTTGGGCCGTTAGGATGGGCTTGACTAGGCCGGGCCGTCTCAGGACCACAGAGGAGCAAATAAGGCCCAGTTCGAACTGATAAAAGGCTTTTGGGGACCACAAAGACGACGTGCTTGGTTGCAATGTGGCAAGACTTTTAGATTTTTGAATGGAGTTCCCTCAAAAAAAAAGATTTTTGAATGGAGCAGGATGTTTGGACTCCGATTTTGGAATGGAGCAGCACACAAGACGAGACAAACGAAATATGCATAATCTAAAGGCAACGTATGCTATGGAAACCAGAACTTGCTGTGAAAACCGTGAAATATCTTGTCTAATCTAAAAAAATAGAAAAGGAGATACAAACTAGTATCAACAAGAGTATACATGCAGCTTGTTTGTAAAAAAATAGAAAAGGAGATACAAAATAGAAAAGCTGGTTTTCATAGCATACGTTGCCTAATCTAAAAAAAAAATATACATCCAGCTTGTTTGTAAAAGAGATACAAACTAGTATCAACAAATTACATGGCCAAAAGTTCGGCACAGTGTCACCACCAAATAGAAAAGAACACACTACTTATCAAAGCACTTTTGTACAAGTTGTGGCCATTCAAGATCATGACCTTATCAAAGTGGCAAATGCTATGGCTAGTTCCTCCTTGATGACCCTCGCTTGAACCGCCTCCTCTTCACAACTCTCAAGATATTTGACTTACAATTGTATTCAGGAGGCGCACTTGCTGTTCTAGGGCTTGATTTTCGCACAATGAAGTAGGCAACACCATGTCCTGCATACAAACGCATTCTATAATCTGATAAATCAGGTTGGCAAATGTAGCAATCAATCGCCTTTAATCGCACCATCTCATCAATTTGTTGCAAGCTCTCACTTATCGGCTCTGCTTTCCCTTCAATGACCTCAACACCAGTCTTCCCTTGTATGCATTCATCGCAGAAATGAGGCGCGAAACCCACTCCCAGCTTCAGAGGTGGCAAGTCACCCACCGCATCTCTGCCATCTACTTCCGCTGATGTGCTGTGGATGTTGGTGCACTCAGAGGCCAAAACATAGGTCTCAACATGTACCAGGATAACCTGCTCTGGGAATCTGCAAGATAGTTCTGATGGAATGTTGTATCCAGCACAACCATTTGGTTTGCAACATAATGCATCCCGTCGCCAAAACTGGGTGTCCCTGTGGCACAAATCTTGCAAGCTAAAACATGGAGCAAAAGTGCCTGAATGAGAAATATCTTGCAGAGGAAGTCGAGTGAGTTCTCCCACTATAGCTTGAGCTATATGCTTCATAGAAGATGTGAATGACTGCAAGCATCTTATAGCAGTCCCAACAATATCAGTGCTCTCTGACAATCTTAGCATCAGTGCGAGAGCAAAACTTCTAGCCGGCATCTTGCAATCTTCATAGAGAAATTCAAGGGCTGCTTCGACACCACGCCCTTCCACACACATGGGCCATATGTGAAGACGATGGAGTATGCTTTCCTGCACCTTGTTGTACTGTAGAGTTTTACCCTGAAGAAGTTTCCTGACAAGAGGGTTGGAGAACATGAATCGCTGAGGCGAGCATCCAGCATCCACATCTTTGAGAAAACGGTTGGCGCATTCTGCCAACCACTCAAATCTTTGAACTTCAGAGCAGTTAGTGCTATCTTTGCAAAACCCAGGAAAATAGGAGGATATGGGTGATTGAGCCACCTGTGCAATCCGGTTGGTGAAGGAGTTTGTTGATGATTTCTCCATCTCTAAAATTTCTGTGGTTTGCTGCTTGCTGCACCTCTGTAGTAGATATTCACAGTCCTCCAAGGCATGTTCAAGCAGCTTCCTGCGTCGTAGCAGGGACACATCTGTGATGGGCATCCTCGCAGATCTCTCGAGTGCATGCTCAAGTTCGGTGTGCGCCATCTCAAGTCTCTCAAAAGGATGTCCTCTGGATGCCATCTCCTTGTTGCCATCAAGCTTGGCGAAGAGGTAGGAGATAACTCTGCTCACAGTCTCCTGAACAAAGGCTGAAGCCACCATGTTGGCCATGACCATGAGGACCACTTATGCAGACTCCTCTCCACAGTTCACTTGTTCTGTACAGGAAGTAGATACAGTAGAGCTTATAAGGAAAAGCAATTAGTTAATGGTGGAACTGAAACATGTGGGTATTAGAGGAAATCTCATACCTTGCTGGCAGCTTACTGGAGTACTCGCACCTGTCTGAGCATCCTAGTTGGGAACTCCTCAAGATAGGGTCAACTGAGGGGAATTCATTCGTTCACACCTTGCTTTCGCCATCAATACAGCTGTGCCACTGTGGGATATGCACAGTGAAGAGAGATGAGGAAATAGGTGTACCTCCTAGTCAAGTCATCAGTAGGGCTTTGATAATCAAGGGAGGAATTGCCCCTCCAATGGCACATCCACTACCGGGCTTTGATAATCAAGGGAGGAAAGCCTTTGCCGCGAGCTGGACGGCGAGCTCACGGCAAAGGGTGACGATGGACGAACGGCCTCCCGCCGTGGCCTTTGCCGTGAGCAGCTCCTCACGGGAAAGGTGGGTTGCCGTGTGTGAGGTCTTTGCCGTGAGCAATACACAATGCTCACACCAAAGACGGCCCTTTGCCGTGAGCTTTGTATTCTGCTCACGGGAAAGCCGAGGATTCCGGTAGTGATCTGTCATGGTCTGGCACCTTGAGACAGTTCTAGTCAAGCACAATATTGAATTCCAGCAAAAACACTGACCAGGCCTGCCTTGCTGGAGCCTCTTGGCCTTCTAGGATTCACTGCTCGCATCGTGTCATCACATTCTCGAGCAGCACACTTGAACTTGTTATGCCAATGCGACAAGGATGCATCAGTGACCTGGAGAGCAAAATCTAGCCAGATATGTAGTGTGGCATCTCTAGCCTCCCATTGATTCCTCTTTCTCATATTTTTGAACTAGACTAGATAGGATTTGGCTAACTGTCTGCAGGGTATCTTATAACTGAGTATAGTCTATATTAGGAATTCAGCATTCAAATACGTATAGCACCCCGTTCATGCTAAGCAAAAGAAAAACAGTACATAACAGTATGTGTAAGAAATGAGATATTAGATATTGCTAATTAACATGGATGCGTCTGGTGCAAGGGGTTTAAGTGGAAGAATTGCTATATACATTGTATACAAGGTAAAAATACTGACAAAGTTTATATACTACTAATTATTCTTAGCCAACCAGAATATATGGATGGATGAAATTGAAATAGTAGAGGTCATTTTCCATTAGCAAAATGACATGCTACAACTTGAAGATGTCTTGATCAAGGAGAAGTGCATGGAAGGAATTCAGAAGTCAGAAAAGTCTTTGTCTTTTTACACATGAAAGATACACCATGAAAGTGTCATTTTCGCTTTCTGTAAATAATTGCTAGGGGACAAAGCTCATATATGACTCTTTCTAAAGAATGTCATGCCACGGCCTATCGTTCGGTTTCTCTTCCAAAAGAATTCCCCACGCGTTGCCGCGGGTGTGAAGGAGAATTCTATGAGTTACAATATTAATATCACCCTCTTTTTTTTTTTCTTTTTTTCTTTTTTTTTTTTCTTTTTTTTTCTTTTTTTTTTTCTATGCCAACAGGTTTTATCAAAATATATCCATGTGAGATCTTGTTTTAAAGGATTTATTAAAATGAATTTAATGGTGTAATCAGAATTTGATTTATTTTTTGTTCATGAGTTATAAACTTTTTATGTCCATAGATATGTGGCTCATGTTAATGACGTGGCGCAAGGAAGGGGTAGTGGGCTGGTGAGGTAGCATGCTAGTGGGGTGTTAGTGGGATGGTGAGGTGGCGTGCTTGCATATCGAGAGAATTAGCTAGTGGGGGGCTTCCAAACATAAGTTTTATAGATATCATGCCACGGCCTATCGTTTCCTATATATCTCTGGACTCATCGTCATTGCTTGATGTTATGAAATTTGGTTCAACACATCTTATCTAGATTCTTCGCGTGGATATGGGGAGGGTGGATCACAAAGTAGAGACCAGCGATTAATTGTTTGGCAGAAGGAAAATACAATATATCTCTGTATATTAGCTAGATTTACAAATACAATGTAGCCATACGGGGTCGAGAGCAGGCTTGGCACTGGGCTGGGCCGTTTCTATTCCAAATAGAAGATTTATGGGCCGATTAAGGCCCAGCTTGAATTGACAAACGACGCTTTTTGAGGCCTAGGAAAAGTGCTTATTTTCTACTCCATCCGTTCCAACAAAACACAGTACATCATACTCAAAAAAAAAAAAAAAAAAAAAAAACACAGTACATTTTTTAAAAAAAAACAAATCACAATACTTTGTAGAGATCGGCATCCTTTCCGGTATACCTTTCTGCTTTTGACCTGACCTTCTCCGAGGAGGAAGTAGCAGTGGAAGTATGTGAATAGCCGGCGGATAGAGCACCCTGGCCTGACGGATTCACAGGAGCTTTCTACAAGGCATGCTGGGAGATCATCAAGAATTATGTGGCGGTCGTCATCAGCTCCTTCTTTGGGGATAGTCGTGGGTTTTGGCACCTCAACAACGCCTTCATCATTTTGCTGCCTAAGAAGCCGGATGCCAACGTGCCAGTGCAGTTTTGACCGATCATGATGATCCACAGTTTTGGAAACCTCGTTTCCAAGCTGATGGCCATCCACTTGCCACCGTGGCTGGGGAAGCTCGTCGCGCCAAACTAGAACGCCTTCATTAGAGGTCGAACAATCCATGACAACTTCAATTTGGTCCTGATTACAAACTCAAATAAATATAATAATCTTTAGTTTGTCTGCACACAGTTAGTAGGCAAACTCAAATAAAATGGCATTAATCATATTAATATTTAAAAAGAAAATTCTAATAACAAAACGTGTAGGCAATGCGGCTTGAGCCCGCACACCCTCCCGCTGCCCAATAAATACCACCCCCTCCCGGCGCCCCACATTCCTCTCCCTCTCTCTCTCTCTCCCTCCCCCTCCCTCCCTCCCCTCTCGGGTGAGCACCTCACCGGTGGCCTCCTCTGTGGCGCTGTTGTGCCTCGCCCCACGGTCTCCCCTACGCGTGGCCATGGCGGATGTGGCAACAGCGGCGACGCCGGAGGATCCACCGGATTTGGTGGCCGCAGCGGCAGATCTGCTGGATCTGGTGGCAGTGGATTCGTCAAATCTGGTGGTGGATGCAGACCCGCCGGATCTGGCAAATACGGCGAAGAATCTTGCAGCAACAGTGATGGATCCGCCTAATCCAGCGGCGATGGCTCTAGGTAGGCGTGCCTCCTCCTCTCTCTCTCTCTCTCTGTCTCCTCCTAGATCTGACTATGCTTCCAGCATGCTCTCTCTTCTTATTTCCCTACTCTGACAGGTGTATAGAATGGGCCTTGCGGGCTGGGGTTAGTAGGCTAGCCAATCGGTGGGGACAGTCGATTAGCGGCTTAGGATAACCGGTGGGGCAGGGCGGTCGGGTTAAGTCGAGGTGGGGGAGGCTTGCCGAAGCCGGAGAGAATGGTAGCGGTGGGGAGAGGGGAAGAGGATGCCCATGGTGGGGTGGTGGCTGGCAGCGGGGGCGAGGGCGCCGAAGTCGGGGAATACAAGATCTGGTTGGGTTCCCCTTTTTTTTGGCAACCAAAATTATTTGTGTCCTAATCTGTGTGGGTAGGCTAAAATATTCTATGATCTTTCGGCAACGCTGGATTTGCCAAATCCCCTTTCTCTCATCTCTTCTGCTAGATCGGGCTGGGGTTCAGGCAAGCTCTCTCTTCTCCCCCCAACCCTAGTGGGTATAGAAAGTGCCGACCAATGGAGGTAGGCCGAGGCAGGCAGTGGGGATGGTCGATGGGCAACATCGGGGAGCCGGCGGTAGTAGTTGCCGTTGGAAGTCAGGGCGGGGGAGGCTCGTTGAAGCTGGAGAATATGGTGGTGATGGAGGAGGTGAAGAAGGCAGCCGTTGCAGCCGCCAGGCTCCGGCAAAGAATAGCGTCCGCTGCTAGGTGGTGGCCGGTGGCGTGGGGGCACCAGAATCGCAAATTAGAAGATCGTGTTGTTTTTTTAATTTTTGGCCACCAAAATTATTTGTTTCCAAAATTGGAGTGTGTAAGCGCAATGTGCATTTCATGCATACGCGTTAAAAAAATTATCTTAGAATTATATTTCTAATTGTCGGATAATTAAATGACGACAGTCGCCAGTTGGCCAACACATAGACATCAACTGACAGGAGGGCCCCACCGGGCAGAATTTTCTCTTTATTTTGCAGCTGAGCATAGGGCCAGAGATAGAGCCAGAGAAAAATCCCTAACCCGTGCGACATCCTGCATCTCCCCGATTCAGCAGATGTCGAGAGAGACGGCGCCACCTCCGCCGCCGGCGCTTGTGGACGACGTCGTCGGAGAGATCCTCCTCCGCATCACGCCTGAAGACCCGGCCTGCCTCCTCCGTGCCTCTCTCGTCTGCAAGTCTTGGCGCCGCCTCCTCTCCGACGGCGCGTTCGTCCACCAGTACCGAACATTCCACCGGACGCCGCCCATGCTCGGCTTCTTCCAGGAGCTGTACGACAAGGACACCTAGGTTATCCAGTACGTTCCCACCATACAGGCGTCGCCGGTTACCCAGACGGCAATCGTCGCCACAGGAAGCCCCACCACCCCCCTGCCATATCCTCGACTGCCGCCATGGACGTGTGCTGTTCCAAGCCGACCACCAGTCATCACGGAGGTTCATCGTCTGGGATCCTATCAATGGCAATCAGAAGTGCATCTCCCCACCTGTGCAAGTGCAACCGCACAGTGAGTTGTCCGCTGCGGTGTTGTGCTCTGTGGATGGCTGTGACCACCTCGGATGCAGTGGGGGGCCTTTCCTTGTGGTTGTTGTAGGCATATATGACACCGAGATGTTGGACGACGATGAAGATGATTTCGCCGACGGAGGTTCTGCATGGGCTAGTTTGTACTCATCAGAGACTGGAGTGTGGAGCGCGTCGACCTCCATTAATGTCGATTACACCATTGACGTTAACCTGCCCAGTTATCTCAGCAGAGATGCAATTTACTTCATCCTTGATAGTGGCGAAAAAATCCTCAAGTATGGCTTGGTCGGCGGTGTCCTATCGGTGGTCAACGCGCCGCCCCAGCTCGAACCGAACATGATCTTTGCCGCGGTGCAGGATGGCGCGCTTGGAGCCGCAACTGTGGAGGGCTACAGCTTGCACCTGTGGTCGTGGCAAACGACTGACTCCGACAGTGGCATCGGGCTGGGTAAGGTGTAGGGAAGTTGAGCTTGATGAGATTATCCCAATCTCGATTGGTAACCCGTCAACTACATTTGATTTGGCTAGCTTTGCGGAAGGCACTGGCTCAATTTTCATCAGTGCAAATGATGACCTCTTCACCATTGAACTGAAGTCTGGCCAGATCACAAGGATGGGCAAGAGAACAAGTTACAGCCCCATATTTCCTTTCGTGAGCTTCTACACACCTAGTAAAGTTTTATTTCAGCGTATTTATATGACTCAATATTTATTCATACTGTTGCAAAATTACTTCCTCAAGGATATTATTCTCTAACTTGTGAGTATTTACAATGTTGCAAAATTATAGCCTCAGAGATATTGTTCTAGTGAGGGAACGATAATATCGGTGATGGTAACTTCGATAAACAAATATGAACCTATTGAATTTTTAAGATGCCATCTCAACAAATGAAGAGTGTCAATACTAACTTGTTAAGTGGTTTACTAAGAAAAAAACCTTCCATATGTGTTGCCACTTGACAATCTATATTGTGTTAAGAGCTTTGTGGCTAATCTTACTCACATATTCTGAATCTCAGTCCCACAACTAGCAATATTTCATATACATGTGAGATATTTTTGCTATGTCATTTTTATTATTTTTTTTCTTTTTCAGGTCTATTTAACGCCGGAATGCAAGTGCCAATATTGACTGGTTGATCAAGCTACTGTGGGGAAAGTGCGGAGTTGATGCTTGAGATGTTTTGTATCAGTTCTCTGTTAGAAAGAGTATATTATTATGTGTTTTTAGTATGATGTTTCATCTTCAAAAATTTTTATGAGTCCATGATTGTTGTTTTCTTATATGCTTGTCTTTGATACTCAACACCCAAATCATGGTCTCTGGCAGCTTAAAAAGGTTCAAAATGATGTGTCACCGTCTTCTCTTGTTTTTGAAAACAATCTGTATGATGGTTTAATAGTTATATCTTGAAGATCATTTGCATGGTATAGCTAGGCACTACATTCAAAACACGATTACTCAAGGCACTGGTTCCGTTTTCATTACTGCATCTGAAACAAATTGTAGTTAATTTGTTACATTTCAGTTTGTGTATTTCAATGTTTTTGCTCAAGTGCTTCATAAATAAAATAGTTTTAAAACATCGTATTGAAATATTGTGCTTAAATTTTGGATAAAAAGAAGGGACGCAAACAATGAAAGGAGCAGAGTGGTTGCTCTGTTTTCTTTTTAGGCAATCTGAAGCACACATTAAAAAGGGCAACCCTGTAACCATGAAAACTGTGTATCTCATATATAAGTGTGGTGTTCATATCGTGTTCACAAGATTTTAGCATTCAATATTTTAGATTATGCTAATGCTAAATGGCCACTGCCAGTTTTGATGCACTCATCCATCCATCAGCTTGAATTTGCTTCTGTCAACATAATGGAGACACTTACAGTGTTCTGTGTTGGTAATGTGATTGTTCTGTGTTGGGTGTAAGTTATTAAAGGCAATCACGGGTATGTAGTATGCTTATTTTGACAAATTTCTAGAGAATCAATGTTAGCCCCACGTAATTATTCAGGTTTACACTTATGCTCTTTTTTTTTTTTTTTTTTTTTAGATAATGAATGCTTGTTTTTTGTTGTGCGCATATTAATAGGCAAGAAGCAAGGTACATGGAGAAAAAGAACACCCTCACATAAGATATGATATCAAGATAGCCACCAACAAATCCTTTTTCTAGTTGTGTTTGCTAGTTAAAAAAAAATGAGAAGATCAAGTTTTGTTGTGGGATTGTCTTTCTTAATTTTAATGTACACAAGGTCTTTGGTGGGTTCCAAAAATTCTGTCCGATTGTATGGTCACACAAAAAAGAGATATACAAAACTAAGTCATATGGTCTATGAAATTTCTCCATTAGTTTCCAGAATGATGAAGCGGGTCATTTGTGTCTGGCTTGTATGGCCCGTATACGTAGTCTCAGTTTCATAGTGTACATTCAACATAAATAGGATTCAATTGCTAATTTCAAGCTCATCTTTCGATGATGGCAACCAATTGAACCGGGGAGATTTGTAGTCACATCTGTTCTTTTTTTTTTCCACTGGGGAAAACCCCATTTCCATTCTATTCAAACGGAAATACTAAATAGTTTGACAGATTCAGACAGTAACAGAAGAACGACTTAAGCTGCTACATCCAGTAGCTCAACTAGACTTAACTTGCTACTTAAACCAACCTGAAACTTGCCGCCAACTACTGCACCGATCGCAGCATGAAAAAGTATACCACGACTGAAGACAGCCGATTTAAACCGACTACAAAGGGGTACACTTATTACAGACAACATAAGAATGCCACCATCAAAAGACAGTCTTGCAACCAATTCCTCACAATCTTCTCACCACACTGACCACCTGAAGAAGATTGCGCTTGCCTTTCCATCATTCTTCCTGCTCCTCTTCATGATCATCTGCGCCACCATCTTCAAGAAGCAGCAAATCAATCTGCCTGGAGGTTTCCTTGAGCAAAATATCCTTTGCAATCTGGAGCATCAGATTGGCCCCATCCACCAACATTTCTTTGTTTCTATTGTCATATAAGCCTGACCAATATGTCATATAAGAATGAGCATGACACACAATCTCAATTGGGTTTTTCAAAACTTTCTTATCAAAAAACAGCTTTGTTTCTACACTTCCAAATAGACCAACATATAGCACCTAAACCAACTGCATAGAACATTTGTCCATGAGGTAACCAAACTGAACACCAATTCCAATACTGATTAAAATTTGTAGGAATATTATTTGCACCAATAGATTGTGCCACAACAGCCCAAATTATCTTAGAAACAGAACAGGTAAAAAACAAATGATCAACAGATTCTAATTCATCACAAAAGCACATTTTGGGTCACCTGACCATTTCCTTTTAACCATGTTATCCTTGGTTAAAACTGCATTATTTGCCATTTGCCACAAGAAAATTTTTATTTTTTCAGGAATTTTGCTTTTCCAAATCATTTTATAATAAGGTCCGAATCGACACGGTGAGCATATCATAAATTGATTTCACAGAAAAATTCCTATTCTTTGTCGATTCCAAACCACCACATCGGGTAAATCATTGCTTTGTCGATTAGAACAATCCCGACAAATCTTCTCCCATTTCTGATACAAGGGTCCCCCAACCATCTTCTAAAAGTCATATTAGCACCCTGACTAGCATTCAAGACAGAAATATCTTTTTCATTTGCTAGAATAAACAAGTCAGGATGTAGAGAGGCAATGGGTTGGTCATACAGCCAGGTTTCATGCCAAAATCTAGTAATATCCCTCTATGAGTTATAACCCCTCTGCCATAAAGATAGATGTCTTTGACTTTTAGCATATCAGCCCACATTGGTGAGTCATTAGCTCTATGACCCACTTCATAAATGGTTTTATGACTTAGATATTTGAATTTGATAATTGTCTGCCAAAGGCCATCCTCTTTCTCCAGTTTCCACCACCATTTACATATCAAACTAATGTTCATTTTCCTAGGATTCTTAATTCCTAAACCCCTTTTTTTACTCTTACTTATAATTTCCCATTTAACAAGATGATATTTTTTCTTTATACTACCTCCTTGCCGAGAAAAAGGATCTCATTTGCTTTTCCAAGCTATACACTGTACCCTTGGGTAATAGATAAACAGACATATGATATATAGCAGTATTACTATAACTAGACTCAATTAATATTTTTCTTCCAGCCATGGACAACAGACCTCCTTTCCAAATGTCGAGTTTCTTTGCTCTCAAGTTTAATTACCTTTGACAATCTGAAATCATTACAGTTTTTATATATAGCAAACAAGAAGAGAAGTAGACACATAGACGAGAGATAATCTAATTTATATCCTAGTTTGTAACAAAAAAAAAATATTATTTGAAAATGTCTTCGTACAAAGGGATATTAGAATTGTGAGGAATGTCTCGAACTATTTCGAAGTTTACAAATTTTCAGAAAAATAAGAATACAATAATACCACAAATACGTTTAGTGCATCAACAATTATGGAAAACAGAACAAATCAGTGTGCAATTTCACAAGCTACAAATTTGATACTTCCTCCATCAATCACTCTGAGGCATATATTTCGGGGTGTGCTAGGGGTCGACCACCCCATTTAGGGTGCTCAGTCCAACCACACAAATGGGGCTCCCACGTCGCCCCAAGCTTCTTTTATTCCTCCCGCTCGCCCTTCGCGCCCCGCGCCCACCGCCTTCAGCCACGCGCGCCGACCAGCCCTTTCCCGACGACCTCACCGCGCACCACTGCCTTCTCCACGTCCGGCGACCCCGCCCTCCCCTACTTCGTCGTCGATCGCCCTTGCCATCTACACAGCCAACAGGCTGTCCAGCCCTAACCCGCTCGGTGGCGCCGCCGCCCGATCAACCCACCACCACCAGGGCTGTGTCGATGACCTCCGCCCGGGTAGGCCGGCCGGATTCTGGTGGGGAAGGAGATAGCGGTGCTAACCTCGATTGTCGGGACCTAACCTCCACCGCCCGACCTTTGCTTTGTCTTTGGGATTGGGTCGCGTGGAGCAGATGATTTCCCTATATTTCCTAACGACAAAGTCTTCGAAAAATAAACTACGAGTAGCTTTTAGTTTGTCTAGTTAATATACTGTCACATCCCACGGCTGCCATTGTCAAGAATTTTTGGTCAACAATACTAATAAATAAAGGATTAGGAAATAAAGAGTTTAAGTTATATTAGGAAAATAAATTGAGTTCCTTTGAAATGAGGTTTTCTCATCTATAGGGAAACCTTTTAGAGATTGCTTGGTGTGCAAGACCACCACTAGGGACTATAAATATTAATAAGGGTGATGTAACCTCTTTGTTTTAAGCAACCAAAGAAAAAAAATATTTCCCCTAGCTGCCTACTCTCCCACACCGCCGCCCTTGCCCTCCCTACTGGTCGCCGCTGCCCCAGCAGCCGCCCACCCGCCATAGCCGCAACCGTCATGCCGGAGCGACTCGACTATGACACATGGTATTTGGAGACCGCTCATTCCTCGGCCTCAACCAATGGCTACTCTTGAGATGTACGAGATGTTCCGCACCCTCAAGTCCCTCCTCGACGACAACTTCGTCAAAATCAACCACCGCTTCAACTCCATCAAGACTCGCCTTCGCCGCATCGAGAACTCCCGCGCCGACACCACCGCCACCACCCAGTTTCGCTGCCACCGCTCTGCCCCAAAGACATCGCCCGACATCAATGCCGGCCACCGGTGTTGATGCCCCCACGTAGCCGACAACGCTGTTACCTCCACCAACGACACCACCACACCAACTCACCCAACCATGTACAACGCCGACGAGTTGAATCTGTGACACCGGGCCGGAAGTTCCCGGCCCGTCCGCAATGGCGCGAGATCATCACCCAGCAAGCTGCAGATCTGGTTGCGGCTACGACACTGGCAAGAGCATCATCGATGCCCCCACCTCCAACCACCGGCTTACTAGCAACACTGGCGCCAACCCTGGCGCAGATGGCGCCACCCACGTCCGTAGCTCATCAACCCACCTACACTCATCTCGCCTACACCAACCCCCCCACACCGGCGGTATGCGGTTCGCGACATCGCCATCTTTTCATCTTATAGGATCAACACACCTCTGGTACCACCGCATGACTAGGTAGTCACCCATGGAGGACTGGGACACCTTCACATGGTGTCTGCACGTGATTTCGGGCGCCCCATTGACCACGACACTACCAGTGACCTCGCGCCACCTCGGCAGGACGACGCCCTCTAGGACTACATCGACGCCTTCAACATCTACGTCCGCGGGCGTCGGCATCCCCAGAGAGCTTCACCGAGTCTACCTCTTCACCAACGGACTCCGTGCTATGCTACAGGACTCACTACGATGGGGAGGTACCCCGCATGATGGATGTGGCGATCCAACTCGCTTCGTCACCTCAATAACCCTTCACCACCCTCGCCACCCAACTTCGGCAACAGGCGACAAAACCAACGACAACACGCCAACCGAGCCGATGACACCTTTGGAGCCAATCCAAAGGGCGCCTCGACCCTCGACAACTTGGGTGAGCTAGTCCCCTACGAGACCCTCACTAAGCTCCATCTTGCGGTGTCCACAAAACGCGAGCTCCAAATCATCGCCATCACCATTGAGCTCCAAGCTGTGGGGCTAGCATGGACACTACACAACGGCATCATCTGCGACACAAACTGCTACCACGTCCCGGCAGCATCCATCCTTCTGCAAGATCTTCTCTAGCAGGGCGGGATTTCCCCGCATGGCCTCGTGATCGGCTTCCATCTATCGATGTCTTCACCAAGCAACGCACACCTTTCCAAAGAAATATCCGCTCATGGAGGAGCAACCTCATGGTTCCTAGAGGAAATCACGATCCTACTCTTCGACGACAATGGGCATCGGTTCGCCAACGTCAACAACATCGCCATTGGCAGCGATGGCAACAGAGGACCGTGCGAGAGATGGCAGCAGTACCAACGGTCGGCCCCATCGCCGACACCACAAGCGACCTGCTTTACGGACACCTCCTCCACTTCACCTCGACGCCCTCGGCTTCAGTCCAACATGCATTCTGTCGGCACATACACATGCAACTGGATGTCGGCATGGTCTACACCATTCCAAGGCCATCACCAATCCTACAGACTCTCCACTTTAGCGGCTGCACCTAAGAGGGCCATACGCCTACTTGTCCGTCGACTTCGGGTACCTCCATTTGACTTCTCCCGCGCTATGTGCTCTGTGCTCTCCCGTGCCGCCCCTGCCCTCCAAGCCCGCACGTCACCGCTGGTGCAGCGCCGCCCGCCGCCCGCGCCGCCCTAGCCGACATTGTTGTGCGGGAGCGCGGCTCGACTGATTTATGACGGAGCGCGGCTCGACACCACACTCAAAAAAAATGGATTAAGCATTTTAGTTTGTCTGTAGTTCATAGAAACACTCTTAATTAAAAAATTAAAAGTATCTTAAAATATTTCTAATTGCCGGACACTTAAAATGGATGAAAAATCTTGATACCTTTGATTTATGTTCGATGACACAGGCACCAGCTATACCCAGCACCACGACTCCTGCTGACTCAAGGGCCTCACCTGGCAAAAATTCCTTCGTGTGGAGCCGATGAGAGCCCGAGCCCGAGAATAATCCCTACGACCCACGATCCCAACCCGGTCGCCATCCTCAACCTTGCTCCCAGATCCAACCGCAGAGACCGGGCGAGATGGCGCCGCCTCGCCACCGGCGCTCATGGACGGCGTCATCGGCGAGATCCTCCTCCGCCTCCCTCACGGGGACCCGGCGTGCCTCGTTCGGGCCTCCCTCGTCTGCAAGAACTGGCGCCTCCTCCTCTCCAACCGTGTGTTCCTCCACCAATACCGTGCCTTCCACCGGGCGCCGCCTGTGTTGGGCTTCTTCCAGGACGAGTATCGCAAGGGCATCGGATCGGTTCATCACTACGTTCCCACCATACAGCCGTCACCGGTTCCACAAAGAAGAAATCGCCGTCGCCGGTGCCGGCCACACCACCTACAAAGCAGTATCCTTGACTGCCGCCACGCGCCGCGTCTTTGTTCCAAGCCGAGTACCACGATGACACCACAGATTTCACGGTCTGCGGGATCCTATCACCGGCAATCACAAGTGCATCTCCCCGCCGGTGCACCCAAACTCTAACTACACATGTTTCATGGCTGCGGTGTTCTGCGCCGTGGATGGCTGCGACCACCTCGGATGCAATGTGGGGCCTTTCCTCGTGCTTATCATTGGTACATATTACGACAATGGAGTCGATGTCGCATGGGCTAGCCTCTACTCATCAAAGACTGGCGTGTGGGGCACACCGACATCGGTTGCTCTAGAATCCATTTGCTTCTTGGACTTTGTGCTGCCAAGTCTGCTCATCAAAGACGCAAATCTACTTCATCGTTGATGACGCCAGAAGGATCTTCAAGTACAGCTTGGCTGGGGATGTCCTATCAGTTATGACCGTGCCGCCCCAGCCCCGTGTCGATGAACCAAACATGATCTTCGTGGAGGTACAGGATGGCGAGCTTGGAGTAGCTACTTTGGAGGGCTACAGCTTGCACTTGTGGTCATGGCAAACTGACCGCGATGGCATTGGGGAGTGGGCAAGGTGCAGGGTGATCGAGCTTGCTGCGATGATCCCAATCTCGATTGGTGACCCCACAACTATATTTTGGTTGCATGGCTTTGCGCAAGGTATTGGCTCAATTTTTATCAAGTACAAATGATGACATCTTCACAGTTGATCTGAAGTCTGGCAAGGTCACAAAGATAGGCAAGAGAACAAGTTATCGTCCCATCTTTCCTTTCATGAGTTTCTACACTCCTGGTAAAAGTTTTTTTTGTGCACATTTCTATGACTCAATATTTATTCAGGCTGTTGCAAAATTAGTCTTTGAGATATTACTCTCACTTGTAACTCGTGCTTTGCTAATATCTATTCAGACTGTTGCAAAATTATAGTTTCAGAAATATTGTTCTAGTTTGTGGCGTGATAATATGGATGATGGTTACTTTGATATGGATTTCTAAAATGCAGTCTCAACAAATGTAGGTTTTTGCTACTAACTTGTTAAGTGGTTTACTAAGTCAAAAAACTTAATATATGTGTAGCCACTTGACGATCTATATTGTGTTAAGACCATTGTGGCCACTCTAAATTCACATGTTCCGAACCTAAGTCCTGCAACTAGTAATATTTCATATCAATGTGAGATCTTTTTGCTATGTCATTTTGATTATGTTTTTCTTTTTCAGATCTTGTTATGACTGCTAGATTGCAATGGCCAATGAGCACTGGTTTATCAATGAAATAAATTGATCCATGATTCGGGGTGAACTTGCGGAGTTGATGTTTGAGATATTCTGTACCAGTTGTAAGTTAGGAAAGAGTATCCTATTATGTTTTTCTACTAGTATATTTCATCTTCACAAAATTCCTCAAGTCCATAATTAGAGACCAAGAAGATCTATTGTTCTGGTTTACTTATATTTTTGTCTGACACATAATTCCCAAATCATGTTGACGTACTGGACTGATTAGCTTGTAGATAATTCGCATGGTTTAGCTACGCAGTACTTTCAGAACATGATTACTCAATGCGCTGGTTCCATTTTCATTACTGCATAAGAAACAGATTAAAGCTAAGCTGTTATGTTTCAGTTTTTGTATGTAATGTTTTCCTCAAGCGCTGCATAAACCATTTTTTTTAATCCATCATCTTGAAATCTTGGTCTTAAAATTTGGATAAACGAAGGGAAGCAACAAAATGAAAGGAGCAGGGAGGTTGCTCTATTTTCTCTTTTGTAGGCAACCTGAAGCACACATTTAACAGGCAACCTTGTACTCATGAAAACTGCGTATCTCATATATATGTGTGGCTTTCATCTCGTGTTCACAAGATTTTAGCGGCCTGCTATCCTTTCGTCGAATCATCTGATTATTTGACCTTGACGTCGCACTCCAATCATGTCCATGACCTTCTTGCCACGTCTAAGTTACCAAAGTCATATAACAGTATGCATAAGAGCTTAGACATATGAACTTGAACCACAAGTAAAAAAAAAATCGTTCTTAGAAGAATTCCAAATCTACATTGACAGAATAGCACTAAAACGGTTGACAGTAATCCTGTGTATAGAGAGATGGTTTGGATGGTGCAACTGAACTTGGAGACGAGAACTTTAAAAGGCAACAACACAGTCTAAGCCTAAGGAGGAAAAAAGTGGAGATATGTCCACTATTATGGAGGTGTCCGATACTGAGGGTGTGGAAGAATTCGTCCCTAGAAAGGCCACAAAGAGGAAATGTTGATTAGAAAAGCATTATTTGACTTAATTCACTACCGGAAACGGCACCCTGGCCGTGTGCTCGGGCCTAAGCCGAGTGCCATATTTCGGGCACTCGGTTTAGAGCCTCTAAGCCGAAAGCCCTAGACAACGGGCACACGGCCAAAATCAGCACTTGGCTTAGACACGATAAGCCGAGTGCTAAAAACCGGGGCACTCGGCTTAGACACAACACTCGGCTTAGAGGCTAGCTAAGCCGGTGACAAAAGCCGTAAACACTCGGCTTAGGTAAAACACTCGGCTTAGAGGCGAGATAAGCCGAGTGCCTAACGCCGCCACTCGCCAACGGAAGTTTCAACTGTGGCGCCGTGAACGCCGTCGGCCCTCCGTCACTTCTAAGCCGAGTGCAAAAATATGGCACTCGGCTAAGAGTGCGACACCCGCTTATTTTTTTTTTTTGCTGAGTCCGAAAAAAAAACACTCGTCTTAGAGGGTCTAAGCCGAAAGTGCCTCCAATGGCACTCGGCTTAGAATTTTTTCTTTTTTTCCAAATGCCTTCAAACTTTTTCTCCTCAACACATATCACATTTCCTACCCCCAACAAAGTTTGGTGCTTTTTTAAATTTATTTACTATATATAACTAATTAATTGCATTTTAAACAATATTTTTTTATCGGGTGAGATTTGAACTACGTGTCATTCAAATATTTGAAAAAATTGACTGTAAAATTGATATTCATGTTAGTTAACCTAATTTAAGTCCCCAAAGATGATATGATTACAGTTTTCAATGATCTCGTTTGAGAAACACGACACGAAGCGTGTGGGTGAATGGTTTTTAAATTGTATAAAAAGAAAACGAAGTTGAAAAATCACGAAATTCGACGAGTTGTCGTCATATCACATGTGGAAGCTGTGGAAAAAAAATTGAGAAGGTTTAGAGCAAGTTGTGATGAACATCGTTTGAAAGCTGGAACATCTCCTTAGAAGTTTCGAGTTAGTGAGAGTGATCTCCGTGTGTTGGATATATAGGGATGGTCAAATTGTGATTTGACTTTGAAACTTTTCTATAGCCACAAGATATTAAATATAGTTGCAAGTCAAAATTTAGTGATTTTTTGGATCCGTTTGATAATTTTTAATTTTTTTTATTGCGTTTGTATAAATGGAATGTTAACCTAAAACCACATCAAATAATGGTTTATTTTCAATGAAATTATATTTTTTTCATTGTTTAGTTAATTTGAAATGGTATTTTAAAAGTTTAATGGAAAATAATTAGGAATAAAGGATTAGGGAAAAGAAAAACCGAAAAAGAAAGGTGGAAGCATTTTTTATTTACTTTTTTTGTAATCTAAGCCGAGTGCCGTAGCGTGTGGCACTCGGCTTAGAATATTTTTTACTTTTTTTATTCTAAGCCGAGTGCCTAGATCTTCCTCTCGGCTTAGAGTTTTTTTTTTTTCTGATCCCGCTCAAAATTTTCGGAATTTCGAAACTGACCCGCCAAAGATTGGGCCCAAATGTGGAAGCCCGCCAACCTACCGTATAAATTCCTTCTCCTAACCCTAGAGCCCACAACTCCTCGCAATTCCCAACCAGCCGCCGCCGTTTCTCTCCCAAAAAAAAAAAGCCGCCAACGCTCCCACGGACGCGCGATAGGGAGCTCCGGCGCCCCGGCCCCGCTCGACGCGGCGCATCGGCGGCTCGCCGTCTTCCCTGCTCGTCGCGCTTCCCCGGCACCTCGTCCTGCTCGTCGCGCTGCCCCTGCTCGCCGTCCCATCTCGACGCCGCGTCCGTGCTCGTCGTGCTGCCCCTGCTCGCCGTCCCATCTCGACGCCGCCGCGGCTCCCCGTCCCAGCTTGACGCGCCGCCCCGTCCAGCACTCCAGCCGCGGGCGCCGAGGTGCGGCCTTCCTGTTGCTCGCCGGAAGCGCCGTCGCCCCGTCCAGCACTTCAACAGCAGACGTCGCCTTGCGATGTGCGCGCCACGCTTGCTGCCTGAGAAGGCAGTTGCGCTAGCCTTTCCTCTCCGCTAGAGGACAAAGGTGAGAATCCAAACTACTTTGAGAAATAATTTGCTCGCATACTACCATTGCTTTGAGAAATAATTTGCTATGGATAAGCTCACCTAAATACATGTTATGATCATGCAACTCCTGTTCTGTGTCTTGAATAGAAAACAATGCCCTTTTATTTATTATTATTACAATCCCGTGCTCCAGATGTTTATATTCTCCGTTAAACATATCTGCTGAGTGTTGCCTCTTCGATTACAGAATGTAGATGCTGTGATTTCTAGTTGAAATTATTCATAGGGAGGTGATGGAGCTCTGCTTTGCTATTATTGTGATTTTTAGTTGAAATTATTTATTGTGTAGCACCAGTCGGCGGCGTAGCAACAGTTCCTATGTTAACAGTTCCGTGAAAAACTCATTAGAGTACTTAAGTTTAATTTGCCTGTGCTGATGTGGATTTTCTGGACCCCTTTTACTCTGCAATTATTCTGTATGCACCCTTCATCTATTCATTATATGCCCAACTCTTATACAACCGTATGCACTTTCTGCAGCTACCGTAGCAACAGAACTTCTCTCTTTGATGGCATTGAGGAGGGTGGAATCAGAGCAACATCCTATTCTTCCCATGAGATAGATGAGCAAGAAAATGATCGAGCTATTGATGGACTGCAGGATGTGTCAGCATTCTCAAGCGGGTATTGCGCCACTTAAACTTGTTTTTTTTTTTCTGGATGGAGGGAATAGATATTTTTATTATTAGTAGTAGTATATACTAGCTCAAGCTGTGTTGCGTAGATAAGATAATAAAATAGGTTTATTAAAACAATTCTGTTTTCCTTAAAAAAATAGTTCCTCTCTGCTGCAGCTTTAATGCATAGTAGTAGTTGTAGTAATGTAGATAGGGGATTCTTGTCAACAGTGTGCTTTCCTGGACCAGGTCTTAAATATTTGAAAGTAGTTCAGCACACTTTTCTGGTTAAATTTTACCAAAAGGAATCTGATTATCCAATGGGCTTGCAATTACGAATTTGTGGCTGCATTAATGCTATCTGAATATTTCTTTGGTCTAACTTTTTTTGGAGTGTGGTATGCATGTGGTATCATGATTCTGGTGTAACTATGTCTCTTTGTCAATCTGATTCTTTCTGACTGACATCAGTGTATACATTCTCCAAAGTCCAAATAAACAAATATGATGAACAACAATCTCTATTAAGGTGAAGGGTGCTTTGCTCATTTTATTAATGGTATGCTAGAAAATAAATAAACATTCAAACATCCCATCCGTTGACTAGTTTAAGTTTGTTGGAATTGTTCTAACTTTAGGATTCTTTCCTCATTTATCAATCTGGATAAGCGTCTAGTAGAGAACTATATATTTGTTATTAGGTACTGAAAGCACTTTACTTTCCTTAGTTGTCAGGTGATATCCATGAAGAGGTGGAGACTCATAACAGAATGGTAGTTGCAATTATCCCTCCCCCCCCCGCCCCCTCTCTCTCTTGTTGTAAGATCTGAATCTACTATCCTACTCCCTTACCGTCATGGCTGATTCAGGGAATGATATGGATGCATCAAGGGGTTTTCTCTCTGGAACCGTGGACAAATTCAAGATGGTAAGCAACAAGACAAACAATTAGTAATACATTTTCATGTGCCCCTTTGTGCCCTTCTGAGATTATTATTCATGTGTAAATGAACATGACACAGGTGTTCGAGACCAAATCAAGTCTGAGGATAGGAACCCTAGTCGCATCATTTGTCGCCCTTTTTCTGCTGGTTTACTACTTGACCAGGTAGAAGCATCCGCGGTGAAAGCTCTGTGGCCTGGGGTGCTCAAGAACATGTTGGGAATGGATGTGCTGGTCTGCATACTGTGCCGTATATACCTTGAAAACTCACTGTCCTGAGTGCAAAGTATGTTGATGTGGGTTTCATGAACTCTGCACTGTATAACACGACTAAAGCGTGTTGTGTTGGACTATGTGAATTGTGATGCACATTTAGTTTCTGGATGGTTGTGATGACATACGCTATATTATTGTGATATCTATTAATATATATATATATATATATATATATATATATATATATATATATATATATATGGTAAATTTTTTCTACACCCTAGGTGTAGTTACACCTATGTGTATATCTCAAGATTTATGGTATATATGACCAACGAAGTGTATGTGGATAAAGTATATGATCATACTAGACCATCTATGGTGGTATATACGTTAAGTATGCATTCATACTTTGAGTATATGGATATACTTTTTTTGTATACAACAGTAGTGACATTTTATGTAATATATTAAAAAGTATAGGTTCCACTCAAATTTTTTTTCGTATTAAGATCTAGAGTATCTTAATATGAGTATCTAAACATACTCAAACTAATAAACAAGTATGAACACATACACATTATGGTTTTTTTAAATATGGGTGTAACTACACCCAGGTGTATAAAAAGTGCACCATATATATATATATATATATATATATATATATATATATATATATATATATATATATATATATATATATATATATATATATATATATATATACACGGCAGTGCTATTCTACACGCACCCATAGAATGGATTCTACACCCGTCGAACCCAAACACTGCACCGGCGCGTCCCGACCAGACCACCCAGACAAACCCCGCGTGCGCTAATTAACACAACGCGAGCCAGCCAAAGCCCAGCGCGCGCCCTCAGCTCACGAGAGCCCGCACGCACGTGGTCCTGACGAGGCAAACTCCGGTCCGGCCCTGCTGTCTGCTAGTTGGAGTACTCCACTCCGGTCCGTTCCTACCCATGTAAGGACTTTTTTTAATTTTCGAAAGGCAGAGACATGTTAGCCATGCACGCACATGATTGTTATATATATGCGCTGCATGCACTTTTTTTAATTTGTTCAAAGACAGCAGTTAGCTGCAGATTTCTCAGGTACGCCCACTGCCCACTCCCCTGCAGCTCCCAAGTCCCAACGCAAAAAAAGTAATCCCAGATTTAGTGTGGCCATCCATGTGTTGCTAGCACCTTGGTACATATAATATTCGGCAATTACTGACCATCATGGAGCTAGTTATTTGATTACTGAAAAATACATCAATTAAGTACCAGTACTAATTCGTATCCTTGAGTATCAATTGCTAAAGTAATATACATCCATGGAGTATGCGCTATTATAAAATACGTCATGCGCTTAACTACGTATATATTAGTTGGTACAAATAATATACGTCATGCGCTTAACTCAACAAACGCCACGAACCATAACCTCAGAAATTACTGACCATAAATTATTGAGCATTATTAGTAGGCAAACGCCACGAACCATAATCTCAGCGAGACACTTGAACCGTCATCTCGCAAACGCTATATACATTAATCTCAACAATGACGCCATGAACCCTAATCTCAAAGAAACTCCCCGAACCCTAATCTCAAAGAAACGCTCCATACCCTAATCTCAAAAATTACTGACCATAAATTAGTGAGCATGTATTAATCTCATAAATGACCATAAATGCTCTATACCCTAAACTCAGCGAGAATGTGTGAACCCTAAACTCAGCCAGAATGTGTGAACCCTAATCTCAAGAGAATGTGTGAACCCTAATCTCAAAAAATTAATGACCATATATTACTTGAGCTATCTACACTATTTCAAAGAAACACCATAAACACTAATCTCAAAGAAACATGTGTGAACCCTAATCTCGGCGAGAATGTGTCAACCCTAATCTCAAAGAAATGTGTGAACCCTAAACCCAAAGAAAATTGTGTTAAATGTGCACACAACTTCACCGCTCGGCCTCGAGGGCCCTACCGCCCCTCTCGGCCTCGCTACCCTAATCTCGGTACAATATGTGAACCCTAATCTCAAAGAGAATGTGTGAACCCTAATCTCAACAGAATGTGTACACCCTAATCTCGGCAGAATGTATGAACCCTAATCTCAGCGGAGAATGTATGAACCCTAATCTCAGCAAAATGTGTGAACCCTAATCTCAGCAAAATTGTGTTAAATAAACACACAACTTCACCGCTCGGCCTCGAGGGCCTACCGGCCCTCTCGGGCTTGCTACCCTAATCTCAGCAAAATGTGTGAACCCTAATCTCAGCAGAATGTGTGAACCCTAATCTCAGCAGAATGTGTGAACCCTAATCTCAGAAGAATGTGTGAACCCTAATCTCAGCAGAATGTGTGAACCCTAATCTCAGAAGAATGTGTGAACCCTAATCTCATAAATAACTGACCATATATTACTGAGCTATCTACACTATTTTAGCAAACGCCATAAACACTAATCTCAGCAAACATGTGTGAACCCTAATCTCAACAGAATGTGTCAACCCTAATCTCAGCAAAATGTGTGAACCCTAAACCCAACAAAATTGTCTTAAATGTGCACACAACTTCACCGCTCGGCCTCGAGAGCCTACCGGCCCTCTCGGCCTCGCTACCCTAATCTCAGTAGAATGTTTGAATCCTAATCTCAGTAGAATGTGTGAACCCTAATCTCAGCAGAAGGTGTGAACCCTAATCGCAGCAGAATGTGTGAACCCTAATCTCAGAAGAATGTGTGAACCCTAATCTCAGCAGAATGTGTCAACCCTAATCTCAGCAAAATGTGTGAACCCTAAACCCAGCAAAATTGTGTTAAATGTGCACACAACTTCACCGCTCGGCCTCGAGGGCCTACCGGCCCTCTCGGCCTCGCTACCCTAATCTCAGTACAATATGTGAACCCTAATCTCAGTAGAATGTGTGAACCCTAATCTCAACAGAATGTATGAACCCTAATCTCAGCAGAATGTATGAACCCTAATCTCAGCAAAATGTGTGAACCCTAATCTCAACAAAATTGTGTTAAATAAACACACAACTTCACCGCTCGGCCTCGAGGGCCTACCGGCCCTCTCGGGCTCGCTACCCTAATCTCAAAGAAATGTGTGAACCCTAATCTCAGCAGAATGTGTGAACCCTAATCTCGGCAGAATGTGTGAACCCTAATCTCGGAAGAATGTGTGAACCCTAATCTCGGCAGAGAATGTGTGAACCCTAATCTCGAAGAATGTGTGAACCCTAATCTCGCGAGAATGTGTGAACCCTAATCTCGAAAGAATGTGTGAACCCTAATCTCATAAATAACTCGACCATATATTACTGAGCTATCTACACTATTTTAGCAAACGCCATAAACACTAATCTCAAAGAAACATGTGTGAACCCTAATCTCAACAGAATGTGTCAACCCTAATCTCAAAGAAATGTGTGAACCCTAAACCCAACAAAATTGTCTTAAATGTGCACACAACTTCACCGCTCGGCCTCGAGAGCCTACCGCCCCTCTCGGCCTCGCTACCCTAATCTCGGTAGAATGTTTGAATCCTAATCTCGGTAGAATGTGTGAACCCTAATCTCAGCGAAAGGTGTGAACCCTAATCGCAGCTAGAATGTGCGAACCCTAATCTCGAGAACAACGTGTCAACCCTAATCTCATAAATTACTGACCATATATTACTGAGCTATCTACACTAATCTCAGGAAACGCCATAAACACTAATCTCAGCAGAATGTGCCAACCCTAATCTCAACAAAATGTGTGAACCCTAAACCCAGCAAAATGCTCTATACCCTAATCTTAGAAATTACTAACCACACGGTACACTAATCTCAACAAACGCCATGAACCCTAATCACAACAGACGCCCTAAACCCTAATCTCAACAAACACTCTATACCCTAATCTCAGAAATTACTGACCATAAATTACTGAACCTTAATCTCAGCACACGCCATGGACCCTAATCTCAGCAAACGCTCTATACACTAATCTCAAAAAACGCCATGAACCCAACTCTCAGTAGACGCTATATACACTAATCTCAGTAGACACCACGAACCCTAAACTCAGCAAACGCCCTAATCTCAACAAACAATTGATACCCTAATATCAGAAATTACTGGCCACACGGTATACTAATCTCAGTAGACGCCATGAACCCTAATCTCAGCAAATGCTCTATACACTAATCTCAACAAACACCATTAACCCTACTCTCTATAGAAGCTATATACACTAATCTCAAAGATGCGCCATGAACCCTAATCTCATTATGTATTGTGAATGTCTGAGATGTTGTACTCACTATGATGTTAGCGAATTACGAAGGTTTACCGATGATCACTGGTGTGCGTATAAATGGTAGTTATGGTTATTGGATCATCTAGTCATCTCTTTATTGACCGAAAAATATATCATAAGCTTCTTTATTATAGTGATCTCTTTTTGCATTACTAATCATATAGTCATCATAGTCGTAATCGGATTACTGTTATGGACAAAAAATATATCATATTCCATGAAATTACCGAGATATACATGATTGCCAAGTTACTGGTATTGGTTGGTTTCTGGAGATACTAAATAATTCAAATAGAGGATATGCTTATTGTGATTACTAGTATATCAAATAATGGATGGTTATAGGATTAGTGAATCATCTGAATTATTACTAAAATTACCGATATTCAGTAATGGGAGGCGTCGGTGCTCAGAAGTGGAAGAGGTCAGTGTTCAATAGTAGAAAGCCATTGGTTCAATAAATTATTTTGGGATTACAAAAATAGATCAAATAAAATAAAAATTAATTACTAAACTCAGTGGAACAGATGCTAAATCAAAATCTATTGGATTAGTAAACATGATTACTGAACAGCGACAGCCAATTACTGAAAAGCCATTGGTCCAGACTGCTGAAGCTGGGATGTATTACTAAACTTGATCTACTACTAAAGCTGATGGGATGATGTATTACTGAATCCAAAGGATTGAAAGATCAATTACTCAACACCTGTGAGTGAACTTTAAAGTACCACTGAAGACATGGAAAAAAAAAGTCAATTACTGAACAAATATTTTTGAAAAACTTATACTGAATAGAAGAATAACGATTATTGAACTCGTAAAGATGGACTACTAAACAATACTATATGTTGATCACTGAAGGATAGGGGATTCCTGAAATTACTGAACCATCCAAAACTGATGATGAGAAAAATTACTGAAGAAAATAGTGACTAGAGAAATAATAATGCTCCTAATATTAGAAACCAAACATTAGTTCCATTTTTCAAAGGTTATTATTTAGTAGTTCAATTAGTATTCAGGTCGAGCATCTTTCTTGTCAGTAGTTACCTCCATCCAGTGTTGAGCATTCAGTATACTGAATTTTTTCAGACTTCCAATAGAGTAGCATTCTAGTACATAAGTCCAGTCGAACTCCTACACTACAGCAGCGGCCACACCTTGCAAGCCAGTTCCGTCCATCAGACCACCTTGGCCAGACCCATCTAGGATGCAAGAAGCTATTGACATGCAATACTAGATCTAAAGTAACAATTAACAATTACTGAACCTGATGGGTACTAAATGTGTCTCAGTAGTTGAAGAGCTGAACCTTCGGTACTGTATACTTTTTTCTACTGAAAAACGAGGATTACAAAACTATAGTCAATTTTAGAAAGAAAACAGGCTAGTGCACCACGGATGGGCAGCTAGAGCCTGATCGATTGTGCTTTTCTGTTGAGCTCGCCGGCCGCAAGCTAGAATATAAAACAACACAAAAATCCATTGATACAGATCAAGACTGAATTCTGAACTTACGCAAGTGGACACCGGCTGCAGGCTCATAGCACCAACAAACGGAGCAGCAATTACTAGATAGCGCCGCCAGCGATTTCTAGATAGCGCCGCTAGCAGATCAACGGTGTAGTCAAGAGTTGCAGGCTTGCAGCCGTATCACCACATCATGATCCACAACCTGGACATGGATTGAAGGCGTACAACACCCATGGCCGTGGCCCATAGCCTTGTGGCTGTGGATCGATCTGCATCCAGTCGATTGGATAGAGCAGATGCTGAATGTAGATGCGGGCACTCCCTCTTCGGGTAGCCCCCTACTGCTGCCTATGTTATGGAAGTTGCCGCCGCTACTAGTGGCCACAGGGAAGTGCGCCGCCGGTCGTACGGAAGAAGGTCGCTAAAGAAGCTGGGAGTGGGGGGGCACCGGTGATGGAGCGTGAAGGAAGGTACGCGTGAGACAGGTGGGGGTGGGGGCGAGGGAGGATGCGCCGCCGTCGGTCGTCGCCAGGTCTTCCGCCGCGGACGGGCTGTCGAGGCAGGGTCAGGACCTCACATCGTGAAGGAAGGAGTGTTGCCTCTTCGTAATATGTTCCGGTCCATACTGCTGACCCCATAACATAGGCAGCAGTAGGGGGCTACCCGAAGAGGGAGTGCCCGCATCTACATTCAGCATCTGCTCTATCCAATCGACTGGATGCAGATCGATCCACAGCCACAAGGCTATGGGCCACGGCCATGGGTGTTGTACGCCTTCCGACGGGTGTGTTAGGGGATTTGGGCATTGTTGGGAAGGATGGGAAGCTCGATGACGATGCAATTCAAGAAGTTGTATTCTTTTTGAAGGATCTGTTGCCGCCAGACACCCTCAATTCTTTGATGGGTTTAAAGGGTCCTGCCTTCTGGAACCTTGTGGCGAAAGTCGCTTTGCCTCTTCGTAATATGTTGTAGGGTTTTCTTGTTGTCGTTGTTGGTAGTCGTCCTTGTTGTCTTCAGTGACTCTTTCCTGCTGTTTGGGGTCTTTTAGTTGTTGTTTCGTTGTGCTCAGTCTGAGCCTACCGTTGTAAGTTGGTTGTGGTTGTACTGTGCCCGTCTGGGCGGTTTCTTCTTTTTAATATAGCGGGCAGCTCTTCTGCCGGTTCGTTTCAAAAAAAAAAGGACCTCACATCGTGATTGTGTTGTGCGATCTATGTGTGGGGGCGGCCGGCGAGGAGGGTCCGTGGGTCCGACCACTTAGTTGGACGTTGGGTCTGTTGGGTGTAGAGTAGATTCTACACCTGAGGTGGTGTGTGTATATATATATATATATATATATATGGGAAATATCCTGCTTGCTCGGGTGTTTTTTATCCCCACCGATGTTCTCTATCCTCCCCTGAAATTGTCCAGACAGTTTCTGGGCACACAAAAGTGGCCAGCAGTATGGACCGGAACAAACCAACCCCATAGCGTACTCACCAGCACCCGCCTCCCTCCTCTCTTTTCCTCACTGGCAGCCGGGCCCGGCCGCTTCCTGGCGTACTGCTAGACGCTTTTTATAGGGACATGGGTGCGGGGGTGCGGACACTGCAAGCTTCTTTTGGCTCCATGTGTCTAGAACCAAATGTCCAGAAGCGCGTGTGACATACAGCTGCGTGACGGACCCCTCCCCTCATATTTCTCTCACCTATTCCCTCTCACCCTCATATTTCTCTCACCTATTCCCTCTCACCAAGACCTGCTAGTCCTTCCCGTGGTCATCATTATCAAAAAAAAAAAAAAAAAAAAAGGTAGACCTACAAAATACAGGCACATGCACAGCTAGCTTCTCGTGTCGCCAAAGACAACATATTCACATTTCTCTCACCTCTGTCCACACACGTCACTCTCATTACAACTATAATAAAGCACCGTCATGCAAGCAAACTGAGTACTTTTCAGTTTTTCTATGATATTCTTTTTAGTAAGTTTTGAGTAGCAAATGGTTTTCACCATGATGTTTGTCTCGACTAATCTGCAAATTAAGATACGACTTTGTTTTGAAGCTTAAAAATTTGTAACATGTAGACCCCACACATAGGAATGGTGAGATTTGGACAAATATGAGCACTGACTATATTTTAGCAACGACAAATTAAGATAACATACAATTAAGGGTGACATAATTATTGCAATCCTACTAGTATATGTTACATTCATTCATTGCGCATGCGTGTATCAACTAAGTATGCCGAGACCGATTTCGGAAGTCGAAATCAGTACGCGAAGAGCGATTCTTAATTGGACGACTGGTATCCTTGGCCGCTGAGCAACAGTCTCGCATGGGTTATCCGAAAATGCAGTGTATGTCAGAGAAAACAACATGCACCCATCGATCGAACCGCTTGGCTGCTTCCTATGAGTGAATGAGTGACACACGTTGTGCCATGCAAGGGGCGGTAATAATAAGATGCCGCGACGTAAATAGTAACACATACCAGTAAGCTGGGACACACATCCAACGTCCAAATAGTCGAAAATAGCTTGCATACATCTGGAGCCCAGTAAAACAGAAATACTACGACCATGTGTCAGGAACCAAACTGAAGATGATGGTCATCAGAGTGAAGAAGAGACCGGGAAGGGAACTGGGCCGACTTCGTCCAAGCCCAAGAGACAGCGAAAGCCCAACGCCAAATACACTGGCCCAGAATGGGTGTAACGGCTCGGTGAAGACGTCGTCCGTCGTTGTGGTATTAAAGCAGAGAAGGGGAATAGAATTGGGGAACAAGTTGAAGGGAATAGGATAGGAGGCCGGCTGCGTCCGGAGTTCATCAGCGAGGAGCACATCGCTCTCTCGATTTGTATCGGTTACTCCTTGTAATCCTGTTAAACCCACTTTTGATACTCGTTTCCAGTTAAATACAGTCAAGGTTTAGTCGAATTCGTGAGTATGCTGACATTTGGTTATCGGAGCTGTTGATCCTCGGCGGATAGCTTCGCCGCGGCGGGTTGGCCTTTTCGCCGGGCGGATCCGGCTTCACTTCCCGGAGTATCTTCTCCGCCCTCGCAGTACAAACCCGTGAGCAGAAGAAGTTGGTGGCAATGGAGACCCAACTTGGAAATCTCGCGGAGATGTTGAAGCGGATGGAATCCAAGTTTGATGCCAAGTTTGAGGAGCAGCAAACCACTATGAAGAAGGCACTCGACGCCAACACTTTGGCTCTTCGTGGATTTCGTCACTTGGAAGCCTAGGGTTCAGGCGGATGTGGCCCAGTTGCGGACCAGTATGACGGAGCTCAACGACAAGTTCGATCGGTTTGCGAGAAGCGAAACGAGTCCCAGAATCCTGCATACAAGGTGTTCGACGTTGAGCATCTGAACTTTTCATCCAAGTCGTCTGCAGTCGTTCAGGGTGGGGATCCTACTGCCAGTGGTTCTAGATCTGATGGTTCGGCTGGTGATATTGATCGTGAAATCTCGGTAATGGTATGGTGACAATCGTGGTCCATATTCCACCATCGTGCTGTTGCTGCGGTTCATACTCCACCATCGGTCTTTGTTGTTCCGACTCATTCTTCTCCAATCTCACCCATACCTTTTTATCTTGGTAATCCCATGTATACTGATGGTAGTCATAGACCTGTTAATCATGCTTTACCCCTAGTGGAGTTCCCCGAATTTGATGGCAGTAGTCCTAAGGTTTGGGTTCAGAAGTGTGAGAACTACTTTGACATGTATTTTGTGCCTGAGCATCTTAAGTCCAGATTGGCCTCTATGAAATTTTTCTCGGCAATGCTAACTTTTGGTCTCAGTCATTAGACACTCCAGCACATAATATACCCTGGTCCCAGCTTAGCAAAATGATCTGTGAACGTTTTGAGAAGGATCAGCACAATCTTCTGCTCAGACAATTCTTTCGTATTAAGCAGACAGACACTGTTGCTGATTATGTTGAGAGGTTTGATACTTTAGTACATCGATTCTGGCTCATGATCCTAAGTTCAAGTCTTGCAACCATCACTAACAGGTTTATTGATGGTTTGAGGGATGATATTAGAGCCGTGGTGCTTGTTCATAACCCTCCAAATTTAGATGCTGCTAGTCACCTTGCTATGTTGCAGGAAGAAACTAAGGAAAATGTTTACAATCCTAAAAGAGATTTCAGGAAGTCTGATAATGGTGCTTTCAAGTTTTCTGGCAAACCTGTTAGTACTCCTCTGAGTAACTCTATAGCCAGTTCCAATTCAAAGAAGAATTCTGACAACAACAGCAAGAGCAGTTATTCTGAAGATAAAGCATCTAATCTTATGCAGTATAGGAAGGCTAAGGGATTATGTTACAAATGTGGTCAAAAATGGCATCCAGGGCATAAATGTGCCAATACAAAGGTCCTTACATGTAGTTGAAGAAATGTGGGATGTAATGGTTGAGAATGTTCCTCTTCCTGAACCAGTTCATTCTTCTCCGACAAAGTGATTCTGATAAAGATGAGCTTTGTAAATTATCTGCCAATGCAGCTCGGGCAATCGATGATAATACTAAAACTCTCGATGGTTGGCGTGTTGGTGGCCGTGATGTCATCATTCTTATTGATTCCGGCAGTACACACACCTTTATCGCTGAGTCTCGGCATCCAAGTGGAGGGATTGGTCACCTCTTGGCGTAACCATGGAAGTAGAAGTGGCTAATGGGGAAATCCTAAAGTGCTCTCACCAAGTAATGGCTTGTCCTCTCTCGGATCAGTGGGTACCCTTTCAAGCTACCTCCGAAAGTACTTCCACTGCAATGCTATGATATCATACTTGGGATGGACTGGCTAGAAGCCCATAGTCCTATGGCTGTTGATTGGAAAAAGAAGTGGATGTCTTTTGATAACAGAGGGGACACAGTTGTCTTACAAGGTATACTACCTCAAGCTAAGTCTTGTGATCCTATCAGCTCTTTTGAAGTGGCTGCCTTGAGTTGTCAAGATCAAATCTGGTGTATGGTTGAGCTCCATAAACCGGATGTCGATAAGGGCATGTGCACAAAACCAAGGGAAATTCAGCAATTAACCGATGAATTTGCTGATTTATTCTTACCCCCAACTGGCCTGCCACCTAAGAGAGCTACTGAGCACAAGATTCCACTGGTGCCAGGTGCACAGCCTTTCAGGATTCGACCATACCGATATAATGCTTCTCAGAAAGATGAGATAGAACAACAGATACAAAGAATCGTTACACAATGGTTGGATCCGGGAAAGTCAAAGCCCTTATGCTTCACCTGCTCGCTAGTCAAGAAAAAAGACAGGTGATTGGAGGTTATGTGTGGATTATAGGAAACTTAATGCTCTCACTGTCAAAAACAAATTTCCTTTACCTGTTATTGATGAGTTATTAGAAGAGCTTGTGGGAGCCAAATTTTTCACCACTCTGGACTTGTCATCTGGTTTTCATCAGATTCTGGTAGCTGAAGAACACTACTACGTAATTGAACTTGCGTGGCATTTAATTTTTATTTTCTGTGGCGGGCAATTTTAAAACCGCCACGCAAAATAGTTGGCGTGGCAGCCCCCTCGCCGAATGGCAACGCCCGCCACGGTTATCGATTAACCGTGGCGCATTGTAACGCGCCCCCGCCACGGTTAATAGATATTAACCGTGGCGGGGCATTGTAAAGTGCCCGCCACGGTTAATGTATATTAACCGTGGCGGTTATATTACAATGCCCGCCACGGAAAAGTCTGCTCTATAAATACAGCCCCAACCTTCTTCTTCCCCACGGGATTTTTGCCATTTTCTAGGGTTTTGAGCTTCAAAACTCTAGAAATCACCATTTCTGGGGGAGGTTTTGCCCTTGGTTTGATTGAAGTTTGGCACCGTTAGGGGGTATTTCTCCTCTTTCTCCCCTCTTTTCTCTCCCCCTCTCTCCCTCTTTCTCTCCCTCTCTCTCACCCCTCTCTCTCCCTTTCTTTTTGAGATCTAGTTTTGATCTCTCCCTCTCTCTCTCTCCCTCTCAAGTTAGCTCCTCTCTCCCCTCTCTCCTCTCCTTCTCTCTCTCCCTCCCCTCTCTCTCCCTCTCCCCCTCTCTCTCTCTCCCCCCTCTCTCCCTCTTTCTCCTCCCCTCTCTCTCCCTCTCAAGCTAGCTCCTCTCTCCCCTCTCTCCCCCTCCTCTCTCCCTCTTTCTCCTCCCCTCTCTCTCCCTCTTTCTCCTCCCCTCTCTCTCCCCTCTCATTTGAAGTGTACGTGGTCTTTTTCATCGATATTTCGATCTCTAATCATCGATCGCACTCTTTGTTTTGGTTTAATTAATTTGAGTAGGCCGTCGACCATGGCGCCGAATAGGGATTGGATGTACAGGCCGAGGATGAGTTTGGAATTCGTTGATCATGTGCGAAAGAAGTTTCTGCCCGTCGCGCAGAAGCATCGAATCAGTCAGGGTTCGGAACTAATGGTGTGCCCGTGCTATCAGTGCAAGCATCTGTTCTTACACAAGGATGACGATGTCGTGGAGCACTTGGTGCGGTATGGTTTCATCAGGGAGCCGAGGTACACCGTGTGGACGTATCATGGTGAAAAAGAACCGAGTGTCGCGGCCGGTTCATCTGGAGGACCCCCGTCGACTGCAACGACGGAAACAACGGTGGTGGACGAAGGACGTGAAAAAGTTGATAATCGCGATTACATCACCGTAGATGAACTGCTTGAAGACATTGCAGACGACAATGCGGGTGGAGATGATGGTGAACAAATCGAGAGTTGATGACATGTCGCCCGAGGATGCTTGCTCTTTTCGAGGAAATTGCTAACCTCAAAGATGAAGATGACGTGTTGTTTGGCAATCCAAGGTGGCTCGAGAATTTTAGACAGATGAAGCAGGGCGACAATTGACCCTCTCTACAAAGACGACGGCAAATGTCCGGTTGGATTGCATGGTGCTACGCTTTAACCTAACGATGTTGATGATGAAGGCTCGCCACGGGTGGTCGACACGAGCTTCAATGACCTGTTACGGTACCTCGGTGACACTGTTTTACCCGAGGGGAATAAGGTGCCCGCCAATACCTATCGGGCGAAGAAGCTGATTCGTCCGGTGGCGATGAAGCTTAGGAAGTTTCATGCGTGCCCTAACCACTGTATTCTATACCGGGGTGACTATGCGGACTTGCACAACCGTCCGCGATGCGGCGTGAGTCGCTACAAGAGGAATGCTAGCCGCCGTGCCACCGATGAGGAGGGACCGCCGAGAGGGCCCAAGAAGCGAAGACGGGCAAGAAGAAGCGTATGCCACCTCCCGAGGACGAGGAAGAAGAGGGTTACACCCAGAGGAAGATCCCCGCCCTATCGGTGTGTGGTACCTACCCGCGTGCTCGATCGCTGCGTGCAATTTTTGGGAACCCGTGAGGATGCCAAGCTGATGTCCCGCATGCATCGAACGCACGAAGGGCGATGGCAAGTCGCGACACCCCTCGGATGCCAAAACGTGGAAACGCATCGATGACATGTTCCCGAGTTTAGGGACGAGCCCAGAACGTAAGGTTCGCTTTGAGTATCGACGGATGAATCCGCTCGAGACCTCGTAGCTCGCATAGCACCTGGCCGGTCACCCTCACCATATACAACCCGCCTCCCTACGAAAGTGTCCGAAGCGCAAATATCTTCTTTTGGCCATGCTCATTTCCGGACCAAAGCAGCCGTGCATTGATATAGATGTGCTCATTGAGCCAGTACTGGAGGAATTGGCGGAACTTTGGAAAGGGGTCAAGGTTATGGATGCGTCCGAGAAGAAGAAGTTCACTCTAAAGGCCATGATAATGGTCACCATCAGTGATTACCCTGCTCTCTTTTCATTGTCGGGCAGATTAAGGGAAGACAGCTTGCACAGTTTGCATTGAGAATACCTGCTCCACTTACCTTAGCGGATCCCAAAAGACGGTGTACATGAAACATCGTAAATTCCTCTACAAAGAACACAGGTACCGAGAAACATCGATGGATGAGTACTTTGACGGCGAGCCAGTCGGTGAAACGGAGGAGCCGGACAGGTAAAGTACGGGCCAAAGGTGTTTGAAATGGTGAAGAACATAAACCACGAGTTTGGAAAGAAGAAGAAAGCCGGTGAGCCAAAGGCAAAGAAGAAGCGGAAGCGGAACAAAAAGGCAAAGAAGAAGAAGAAGAAGAAGAAGAAGAAGAAGCGGAAGCGTAACCCAAACCGCACCGCCAAAGTCCCATTCAAGAAGCAAGGCCAAACCGCCATACATGGAAGATGCTCCATACACCCCATGCCATCGATAACATGCATCTACGAAGAATCTCTTCGAGAGCTTGGTCGGGATTTTCCTAGACATCAAGACTAAGACGAAGGACGGTGTCAAGTCACGTCGGGATCTTGCCGACATGGGCATCGGAACTTCACTTGACACCCTCGGGAATAGCGGAAAAGTCGACCTTCCAGCCGCGAGCTACAATCGACACGGGATGAAAAGAGGGATTTTTGCAAATGGCTCGTGGATGTCAAAGTGCCGACCGGTTTCGCGCTCCAACCTGAAGAGCATTGTATCGATGAAAGACCTCACACCGCCAAACTTCAAGGCCCATGACTGCCATGTCATGCCGACGGTGTTCCTTCCAATTGTGATTAGGTGCATCGCCCCAGTTTCGTGAAGATGGTCGTTACACGCCTGTGCTACTTTTTTAATCGCATCACAGAGAAGGTCATCGCTGAAAATGACCTCCCCGCACTGAAAGAGTTCATCGCGGAGACTATATGCCAGCTCGAGATGTGCTTACCACCGTCTTTCTTCGATATTATGCCACACCTCATGATACACATGGTCGATCGATATAGAAGAACTGGGGCCTCTCTACCCGAACGAGATGTGGACGAACGAGCGCTTCATGTCCTCTCTAACAGATCCGCCCTTAACCGCATACCCGTAGGGCTCTATGATCGAGGCATACACAACACAGGAGGCTGTTAACTGCTGCACTAGATACATCCGGGATGGAAATGCAATCGGCCTTCCCGACCACCCGCACGAAGGCAGGACCGCGGGCATGGGCTGCGCGGGGAGGAAAGTACGGACCGATATTGACCAAGAAACAATCGAACAAGCCCATGACAGCGCTCTGAACCAGTTAGTATCAATGGAAACGTGGGCTGAGAAGCATCTGGAGGAAATTCGCAGCAAGCGTGGCCGGCGCACGGACGGGTGGGTACTGAGACAACACCAGTTGAATTTCACAACGTGGATCAGAGAACAGGGGATACCCCTAAACGCGAAGACTGAAGAATCGATGCTTGCATACGGCCCATCTAGCCAAATCATCACATGGCAAGGTTACGACATCAACGGATACAGGTTCCACACGAAAGAAAAGGACAACAAGAGCGCGTCACAGAACAGCGGTGTCCGGTATGAGGGCATTGACATGGCCACCAAGGAACTCAAGACATACTATGGGCAAATCCAAGAGATTTGGGAACTTGATTATGGCAGAGAGCTACAGATACCCATTTTCCGGTGCCAGTGGGTCAAGCCAACGGCGGTTGACGTGGACGAGGTAGGGTTAACCACCGTTCAGCTCGAAAGTACTGGAGATGATGAGTGGGTACTCGCAAGTCGCGTGGCCCAGGTAGCCTACTACCCGGTGCCCAAATCGCAGGGTAAAAAGCAACTACATGCGGTCGTGGGAGGGAAGCAAAGGATCGTGGGAGCCGATGGAGTGCAGAATCCTGAAGAGTACAACAACTACGCAGAGTTTACGCTCTTTACCGATCATCCAACCAAGATCAAGGAAGTCGAGACACGCGTGTGGGGGAATGTCATCAAGAACAAGACAAAGCCCCGTGCCGCACGGACGGTCGAAGAAGACAAAGGGCAGCCCCGCAAAAAAATAAGTTGATCCTTTTGTAATAGAACCAAATATGTAATGGAACCAAATATATATGTCACGACATTTATGTAATGGAACTAAAAATGTATTGGAAATCGCCGCACTTGCTCGAAACGTCCCCGACTTGTCAATTAAAGACTGTATTTTTAAATCATGCGAGAACTATCCAAAATTCAAGTTTCACATTTTTCATGGGTACACATACTCACAGGGAGGCCACACAAAAATTTTCAGAATTTTTGAATGAACATTTCAATTGTTATGAATTTTTTACAAATTCATTTTGTGAATCGATTTTGCATCGCGGGCATTTTACAATGCCCGCCACGGTTATTCAATTAACCATGGCGGGCATTGTAAAATGCCCGCCACGCAAAATGGCGGCGTGTATATAGGGGGGCGCCGTCCTAGAATTGTCCAAGTCCTTCGCCCCGTTCACTCTCCCCGAAGGGCTGCCAAATTCTCACGCCGCGCCGCCGCTGCCGCCTCCACGCCCTACCTCTCCGCCTCACGCCGCTCCCCCGCCTCCCCCGCCCCCGCCCCCGTCCTCCGTCCCCCGTCCTCCCTCCCCGTGCTCCAGATCCGCCGCCGCCGGGGCTAGGAAACCCTAGCCGCCGGGGACTCCGACGAGATCCGCCTCGTCCCTCCCGTGCTCCTCTCTCCGACGACGTCCGCCGCCCCGCCCGATGTGCTCCTCCCCCGACCGCGCCCGGCGCGCCTCTCTCCGACGAGGTCCACCGGCGCCTCGTCCCTCCCGTGCTCCTCCCGACGAGGTCCGCGCCGTGCGTACGCCGCTGCGCCGCGCCTCCGCGCGTCCGCGCCCGTCCTCCCGTGCTCTCTCCGACGACGTCCGCCTCCGTGCCCCCGCCCCCGTTTTAAAGCTGCTCCTCCCGACGTCCGCCCCGTCCCCCAGCCGCCGCGCTGCTCCTCCCCGTCGTTCGCCGTTTTTTGGTGTGCTCCTCCCCGCCCCGCCGTGCCGGCCCCCGGCGCTGCTCCTCCCCGTCCGTGCTCCCGAGATGCTGCGGATGCCTCGTGATGCCGTGATGCTCCCGAGATGCTCAGGTGATGCTATGCCCCGTTCGATTTTTTTGCCGCCGTGATGCCATGATGGTTACCGATCATATGCTGCCCATGATGCAACTTAACATTTTTAGATTATTTATTAACCGATATGCCGAATGCCACCGCCCATGATGCAACTTCACATTTTTAGATTATTTATTAACCGAGCATATATTGATCTATATATTATGCCACCGTGTCACGAATGCCACCGCCATACTTTATCTATATTTGGGATTTGTGGTGATATTTCACGGCAGCGCCGTGAAAATTTAGCAGCCCTTCGGGGTGAAAAGTGAACGGGCGGAGGACTTGGCCGATTCCACGGCCGGATGTCACATATATATGGTGGCTCTCTTTTTCTAACTCCTTTTAAGTCGCAACCTTAGACTCTATTTTCTCTACTACTGTGTTGAACTTTCGTGGCGGTTTTTTTCGCTTTTCCGTGGCGGGCATTTACTATCTTTAACTATCTACTTGTGGCATTTGTAATGATTTGAATCTTAATGCCGAGGCAAAGGGCATATGCGATGATGTGAATATTTTTATGCCGAGGCAAATGCGATGATGAAATGTCCCCATACTTGTGAGCGGCTAAACGAGGGACGGCTTGTATAACATATACAAGCAACCAGTTTAGACGCGATGTGATAAGGATAGTTGGGTACTTCTGAGCCAAATACACGCTTTTACACTTTTTTTTATTTTTACATATTTTTTGTATTGTTACACATTTTTTGTTTATTTTTTGTATTTTTTGTATGTACTATGTAAAAAGGAAAATATGTACCTATTTTATCTATTTCTTTGTAAATTTTTGGTTTATTTTTTGTAACTACTGTATGTAAATGGAAAAATATATATGTAATCATGAGAGGAATACAATAAATATAATTTGAGATGACTCTCGTGATGGCAATACTACATACTACCGCTGTACTTTACTTTTTATTATAAATTACTATAATAAAATGCTCTGTGTGTTCCCGTAGAATCCAATGGCATCCGAACCAAGCCATAAAGATCGTGCAATAGGTGGCCAGAGCGAGGAGGATGTGGCCTCCACGTCCGATTCTTCCACGGACAGTGGATACGAGAGCGAACAAGTGACACCAAGGCCACGAAGAAACGTCTTAGATAGGAAGAAATTGATCCGGATTGGCAGCCACAGGAGCCCGACACACGTGGTTCTCGAGTGGACTGCAACCAAAAACGTAAGTATACGACTTGCCTCATGTAAGTACACGACTAATTTTAGTTGTTGTCGTGACAGTTACCATTGCTGCCTCTGCGTCTGGAGTTTGGTGAAGAGAGAGCTCAGTCAGAGGGGCAACAATCTGGTCCCACCCCCAGCACTTCAGCGAGCACCACCTCCAAGAAGTCAGGCTTGAAAAGAGGCCAGCACGGGAGGCACCAGAAAGCTGAGGTGGTGCGTAATATATTGAGGATAGGCCCGAATGGAGATCCCGTGGAGCCAGAATCTATCAGGGCCATCTATAGCAACCAGATCTCCGTTGTAGCCAAGGAAGCTGTGCCCATCACCTACCTAGACTGGAGGACTGTCCCGAAGGCACTGAAGAAGAAGGTGTGGAAAGACGTGCAACTCCTGTTCCATTATCCAGGGCCGGAGGCAGGCTTTCACAAAAAGAAATGCAAGAAGTATGTGCTAACCGTTGCAAGCAAAGCGCTTCGCACCCTGCGGAACAATCTGTACACACACTATGTGCAGCCGGGCAAGTCACCACTTCAAGCCTACAACTTCTTAAAGCAACCCGCTCGATGAGTTCATCGTGCTCACGACTAACGAAGAGTATGAGGCCAAGTCAAAAATGGGTAAAGAACTCGCAAAGAAGAACGACCTCAGGCACAACCTCGGCTATGTAGGATATTTTGGTCATAAGGGACAATGGCGGCGGAAAGAAAGGGAGGACGCTGAGAAAGGGATACAGAATCCGTTGGTAGACCTTCCTGAGAGGACACGGGACTTCTTGTATGCCCGTCAGCCCAAGAAGCAGAAGAAAGACAACCCGTCCAAATACAATGACCCAAAGGTCGACGAGGTGGAGAAGAAGGTGATGCTTGTCAAAGAGGCCAAGGCGCGCGGGGAGTTCCAACCTAGGAGGGAGCACGACAAGGCGACCGAGGCAATCGGAAGACCCGAGCACCATGGCCGAAGTTCGGGGGCGGGGCTCGAGGTATAGCCGGAAGACCGTGGATTCTTGGGCATCCGACGCGGGCGACTACCACACGAGGCAGAGGTACAAGGAAAACCTTAAGATGCAAGGCTATGAGCAAGCCATAAAGGACATAGTCGACAAGAAAATAGAAGAGGCATTAAAGACAAGAGGTCTTTACAACATCCAAGGAAGCCAAGGTGTGAGTACGAGTGATGTCGCCGGGAAGAACCCAATCGACGATCTCGTCGAACCTGCGGTGGGCAAACTCTATATACCCGTTGGCAGGAAGGGGAAGAAGAAGGAGGTGGGCTCTGCCGTGGTGGCTCCACCACAGAGTGCTAAGTTGTACAATAACGAGCCGGTCCCACCAGAGTATGCCTTCGTTTATCTGACCTCCATAGAACCAGGCCTGGGTGATGAGGAGCTCGATATCCCGTGAACAAGGAGAAACAAGACTCAAGGACCTTCGGGAGGAGAGGGAGTACCTATGGAACAAGGAAGACATTGTCCTGTGGAAACCGACGACACCACCTCCGACGGTAGCGGCCGCAGGCCCTCCTCCTTCTCCCCCGGGTGGTGGTGGCGATGACGATGATGATAACGACAACGACGATGGTGGCCGAGGTGCCGGAAGTCCTCGTCCGAACCCACCGGAAGTACCGGAAGGAGATGATGGTGGCCGAGGTGGTGGAAGTCCTCGTTCGAACCCACCTCCCGGAAGAACCTAAGAAGAAGACGGTGGCAAGACACCAACTCACGGCTCAGTAAGAGGACACCTTCTCCTAAGAAGGTTGCTGGCCGCCCTCCCATGCCGCTCAAGCGCCCAATGGTCGAGGAGGTTTCGTAAAATGTGACAGTATAGCAAAAAGTATGGCTAATTAACTTGTACTAGGCATTAATTGGTGGCTAATTTAGTTCAATTCGACATGCATAGGATACTCAACACCGCCTCGAGAAGCAGTCGGAAGGAGGATGAGGCCGAATGTTCCCCCAAGCGCCGAGGAAGAAGAAGCTATCAAAAGAAGATAAGGAAATTCTTGCCCTGACCAACAAATACTTAGATGATGAGGCCAGGAAGGAGCTAGCGGAGAAGGAAAAGGACCTCCAATTGGCTAAGCTGAACCCGGGGGCCGTGAAGACCGGCAGCACTAGGTACGTATATGCGTGATAATCTCAACCAAACTTAGGCGTACATATTTACGTATGCGTGCGTAGCTAGAAGATGCTAACGTACATTTTCCTTCTGTATAGGAATTATATACCCCATCAGCCGGGACAATGGTTCAGCCCGGACTGCCCAGACTGGTTTGAGCTTGGCAAGTTCATGGTGCCCAAGGGCCAGCTAATCGAGGAAGAGGAGTGGGACACTCGCAGGTTCCACCGATTATATCAAAGATGCACTTGATCGGGGGTGAGGGAGTTCCATTTTAGGGTTCCTAAGGAGCTCTTTAACTTGGACTTCGATATTTCACTGCCAATAGGCTTCGACGAAATGTGGCGGTTGCTACGGCGCCAGGACCTCGACCAATCCATTGTCACCCTCTATGCTGCGTGAGTTTGTTTACCGATCATTACGCGCTCGTACACGACTAATTCTAGCTCTCCGATTCTATATATAATGACGTGACCACATGTGCTTCCAGGATGCAAGCATTGATAGCCCAAGAATTGATCACCAGTTGTGTTTCTATGTCCAAATGCGATATAGACGTGGCGGAATTTAATGGATACCGGATGGAGGCCCAAAGGAACGAAAAAGCTGAGCAAGGCCGAAAAATATGAACACTTTCAAAAATTATGCGATGCAAGGGTTAGAGAGATGGCGCACTACATCCGTAAGTGCATGAAGAAGATCAAAACGGACGCCGGGTGTCTCATTGCGGCCCAACATATCAAGTAAGTCAAAAGCAATACTTTTTATTTTTGAACACTTGGAATCTATCTCTAATCAAATAAAATGGTGTAGCATTGCCGGTATACAAACAACAAAGACACATTGGCCATTGGATTACTTGGCTAATCTTCCCTCAAGATGGATGTGCCCTTAGGCTTGACTCATTGGATGATACGCCAAAAGGCCTCTACAAACATTTTGAACAGGCCCTGCAGCTGTAAGTCACGACACTTATACTATTTCATAGTACAAACTTCTGTAAGTCATGATACTGTGAGATTTCGCATGAGGGCATACAAGGATTACTTGAAAGACCCCCGAGTCATACGATCGGAGGATGAGCATACGCAAAGAAAAACATGGGGACGAAATAAAGATCGAGGGCGAGACTACGAGGTATATGCAGCATTACTCGTTTGCTCGTCCATCTTGAATGGTCTCATAATATTCTAACCATTTTCTCGCTACATATATCGTCGCGTGCGGTAAAGGTAAGCAACCTTTCGGCGGCAACCTGTGGTTTTCTATACCTGTACATTTATATCCCGCAGTTGACGTGTACCGCATCACGTGGCGCGAGCCGACGAAGAAAACCACGCAAGGATTTTGGAACGAAAAACTTGGACGACCTTTAAGTTCAAGAAATTGGTTAGCGCCATCCGTAGGGCCGTCGTTGAGGACGTTGTGCTACCTACCGGCAAATTCTTCGACCCTAACAAATGACCTCGCTACAAACGAGGCCTTATGGGAACTTAGGGACCGGAGAAACGCCGCTAGACATGAAGGACTATTTGTGGGAGGACATTGATTTGTAACCTAGCTAGCTAAACGTGATTGATCAATCGATCGCTCGATCGAGTTTTGTAAATTGTGATGTGTACGGTGGTCACTTTTAAACTCTAAGTGCTTCAATTGAATGTCCATATATATGTTATTAGTAGAATGTTAAATTGTGATGCATGTTTAAGATTTATGTGAATATTCTCTTATTTTATTATTTAATATGTGGTTTAAATTATAATTTATAATTTTATAATATTTTTGAATTATTTTTTTATTAATCCTGAATTAATTAACCCATGGCGGCTTTTAACAAAGACCGCCATGGTTAACATATTAACCATGGCGGGCAAGTAAAGATGCTCGCCATGGTTAATTTATTAACCATGGCGGTCTTTGTTACTAGCCCGCCATGGTTAATATGTTTTGCATGGCGGGCATGGAGTCCGCCACGGTTAATCGAACGATTAACGTGACCCTAGCACGGTGGCGGACGTAATGCCCGCCATGCAAAATTGAAAATGCCCGCCACGGTAGTTCACTTACGTAGTAGTGGAAGATGTAGCTAAAACAGCTTTCCGCACCCACAAAGGGTCATTATGAATACAAGGTGATGCCTTATGGTGTGACAGGGTCCCGCAACATTTCAATATGAGATGAATACTGTTCTCCACCCAGTTTAAGGAAATTTGCTGTTGTCTTTATAGATGATGTGCTCATTTACAAGAAATCTTGGGATGAGCATCTACAGCACATTAGAACAGTATTTTCTCTTCTCGCACAATATCAGTTGAAAGTCAAACTGTCTAAATGTGATTTTGCCAAGAAAGAACTTTCTTATCTAGGCCATGTCATCAGTGAAGCTAGAATTGCTACTGATCCTACCAAGGTGGACATTATCAAGAACTGGCCTACTCCCCGCTAATGCTAAAGATGTTAGGAGTTTCCTTGGATTGGCGGTTATTATAGAAAATTTGTCCAAGGCTTTGCACTCTCGCAAGCCTCTCACTAATCTCCTCAAGAAAGGATCTGTATTTGTGTGGGCTACGTAACAAGAAACAGCTTTTTGAGCATTTGAAAACAGCCTTTTAATTACTGCACCAAAGATTGGCATTGCCTGATCTCAAGAAACCATTTCGATTGAAACAGATACATCGATAAGGGCATTGGTGCAAGACTCCAACAAGATGGACATCCCGTTGCTTTTGTTAGCAGAGCCTTGGGACCCAAGAACCGTGCACTATCTACTTATGAAAAGGAGTGTTTAGCAATACTATTGGTCAGTAGAACATTGGAGGCCATATTTACCGGATGAGTTTGTGATCAAGACTCGACCAAAAGAGTTTGATCCATCTTGATGATCAAAGACTCACCACACCCATCCAGCATAAAGCCCTTACCAAATTAATGGGTTTGAAGTTCAAAATCTGTTACAAGAAAGGCATTGAGAACAGGGTTGCTGATGCTCTTTCCAGGGTACCTCCTACTGTTGGTCAGCATGTCTTAGCACTCTCAACTATTCAGCCTGATTGGTTACAAGAGCTGGTGGATGGGTATTCCAAAGATGAGGTTACATCTAAGATTTTGGCTGGCTTAGCTGTACATTCTCCTCAAGGACACTTTACTCTGCAGAAAGGCATTATCAAATATAAAGGCAGACTTTGGGTAGGCAACAACAAGACTATCCAACACAAAATCTTAGAGTCTCTTCATGCCAGCCCTATAGCTGGTCACTCTGGATTTCCAGTAACATACAAGAGAATCAAGAACTTATTTGTGTGGCCAGGTATGAAAGCCATGATTCACAATTTTGTCACTCATTGCACTATTTGTCAGCAAGCTAAAACTGAGAGGGTCAAGTACCCCGGTCTCCTCCAACCACTCCCCCGTGCCTGACTATGCTTGGCAAATGGTTACTTTAGACTTCATAGAAGGTCTTCCTATGTCACATCACTATGACTCTATATTAGTGGTAGTGGATAGATTTTCCAAGTATGCTCACTTTGTGCCCCTTAAGCATCCTTATACTTCTCTGGAAGTAGCCATGGCATATCTGCACAACATATTTAAGCTACATGGGTTTCCGCAACGTATGGTCTCGACGACAGGATAGAGTGTTTGCAAGTAAAGTCTGGAAACAATTGTTCAAGCTGACACATACTGGCCTCAATATGAGTTCTTCTTATCACCCTGAGTCAGATGGGCAAACTGAAAGAGTCAACCAATGCCTGGAAGCTTATCTTAGGTGTTTTGTCCATGCTTGCCCTCAACAAAGGAAAAAATGGTTGTCCTTAGCTGAATTTTGGTACAATTCCAGCTTACCACTCATCCATCAACTCAACTCCATTTGAAATTCTCTATGGACAGCCACCTAGACACCTTGGCATTGATGTTATTGAGTCTTGCGCTATACCAGACCTGGACACTTGGTTGACCCAAAGGCACATGATGGTTAAACTGCTACAACAAAGAATTGGTCGTGGCTCAAAGAAAGACGTAAAACACCGTGCGGATAAGAAAAGAACGTAACGTGTTTTCGACATTGGTGATTTGGTTTATGTCAAACTCCAACCGTATGTTCAAACATCGGTTGTTACTAGAGCATGCCACAAGCTTTCCTTTCGTTACTTTGGCCCCTATCAGATTGTTGCCAAGATTGGTACAGTTTAACTTACAGGCTGCTTCTACCGAAAAGTTCGAAAGTGCACCCCGTCTTCCATGTCGACCAACCAACTGAAAGAGCTCTTCCACCGGCAACACAGGTCTCTTCTCATCTCCCTAATATGTCTGAATCTGATGCCTTTCGCTTTCCAAATAAGATATTGCAGCGTCGTTGAAGTCACAGGATGATCATCTAGCTCTTGAGGTACTTGTTCAGTGGTCTTCTTGGCCATCCTCCATGGCTACCTGGGAGCTTGAGGATGAGTTGAAGCGCTTGTTTCCAGTAGCACCGGCTTGGGGACAAGCCGGTTTTTCAAGAACAGGGAAATGTCGGAACCAAATTGAAGATGATGGTCATCGAGTGAAGAAGAGAACGGGAAGGGAACTGGGCCGACTTCGCCCAAGCCCAAGAGACAGCGAAAGCCCAATGCCAAATACACCGCCCAGAATGGGTGTAACGGTTCGGTGAAGACGTCGTCCGTCGTTGTGGTATTAAAGCAGAGAAGGGGAATAGAATTGGGGAACAAGTTGAAGGGAATAGGATAGGAGGCCGGCTGCGTCCGGAGTTCATCGGCGAGGAGCACATCGCTCTCTCGATTTGTATCGGTTACTCCTTGTAATCCTGTTAAACCCAGTTTTGATACTCGTTTCCAGTTAAATACAGTCAAGGTTTAGTCGAATTCGTGAGTATGCTGACACCATGGTATCGTATTTGCCCCGTACTTTGTACTGTACTCCGACCCAGGTGGCAAGTTGTGTCTAGCAGCACCCGAGATGGCACCCACGCCATACCGGTGTCCATACACAGGGTGCGGCAGTACGCCGGGACCGCAGCCCCAACGGCCATGCATGGCATCAACGTGGTCCTCTCATATCCTAAAATGGCAAGACACGGAAACTCCATGTCGCTCTTTGCTAAATTAGTCCTGTTCAAATCTAGCCATCCGTAGACACGTGGAAGAGATCGAGCATGGTATACAGAAAACTCCCCTAGGTGGATAGAAAACATGGGTGTAAGAAAATTCACTCTAAAATATATATATATATATATATATATATATATATATATATATATATATATATATATATATATATATATATATATATATATATATGGACTGTGGATATTTATGTATATATATATGTGGTTATAAATTGATATATATGCGCTCTGGAAATAAAAAAAAAAATCTAAGCCGAGTGCCTTGCATAGGGCACTGGTTTAGAATGGCTCTAAGCCGAGTGCAAATGCAAGACACTGGTTTAGAGCCATTCTAAGCCGAGTGCCCCATGCAAGGCACTCGGCTTAGAAATTACATGAAAATATTCAAAAATTTCTTTTGACGTGTGTAACACTCGGCATAGTTTTTTTAAAAAAATAAAAATTTCTAAGCCGAGTGCCTAATCCAAGCACTCGGCTTAGACCTCTGTTAAAAAAATGTCGACGTTATCTCCTTTTGTAAGCCGAGTGCGCCGTTGACACTCGCCTTAGGTTAAAAAAACACTCGGCTTAGACTAAGCCGAAAGTGCCCGATATTTGGCACTCGGCTTAGGGCCTTCAAAGGCGAGAAAACGCGGCCGGGTGGCCTAAGCCGAGTAACACTCGGCTTAGGCTTAGCCTAAGCCGAGTGTTTTTGGCCTAAGCCAGTGTGTGCTCGAGGCTTAGGCTTAGCCTAAGCCGAAAGTGTTTTTTGGCCTAAGCCTTGATTCCGGTAGTGATTCCGTTCCGTGTCAGGATATGAGTAGTCAATCTGAACTGATGGAGGAAAAGTTGAAGAGGTCGATTTTCATGAGCAATCACATTGAAGATGGTGTTGTAACTATCAATGACTAGAAGCAAAGTGACATACAACAACTTGATGAAAAAAGTCTCAGCCTTCTCCACATGAAAGATGCATGCCTTGAAAAAAAAAAATCTCTGATTTGCCCCTGGCAACTGCCAGGTGATGAAGCAAATATATGAATACTTTCAAATAATTTTGAGCCTTTATTGTGAAATTTCGTTCATCGGCTGGGAAACTATGCCTGATGCATCAAACTAAAGACGAGGGGTTAATTGCTGGGAAACAAAAGAAATGGAAATTGTATCTATCTTGTAATTAGAGTTAACGAAAAGAAAACATTTATTCCAGTCTCTACAAGAGTACTTTTATACACATCCAATTCATCCGTGTGACTCCTGCCTGGCCAACGAGGAGCCGAGCAGGTGTGGGCTTGGGCCGTTAGGATGCGCTTGGCTGGGCCAGGCCGTCGTCCACAGAGGAGCAAATAAGGCTCAGTTTGAACTGATAAAAGAAAGAGACTTTTGGGGACCACAAAGACGACCGGTTGCAATGTGGCAAGACTTTTGGATTTTTGAATGGAGCAGGTTGTTTGGACTTCCAGATTTTGGAATGGAGTAGCACACAAAACGTGTCAACGTGCATAATCTCAAAAAAAAAAAAAAAAAAAATACATGCAGCTTGTTCGTAAAGGAGATATAAACTAGTATCAACAAATTACATGGCCAAAAGCAAGCTCGACACAGTGTCACCACCAAATAGAAAAGAACACACTACTTATCAAAGAACTTTTGTACAAGTTGTGGTCATTCAAGATCATGACCTTATCAAAGTGGCGAATGCTAGGGCTCTTGGTTGAAACCACTAGCATTGACATATACTCCATTGGCTAAGCATTAGTTCCTCCTTGATGTCCCTCGCTTGAACCGCCTCCTCTTCACAACTCTCAGGATATTTGACTTACAATTGTATTCGGGCGCACCTGCTGTTCTAGGGCATGATTTTCGCACAATGAAGTAGGCAACACCATGTCCTGCATACAAACGCATTCTATAATCTGATAAATCAGGCTGGCAAATGTAGCAGTCAATCGCCTTTAATCGCACCATCTCATCAATTTGTTGCAAGCTCTCACTTATCGGCTCTGCTTTCCCTTCAATGACCTCAACACCAGTCTTCCCTTGTATGCATTCATCGCAGAAGTGTGGCGCGAAACCCACTCCCAGCTTCAGAGGCGGCAAGTCACCCACCGCATCTCTGCCAGCTCCTTCCGCTGGTGTGCTGCGCATGTTGGAGCACTCAGAGGCCAAAACATAGGACTCAACATGTACCAGGATAACCTGCTCCGGGAATCTGCAAGATAGTTCTGATGGAAAGTTGAATCCAGCACAACCGTTTGGTTTGCAACATAATGCATCCCGTCGCCAAAACTGGGTGTCCCTGTGGCACAAATCTTGCAAGCTGAAACATGGAGCAAAAAGTGCCTGAATGAGAAATATCTTGTAGAGGAAGTCGAGTGAGTTCTCCCACTATAGCTTGAGCTATATGCTTCATAGAAGATGTGAATGACTGCAAGCATCTTATAGCAGTCCCAACAATATCAGTGCTCTCTGACAGTCGTAGCATCAGTGCGAGAGCAAAACTTCTCGTCGGCATCTTGCAATCTTCATAGAGAAATTCAAGCGCTGCTTCGACACCACGCCCTTCCACACACATGGGCCATATGTGAAGACGACGGAGAATGTTTTCCTGCACCTTGTTGTACTGCAGAGTTTTTCCCTGAAGAAGTTTCCTGACAAGAGGGCTGGAGAACATGAACCGCTGAGGTGAGCATCCTGAATCCACATCTTTGAGAAAACGGTTGGCGCATTCTGCCAGCCACTCAAATCTTTGAACTTCAGAGCAGTCAGTGTCGTATTTGCAAAACCCAGGAAAATAAAAGGATATGGATGACTGAGTCACCTGTGCAATCCGGTTGGTGAAGGAGTTTGTTGATGGTTTCTCCATCTCGAAAATTCCTGTGGCTTGCTGCGTGCTGCACCTCTGTAGTAGATATTCACAGTCCTCCAAGGCATGTTCAAGCAGCTTCCTGCGTCGTAGCAGGGACACATCTGTGATGGGCATCCTTGCAGATCGCTCGAGTGCAAGCTGAAGTTCGGTGTGCGCCATCTCAAGTCTCTCAAAAGGATGTCCTCTGGATGCCGTCTCCTTGTTGCCATCAAGCTTGGTGTTGGCGAAGAGGTAGGAGATAACTCTGCTCACAGTCTCCTGAACAAAGGCTGAAGCCACCATGTTGGCCATGAGGACCACTTATGCAGACTCCTCTCCACAGTTCACTTGTTCTGTACAGGAAGTAGATACAGTAGAGCTTATAAGGAAAAGCAATTAGTTAATGGTGGAATTGAAACATGTGGGTATTAATAAAACTCGTTTAAAAAAACATGTGGGTCTTAGTGGAAATCTCATACCTTGCTGGCACATTACTGGAGTACTCGCATCTGTCTGAGCATCCTAGTTGGGAACTCCTCAAGATAGGGTCAACTGAGGGGAATTCATTCGTTCACACCTTGCTTTCGCCATCAATACAGCTGTGCCACTGTGGGATATGCACAGTGAAGAGATGAGGAAATAGGAGTACCTCCAAGTCAAGTCATCAGTAGGGCTTTCACAATCAAGGGAGGAATTGCCCCTCCAATGGCACATCTCTGAAGAATTGCTATATACATTGTATACAAGATAAAAATACTGATTTAGAGACGGACCAATAGTCGACAAATACTTATTCTTAGCCAACCAGAATGGATGGATGAAATTGCAGTAGTAGAGGTCATTTTCCATGAGCAAAATGACATGCTACAACTTGAAGATGTCTTGATCAAGAAGTGAGTGGAAGGAATTCAGAAGTCAGAAAAGTCTTTGTCTTTTACACATGAAAGATACACCATGAGAGTGTCATTTTCGTTTCTGTAAATAATTGCTAGGGGACAAAGCACATATATGACTCTTTCTAAAGAATGTCATGCCACGGCCTATGGTTCGGTTTTCGCTTCCTAAGGAATGTCATGCCACATCCTATCGTTTCCTACGTATCTCTGGACTCATCATCATTGCTAGATGTTGTGAAATTTGGTTCAACACATCTTATCTAGATTCTTCGCAGTGGATATCGGTAGGGTGGATAACAAAGTATAGACCAGCGATTAATTGTTTGGCAGACAGAAAATACAATATATCTCTGTATATTAGCTACAAAACATGCCCGTCGCGTTGCTACGGGAGGAAATAATTACTAAATATTAATAAGAAATTTGAACAAAAGTTTTCATGCTTATTTATATTTTACCTATTTTGCAAATTTTATTTAAAAGGCTATAGGCGGCGGCGGGGGGCTCTATTCGGATTGAGGTTGCTGGGCTTTGGGTATGAAAATTAGGATCTATGTATATGTAGCGCATCCGGCCTGGGTTTCCTGGCCGTATTGTGGTTGCTGGAGCTCTAGCGGCGGCTTCGACACTCAATATTTTAGAAAAGAAAAGAAAAAATATAAATAGTTTATAATATATTTACCAGTTGCAACACAAAAGCACATTTGCTAGTAGAATTAAAAAAAACAATACTAAGAGCAAAACTCCTAGAGCTATTCCATTATTTAGTTATTTTGTATAAAAAATCTTAAAAATAAGAGATCTACAACAGACTTGTTATTTTACAAAACCATATAACAAATGACTATTGTTGACTATATATGACCCTCGAGATTTTAGAGCTAGAATGTTTTGCCCGTGTTGCACCGGGACGAAAACATGTCAATAGATTGATTAGTTGTAGCAAAATTATCATTGCGTGACAACATGACACACATCTTAAAATGTTCCTAGATAATTTTTAGCATAAAGAATAATGATCACATCATGCATTTCAATTAGTCGTGTCATTTTATTCTATATCATATTATCAATTCTTGAGTGCTCGTGCATCACAACAGGATTCATATCTTACATCATTGTTCAAATACACTCCAGATGTTGGTTAGACATACACTATATAACTTGCAATAGTATGGCTCATAAGTTCAAGACAATTAAATAATTAAGATTTTAATCTCTATTTCATCAAACTAACTTTATATACGAAAAGTGCCCGCTTGCAGCGGTCCCAGGTGGGGACCAGTCGTGCTTGCCTCATTCTTTTCTGCTCCTGAGGCCGCTGGCGGTGGCTCGCACGGGCTTCGGTCTCGCCGCACGCGTGACTCGGTCTCAGGCTCAAGGTGTACACGGGTCCAACGCGACCGGGCGAGGCACTCGGGCTCAGTACGCGGGTGGATCCAGCGCGCGACCGGGCTAGGCATCGGCTGCATGCGTCCGCCCGCGTAAGCGCGCGTTGGAGTACAACCGGTCCGACAGCGACACAGGTAGGTAGGCAAACGGAAAAAAGTGGACAAGAAATTTTCTCTTTTGTTAGTAGGTATAGATTTACAAATACAATGTAGCTATACGGGGTCGAGAGGAGGCTTGGCACTGGGCTGGGCCATTTCTATTCCAAACAGAAGATTTATGGGCCAATTAAGGCCCAGCTTGAATTGACAAACGACGCTTTTGAGGCCTAGGAAAAGTGCTTATTTTCTACTCCATCCGGAAAAAAAATCATAATACTTTGTAGAGATTGGCATCCTTCCGGTAGACCTTTCTGCTTTTGACCTGCCCTTCTCCGAGGAGGAAGTAGCAGTGGGCCAGTGGCAGTATGTGAATTGCCGGCAGATAGAGCACCCGGGCATGACGGATTCACAGGAGCTTTCTACAAGGCATGTTGGGAGATCATCAAGAATTACGTGGTGGTCGTCATCAGCTCCTTTGGGGATAGTCTTGGGTTTTGGCACCTCAACAACGCCTTCATCATTTTGCTGCCTCAGAAGCCGGGGATGCCAACGCGCCAGTGCAGTTTTGGCCGATCACGATGATCCACAGTTTTGGAAAGCTCGTTTCCAAGCTGATGGCCATGCACTTACCACCGCGGCTGGGGAGCTCGTCGCGCCAAACCAGAACACCTTCATTAGAGGTCGAACAATCCATGACGTCAATTTAGTCCTGATTACAAACTCAAATAAATATACTAACCTTTAGTTTGTCTGCACGGTTAGTAGACAAACTCAAATAAAATGGCATTAATCATATTACTATTAAAAAAGAAAATGCTAATAACGAAACGCGTAGGCAATGCGGCTTGAGCCCGCACACCCTCCCGCTGCCCCATAAATACCACCCTCCCGACACCCACATTCCTCTCTCTCTCTCTCTCTCTCTCTCTCTCCCTCCCTCCCTCTCTCGGGTGAGCACCTCACCGATGGCCTCCTCCGAAGCCCACGCCCCACGGTCTCCCCTACGCCGTGGCCATGGCGGATGTGGCAACGGAGGCGACGCCGGAGGATCCACCGGATTTCGTGGCAGCAGCGGCAGATTTGCTGGATCTGGTGGCGTGGATTCGTCAAATCTAGTGGTGGATGCAGATCCACCGGATCTAGCAGCGACGGTGAAGAATCATGCAGCAACAGTGATGGATCCGCCTAATCTAGCGGCGACGGCTCTAGGTAGGCGTGCCTCCTCTCTCTCCCTCTCTCCCTCTCTCTCTCTCTCTCTCTCTCTCTCTCTCTCTCTCTTTGTCTCCTCCTAGATCTGACAATGCTTCCAGCATGCTCTCTCTTCTTATCTCCCAACTCCGACATGTATATAGAATGGGCCTTGCGGGCCGGGGTAGGTAGGCTAGCCAATCGGTGGGGACAGTCGGTTAGCGGCTTAGGATAACCGGTGGGGCAGGGCGGTCGGGATAAGTCGAGGTGGGGGAGGCTTGCCGAAGCTAGAGAGAATGGCAGCAGTGGGGAGAGGGGAAGATGATGCCCACGGTGGTGTGGTGTCAGGCAGCGGGGGCGAGGGCGCCAAAGTCGGGGAATAAAAGATCTGGTTGGGTTCCCCATTTTTTTGGCAACCAAAATTATTTGTGTCCTAATCTGTGTGGGTAGGCTAAAATATTCTATGATCTTTCGGCAACGCTGGATTTGCCAAATCCCCTTTCTCTGATCTCTTCTGCTAGATCGGGCAAGGGTTCAGGCGAGCTCTCTCTTCTTCCCCCAACTCTAGTTGATATAGAAAGTGACGACCAATGGAGGTAGGTGAGGCAGGCAGTGGGGATGGTTGATGGGCAACATCAGGGAGTTGGCGGCAGTAGTTGCAGTTGGGCAAGTCAGGGCGGGGAGGCTCGTTGAAGCTGGAGAAGATGGCGATGATTGGGGAGGTGAAGAAGGCAGCCGCTTGCGGGCGCTAGGCTCCGGCAAACAATAGCGTCCGCTGCTGGGCGGTGGCCGTGGCGGTGGCGTGGGGGCACCAGTCTGCAAATTGAAAGATCTTGTTTTTTTTTAATTTTTGGCAACCAAAATTATTTGTTTCCAAAATTGGAGTGTGTAAGCGCAAAGTGCATTTCATGCATACGCGTTAAAAACATAAATTATCTTAGAATAATATTTCTAATTGACGAATAATTAAATGCATGCAAAATCCGCTTCGATTTGATTTACAATGACGACAGTCGCCAGTTGGCCAACACATGGACATCAACTGACAGCAGGGCCCCACCGGGCAGAATTTTCTTTTTATTTTGCAGCTGAGCAGAGGGCCAGAGAAGAATCCCTAACCCGTGCGACATCCTACACCTCCCCGATCCAGCAGATGTCGAGAGAGACGGCGCCACCTCCGCCGCCGGCGCTTGTGGACGACGCCATCAGAGAGATCCTCCTCCGCATCACGCCTGAAGACCCGGCCTGCCTCCTCCGTGCCTCTCTCGTCTGCAAGTCTTGGCGCCGCCTCCTCTCCGACGGGGTGTTCATCCACCAGTACCGAACATTCCACTGGACGCCGCCCGTTCTCGGCTTCTTCCAGGAGCTGTACGACAAGGACACCTGGGTTATCCAGTACGTTCCCACCATACAGGCGTCGCCGGTTCCCCAGACAGCAATCGTCGCCACAGGAAGCCCCACCACCCCCTGCCATATCCTCGACTGCCGCCATGGACGTGTGCTGTTCCAAGCCGACCACCAGTCATCACGGAGGTTCATCGTCTGGGATCCTATCAATGGCAATCAGAAGTGCATCTCCCTACCTGTGCAACCGCACAGTGAGTTGTCCGCTGCGGTGTTGTGCTCTGTGGATGGCTGTGACCACCTCGGATGCAGTGGGGGGCCTTTCCTTGTGGTTGTTGTAGGCATATATGACAGCGAGATATTGGACGATGACGAAGATGATTTCGCCGACGGAGGTTCTGCATGGGCTAGTTTGTACTCATCAGAGACTAGAATGTGGAGCGCGTCGACCTCCATTAATGTCGATTACACCATTGACGTTAACCTGCCCAGTTATCTCTGCAGAGACGCAATTTACTTCATCCTTGATAGTGGCGAAAAAATCCTCAAGTATGGCTTGGTCGGCGGTGTCCTATCGGTGGTCAACGCGCCGCCCCAGCTTGAACCGAACATGATCTTTGCCGCGGTGCAGGATGGCGCGCTTGGAGCCGCAACTGTGGAGGGCTACAGCTTGCACCTGTGGTCGTGGCAAATGACTGACTCCGACAGTGGCATCGGGCAATGGGTAAGGTGTAGGGAAATCGAGCTTGATGAGATTATCCCAATCTCGATTGGTAACCCGTCAACTACATTTGATTTGGCTGGCTTTGCGGAAGGCACTGGCTCAATTTTCATCAGTGCAAATGATGACATCTTCACCATTGAACTGAAGTCTGGCCAGATCACAAAGATGGGCAAGAGAACAAGTTACAGCCCCATCTTTCCTTTCGTGAGCTTCTACACACCTGGTAAAGTTTTATTTCAGCGTATTTATATGACTCAATATTTATTCATACTGTTGAAAAATTACTTCCTCAAAGATATTATTCTCTAACATGTGAGTTGCCAACTTGTTTTTACAATGATGCAAAATTATAGGCTCAGAGATATTGTTCTAGTGAGGGACACGATAATATCGGTGATGGTAAATTCGATAAACAAAAATGAACCTATTGAATTTTTAAAATGCCATCTCAACAAATGAAGAGTGTCAATACTAACTTGTCAAGTGGTTTACTAAGAAAAAAAACTTTCCATGTGTAGCCACTTGACGATCTATATTGTGTTAAGAGCTTCGTGGCTAATCTAACTCACATGTTCTGAATCTCAGTTCCACAACTAGCAATATTTCATATACATGTGAGATATTTTTACTATGTCATTTTTAATATTATTTTTTTTTTTTCAGGTCTATTTAACGCCAGAATGCAGGTGCCAATATTGACTGGTTGATCAAGCTACTGTGGGGAAAGTGCGGAGTTGATGCTCGAGATGTTTTGTATCAGTTCTCTGTTAGAAAGAGTATATTATTATGCGTTTCTAGTATGATGTTTCATCTTCAAAAAATTTTATGAGTCCATGATTGTTGTTTTCTTATATGCTTGTCTTTGATACTCAACACCCAAATCATGGTCTCTGGCAGCTTAAAAGGTTCAAAATGATATGTCACCGTCTTCTTTGTTTTATGAAAACAATCTGTATGATGGTTTAATAGTTATATATTGAAGATCATTTGCATGGTATAGCAAAGGCAGTACATTCAAAACACGATTACTCAAGGCACTGGTTCCGTTTTCATTACTGCATCTGAAACAAATTGTAGTTAATTTTTACATTTCAGTTTGTGTATTTCAATGTTTTGCTCAAGTGCTTCATAAAAAAATTAGTTATAAAACATCGTATTGAAATATTGTGCTTAAATTTTGGATAAAAGAAGGGACGCAAACAATGAAAGGAGCAGAGTGGTTGCTCTGTTTTCTGTTTTGTAGGCAATCTGAAGCACACATTAAAAAGGCAACCATGTAACCATGATTTTAGCATATAAGTGTGGTGTTCATATCGTGTTCACAAGATTTTAGCATTCCATATTTTAGATTATGCTAATGCTAAATGGCAGCTGCCAGTTTTGATGCACTCGTCCATCCATCTGCTTGAATTTGCTCCTGTCAACATATTGGAGACACTTACAGTGTTCTGTTTTGGTAATGTGATTGTTCTTTGTTGGGTGTAAGTTATTGAAGGCAATCATGGGTATGTAGTATGCTTGTTTTGTGAAATTTCTAGAGAATCAATGTTAGCACCATGTAATTATTCAGGTTTACTTTGATGCTTGTTTTTTGTTGTGCGCATATTAATAGACAAGAAGCAAGGTACATGGAGAAAAAAAAAAAACACCCTCACATATGACATCAAGATAGCCACCAACAAATCCTTTTGTAGTAGTGTTTTCTAGTTAAAAACCGAGAAGATCAAGTTTTGTTGTGGGATTGTCTTTCGTAATTTTAATGTACACAAGGTCTTTGGTGGGTTCCAAAAAATTCTGTCCGATTGTATGGTCACACTAAAAAGAGATATACAAAACTAAATTGTTTGGTCTATGAAATTTCTCCATTAGTTTCCAGAATGATGAAGCGGGTCATTTGTGTTCGCCAAAGCATGGGGACACGTGGCGCCCTGTTTGTGCTTAAAAAGAAACTTACGACGAGATCTGCTCTCGGCAAAGGGGCGGAAAATTTGCCGACGACCGAACGCCTGCCGTCGGCAAAAGCTAGCGGGGTGGACGGCGTCACCCTCCATGTATCTCTGCCGAGAAGCAAACAACCGGCTCTCGCAAAGTCTGTCTTTGCCAAGGGTCGTTCTTTGCCGATGGTCCTGCTCTCGGCAAAGGTGGAGTTTGCCTACGGTCAATCTTTGCCGATGGTCCTGCTCTGGGCAAAGGTGTCTACGCCGAGGGACAGCTTCACTGAGGATGACTGTCGGCGAAGATAACCTTTGCTAAGAGCTGCATGGTCGGGTTCTCGGCAAAACATAGTCCCGTCGGCGAAGGTGCAGTTTCCTGTAGTGTGTCTGGCTTGTATGGCCCGTATACGTAGTCTCAGTTTCATAGTGTACATTCAAAATAAATAGGATTCTATTGTTGATTTCGAGCTCATCTTTCGATGATGGCAACCAATTGAACCGGAGAAGATTTGTAGTCACATCTGTTCTTGCTCTCAAGTTTAATTACCTTTGACAATCTGAAATCATTACAGTTTTTATATGTAGCAAACAAGAAGAGAAGTGGACACAGAGACGAGAGATAATCTAATTTATATATCCTAGTTTGTAACAATAAAAATATTGTTTGAAAATGTTTTCGTACCCAGGGATATTAAAATTGTGAGGAATGTCTCGAACTATTTCGAAGTTTACAAATTTTCAGAAAAATAATTGAATACAATAATACCACAAACACATTTAGTGCATCAACAATTATGCAAAACAGAGCAAATCAGTGTGCAATTTCACAAGCTAGAAATTTGATGCTTCCTCTGTCAATCACTCCGAGGCATATATTTCTGGGGTGTGCTAGGGGCCGACCACCACATTTGGGGTGCTCAGTCCGACAACACAAATGGGGCTCCCACGTCGCCCCACGCTTCTTCCTCCTCCCGCTCGCCATCCGTGCTCCACCGCCCACCACCCTCCGCCACGGGCGCCGGCGAACCCTAAGCGTCCACAGCGGCCGCCCACCTGCCCTTCCCCGGCGACCTCACTGCGCCGCCACTGCCTTCTCCGCCTCCGGCAACCCCGCCCTCCCTTACTGTGCCGTCGATCGCCCCGCCCGTCTACACATAGCCAACAGGCTGTCCAGCCCTAGCCCGCTTAGTGGCACCACCGCCCGATCAACCCACAACCACCACCGTCGTGCCGGCGACCGCCGCCCGCCCAGGCCGGCCGGATTCTGCAGCTGTGGAAGGAGATAGGAGTGCTAACTTCCGGTGTCGGGACCCTAAGCTTCACCGCCACCGCTGCTTTGTCTGCCTGGGATTGGGCCGCATGGACCTGATGATTTCCCTATATTTCCTAACGACAAAGTCTTAAAAAATAAACTATGAGTAGCTTTTAGTTTGTCTATAGTTAGTATACTGTCACATCGCACCGCCGCCATCGTCAAGATTTTTTTGTCAAAAATACTAAGAAACAAAGGATTAGGAAATAAAGTGTTTGAGTTATATTAGGAAAATAAATTGATGTGCAAGTCCACTAGGGACTATAAATATTAGGGAGATGTAACCTCTTTGTTTCAAGCAACCAAAAACATTCCCCTAGCTCTCTACTCTCCCACGTTGCCGCCCTTGCCATCCCCTGTGCGTCGCCGCTGCCCCAAATACCACCGCCACCTGCCCTAGCCACATCCGTCGTGCCGGAGCCTGACTTCGACTATGACACTTGGTATTTGGAGACCACTCATTCCTCGGCCCCCACCAATGGCTTTCGAGATGTATGAGATGTTCCGCACCCTTAAGTCCCTCCTCGACGACAACTTCGATAAAATCAACCATCGCTTCAACTCTGTCAAGACTTGCCTTTGCCGCATCGAGAACTCATGCGCCGACACCACCACCACCACCACCTAGTTTCACTAGCCACAACTATGCCCCAGCATGTCGCCCGACGTCAATGCCGGCACCAGCGATGACGCCCCCACCGGTGTTGACAATGTCGTCATCTCCACCAACAACAGCACCACAACAACTCACCCAACCATGAACAACGCTGACGAGATGAATCCACGACACTAGTTGGAAGTTCCCAGTCATCCGCAATGGTGGAGATATTGCCCAGCAAGCTGCAGATCTGGTTGCGGCTACGACGCTAGCAAGAGCATCATTGATGCCCCCACCTTCAGCCACTAGCTTACTAGCAACACCGGCGCCACCCGCAGCACCAGTCCATGGATCATCGGCCCGCCTACACTTGTGCCGCCTACACCAACCCTACCACACCAGCGATGCAGCGGTTCACCTGACGTCGCCAAAATTTGATGGACCCGGCACCATGGATCTCAAAGATGGAGATCCTCTTCAACTTGTAGTAACACATTAGCCCCGATGAGTACGCTCGGTATGCCGCTTTTCATCTTACAGGAGCAGCACACCTCTAGTACCGCATGACTAGGTAGGCAGCCATTGAGGACTGGGACACATTTACATGGTGTCTCGCACGTGACTTCGACAGCCCCATTGACCACAAAACTACCAGCGACCTCACGCCACCTCGGCAGCATGAAACCCTCCAAGGCTACATCAACGCCTTCAACATCTACGTCACGTGTGTTGACATCGCCATAGAGCTTCACCGAGTCTACATCTTCACCAATGGACTCGCGTGCTATGCTATAGGACTCACTACAATGGGAGGTACCCCACACGGCTGGGCGCTGCGATCCAACTCGCTTCGTCCGTCAACAACCCTTCACCACCCTCGCCCCCGACTTCGGCAATAGGTGACGAAACCAACGACGTCAACAATGACAAGGACATCACGCTGACCGAGCCGATGACTCCTTTGGAGCCGATCTAAAGGGCGCCCTCGACCCTCGACACCTTGGACGAGCTAGTCCCCTCTGAGGCCCTCATCGAGCTGCCTTGGCGGTCTCCACGAACCGCGAGCTCCAAGTCATCGCCATCACAATTGAGCTCCAAGTTGCGGGGCTAGCTTGGACACTACACAACGGCATCATCCGCTACAAAAACTGCTACTACTCCCGCCAACATCCATCCTTCTACAAGATCTTCTGTAGCAAGGCAGGATTTCCCCGCATGGCCTCGTGGTCGATTTCCATCCATCAATGTCTTCACCAAAGAACGCATGCCTTCCCGGCCCGAGATCCTTCTCATGGAGGAGCAACCTCATAGCTTCCTAGAGGAAGTCACGATCCTACTCTTTGACGGCAACGGGCATCAGTTCGCCAACAACGACAACGTTGCTATCGGCAGTGATGGCACTAGAGTACCAACGGTCGGCCCCATCGCCAACTCTGCAAGCAACCGGCTTTATGGACGCCTCCTCCACTTCACCTTGACGCCCTGGGCTTCGGTCCAACAAGCATTCTGTCGGCACATACGCATGCAAGTGGATGTCGGCATGGTCTACACCATTCCAAGGCCACCACCAATCCTATAGACTCTCCACTTTATCGGCCGCACCTAAGAGGGCTATACGCCTCCTTGTCCGTCGACTTGGTACCTCCATTTGACTTCTCCTGCACTCTGTGCTCCCCTGCGCCACCGCTGCTGCAGCGCCGCCGCCCTAGTTGCCACCGTTGTGCGGCAGCCCGGCTCGACTGTGACATATACAAAGTCAAACAAATAGATTAAGCATTTTAGTTTGTCTATAGTTAATAGAAAAACTATCAATTAAAAAATTAAAAGTAATTTACAATATTTTTAATTGCCGGACAATTAAAATGGATGCAAAATCTCGATACCTACGATTTATGTTCGATGACGGGCACCGGCTACCCGACCACGACTCCCGCCGACTCAAGGGCCTCACACCCGTAAAATTTCCTCCGTGTGGAGCAGATGAGAGCCCGAGCCCGAGAATAATCCCTACGACCCAAGATCCCAACCCACTCGCCATCCTCAACCGCTCCTAGATCCAAGCGCAGAGACCGGGCGAGATGGCGCCGCCTCGCCACCGGAGCTCATGGACGGCGTCATCGGCGAGATCCTCCTCCGCCTCCCTCCCGGGGACCCGGTGTGCCTCGCTCGGGCCTCCCTCGCCCGCAAGACCTGGGCGCCGCCTCCTCTCCAACCATGTGTTCCTCCACCAATACCGCGCCTTCCACCGTGGGCGCCCGCTGTGATGGGCTTCTTCCAGGACCAGCCCGCCAGCGGGGCATCGGAACGGTTCATCGATGCGTTCCCACCATACAGCCCGTCACCGGTTCCACGGCAAAGAAATCGCCGTCGGCGGGCACCGGCCAAACTACCCTCTTGCCAAATCGTTGATCGCCGCCACGCCGCGTCTTTGTTCCAAGCCGAGTACCACTATACCGGCCACGACAGATTTCACGGTGCCGGGATCCTATCACCGGCAATCACAAGTGCATCTCCCCGCCCCGTGCAACTAAACTCGACAAAGACTTGTTTCATGGCTGCGGTGTTCTCGCCGTGGATGGGCTGCGACCATCTCGGATGCAGCATGGGGCCTTTCCTCGTGCTTATCATTGGTACATATTACGATGATGGAGTCGATGACGGAGTTTTTGTCGCATGGACTAGCCTCTACTCATCAAAGACTGGTGTGTGGGGCACGCCGACCTCGGTTGCTCTAGAATCCCATTGCTTCTTGGACATTGTGCTGCCAAGTCTGCTCATCAGAGACGCGATCTACTTCATCGTTAATGATGCCGAAAAGATCTTCAAGTACAGCTTGGCCGGGCATGTCCTATCAGTTATGACCGTGCCGCCCCAGCCCCGTCGATGAACCAAACATGATCTTCGTGGAGGTACAGGATGGCGAGCTTGGAGTAGCTACTTTGGAGGGCTACAGCTTGCACTTGTGGTCATGGCAAACTGACCTCGATGGCATTGGAGAGTGGGCAAGGTGCAGGCTGATCGAGCTTGCTGTGATGATCCCAATCTCGATTGGTGACCCCACAACTATATTTTGTTTGCACGGCTTTGCCCAAGGTGCTGGCTCAATTTTTGTCAGTGCAAATGATGACATGTTCACTGTTGAACTGATGTCTGGCCAGGTCACAAAGATTGGAAGGAGAACAAGTTATGGCGTCATCTTTCCTTTCATGAGCTTCTACACTCCTGGTAAAAGTTTTATTTGTGCACATTTCTATGACTCAATATTTATTGAGGCTATTGCAGAATTACAGTCTCAGAGATATTATTCTTGGTTATAATTTGTGAGTTGCCAACATCTATTCAGACGGTTGTGAAATGATAGATTCAGAAATGTTGTTCTAGCGATTGGCACGATAATATGGATGATGGTAACTTCGATAAAGAAAATGAACCTATGGAATTTTTAAAATTTCATCTCAACATATGTAGAGTGTTGATACTAAATTTTTTAAGTGGTTTACTCACACAAAAACATTCCATATGCGTAGCCACTTGATGATCTATATTGTGTTAAGAACTTTGTGGATAATCTAACTCACATGTTCCGAGTCTCGGTCCTACAAATGGCAATATTTTATATAACATGTGAGATATTTTTGCGATGTCATTTTATTAAGTTTTTGTTTTTCAGGTCTTTTTAACAACGGATTGCTGGTGCCAATGAGGACTGATTGATAAATCAAATAAATTGACCAAGCTACTGTGGGAAACTTGCGGAGATGATGCTTGAGATGTTTTGTATCAGTTCTCTGTCAGGAAAGACTACCGAAAAGATTACGATGTTGTGTTTTTTAGTATGTTTCATCTTCAGAAATTTCCATGAGTCCATAATTACAGACCAAATCATGGTCTCTGGCTGGCTTAAAACTTTCAAAATGATGTGTCACTCGCTTCTCTTTTTTATGAAAAAAGTTCTGTACGACAATTTAATTGTTGTATCTTAAGGATGATTTGCATGGTTTATTACCTAGGCAGTACTTTCAGAAGATGATTACTCAAGGTACTGCTTCCATTTTTATTACTTCATCTGAAACGAATTGAAGTTAACCTGTTATATTTCAGTTTTTTTATTTTAACATTTTTCTAAAGTGCTGCATAAATATGATATTTTTAATCACATAGTATTGAAATCTTGAGCTTAAAATTTGGATAAAAGAAGGGAAGCAAATAATGAAAGGAGAGTGGTTGCTCTGTTTTTCTGTTTTGTAGGCAATCTGAAGCACACATTAAAAAGGCAACCATGTAGCCATGAAAACTGTGTATCTCATATATATGTGTGGTGTTCATATCGTGTTCACAAGATTTTAGCATTCAATATTTTAGATTATGCTAATGCTAAATTGCCACTGCCAGTTTTGATGCACTCATCCATCCATCAGCTTGAATTTGCTCCTGTCAACATATTGCAGACACTTATACAGTGTTCTGTTTTGGTAATGTGATTGTTCTTTGTTGGGTGTAACTTGTTAAACGCAATCATGGGTATGTAGTATGTTTGATTTGACAATTTTCTGAGACTCATTGTTAGCACCATGATTAAATTGTTCAGGTTTACTCTTACGCTGATAAGAAACAAGGTACAATATGACGAAAAAAGAACACCCTCGCATAAGATATGATAGCATGTTACCTACCAACAAATCGTTTTTGTAGTAGTGTTTGCTAGTTAAGAAAACGAGAAGAAGACTTTAGTTGTGGCATTGTCGTCCTTAATTTTAATGTACACAAGTCTTTGGTAGGTTCCAAAAATTTCTTTAAGCTTGTATGGTCACACAAAAAAAGAGATAGACAAAACTAATTAAATCATATGGTCTATGAAATTTCTCCACTAGTTTCAAGAATGGTGAAGCGAGTTATTTGTGTCTGGCTTGTATGGCCTGTATATAAGGGGGTGTTTAGTTCTAGGGCTTTTCTGTGTTTGGACTAAGAAAAAGTCCCTAGCAAACCAAACAGGGTTAGGCCTTTTTTACTAATTTTAACTAAAATTCCATAAAAACCTCATTGAGAGTTTTTTTAAAGTCCCTAGGACTAAAAAAAGTCATGCACTATGTAAATGCATAAATAGGATTTAATTGTTGATTTCAGGCTTATCTTTCAAAGTTTTGATGATGGTGGGTAATTGTATTGGGGGAGATGTGTAGTCACATCTGTGCTTGCTCTCAAGTTTAATTACCTTTCTCAATCTGAAATTATTTCAATTTTTTATAGAAAAATAGAAGAGAAGTAGGCACATAGATGACAAATAATTTATTTTTTTTCTTAGCTTGTTACAAAACAAATTGTTGAAAATGTCGTGTTCGTACCAAGGGATATTAGAATTATGAGAAAAGTCTTGAACTGTTTTCAAGTTTATAATATTACCACAAACTTTTAGTGCATCAACAATATGGAATAGACAACAAATCAATGTGGTTTGATTATCGATAACCTTATTTTACAAAGCTCCAAACTTTTCCGTCAATCACCCGAAGCATATATTTCCTAGCGAGAAAGTCTTCAAAAAAATGTTGAGCTTGGGGCTCTCAACACGGTAATACCTCCGCCCAGGCGGTGCCCCGAGGGAGAAAGTCCGAGGTGAAGTGTACAAGGGCAAGGTAAAGTAGTAATAACTGTTCATAAATGGGATTCACCAACCTCCTTGCTAGGGGAGGACTCCTCCCTATTTATAGTCTTACAATTGCTGGGGGTTACAAGATTACAAATCTGCCCTCCAGTATTCCAGGCATATTCCCCTACTCTTAAATATTGGGCTGGCTCATTGTGTACTTGTACCTGTCGCACCGCCTCTCTCCTCCTGGGCCCGTGCTGCTGGTTCTGGTCCCGGGGTCAGGGGCCCTCCGCGAGCTTCGCTCTATAGCTGCCGGGGCCCATCGTGACCCAAGCTCCTCGGTTAGCTCCGCCACGCGCCGGAGAAAGGCGGGCGGAGGCGGCGATCTCCGCAATCCCCGCGCTGTCGGGAAGATTCGACCTCGTAGAGGGGCCGTCTGGCGGAGATAGGGGCCTCCGCCTGCTCTGGTGGTGGAGGTCCGCGGGCTGCTCACCTCACCCGAAAGGGCGCAACACAATATCACGCACTAGATCGCTAGCGTAGGCCTCCGTGTAGCTCCGTCTTCCGCGATCACCTCCGCCGCTCCGCTGGGATCCATATCCCAACCAAAAATAAACTACGAGTAGCTTTTAGTTTATCTAGTTAATTAGTATACAAACTCAAACAAATAGATTGTCTATAGTTAATAGAAAAATTTTGAATTAAAAAAGTAAAAGTATCTTAAAATATTTCTAAGACAATTAAATGGATGCAAAATCTTGAGACGCCATTTTTATTTTGAGCAACAGAGCTTTTCCATTAATCATTCATAACCTGATTACAATGTACGGACGCTTGATTAACTAGCCAGTCCGGGATACAATCTATCCAGAAATAAGAACGTATGGTAGCCGAAACAATTGCAGCACAGACATGAGTAACTAAATTCGCCTCCCTACGAACCCAACTAATTTTAAAGTCTGAAAAACCTTTACTAAGCTCGTGATATCAAAACAAACACCTCCAATGCTAGATCTTTGCGCTGATGGCTCCTTCCCGTAAGAACAACGAGGCTCGACAATCAACTTCCAAAGACAACACGCTCTATGCCCAATTGTATTGTGAGCTCCAGGCCTTCTCGTGCGCCAACGCCTCTGCCATCCGAGCGTCGAACCTCGTCGAACCACCGGGCAGCAGCTCCAATCACCATGCCATCGGCATTACGAATAACCACCCCGGCTTGACCTGTGTATGATGTCCGATCAAAGCCGGCGTCGGTGTTGACCTTTGTCCACCCAATCTCACAACTCGCCACTTCTCCTTTCTTCCAATCTTCTTTGCTTGCTGCTTAGGAACTTTCAGCGATGCCAAGTCCCTCCATGAGCTTGGATATAAACCTCGCCGGCCGCACCCGGCTCCATGATGAGTTATGACGATGATAGGCAACAGCTACTCAGGGGTCATGTCGACTCTAGGGCCCCACCCGGCGCACTTTCCCGTGTGGAGCGGATGAGAGCCGAGCTAGAGCTCGAGTCCGAGAATAATCCCCACGATCCCAAACCACTCGGCATCTTCAACCTTGCTCCCGATCCAACGCAAACCGGGTGAGATGGTGCCACCTCGGCCCCCGAGCTCATGGATGACGCCATCGGGCGAGATCCTCCACCGCCTCCCTCCCGGGACTCCGGGCGTGCCTCGCCCGCGCCTCCCCGGTCTTCGGCAAGCCCCGGCGCCGCCTCCTCTCCAACAGTGCTTTCCTCCAGGGGTACCGTACCTTCCACCGGATACTTTGTCGGCTTCTTCCAGGACGAATTCCGTAAGGGCATCGGACCCGTTCCCCAGTACGTTCCCACCATACAGGCGTATGATCCCAGACCCGTTCCCGGGACGCCGCCGCGCCGGCTCCACCATATACCGCCGTATCGTTGACTACCGCCACGGCCGCGTGCTGTTCAAAGCTGAGCACCGATACTCCGGCAACATAGATTTCCGCGATGCAGGATCCTGTCGCCGGCAATCACACGTGCATCTCCCCCCCGTGTACCCAAACTCGACAACACTACAGGTTTCATGGCTGCAGTGTTCTGCGCCCGTGGATGGCTGCGACCACCTCGGATGTAGCATGGGGCCTTTCCTAGTGCTTTATATCATGGGCACATATTACAACAATGGAAGCGCTGACGGAGTTTTTGTTGTATGGACTAGTCTCTACTCATCAAACACTGGCGTGTGGGGCATGTCGACCTCGGTTGCTCTAGAATTCCATTGCTTCTTGGACATCGTGCTGCCAAGTCTGCTCATCAGAGAAGTAATCTACTTCATCGTTGATGACGCCGAAAAGATCTTCAAGTTCAGCTTGGCCGGGGATGTCGTATCAGTTATGACCGTGCCACCCGAGGCCCAGGTTGATGAACCAAACATGATCTTGGTGGAGGTACAGGATGGCAAGCTTGGAGTCGCTACTTTGGAGGGCTACAGCTTGCACTTGTGGTCATGGCTAACTGACCGCGATGGCATTGGGGAGTGGGCAAGGTGCAGGGTGATAGACCTTGCTGTGATGATTCCATTCTCGATTGGTGACCCCTCGACTATGTTTAAATTGGCTGGCTTTGCATTTGCACAAGGTGCTGGCTCAATTTTCATCAGTGCAAATGAAGACATCTTCACTGTTTAACTGAAGTCTGGCCAGGTCACAGATATTGGAAAGAAAACAACATATTACCCCATCTTTCCTTTCATGACCTTCTACACTCCTGGTAAAAGTTTTATTTGTGCACATTTCTAGGATTCAATTATTATTCAAGCTGTTGCAAAACTAAAGTCTCAGAGATATTATTCTCAGTTGTAATAACTTGTAAGTTGCCGACATCTATTCAGACTGTTGCGAAATTACAGCTTCAGAGATATTGTTCTAGTTTGTGGCGCGACAATACTGATATGATGGTTACTTTGATACAGAAAAATGAACCTGTCGGTTTTTGAAATTCAGTCTCAACAAATGTAGGGTGTTTCTACTAACTTGTTAACTGGTTTACAAAGACAAAAACTTCACATATGTGCAGCCACTTGACGATGTACATTGAGTTATGACCCTTGTGGCCAATCTAAATTCAGATGTTCAGAACCTGAGTCCTGCAAATAGAAATATTTCATATCAATGTGAGATGTTTTTTTCTATGTTATTTTGATTGTTTTTCTTATTTCAGATCTTGTTATATATGAATGCAAGATTGCAACGGCCAATGAGGACTGGTTGATCAATGATTCTGGGGCGAACTTGAGGAGTTGCGATGTTTGAGATATTCTTTCCCAGTTTTCAGTAAGGAAAGAGTTTCTTGTTATATGTTTTCTAGTATGGTTCGTCTTCACAAATTTCCTCGAGTCCATAATTACAGACCAAGAAGATCCATGGTTCTGGTTTACTTAAATGTCTGTCTGATACATAATGCCCAAATCATGTTCATTGGCCTGATTAAAATTTCAATGTGATGTGTCATTGTCTTTGCATCCTTTTATGAAAAAAAATCTGTTTGATTGCTTTAATTGTTGTATCTTGTAGAGAATTAGCTAGGTAGTACTTTCAAAAGATGATTACTCAAGGTGCTGGTTCTATGTTCAAACGGATTGAAGTTAAGCTGTTATGTTTCAGTTTTTGTATATCGTGTTTTCCTCAAGCGCTGCATAAACCATTTTCTAAAACATCATCTTGAAATATTGGGCTTAAAATTTGGATAAAAGAAGGTAAGCAACCAATAAAAGGAGCAGAGAGGTTGCTCTGTTTTCTCTTTTGTAGGCAATCTGAAGCACACATTTAACAGGCAACTTGTAGCCATGAAAACTGCGTATCTCATATATATATGTGTGGCTTTCATCTCGTGTTCACAGGATTTTAGCATTCAATATTTTAGATTATGCAAATACCAAATTGCCACTGCTAGTTATACGCCCTCATCCAACCATCAGCTTCTATTTGCTCCTGTCAACTCATTGCAGAAACTGAAGTGCTCTGTTTTGGTAATGTGATTGTTCCCAGTTGGGCGTAAGGTTTTGAAGGCAATCATGGGTATATGTCGTATGTTTGTTTAGATTGTACACCAAGATTAATTATTCTGGTTCACTCTTGTCGTTGTTATTTGTTTGGCACATATTAATCGTTAAGAAACAAGGTATGCAAACAAAATGAAACCACTCTCAACCAAAACCCCGTTCGGGGTTGGGGACCTCACAATAATGCCTCCAACGAGGAGCATAGTCCAAAGGAATCACCATTGAAGGTATCAAAATAATGTTTCACGTCGACTGCTCCCAACCACCTTACTGTTGCATAGGCAATGTCACCAATTACCAAGATTCAATACTACTCACAAGCATCATAAGGTTGCTTGTCGTAGTGACAACAAATAAAATGTGAGGTCGGGGAGAGGGTTGCTGCAAATTGAAGGGACTTATAAGTGTATACATGATGAGATATTTGCTATTATGGCACTCCAAACGAGGTGCTTTGCTATAATAGAACTCCTAATGTTTGCTTTGCTCTAATAACACCGAAACAATTAGTTTCTTAAGTCAAAGAAAACATGATACATGGAATGGACATTCTCCGGTCAAGAATTGCAAGACAAATCCAAGAACCAAATAAATCCTAGTGTTAGGATTACAGGTTGATCCTCGTGTAACAACTAACCCTCTATAGAATTTTCCCTCCTAATGCGTTGTTCCTCGTGAATCATACAACGAATGGTGTATGACTTATATGGTAGAATGTGTGACTTCCATGCAAGGATTTCAAATGAGCCTTCGCAATTCACATTTTCAACCACAATGTCATACATTGTTATCTTTGGGACATTATCTGTAGAAAGATATGCATGGTACTGATCGCTAACCATATACTTATCTTCATTAATCTGATAACGTGCATGTTTCTGGTTCTGCAGAAGATTGCATGGATGCTCCCCAAACACAGATACATTTCTTTGTATATTTACCCTGAAAGCCGCAAGGCACCTGCCCCAATGATGGGCGCTAAGATTTCTCCTTAGAACAGCTGAAATGAAGTTAGCAGCTATGAATGATCCTCCCATTTCTCGAGCCATTGCCATAGCAATTGACTCTAGTTTCGGGTGATCAGTCGGATGTGCACTTCTAAAAGTAAGAACCTTGAAGAAGTACCAAAACGCTTCTTGTTGTAGAAAGTTTAGCACAAGAGCCTGTGTGCTTCCAAACTTTTTTATTTTGACAGAATTACTTGTGATTATTATCTTACTATCACTTGTAAAGTGCTCAACAAAAGATAAGTAAAATCTATTCCAGGCACCCTTGTGAACATTTTTATTCTCTGAGAACTCAATCACAGCCAACACTCTGTCATTTTCACCAGCCAAGGCATTGTTTTGATATTTAATAACACCTCCATGCTTCAAACTGGCTAAAGCGTCATCACTAATGTCACCACCATTGATTATCACAATTTGAGAGAAGTGATTGAGCACTCTTGTGTCATTGTAGACATGTGCAACTAGTGTGCTCTTTCCAACATATCCTGGCCCAACTATTGGTAGAACACCCACACATCTTATACTTGGAGGTTCGTTTTGCATCAGGAAATCCATTATCCTTTCCACTTCCATTTGGCGACCAAACATACACTTGCCAATATGCAGATGCATGTCGTAAGGTTGACGGTATAGTGGAGGATAGTTATCCAAAAATACAAGAAATTCATTCGCATCAGCGATGATGTTACTTAAGTTATCAATCACTTGCTGCAGGTCTTTATTCCTATTGACACCATCATCATTATACATATGGGGACGCTTGGCAGGATTGTAATGGGAAACGGCATAAGAGTGACTCACATTATGATCTTTGGACTTGTTGTAGGCTTGGCTCGACAAGCTGTCCATGGTGAAATAGCCTCTATACATCTCCTTTCTCATGATGTTGAGCAGATGTACCATTGCTCGGTTTGTGATGAGCTTCCCCTCTGCTTGGTTGACAATGATATGAACCTGGCGTAGAAGCCGTTGCAGATCATCTTTCATCCTCAACTCGTCCACCTTTGGCCCTGTCATCTCTGAGTATTTTCTAATGAGAAATGAAATGGATCTATTAGTAATTTCTGCAACGATTGCAGCAATGATTGCCTCCATTTGGGTAGCTAACCACGTACCCAAATAAAAGTCCGTGGTTGTTCTCACCATCCAAATAGACTAAGTGGATCTCCCCATCTGGAAACACCATACAACAGGATTTATAGTAAAAGAAGATTAGACAGTAAACATGTCATTTGGTGCATCAGCATTGTCTGTAGTTCAACACGTATTTTCCTAGAATGCTCCGCCAGCACTGAGGTTATAATTTGGCGACGTCATTTATATCTAAGCAATCTCAGCCTTACCTGACCCGGTGTTACTCCCAATGCAGCATTTGTAACTTAGTATTCACATTCAGAATAAAAAAGTTAACTAAACATACATATGGAACACATAGTGAGCAGAACAAGGCAATGGCTGTAACAATGCTGGAAACACTCCACTAGGAAATCCTGCGTGCCTCAAACTTGTCAACAGCTCCTGGCATTTCCTGGCAGTTGCATCCAAACAATACTACACCAATTGAAGAAGTCAATATCAGAATAATTCTTGTGTGGGGCGCGCTGTAGTCCCTCTCAAGTTTGTTTTTTTTTTTTTCATCTGAATTTAGATTTGAAATCATTGAGACCCTTCTTTTATGCAAGACATTTTTGGAGTATTGGATAAAAATATTTTGTTTTTTTTGTAAAAGGGTGCACTTTCTGTACTCCTGGGAGTAGTTACTCCCATCTTAAAAAAAACCACATTGTGTATGTGTTCATACTTGTTTATCAGTTTGAGTATGTTTAGATACTCATATTAAGATACTTCAGATGTTACTATATGCGAAAAAATTTCGAAGGAACCTATATATGTTGGTTTTCAAGGTTCGTGGGTGTCCGTTCCACTCAGTTGATCTTCCCTCACTGTTCCAATTGTCACTATCATGGATGCTGAACATAGGCCTACACAGGGATGAAAATTGATCCGAGACTACCCGCATTGCATCCGGGAAACGCATCGAGGACGCGTGTTTCCTGAACGAAGGTGCCGCAGTGGGGTCCCGGAAAGGACCCCGAACGAGCATGGATCCGGGATGTTTGGCGCAACCGTGGACGCCCCGGAAAGCCCGCACCGACCCCACCTACCAACCAGCGGAGGGGGGGAGAGAGAGAGATCGGCCGACCGGCGTCGGGCCCCGACCCTGCTCATTGTGACAGAGCCGCAGTTCCCGCCACGACGGAGCGCCGATGCCGGAGAGGATGCCTGCAACTCGTCGTCCCCGCCAATGCTGATGCTACGCGTGACTTCCCCTCCTCCTCCGCGCCCCGACGGCGCGAGCTCCGCCACTGTGGCCAAGAAGCGTGAGAGTCCCTAGACCATGACGGCGGGCCATGGTGGCACGATGCAGGATGTCCTGGGCCTAACGGCGCCTTCCGGCCAGCTCGAGACACCTGAACCATGGCACCGTTGATCGCCTCCTCCAACCGCTGGGACAGCGTGGGCGCGTCCGCCATAGGTGCGTAAGGCCTCGCGGTGTCCGTAGGTTGGCGAGTATGGTTGTGTCGGGCGTCGCGAACCCCGCCGGCAGGGGGCTAGGGCCCCGAGGCGGTGCGCCAAGACCGCTTCCCGGGAGGAGAGCGCACATGCTATGGATCCCTCACCTCACGCGTCTGTAGTTCAAGCTAGCAGTCCCGGGAGATCAAGCAGCTGCAGCTTGTGTCCAACAACGAGCTGGAGCGTGTCCCACGACTGTTTGAGGAGGGCCTGCTGGGAGGCGGTAAGTGGGGATCTTCGACTAATAGCGCACGCGCTCTCCTCCCCGAAGCGGCGGCGGTGCGCCGGGCGAGAATCGGTGGCGCGCGTGCGTGGCGGTAAGGGAAAGGGAGAGAGAGAGAGAGAGAGAGAGAGAGAGGGCCAAGCGGAGAAAAGGAGGAATGGAAAAGAAAGAAAAATAAAAGGGTAAAAAAGAAAAAAAAAGGAAGAAAAAAAAAAAAATAGATGAAAAAGGGATAATGAAAATAAAGAAAAGGAAAAAGGAGAAAGAAAAAATAGGAGATAGAAAAAGGAAAGGAAAAGAAAAGGTGAGGAGAGAGGAGATGGTAGTTGGGAATTGGGATGATTGAATAAAATACAAGGTAATCGGTATAAAGTAGGGATATAGAGGATGGATGAGTGTGGAGAAGGTATAGAGAAGAAAATCTTGATGACTTAGACGGATAGAGGATGCATTTATAGGACGACGTGTGTGTATCTAAAAAAGTTACCCTAAAACTTTGCAGCAAGCCAGCATGGTGTTTCAGAGTTACTACATCGCCTGGACACATCATGGTCAACATGGAGTTGGCTACAAACACACCAGTCTGGAGAAAATGATCAATTGATGTATCTAATATGTTCACAAAAAATTGACGTACCTAATACTTCGTTAATTATATGCAAAAGAATTATTCCTGCAATGAACAATATACCACTTATTTTTGTCCATCGCTCCTAGAATTTTCTGGCCATGTCAGCAGCTTATGTGGCATGATTAATTGCAAAACCACCTCCACATCACCAAAACCGGATTGAATTAGTGCCAAAAGGTATTAAGTGCACCGGTTTGCAAAACCACCGAGTAAAATAAACTAAATAATACATTAAGGGGTTATCTGACTTGAGTGAAAACACAGGTAGTAATTTGAACTTTTTCCTTTTGATTTTTTGTTAGACGCCTCATTCCAATCGATGTGGAGGAGGCAAAGTGTTTTGCAACATTTAATAGTATGCACGCATGAATTCCAAACGTTTGCATGCAAGCTATTGTTTACTCTAGCGAAAGTATTTTTCTTTTCGCCTGCTGCACGGGGTGCCCTGCTTAGTAGCAACTGAAATGTCACGGTTTGCATGCAGCCATGCAACAGCTCACGGGGCTTAACAAGAATTAATGCTCTTTCTTGGTATCTGAGATATTGTGGTATACGTGTTACAAAAAATGATAGAGGGAGTAATGCTCTACCATGTTAAGTGGCCGGCTCGAATTTCGTAATGATGTGTGCCTTTGTTGTTGTCGTGTGGTTGTCTTCTCTTTATCAGAACAAATAATCGTATCTTGGTATAGTTAAGTGGGAGTTTCAGGATTTGATTAGATCCATTCTACGGTTAGTGGAACCCAACACTAGTGGAAGTCAATGCTTTCATATTATGTTGGGAAAGATTAGCATATGTTAAGTTGGAGTTGAAATATAATTAATCCTGAGCCTGAAAAATGGATAACAGGGAAAACAAAGAGTGAAAGGAGATTGTAGTTGCTCTGTTCTCTCCTTATAGGCAATCTGAAGTTCACGTTCCAAAGACATCCATGTGCCTTATGTATTTACTAGGTGAATTACTCACGCGTTACGGCAGGTATGCAAAAAGTAAATTTAATCTAGCTAAAAGGGATTTAAAAATATTTCAATAATGTACTAAAGAAAAGACATTATCTTCAAAGAAAAAATAGGTCACTAAGTTGTGAAGGATAATTTTTTGAACTTGAAACACAAAAATTATCAGTTTGCGGTAAATAGATTTCGAGAAAGTACTAACCTGCTAATGATCCAACATACCTTCGGTGTTTGTCTTCTAGTAATATATATGTAACTTTTAAAAAAAATCTAGACGCTTCCTGCAGGAATTTAAGGTTAGTTTTTTAGTGATCATTTGATGATGAAAAGAAAGATATAAACATGTGAGTTGATCATTTGATGATGGAAAGAAAGATATAAATATGTGAGTTATTTAATGAGAATTTCTAACCTAAAAACCTTAAGCTCTCAAGGATCAAGAAAGCAATACCGAGGTGAATGGTCCAATTGCCTATTTTGTAAAAAGATGCCCGATAAATACAAAAAAACTAGCAGCTTATGAAGGGGAACTCAGGGATTGGTTCTGCAGGTCAAACATTGGAGACCCTACCTTTGGGGTCACCCCTTTCTCATCAGTTCAGATCATTATAGATTAAAATACATTTAGGTCAATATTTATCTACAATTCCTCAGCATCAACGGGTTAGCAAATTATTGGGATATGATTTCACTGTTGAACATAAACCGGGCAAGAGCTTGGGTCAAAACAATATGGAATCTTCATTAATGGCTATTTTAGAAATTCAATTTGTGTTATTTGATCAACTTAGAGAGGAAACCATATCCCCATAATTCAATTTGGGTTATTTGAAGCAATCAGTCTCATTGACTCCGTAATCAATGGTAAGGATTCTGCATGGGAGGTCCGTAATGGACTAACTTTATTCAACAAAAAGGTATGGCTTTCACCATCATCAAATACCTTCAACCCATCCTACATGCCATCCATGATTCAGCTCACGAAGGTTCACAAAAACATTGCATAGATTCGGTTAGACTTACTTTGTCAATCATGATAAGCGTATTGTACAACAATTTGTGAATGAATGCTTGGTATGCCAACGCAACAAAATAGAACATTTACACCCAGCAGGACTTCTTCAACCATTGCCAATACTAGAACAGATTTGGGAGGACATTTTCTTGGACTTTATTGAGGCACTCGCCAAAGGTGGGAACAAAATCAGCCATTTTAACATTGGTCGACCGTCTATCCAAGTATGCCCACTTCATTCCTCTCTCACACCCGTACACAACAACTTCAGTAGCTCAAAGCTTCTTGTCATAAATTGTGAGGTTACATGGTTCTGTCAAGATCAATTGTCGATGACAGAGATGTGGTCTTCACAAGCCAATTTTGGCAGGAGCTCTTCAGATTATCAAATGTAATTCTAACACCTACATCAGTTTATCATCCTCGAGCGGGGCGTCAAAGCGTATGGTCAACAAAACCATTACAATGTACCTACGTTGGTTGACTAGTGATAAACCAAAAGATTGGGTAAGATGGCTACCTTGGGCATAACTCTTCATATCATGCATCAACCAAAACAACACCATTTAAATTGGTCTACGGCTGCGACCCCAAGCCATCAAAGGCTACAGCCGGGTGAGACTACACTTCCATCCGTTGATACTATGTTATCTCGGTGTGATGCATTCCTCGATCGGACAAAGGTTCGACTACAACTAGCCCAAGATTACTACCGCAAAACACTTTGATGCTAAACATACAGAACCCCAATTCAAAGTGAGTGAGTATGCATGGCTCAAATTACTAGATCAGCTTCTACTATAACTTCATCATATAAAGGCAAGCTTTCTCCCAAATACTTCGGACCCTTCAGAATCAGCAAAATCATTACCCCTCTTACATATGAATTAAATCTTCCATTCGGACCCTTCGTAATCAGCAAAATCATTACCCCACTTACATATGAATTAAATCTTCCTTTGGGCACCCGTATACACAATGTCTTTCATGTCAGTATGTTAAAACCACACCTAGAGAGATTCCATTAGAACCACCAAAACTGACACGCATACATGAAGGTACACCTGTTCCTGAACTAGAGGTAATGTTGAAATCTATAGTTCGCCAAGGCCAACCGCAAGTGCTCATTAAATGGAAGAAACGTAATAGCAGCCAGACGGTTCATGGGAAGATGCGAGTTTTTTTCAACTAGATTTATCCAGATTTCCAAAATGAGGACGAGCTGAATCTCTAGGCGGGGAAAGATGTCACACTCAATCAACAGATTCCCAAGGATAAGCATAGTGGCTGAATATTTAATTATTAAATAGCTTTATTAAGTATTTTTTTTTTTTTTTTTTTTTGACACAAGACAACGCAGACACTCACAACACGCACGCACACTCACCCCTATGACCACACGTGACGCAAACCCTACCCCTATGAGCACCTCCGGAAGGACTGACACCCGCAGATCTGAGATTCTCGAAGTCACCATTGGCGCCTCGTCGTCGACGGAACGCCGCTACCACTTAATGCATAACGCCGAAAATCCTAGGAAAATCCCGGGAAAGGTGCGAGCACCGTGATTTGAACCCCCGTGGGTAGCGCCCCACTCGGACCGTCCTACCATTGGACTACAAGCCAATTCGCTATTAAGTATTTTATTTAATTAAATTAGAGTGAGCATGAAAGACTAATGGGCATGGCCCGTTAGCACTTGTAAGCCCCTCGTATAAATATGAGGGCCAACATTTTGGATTAATCGATAAGAACAATTTAGGGTTAACACCCTCTACTCCTAGCCTGCAGCCGCCACCACCATGCGTGCCTCCACCGCCGTGCGCCGCCGCCGCCGCCGCCCCACCTTAGGCCGTGCGTGCACACGAGCGACCCTGCGCCGCCGCTGCCTTATGCCACGTCACGCACTCGTCATCTCCTCTCGTTGACCAGTCGGACGAGCCGTGACATAAATATAGAAGAGATTGTCTCCTATATATAATTATTAATGGGAAATTACTTCTGCTCTTTTATTACACATGCAAGCAAAATTGTGTTTTGCTTGTTCAGGATTTTGGATATTTCACATATATTGTGTGGATCCTCTAATTTATTTTGCTAATAAGTTTTACAGATAGTGTTGGTGTTTCATCTTGCTGGATACTTATTGCACTATATTTTTTTTTCTTTGAGGTTCCAACAGATAATTGCTTTCAAGGTCAAAAAACTGTCTGGACAATTTTTAGAACAATCTTGTTTCATGAGTATATATTGCTACGATAAGTGCTAAACATATGTACTCTCTCGGTTTCAAATTATAAGCCGCTTTGACTTTTTTTTTTGTACTTTCTAGTTTGCTATGCATCTAGATATAATAATATGTCTATATACATAGCAAAATGGATGAACCAAATAGTCAAAATGACTTGGAATTTGGAATGGGGGAGCAGTTGCAATAAGACCCTCATTGTAATTTTTGCCACCACCAGGGCCTGCATCAAAATCTGCCACCTGTCATGTTATATATACAATGGACTCGAAGGGCTGCAGGTCTATCCCTCAGTTTCAAAAATAATCCTCAATCAAAACAATGGACACAAAATCCGCTAGTGTTTGCCTCTGCCTGGTACTTCTGTTGGTACAAAATCCTCTTCTTCTGCAGGTTTTTAACTCAGTCTCTGACTCACTGTCTCTTGACTCTCTTCCATATACAAAAGAAGACAATGCTGATTCGCAATTTGAGACAACTAGCAGACGATCAGAACTGCTTTTCAACTACTGACCGGGTGCCAACTTGGTGTGTCAACTGGGCGTGCAAGTTCGGTTGCCTAATCGACGCCAAACAGTATCATACCAAATACAAGAATAGCTGGTGCGAAGGTTCACGGCATGGCATTTGTCACTGTCAGTTTTGCGATTAATGCTGAACAATCTCAAAAGACATCATGTAAAAGCCTTATGGTACAACTGTACAAGGGGAATAGATGAGAAGGATAATAAAAATTCAAGTTTTTGCTTATATGAGCTCATTTGTATTTAGTATTGGAACCCCTTGTATATTTACGTTTACATGAGTTGCTTCTTTTGGATACGTGGGATATGATTTAGAAATCAACCTTTGAGCATTTGATTTTTTGCTAGTACGGAAGTTAAATATATTCATATCTATATCTATATCTATACCTACTAATAAAGAGAGAAAATTTCAGTCCCACCTCTTTTTTCACCTCCTTTTTCTGCCGGGCCTTTCAGTCCACCCAAAATTTGGTTTTGGTCCACCTCCTCTTTCGTCCGCTTGTTCTGCCTGCCCGCCTTTGTCCGCCCCAAAGTCTCTCGTCCGTGTTCGATACAAGCTGGCTTGCCCAATCTGCAGCGTAGCGCACTCTGTCCGAATTCTAACACAGTTGGGCAATGATACAATGTTTGTTTTTTCGGGTGGAGGGCGATGAGACGAACTACACCAGCCCATCCAATACTAGGCTGCTGACCCGAAAAATATGGGCTTTGCCTGCTTAGTCATTACTACACTTGATTAGTTATTTTATATATGCGAATTGGCTTGTAGTCCAATGGTAGGACGGTCCAGTGGGGACGCTACCCACCGTGGTTCAAATCCCGGTGCTCGCACATTTTCCCCGGATTTTCCTAGGATTTTCCGGCGTTATGCATTAAGTGGTAAGCGACGTTCCGGCGACGACGAGGCGCCAATGGTGACTTCGAGAATCTCCAGATCTGCCGGGTGCTCGCAGACTGAGGTGCTCATAGGGGTAGGGTTTGCGTGCGGTGTTCATAAGGGTGAGTGTGCGTGCGTGTTGTGAGTGTCTGCGCGTACTGTGTCATTCTCAAAAAAAAAAAAAAAAAAAAAAGAAGTTATTTTATATATATAGAACTTCCATAACAATACCCTGGTTAGCTGTCTCCTCACGTATATACTTTTACCATACCATACCATACCGCGATTGCGAGCGGATGAAGCTGAACGGCGACAAGACATCATCTACGGTAAGGTGTGAAAGTGACAGCTACGAATCTACAATCGATTGATGAAGGTATATCCTCAACGCAGTCGACGCCGATCAGTGGCAAACAAGGGCCAGGCTCTATGATCAGTGGCACACAAGGGGCGAGGCTCTATGCATCAAAACCAGGAGTTCACATATACATGTATGGCATACATGATGCCACATGTACATAGCTGGTCACACAAGCATGCCGTCATAACAAATTGTATGTGCGTTCAAAAAGCTATATAGGTTGATATTGAGTCAAACAAAATAAATAGATAATTATACGCTTAACGAAAGACAAAATATACCAAGTATGTTTAATGTGATATAGGTTTAGTAGAATATTACTATTCATTATTAACATTAACTTATATTATGGATGACGGCCATCATTAAATAAATCCTACTACTAAAAAGAACCAAACACGTACTTACTGGGCGAGCGACGTATACGCCCTGCCGCTTTGCCCGGTGCGCCCCCCACATGTGGTTAGGACAACCCCAAAGAGCTTACATGCTAAAAATAGGAAACTAATATTTTCATCCCACTAGATTTGCATGACTGCATGCAATGAAAAAAGATACGTGTACATGATGAAGAACTCCGACCCTATTTTAGATGGAAAAAAAAAAATCTTAAAATGAATATGATCGGAATCTAAAAAGAAAGGATTGAAAAAAATTCTATGGTAGGAATAAAAATTCTCTCGGTATGAAAGATGTACTCCCTTGGTTCCACAAAACATGCAATTCTCACATCTAAGGGAGTCAATCATGGCAAACTTTGACAAAAATTATTTGAAAACATACAAACATTTATGAGACAAAATAAGTACATTTAGATTAGTTTTGAAATATATTTTCATAATAAATTTATTTGAGTCATAATAAAGATGACATCATTTGACTAGCACGCTTCCTATAATTACGTATTTTTTGGAACGGAGTGTACGATCGTACTCTACCTAGAAAAAAATCTCCAAAGACAAAACACATTAGATAGGAAAAAAATATAAGAAAGAAGATCTAATCAAATATTCAGTACACGATAGATTAGAATGGATAGACACAAGTGAACGCAAAGAATATGATTAGACCATCGGAAAAAAGAAAAGAAAAAAACTAAACAAATATCTATGGATTCGATTTGGTTCTATTAAAAAAAATCATTGCCGCTAACAAGAAAATTGAAAAGCTTTTTGTGGCATACGCGCCCACCTCAAGCAGGCCGGAGCTTGATGCTGAGCAAGAATGAGAGAGCGTTGTATTAGCAATCGTGAGCTTTGATGAATGTAACTAATTGCATCCCTGATGCTGATTCACTACCTTCCTAGAATTTGTATCCATACTATGCACACATTCTAAAATCCAAAAGTATTATTTATGAATTATAGTTGAACAAATAAAATTTTATTCAGGTTTCTTGCTTTAAGAAAGAATTATAGTTAACATGCAATTAGTTCGACATGTCTATAATTTTTATGGTATATGCACCTTCCATTTTAAAAGCATGAGAATTATGGGGATCAACCAAACTCGTGTTCGAGAAGAAAGTATTTCTCTCATACAAAGTATAATGATCTAAACCGTTGAGAAACAAAGGTAGCTTAAAAATTGTAAGCATAGGAAATACAAAATCTAAGGCCTACAACTCTGGTATATTGTTCTCTTCTTTTCTCACACAACTATTATGAGTGTCTGTAATCTTATGGAAGCATGTAATTTTGTTGAACGGAAGTGTCAAGTGAGCAGTATAACACCCGTAGCAACGCACGGCATGATCCTAGTATAATCATATATACAAAATACAAATTATATTTAGTATTGGAACCCCTCTCAACCCGATGATAGCGTCATCATAATCGGAAGGGAATCCGTCACAAGCAAACAAGTTTCATGTGACTATCACAATGGTGGATGGAAGTCAATTTACATTTATCTTCTAACCAAGGAAAACAATTTTAATATTATAGATTTGGAAAGAAATAAAACATATTTTAATATATAGAAAAGGAAATATAAAGATATGACATTTACGTGTGTCTGCAACACGTATATTGAAAAGTAATAACTTTTATGATTAATCTAAAGGATGTCTTTTGTTTGAAAAATATATTATATAAATATATATATGTTCCGTAGTGGAAAACAAAAGAAAATGTACTCTATACATTCGATGCCCATGTCGAAGCATGTGACGGCTTCCAGCTCAACACAATCCATCTCTTTGGCCCCATCTAGGGCTAGGAGAGTGTAACAACCTGGATGGATTCCGACGACTCGCTACGACATAGACAACGTGGATCGGGCGGTGAACGGCGAGGTGGAGGGTGGCGGCATGCGTGGAGGCACGGCCTGGGCACGCGGGCGCTGGAGCAGGCGTGGGCGCGGCGTGCGATGGTGGCGGCGGTTAGGGTTGGAGAGAGGGACAGGACACGGGTTGTTGGGAGTTACCCCTTTAATTTTTCTGTTGTTAGAGTTACCCCTTTAATTTTTCTAATTGGTTCAAATGATTTCAAGTCCCTTGTACTTATAGTCCGGGGAAGACTTGCATCTACAGTAAATCTCTTAATCTATTCCCTATTAAATATTTTTCTTTCCTAAATTAATTGCCTTGCTGACGAAGGCGACGACGGTGGCCGGCTGTCCTCCTGCCCTGGGTGCTCACACGCCAGCCCCTTTTGGGCCTGGCCTTTGGGCTGTGACAGATTACCTCCCCTTTTCCAAGCAGTGCATCATCGCACTGCAGTGTTGCATGGCTGTTGACGTTGATGAGTAGTCAAAGCAGTATGTCCCAAAGAATGTGGCATCCACCTTCGTGTGATGGCCCGATTGGGAGCCTATTGTCGTGCTCCATAGTTGTGAGGTGAAGCTGGAAGAAGGCATCTGGGGGGAAGCGAGGGAGGCGATGAGGTAGGGGACATCTGGCACATTCTCCTTGTTGTCGTACTTGCCGTAGTTATCTGAGTGATCGTTGATGAAGAAGATCGGCACCGATGGGAGAAGCTATGCGTTAGCTCCGCCATCAGCATGATTCTCACCGGGAAGCCTTTGCGACAAAGGCGAGGATGTCGGTAGGTGGACGCCAACTGCCTTGAGCAGCGTCCCCGGCCCGGTCTCCCGCCTGGAGCTCGATGTTGCTGGCGGTGTTATAGGTCATTCATCGTAGCAAGGCGAACCGTGAAGAGAGCTTCTTGAGTAGTGATGAGGTCAACATGGTAGAGGACCGGTGTAGGTGGCATGTACCTCATGTCGCCGTTGGTGGTGCTCGCGAAGTCGGGGCTCGTTGAAGTCCTCATAGGAGACAGGGCGTCGAACTAGGGGGCGAGGTGAATTGCCATGGTCAACGCGCGGGGCGCGTTCAGTTGCACCGCACCCCAAAGCCTATTGTGAAGCTCGTTAACTTGAGAGCGTAGTCATACTGGACGTCGATGTCGTTGAGGGTCAAGGGAGCTGGCTAGTTCGGCCCTCGGGACGCCCTAGCTGTCATAGCCAAGTCGTCCATGGTGTTGTGTCCATCGGCTATCGTTGAGCCCCGTGGACGAACGCGTAGCGGGGGGGAGACGAAGCGAGGTGGCAATGTGTCCCTCATGTTGGGCGCCTTGCTGGTCATGTAGAGGAACAAGAGAAGTACCGTTGTTGTCGCGTAGTGTCATACCTTATGGATTTGTCGTACCGAAGTTCCGTTGTCGTAGTGATGATGGGGGCGCCTTCGCGCCGGAGCTTGTGCTGGTGTCACTATGAAGCCGGGCTGCTAGCAATGGGGGTGCCGACGATGCACTTGTCAGTGTCAAAGCCGCAATAGGATCCGCAGCTCGCTTGTCGACATTCTCCACCATCGTGGATGTTTGAGTAACTTCCAGCAGATGAGGCGGATTGATCTCATCATCGGAGTTTGGCGAGGGGATGACCATGTATGCGGTGGTGCCCGGGTAGGCGTCGTTGTCCTCTCCGTTGTCGGCACCCATATAGGGGCGACGTCGTTGTCGTCGATGGTGCCCTCGGAGTTGTCGTGGTTGGTGTCGGCGTTGAGGACATCGTGGTTACGATGACGACATCGGGCGACGTCGTTATAGCATGGGTGGTGGAGGTAGGAGCTCCATGTTGGTTGGCATTGACTTTCCTAGTGACCATGGAGCGTGTGATGTCCTGATCTATGAAGGTGTTGACGCCGTTGATGTTCATGGTGCCCGTGTTGTCCAGATGTCGGGGTCAGCGACGTTGATGTCGACGCCGGTTGGCGCCATTGTGTTGCTCCCCGATAGTAATGACATTGGCACTCCTGATGTTCCTAGTGTCAGAGATGATGTTGTTGGTGACTGGGAAACTTATTGTGTCATTGTCGTAGCCACGAGATGTTGGCCTAGTTGGTAGGCTTTTCGTCGAGCAACTGGTGGACGTCGGTTTTAGCCTCTTGATCTGATCTAGACCGCCATAGAGGGGGCGCCCTTGGGGTGGACAAGCCGGTTGCTTACACTTGGTGGTTGATTCACACAAGGCATCTATAATCCTAGAAAAGAGTTTGCGACCAATACGACACTGGAATGCACATTGACCACAGGAACATGAAAATTAATTAACCTTGAATTTTAACAGTTGAAAACAATGATAATAGTAGCATCAGCATGTAGGAAACTTAACGAATCTAACGCAACTTGAAAAGATATAAACATTTTAATCTATATGGTAAATCTGTAAATTAGTGAAAACGTATTTTGAACCTAAAAAAATGAGAGTACGGTTTCCAAAGCTGGAAATGTAATCTCGAATTACGCTAAAGATGGTGGTGGAGACATTAAAAGCCCCAGGGTCCTTTCTATAAAAGTTGTTAGAGAACCGTAAAAAAAAAAAAGGTCCAATCTCAGTGTTGCATACAAACAGGGAGTAAAGGTTGAGTTTTACTCCCCGGTTGGAGCCACGAGTGGAGGGTTCAACCGGGAATAAAGCTCAACCTTTAGTCCCAGTCGGAATCTCCAACCAAGAATAAAGGGTCCCTCCTGATGCCAAGCACTTGGGCGGGGGACTTTACTCCCGGCCGGAGAGTTCAGCCGGGAGAAGGTCCCTTTATTTCCGGGCACATTTCCAGCCGAGAGTAACCTCATTGTTACCCTCGAGAATAGAACATGATTCTCCTGTAATGACAGGTGATGGCATGAGGCACGCTGGGCGGCTAGGTTTGCGAGCTACATGGCTGCGACGTCTACGCACCGAGCAGCCAGCAGGGAGGGAGCACGATTGCGCAAGGGCGCACCCCCATGAATATGTGCGAGGTATATAGCCGTGTGCATGCTACGCTGAGCAGGGAGTGAGGGAAGGTGGCTGCTTAGCGTGTCTGGGAGGTGGCGGCACGGTGCATCTATGTCGACGTGGCGTGGCACATTTGCCATGCACGATGAAGCCTGGTCTAGGGTGATTTTAAATTGTCTGTTTAAAAACGTTAGGAAATAAAAATCTGGCACCGAAGTGCTCAGTTTTGTATTCTTTGATAAGCCGAGCAGATCTTGTTTCTTCAAAACTAGTGTTTTAAAATAAAACTAAATAGATCCAATCGAAGTTTCGGTTTCAACGAACTGCCCATTTGTCACAGCCCGGATGATCTCCGGTGGCTGTGGCGGCGTCTTGGACAGCGATCGGCGGTGAACAACGGTGGCGCCGGTGTCTGGCACCAGCTACGACGAGGCCTCTCGCATCAATGTCGCCGTGGGAGGAGGTCACCGAGCACTAGTACTGATTTGATTTTTTTATGAAAGACCGGCACAATCTTTTTCCGTGGCGGCACTTTTTTGCCCGTCCACGGAAAATACCCCGCCACATCCTGCTTTTTTTACGTGGCGGACGTGTTTTTTGCCCGCCACGGGAAAGATTTTTTTGCGTGGCGGGCACCTTAACACGCCCGCCACGCAAAATACGCTATTTTGCGTGGCGGGCGTGTTAAGGTGCCCGCCACGTAAAATGAGAGGCCCAACAGCCCGGAATGAGGCCCAATGTCCAACACCATATATATATACTAAAGTTAGGGTTTGGGACAACCAGTCCACTCCCTCCCCCACACTCCACCGGCTCCCCCGCTCCCTCTCCCTTTCCCCTTCCCTTTCCCCTCGCCCCACTCCCTCGCCCTTTCCCCGCTCCCACTCCTCTCCCTTTCCCCGCTCCCACTCCCTCTCGCCTTCCTCGCGCGGCGGCCAGCACCCACCCTTCCCCGATGGCGCGACGGCCAGGCCCCCCTCCATGACGGCGGCGCCGACGGATCCGAAAGCACCACGGGTCTCCCGGGCGGGCGGATCCGAGCACCACGGGCCTCCCAAAGAGCGGACTGGCGCGACGGGGCCGCCCGGCGGCGGATCCGGGGCGGTGGCCCTCCCGGGCGGCGGATCCGAGCACCACGGGCCTCCCAGCCGGGCGGATCTGGCGCGACGGGCCTCCCCGGGCGGATCCGGGGCGGTGGCCCTCCCGGGCGCGCCCAGCGGCGGCATCCCCGCTTGATGGGCCCGGCGGGCTCGGGCGATGGGCTCAGCAGCGGCGGCGCGTGGGCTGTCCTCCCCAGATCTGCAGCGGCGGCGGCGCACTCCCAGCCGGGCTCGGCGGGCCTAACGATGGGCTCAAGAGGCCCGGGCAGTTTTCTATTTTTTTTATCTTTTCTGAAAAGATTAACCGTGACGGGCATTGTAAAACGCCCGCCACGGTGAGAGCCATTAAGGGTGATGGGCACTGTGCCCGCCACGGTGAGATCACCATTAACCGTGACCTCACGTTGGTGACGGGCACCTTCGCCCGCCACGTAAAATTGAAAGTGCTCGCCACTAAAAAGGAAATGGGTACTAGTGGGGTGCCGCCCCAAAATCGACGCTGGCTGTGCTGATGGAGCTGTCACCCCCGCTTTGAAGAAGCCATCGCGTTCTGTAAGGAGAAGGGGAAATGAAGAACGGACTAACTATTTTGAATTTTTTAAAATGATCTCGTGGCTCAAGGAATCAAGGTCTCCGAGTTTGGACCGTGCACAACGAAGCGTTATTGGAGTAGGAAAGGGAAACCGGACGGTCGGAAGGAGCTGCTTGAAAGGGAAACCGTGCGTTGGAACTTGGAAGATGGCACGCGCGCTCAACAAGATTTGGGCATGGAAGGAGAGGATAAGGGCATGTGTTAGGGATTGGTTGCTCCGGAGCGGGCCTTAATGGGTCGACTCTCTTATCGGATCATGCTCGTGTTGACACACGCTGTGCCAAGATCAGGCCCAGGGACCAGGAGGAGCGAGCATGGGCAATATTCAGCTTGGGCTACGCTTTAGCAGCCCATGCCTCGTGCCCCCATTGGGAACTGGCCCTGTAGCAGTACTATAAAATAGATTTTGCTATGGTCTACAGGCTCCCGATCGATAGTCCGGCCTAAAACCCTAGGTTATTAATTTTGTCCTCGAGCCAGTTCTTACGTTCCGTAGATGGCCAAGAGGAAGAGACGAAAGCGGTCGGCGCCGCCTAGACGTCCCCCCTATCTGCTGCGAGCAGCAGTAACACGAAAACTGTCTGATCTGTCGGAGGACCTTCTCGAGGAGATCTTCCTCCGCCTCTCGCCGGAAGATGAAGGGGGCCCCGAATCCTGGCGCCACATCCGTGCCTCCCTCGTCTGCAGGTCCTGGCGCCGCATCATCTCCGATGAGTCCGGCTTCCTCGGCCGCTACTTTGCTCGCCACCGACAGACAATTGATGAACAGCGCCGCCGCCGCCTCCGCCTCCGCCTCCAGCAATTGATGAACAGCCACATGCAGGGTATCGCCACGAGTATTATGGAGATAAAAATATGTAGCACCTTTTAATTTTAGAAACCAAAGTTTCCATAAAGTCTGAGATTTATATGGCTATAGATGTGTGTGTGATCAATATACTCCAATGCTGTGCGTGTAATTCTTATGGTTTACATGTTTGTTGATCCATAATGATTAATTAACTCACCTCTCAATGTCCTAGGTAGATGTGCCCATGCTTCAGATTCATATATTATTTTTTGTCGGTCTACTTGCCGCTAGAGTTGCTCAATTCTTGTGAGAGAATATATGGGAACTATTCTTATCAGAATCCTCGGCCCCTACTTTGCTCGCCACCTCCGACGACAGTGATCCCACCACTGGAGCATGGAGTTGGCACCCACTTGCGAGCAATCGACACCAAGGACTGCTAGGATAGTCCACTCCTAGTCACACCGGAAGCAATTGTCGCTCACCTCTAGTCCATGTTGCCTCCTCCTATATCAGTTTCCCAGTGAAGCCTCCTGATTGCTAGCCACAGGAATATTCTTACTCGGAAGGGTGCCCATGTCTTCCAAATGGCTTGCATCTTGAGATTAGGTGTGAAGTCATCCGTAAGGTTCGGTAGGCCGACTTGGAGGAATATTTTCTGTTGGCTGCCCACTTCCATATTAGGCGATCCCATTGTCGTTCTGTTGCACCTGTGTGACTCGGTCCCATAGCCCGAGGTACTTATATGCCACCGGGACAGTGACGCTGCCGGATATCTAGCGCACCCAAGCTCGACCTTTGGAAACCTTCGACCACGGTCGTGCGATTGCAGATGCAGCTACGGCTGATGAAGCAAAGTAGCGATGGAGCTATGTCTTTGACCGCCAAGATCCTTGAATCCTTCGGCCGGTCCAGAAGCGGTAGATCTTCCGTTCCCCAACTCCATTTAAGTGGACATCCCAAAGAAAGCTTACCTCCTTGTCAGCCCTGACTTGGAGATCCGCCCATGCGCTGTTCTCATCGGATTGTTGGAGCCACAACCATCTTTTCTACAAGGCGACGGCAGTGAGTCGTAGGTCTGGGATGCCAAGGCCCCCCAAGTCAGTGGGCCGTCATATCGTAGGCCAAGCGACCATGCATTTCCTTTCCCTGCTTTTCCCTAGATGGATGCCTCTTTTCCCTGTCCACAGGAAGCGCCCGGAAATGTTGTTTAATCATTAGATAGACATTCCCGTCTCACATATACTCCCTGGCTTTTTAAGCTTGGCATGTTTCGTGCAAACTGTGAATTGGTCGTGCATCGCCAAGGATGACCATGTCCGTGATTCATTATCTCTTTATTTATTTATTCAATGTTTTTCGTTAATATAGTATCAGGTTATACACTAGTACCGAATACTTTTTTTTGTGGCGGGCATAAATGATTTTGGGTGGCGGGCACAGGCGCCCGTCACCCAGCCAAGGTCACGGTAAATGAGGGAGGAACCGTGGCGGGGTTTGTGCCCGCCACGCTTAATCAAAATAAAAAAATAAAAAAAGACCCAAGCCCAATGCCGCCCATACGGGCCAGAGACCGAGCCCAGATCCGCCGCCGTCGAAACCCTAAGCGTCGTCGGATCTTCGCCGTCGTCATCGCCGTTGGATCCGCCACCTCGCTTGCGGACCCGCCCGTCACCGATCCGCCACCTCGCCGCCGGGATCCGCCACCTCGCCGCCCGAATCCACCCGCCGCCGCCGCCGCCTCCCCGCCGATCCACGAGCTGGTTCCGCCACCGCTGCAATCGGGACGACTGGATCTGCCCGCCACGAATGATTTCGCCGCCGCCGAGCCACGAAAGCCTGGATCCCGCCGCCGCCGAGGGACGCCAGAGATCCGCTACGCCACTTGCCGATCCACCACCGACGAAGCGCCACCACCGGATCCGCCGCCGCCCGGCCGGGGGCGCTGGATCTGCGCCGCCACGGTGTGGATCCGCCGCCGACAGCGCCACTTCTTTGGATCCGCCCGCGCCCCTTGGGGCGCCAGGATATGCGCCGCCACGAGGTTCCGCCACCGCCCTCTGGCCCGCCGGCCGCGGTGGCCATGTGCTGCCGTGCGCCATGTCTGCCGCCGCCACCGCCATGGGAGGGTTGCGAACGGAGGTGGGAGGAGGGGAGGGGTGCGAGCGGAGGTGGGAGGAGGAGGGGAGCGGGTGCGGTGTGAATGACGGAGAGACCGAGGTGGGAGGAGGAGGGGAGCGGGTGCGGTGACGGAGTGGATGCGCGCAGCGCGGGTGGGTGGATGTGCTCGGTCCGTAACCCTAACTTGACGATATATACTAAGACAACAATCGGGCTGAAATGGGCCTGTGTTGGGCTTCGATTTTTTGCGTGGCGGGCACCTTAACGCGCCCGCCACGGAAGGTAGTTTATTTTTCGTGGGCGGGCGTTTTAAGGTGCCCGCCATGCAAAATAAATTTTCTGTGGCGGTAAAAACACACCCGCCACGCAAAAAAACAGGATGTGGCGGAGTATTTTCCGTGACGGGCAAAAAAATTGCTCGCCACGGAAAAGATTTTGCCGCTGCTCGCAAAATCAAATCAGTACTAGTGATACTTTTATCCGAACAAGATGTCTTTCTTGTGTGTCAATCCACCTAGGTGTAGCTCTGAAGGGCGTAACAAGTTTTTGTTACAAATGAGTTCTTAAATTGAAGAGAGAACTATATATATCTTGCTATGAATAAATCATCACTTTGTACTACTAAAATAACATTTTTGTTGAAACTACTTTCACCGCCGGTTTGTTATGAAGGGGAGATATAAGGTGCGGTGAAGGAGAGACAGGGAAATGTGGGACATCGGTCAAGGAGAGAGAGATACGAAAGAGGAGAATTGCAAGGTGCGCGTGTATGCAAAAGATGCCCCTGTTATATCCCATCTGCTATTTGTGGATGATTCATTAATACTGATGCAAGCGGATAAGAAGAATGTTGATACACTAAAGAATATATTGAGCGTTATTGTGCTAGCTCGGGCCAGAAAGTCAGCGATGCAAAGTCTAGTATTTTCTTTAGTAGGAATACAGATGTGAATGAAAAAGTGGAAGTATGTGAAGCTCTGAATATTGTGACGTAATCACTGAGCGACAAATATTTGGGTCTACCGGCTTTAGTAGGGGCTAACCGTAGTGATTGCTTTCAACATTTGATTGATAGAGTTTGAGCAAAAACGAAGGTATGGAAAGAGAAGCTTTTAAGCTTAGGTGATAAAAGCTATCGCCCAACTAATGCAACTACAACTTTAACGACTAGATCACTGAATGGTTACCTTGAGATAAGGATACCATCTATGGTGTTGCTTATATTAATCGGTGTCTTATTGCTCGGTGGCCTAATCATCTCTTGCCTAAGTTCTCCAATGGCATACAACACATCTTTGAAATGGCGGTGCATTGTCTCTATAGACCTTCTCCGGTTGCTCTTGACAACTCTAAATCGTTGGTTATGACCAACAATATGGAGAAACATTGCATATTGCTCTTCAACACAAGAATTAAATTTGTCGGCAAGGAACTTTCTATCCCTAAGCAAGTTACACAAACTGAAAAAGGGTTGCCTTCTCATGCGAAGCATGTTGACACACTCTATATCATTGTAGTTGTAGATTAAGTTTAGGTTCTTTTGGTGCTCCTCATCCCTAATGCTCATGGGAGCATAACCCGATCCGAGGGGCGTTCACACCTAAGCATTCTAAGTCTAGCACACAACATGACATACATGGCGGTGATGAGAGCACCCGCCACGAGCAATAAGAACACGTCTCTTTTGTTCCACGTCCATCTAGAAAAAAAAGGATTCCATGCTTACTAAGATTTTAACAGATTGGGCAGTTAATAAGAAGATGTAAGTTAATAGTACACAGCAGGACATATACCATCATCACAGATTAAGGGCAATAGCTCAGAATAATAATGTCATCATCACAGATTAAGGCCAATAGCTTAGAATAATAATGTCATCCTCACAGATTATGGCCAATAGCTCAGAATAATAATGTCATCATCACAGATTAGGGGCAATAGCTCAGAAAAATAATTTCATCATCACAGACAAAGGGCAGTAACTCAGAAAAAAATCTCATCATCACGGACAATGGCAACAACTCGAAAAAAATCATATCATCCAAGACCGCGGGACTCACTATCGCCAAATAAAGATTAGGGGAGAGGTGAGAGGGGGAGTTGATGCTCAAAATACCCACGTCAACAAGCAAAAGCCCCGAGTAGAAGACCAACAACAGGTGAGAGAGGTGAGATCTGCAAGCACAAATGCAAGGTAGAGGTGATTAGCACAGATCCTATGATTTTGTACTTGAAAAACAAGAAAAAAATGAGATTAGGAACAAGAATCCATACCGCAAGCACAACCAAGAAGACAGATCTGCGGTCCCTGCATATAGAACACGAAAAAAAAATTTCAGCTAGGGTTTCAAGTCCAAGAGCAAGGATGGGGAAAAAATTGGGGAAAAGCTCACCTCAAACAAGAATCGTCGATCCACGGCACATGCAACGAATTGAGAGAGAGAGGCATTAGAAAAGCAAGAACCGATGAACAAGAGGATGGAGTTGAGGTAGAACAAGGGTACCCACCGGCAGCACGCATGGAGCAAATGTAAGAAGAGAGAGTGAGGACGCAGGGGTGAGCATATATAGGCGGTGAACGGAGGGAACGGGGAGGTAACCCTAGGAGCTTCCCGCCATCTCCACGCGCATGGAATCGCTAGGCGAGCACGCCGCGGGAGCACCGAGCGAGCCAGGCTGAGGAGGAACGACCAAATCGAGCGTTCTTTGGGCGCCGGGCGGGAGAGCCTTTTTGCGGGACGAGCCAGTGGGGGAGACGGAAGGCAACCAAACACAGTGATGCTGCATGACGGGATGCATGTATGCCTTTACATGTGCAACCAAACAGGCCCTAGAGAGATGCACATGGATGGATTGTAATGAGTGGACAAGGATGCACCAGAATGAGTGCAGGTAAGACTGTCTCCAATATAGGGTAGCTATTACCGCACCAAAATCTATTTTGCATCGCCCGCATGAAGAAATCAGGCGCCAACGGCATAGGCAAAGTACGCAGCCATTTTCCCTCCGTGCGTTGTCGAACCGATATATAGGTTGTCTCTCCCATCTCTCTCCTCAAATAAAATAATCTGCTGTGCCCATGAAACGAAACTGTCCGTGCTCGGGTCCCTTCTACTGCCTTCTCTGTTGGAGAGGGAAAGATTTAGGTGGCCCACCTTTTCCCTGTGGATGCCCGAAACCAAAGAATGGGTCTGAAGTTTGGCAACTGACTGTTGGAGTCAGTCTAAGGTTAAGTGGAGAATGTGCGGAGCGGTCGGCCGTGGGCCTGCGAAACAGCGTCCGACGCATCAGATACAATCAAAAGTTGTGCCCCACAAGTTATGGGCCTTGGGCCATGTCTGCGAGCTGTGTTCCCTTCCATACCTTCCGAATTACCCGTGTCTGGGATCCTGTTGTAGAATACGTTTTTGAGATCGACGCATGAATGTGCTTTACATATATGGACGCACCCAGCAGCAGGCTGGGTAAAGATAGAATATATATATAAACGGGCGCATATATCTTCTCATCGGCCCCCAAACCCTAGTTCATCTCTGCCAGCTTTGTTACGTTTCGTGTACAACTTCGTGGATGGGCATCGCATCATCCATCATCAATAGGCTTGCGCCGGCGTGGCGGGGGCCGCTGTTGGACGGCCTGGCCGAAGCTGCTGCTGGTGGTGGCGTGCCGCTGATCTCCAAGGGACGGCGGCGATGTCTGATCTGACAGACGACCTTCTCGAGGAGATCCTGCTCCGGCTCCCCGGAAGATGGAAGGCTCCGCCTGCGTGCCTCGGTGGTCTGCAAGACCTGGCACCGCATCATCTCCGACTCCGGCTTCCGCCGCCGCTACTTAGCTCGCCACCTACAAATAATATACGCTTATCTAGGATCCTATCGCTATATAGCCGATATTCCCGTCTCGTAATGAACTTTAAGTTTTAAGTTTGAAGATTTATGCATGTAATATGCCACTGGATGATATCATTATATAATAATATTTATGCTGCAAGCCGTGTGTGTAATTCTTGCCATTTACAGATGTTACTTAATTGTTCAAGTGTTTGTTAACCTTAATCACCTCACATCATGCGCGACACGGATATAAACAGTGGCTTGTTTTTCATGTTTACTTGTTTTGACGAATTTAGTAGCCACCTTGCAAGCAAATCAACGGTACCGTTCCTGTGATAGCAAGATTACACATAGCCCCTTAAGGTATAGAATTCCAAATTATGGAGCGACCATGTATGCAAGACACACTACGTAGATAGAGCACTATAAGAACGCTCAATTTTTTGAGTAGGGACGGTTCTATCTAAAAGCGCCCTTTCAATGGTCCTTTTTGCCTCACAGGACCAACCGTCCCTACGAATAGGATAGTAGGTGCGGTTTTGTTTTGAGCCGCCCTAGAGGCGGCTCTATATTGAGGTGCTCCTACAGTGGGTTGTCAAATTTTGAAACAAGACACTAAAAAAATAATTTTTAAAATATGTTCTTGATGAGAAAATGATCTAAATAAAAGATGTAGATATCGAAAAGTTATGAATCTTTGTTGTTCACCATTTTTCAATCGACTTTATTTGCTCAAAAAGTGGGTTTGAATGTCTAAATTTTAAAATTTGATTTTTTTCAAACGACCTCGGTGGAAAAACTTTCTGAAATAAAATTGTAGATCTTGAAAAGTTATGAAACTTTGTAGTTTGACCACTTTTTGATTCGAAATCAACTAGTCATGCAAAACCTACATTCAAATGTCTCAAATTTGAAATTCAAATTTCATCAACGACCTCGGATGGAGAAACACCATAAACGATAATTGTAGATCTTGAGAAGTTATGAAACTTTGTAGTTGACCACTTTTTGATTTGAATCCGTTTAGCGCCTCAAATCGTCAATTTACACTTTCGAATTTGTATAATATGTGAGAATCCAGAATGTATGGACACATATACTTGTGTAGCCTTGTGGACGAGAAGTGTCGCTACGAGTGGGAGGCTTGTGGGATCGAATTCCCATTGCCGCAATATTTGCAAAAACTCTGAAAAAGCAACAATTGCAAGTGGTGGTGGGTGGTTGACCGGTGGGGCCTCGTCTAATTAAAAAAGTTTTGCTATTTATTTTTAAATTTTGAAAACATTAATTCTGAAATACACAGCAGGGGCGGCTCGTTCAGTAGGGTCGGTTGAATCACGAACCGCCCCTAGATAAGCTTGCTAGCCGCCCCTAAAGAGCTGTATTGGCGTAGTGACAGGATCACCAAGATATCAAGCAAAGCCCTTAAGCCCGCTAATTTGGACACATAGTTTTGTTATTACTTTTGTGGCGGATCGGTGAAACTGAAACCACGAGCTATATATGGAGCAACCTGTAGTCCAAAGAAGCTCCACCTAGTGGATTTTTCCTGGATCTCGGGCTGATAATGATCAATTATTAGCCCAGTTTGGATACTCTAGCTGGGCCGAGCTAGAGCTAAAAACTCTAGCTCTAGCCTTAAAGTTGTTTGGATCCATGGGCTAGATTGGTAATAAATGTTTTTTTTTTCCTATCATTTGGCTCATTTAAACCATCTTTTCAGCAAGATTTGTTGTGGCAATCTTTTGTGTGGCCTCAACAGGACGCTGTGGCCGGTGATGTTGGTGAGGCTGATGGCAAGCGCGCCGCCCGCCAGGTCCAGCAGGCCAAGCCTAACGAGGAAGAGCACGTCGCCCTCGAGAAGTTGGGGTCGTCAGGGTTGGGGCCGGCGGCAAGAAAGGGACTCCCTGCCTTCTTCGATTCGGCCGGCGGCGAAGCTCGGACTGTGGACCGACAGGTGGCGGGCGTACTACTCCAGATGGTGGCGTAGAAGTTGGGTTGGGTCTGGAACTGGCGATGGAGCTTTGACTAAGGGCGACCTGTGGCGGGGCTGGGGCTAGGGCCGGCCTGTAGCAATGCTGTGGCTGTGGACGGCGGCGGTGGGCCTGGCGGATGGAGTTTCTACCTATGCGTCTCCTTGCAAACGAGATGGGAAAAAGGAAAGGTCAGATCCGGTGTGGTGGGCAGGGGAAAGAAAAGTGTATTTTTAGTGGGTCCCACCAGAACTAGCACTAAATAAGCACCTTTAGGTGGGCTAGTGATTTTTGAGGGGGCTAGTTGCATCTAGCCCAAAATAGCTCTCGTGTTTGGATCTCTTTGGGGCTAGTTGAGCCAAAACTAGCCCAAACTAGTTGTAGCATAGGGATTCAAACTGGGCCATAATGGAGACAATGACATGCTTGGTTTGTATATCTCCACCATATATATGGCATTTATTTTTCGTATCTTATATACTAAGGTCAATAAAAGGTTATATTTTTTCTTTAAAAATTATCACCAGGTGACATTCCTTGTAGGTACAGGTGGAAGGCTAGCAGAAATTGGACATCTATGGATTTTAGCGAATGAACTAGGAATTTAAATTTTGGGGCCGTCTCTTCCTAGTTTATTTTTTAAACTAGAAGGTATCCTTTGGACATGAATGGACATCCAACTTCCATCTATACTTGTAGGTTCATCAGAGAATGATTTTTGCAAATAAATGCCAAAAATCTGAATTCTCGGCGCTGTTGTAGAATATATATTTTTACAACAGTTCGTGCCGACTCTCTAACCTATATATATAGAGAGAGAATAGAATATATAGGCATTGTTTGGATCCCTCAAGCTTGGCTAGATCTAGTTCAGGGCTAGTTTAGAAACAAACTCTAGCTCTAGCTAAAAAGTTGTTTGATATAAGGGCTAGTTTAACAAAAATACGATTATCTGATCATTTGACTCATTTAAACCATATCTCTATCCGGATGTGGTACGGCAGCATCTAGTGTGGCCTGCTTCCACTCAGAAAATGACACAAATAAATTATCTTTAGGAACCAAGGATCAAAATCATAATAAAATATAACTTGTCCATACGAATTAGATGTCTCACACGACGAGCAATGATTAGTACTTAAACAAATGTCGTCGGTGGTAGCCAGCCAACGCAAACGCAGCCGGCACGAGCCCCCACGGCAGGCGGCGCCAGTCCAAGAACCATGGCTGTGTGGCACACCTCCCCCCAACCCACCCACGGGTAGGCATTGGGAGTCCCCAACTGACGCAAGCCTTAGGCACGAGCACCAGTCGACACTAGCCCCAGAAGAACAGCATGGCAGTGAAGAACGGCGAACGGCGTCTAGCATGCGGCGGGCCAACCTACCTCAATCCTCCGGCAAATGGCGCTGGGCGGCGGCGCCATCGCGTGATGCGAAGGGGGAGGAGGAGGAGTCGCAGTCACGGCGTCTGGCGTCTGAAGAGGAGGATCCCGTGCGGTGAGATAAGACAGATTAATTACCATTTGAGTGGGGCCCATGTAAACTAGCCCAATTAGACACCCTTTGGGGATAGTTTTTTGGGTGGCTAGTTAAAAAAAAAAACTCTAGCCCTTATGTTTAGCTACTTTTAGGCTAGTTGAGCGCAAACTAGTCCAAAGTCTCAAACTAGCTCTAGTTCCTATATCCTGCCCATAAACAGGCACATCTTCCGATTGGCTCCCAAACCCTAGTTGCTCATTTTGTTAACGATGCCGGTTGTTACTTTTCGTGTCCAAATACGTGGATCGGTATGCTTTCATGCATTGTTTTATTCTATAATTAGTATAGTTGTCATGAACCAAATTAGGTGGGCCTCAAGAGAAGCAACGCCACCAGCCCAAGAGGGGTTGTCTTGCCGCACGGGAGGCCCGTGGCGGCCGGCCGCCGCCACCACCATCGTCCGCCGTGAACGCGCCACGTCGGTTGCCGCGAATTAAGTAAGGAATATTTAAGGAATAAAGGTAGGAATAAAATAGGGAATAAATAGATTGCTTGTAAAAGAGTAATTCCAATCTATAAGGAAACCTCTATCTTTTTAGCATGCAAGTCTCCCTCGGACTATAAATACAAGGGGCCTGTGAGCGCTGAATCTTAAGCGAAAAAATTAAGGGTAGCTCCTAAACAGCTTACCTCTCCAGCTCTCTCTCTCCGCACACGCCGCCACGCCGCCACCCTGCGCCGCCACCGCACGCCGCCCGCCGCCTCCGCCCCACCTCCAGCGCCCGTCGCGCCGCCGCCAAGGGCGCGGCCGAACCGCCGCCCCACGCCGCCGCCGTCTCCTCGCCATCCTCACCACCGACGATCAAGCAATCAGGTGTCAATTCCCGCCCAATCTAGCCGAATCGACAATAGTTAATAAAGGTATGCAACTAAAAATTTGTAAGCATTAATTTGTTTCAAAATTCCCGAAATAAGAAGTTTTTTTGGCGATAGAGTAGTAGTTTCTTATATATTTGAATTTTTCTACAATAATTGAGGAAAAATTCAATGGTGAGAACGATCCGATCCGACTTCTACAAAGGCGGGAGGCAATAAGAGGCAAAAGGCACGGAGGCAAAAATTGCCTCCTGTTGTGTCTATGACAAGTGGGCCAAGAAGCAAAAATCGCCTCCGGTTGCCTCCGCAAAATGGACGGATTAAGAACGGTCGGTAATTGCATTTTTGTAATTCTTTTTTTGATCAAGGGTTAAATGGTAACTCTATAACTACACAATATTGTTTTTTATAAAACACAATATTGTTTTGACTAGTATATACTTAGATTACATTCCATGTCGTGTACTTGTTGGATAAAAAAAGAATGTCGAGATTTCTTCCTCTAGGGTTCCTCCTCCGCCGGTGAAACGGCCACCGCCGCCGGCCCGCCGATGGGCGGAGGCCGGGCTCAAGGCAACGGGCCACCCCTGCCCTAGTTCCTCCTCGTCATCATCCGCTCGGGCGTCGTCCTCCTCCTCGTCGCACAACGCTCGTCCGGCGTCCCGCGAGGGGTTCCGCCGCCCGCCCTCGCGGCGAAGGTGCTCGCTTGACGGCGGATCCGCTCCTGGTGGCTTGGAAGGGGACTGCGCTGGAGCCCCGAGCGTCGCAGACGCCCCGTTGCCATGCCGCCCGTCTCAGGCGCCGCCCTCGATGCCGCCGTTCTTGTCGCCACCGCCGGAGGTGGATGGGACCAGCGGGTCCGCAAGTGGCCCCCGACGCCACCACCCACACCCACGCCCGGCGCCGCCAACCACGTCCCCCGAAACCCAGCCCTCCGGCGACGACAACCGTCATCAAACTCCAGCTCCAGGTCCTGCTGATTTATGCCGTATCCATTCTTATCCTAGATCACTGGTTAGTACATCAATATTGACTGCTCACTATGCAAATCGATATAGGAATTGGGTACCTGTTATAACTCAGGTTGCATTGCTGGGTTTGGCTTAGTCTTGTATAAGTGCTCATTTACTTACAACCTGCATCTCCTTACAATATTACTGTGGTGTAGGATGCCTTCAATCTGATACTTCTGTTACATTCCAAAATTCCTGTTATGGTTGACAAGTTGATGGTACAAGGGAAGATGTTGAGATTCTCTTTAAACTATCTTTGGTTCAAATAGTAGGGGAAAAAAAGATTAGAAACCAAAAAATAGCCTCCGCAAAGTTCGAACCAGGGAGCTATGAGCCAAACTTAGGGGAGTGTTACATTGAGCTATGGTAGTGTTTTGGTTACCAAAGATGTATAATATTTTCTAATATCCTAGAAATAGTTCGTCAAAAGCCCTTTCCCTCCTTTGGGCCGAAGACCAGCAGTATGCAGGCCATCAGTGACAACAGGCCCAGCGCCCTGTGCCCGCGCCTTGTGGGGCCCGCGTGTCAGGTAGCAAGAGTTTGTCTACTCTAATTGTAAAGATTTTCCGTTACCATTTCAACTTGCGGCTATGTGGTGCTCTGATTATTTTCTATACTATTTCTATACTAGGACTGCATAGCGTGACCGCGGCTGTTATAGCTGCCATTACCCAAACGAATGGAGCTCTGTGGTCTGGAGCTTGCAAACCGCGCGTTTTGAGCTTGCACACTGGTATCATGTGAACTGTACTGTTTTAGGGGACTTCTGTTTCTCAGAAATAGTGGGTGCGCTCGCTTCTGCTACTTTGTCTTTTGTTTCCCTAGACCCCTGCCAATCAGGTGTCCAACACACGCATAGATAACAAGAGTTTAAAAGGTCCAGTCCTGGTACTAAATAGTCCATACACACGCATAGATAATAAGAGTTTAAATGCTCCAGACCGGGACTCCTGATAGTAACTGAGAATATATGATACAAAAATACGAGGCTGGATAACGATTTCAACAAAATTGAGACACTAGAGTGCAACAAAAGAAAATATTTGCCCTGTACACAAATCTAGACAAATATCAGCAGTTGGCAATCTGCAGTTGTAGGGAGTCCCAGGCAGCAAGTCGACAACCTCAGGGTCCTTTCTCCAGCAATGGGGGATGTTGGTTTTGAATCTGGAGCAATCGCCTTGTGCAGTGGCCTGGCCACCGGTCATCGCCTTGTCAGCTGTCAGAGTCACAATTGCAGAATGCAGATCGTCAGCATAATTTTTAAAACACATCTTAAGACAAAAGAAATGGTAAATAACAGACAATATTGGCCATGTCTAATTTGGAATGCAGCAGAGGGACATGCATTGGGTATTGTCATTGATTAGCTAATCAAATTGCAAAATTCAGTACTATTTCAGTACACCTGTTAACAACATGTATTTCCAATTACTAGTGCAAACCAAAAAGAGCCCTTGGCACTATGTTCGTCAGGCTGCAGCCTTCATTCTATTGTAAGCATATGAAGGAAGTACTGGAGTACACGAAAAGTCTTGTATAATAATCTTGTCCACTACTGAAAGAACTATGAGAGCATATGCAGACTTTTGTAACACTGGCGATATGCACTCAATTTTTTTTCAATGATGGTATCATGGTATAAGCAGCTTGAAACACACATTAATCTTTTACACACCACATATCCATCTGAAGTCCACTGTATTACATCCCACTTGATTGTTATGTTCCCATTCAGATCGAGTGGATCGTATGCATCTGCAGATTACCAAGGAAAGTTTCAGCATGGGAACCAGCGACCAAGAGGGTTGCAACTAGCCATAAACAACATGAGGACTTGCTCAGTGTTATAACTCAGAACTCTAGAACAGGGCACATATAAATGAGATCCTATGGCTACTGCCATTGATATAGGAGAGCATTCTGTAAGTACCCACTCTAAACATTTCTTTTTTTTCCTAAGAAAAAAGTTTGCCAAAGCTTCTCAAGCCATTTATACTATATAGAAAAGGAAAATGGTTTGTAAATTCTGTTAGCTGTAATAATAGCTTATAGAATACTGCTTGTTTCACTATATTTTCTACTTTTTAACAGTACAATGAAGACAGTGATGATGAGGATGAGGATGTCGATAAAGCTGCTGCACGGCCTGTATCACTAGAGGTTCCTACTATACACATAACTTTGCAATTCATCAACTAGTTTCCCTTTTCCAGACATGAACAACACCAATGTATAGACCACAGTCCAGGAATTTCAGTGTGCCATGATTGACTCTACAGCCTCTGAACCATAGAAAAGGGGGACCACTCTTGGATTGACACAGATGTAACCAAGCTACCAGATTTGCTACTGAATCAACTAAGCAATGTACTCCTACATCGCTATGGCAGTGTTGAAAGTAACTATTCAACTCAGGAAAAAGACGTGTCTCACTGATATGTATCAACCGGACTAATCGAATTCAAAACAAGTGCAGGCAAGGTGGTAGATCTGGTCGACCTCGAGGAGTATGGGCTCGACGACGACGTGGCGGATCACCTCGACCCTGGGGTTCGAGATGGTGCGCGACGTTGCCCTTGCGCCCGTGAAGAAGTTGTCCACCACGATCACGCGTTGTCGCCGCGCCGCTGGCGGTCCACAAGGTGGCTCCCCCACAAACCCGGCGCCGCCCGTCCACGAGCACCCGCGGCGCGCCCCGACGCAGCCCTAGGGGCACCTTGCGCCCGGCGCCGACGGACTCACGGAAGGGCGACGGGAGCCCGGTGGCGGCAAGGTGGTTGAATCCGACCGACGCGGCGGGCTCGGACGGCGATGAGGTGGAGGGGGCGACCCAGCGATGGCGGCGAAGGGGACCTGCGTCGGGATCTCGGGTGGGGGTCGTGGGCGGGTTGGGGAGGGGGTGCGTCGTTCCTGGGCTGGGGGTACGGGGGTGAGGGAGTGGGTTAGATGTCACAGTGAAAATGTTACCCTTTCACTTAAAAAAAAAAAAAAAAGAATTTAGGGAATGCTAGGCAATGCTAGGCAAAATCAAGTACTTTGTAGAATGACTCTATATATTTTGGTCAAACTGGAGTTTTATATGACTCCATAAATACTCAAAAAGTGAGAGTGGTATTTTCTATAGGATGGAAAGAGTGCGATTAAGTTATAAAGCCGCTACATGAATGCATATTATATACCTAAAGCTGGACGAAAAAACTCGAAGCTCTTTAGCTCACCCGGCTCATTACTGGCTTGGCTCGGCTCAACTCGGCTCATTACAATAACGAGCCGGGGCAAGCCAGATTTTTAGCTCGTTAGCTATAACGAACCAACTCGAGCCAGCTCACTAGCTGCTCATGAGCCAAATGAGCTACACATTCATGAAAAAAAAAATATGTATTAGTTTTGTATTACTTTATGCGGTGCATTATATATGTTAGCACATATTAAGTTTTTTTTTAATTTAAGGTGCCTAGATGTATTTCTTTTGTATTATTACTATTCTAAATTTAAGATAAATACAAATATTATATTTTATGTATTTTTTATACTTTGCTCAAGCAAGCTTAATGAGCCAGCTCGAGCTTTTAATGAGCCGAGCCGAGCTAGAATTTTAGCTTGTTAAGATAGTGAGCCGAGCCAAGATAGCTCGTTATCCTAACGAGCCAGAACGAAGAATTACATATCATTAATTCATCCTTAATACATTCATCAAGTAGCGAGTCGGTGAATACAGGGTCTGCTATTATTTTTGGAGTTTTTGCATTTTCTTTTGCCTGAGTGTAAATCTTTGCTTGCCGAGTGTCAAAAAACTCGGCAAAGAGCGTCTTCATCGACACTTCTTTGCCAAGCGCAACACTCGATAAACGCTTTGCCGAGCATATTAGGCAGTCGGCAAAACCAAAAAATCCAGTAGTGATGTTGGGGCACTCTCAATGGAGTATTAATGGTAGTTTTTATCTCTATTAAATAGATTGCCAAAACAAAATGGTGATGTGGCAACCTAATTAATGAGGGAAGATAGCACAAATCATAGAAATGGTTTCCACATATAGAAACCATGTCTACTCTTGACCTAATGCACAAGAAACCATGAATTTGCTATTAGGGAGAAACCACTAGTTTCTACGAGGTTAATGCAAGTCTCTCCATTGGTGGAATTGAGAGAGAAAAAAGGAAAATCATTATTACTCAAAGACACAATGATTGTGAAGAATGATTTCTGTAGATGATTTCTTTTGCTATGGAAACGGGTGCTAGTTTCTTCCATTAGTACTACCCTTACAAAGCTATGCGTGAATGCACATATACACCTCCATAAAGTTGCTGAGTTATCTATCATTAATTCATCCTTAATACAGTTATCAAGTACAAGTTATTGCCGCTATTAACGCATAATAAATTGTTACCAAATTTGCTAATAACTACCTTGCCAAAGTTTGCACCCGTTTTAGCACACGTAACCCTACTACGTCAGTGCCACTGACTCCTTGGCCCCACGGCCAGGCACGGCGATATTAGGCAAGTATCGTCGGCCACACCGCTATCAGCGCAAAACGCTTCTATTTATATGCGTGCCCGTTGCGTTCTCTCCAATCACCTTCATGCCCTCAGCCTCCTCAGTGCTCGTGTTCCTATCTTGCACTTCTGCAGCGGCCATGGGCGACACCAGTCCTAGCAGCAGGCCTTGTGCTCTCGCCGCTGGTGGCCGCAAACTCCTCTCCGCCCTCTTCGGCTGTTTCAGCCTCAAGAAGAAGCACGTTGACCGCGACGACCACAAGCTGGCCGCTGGTGGCCGCAAACTACTAAGACGGAGACGGCGATGGACCTGATGGATGTCATCGTCATCGCAGGCAGAGGTGCCACTAGCTTCCCAAGTAACAATGTAGCATTGCCAGAGGTGGTGGACGGTGGGGGCCCCATGGAGCCGCCGGGTCGGTGTTGGTGTCTGTGGAGGCGCTGGTTTCACCAACGGCGACAAAGTGCCGGTGTTGGCATCGATGGACGACAGCCTCGTCCCCGATGGCGGCGCCCACTCGCCCAGCTATGCTACTGGACTGTCCGACCTGACGGACGACCTTATCGAGGCACTACTACAATACGCTTCTGTAGGGGCGGCTCGTTTGCTGCAGTAGGGGCGGTTTTCAAACCGCCCCTAACTCTCCGTTCCTACGGTGGCATCACCGTAGGGGCGGTTCTCTCGAGCCGCCCCTCGTTTGTGCTCACCGTAGGGGCGGCTAATAAGCTCAACCGCCCCTATCAGGCTTTCATTAGGGCGGCTCAATATAAAACCGCCCCTACCGAAGAAATATAGTAGGGGCGGTTGTTTCTAAACCGCCCCTAAAAAGTAAAAACTGTAGGGGCGGTTTTAGATTAAACCGCCCCTAAACTGGATTTGGCGCCAAAAAAAAAATTCAAAAAACTGAAATATATATACCCGCCTCTATAAATATCTATAATTCACAATTCTCACAATATATGCACATATTATATTTAATAAACATCTATAATTCACAATTCTCACAATATATACATATTATATTCAATAAATATCTATAATTCACATAACTTACAAAGTATCATCTCCATTACTCAATCTTACAATAAACATTCATTATTCACATAAGTTATAAGTTCAATCTCATCTCTTAGTTCACCTCCCTATTGCTAGCCTTTCCCACTCACGAAAAATGTTGAAGTTGTGGATTCTTCTCGCAACTCCGCATTACGATCAAGGTAGCAACCTTTTGGATGTATAGCATGATCTAATATGAAGTCACAAAGGCTAGCCACGAGTTCCAAGAGGTCATCATCTCGATAAGGGTCCCCTTTTGTCCCTACCTCGGTGTCTCGCCTACACAATTAGGAGATAATAAAAAAGTTAGCTTATATATAGAAACACATAGTGAGCATATACATAGAGAGAGAGAGAGGAATGAGCATATATACCAAATCCGGGTGTCTCAGTACGAAAGGTCTGTTACTCATCGCCATGCATACGTAATATCCACAAAACAACACTTCCGGGCTTTTGCTTGGCACACCGTGTATATAAAATTGTTAGCAAATGCATTTGAGATTATGCAAGAATGAGGTAGGTCATACTTACACAAGTATCTGTTTTCACGCACAACTCACCCTTCATTCGGCAAGATGTCTCCCATTCAACTTTTTAACATACCAACGGTATGCCCTATTGAAATTGATATTCACAAATACAACATGTTAGTATGTGACAAAAAAGTTAAAGGTTATATTGAATCATATAAGAGGATTGTCATTATTTATACGATTTGAGAATCGCTATGAAGTCGAATAATGTGCGGGCGGAGTGTGCGGTGAATCCAAAACCCACGCGACGCCGAGCCCAAGATCGACGCATATAGCGATCCAAAGGTTACTTGCATAAATTCAATCGAGGAAAATGATAAGCACATTTGCGTATAATATGTATTAACCAACCATTATATACAGATTGAACTTACCCAAAGTGGTATGGTAGCCATATAGTATGATTGTGTTCGAAATTTTTGAAAGACACGGCTAAGTATGCCGCCATGTCAATGGCCGCGTCCTTCATTGCCTTCGCCGGATTTTCTCTTTCTCCTCCACGGTCGATCCACCCGCTAAGTATTTGCTATCCGGTTTCCATTGCCTAGAAATGCAAAGCATGTTTGTGCTATTTGTCGAGGATCCATGTATGAATGTTTCGGACTTGGAACCTGTTTTTGCAAGGTGCGCTTGCATACTAAAAGAGATCGATTAGGTTAGTTACAACGTTATCAAAATATCACAATCATATCATATCAAGAGAGAAAAGGACTTACATGCAGTAGATGTGAACAAAATTAATGTCCATTTCACCGAGGTGATATAATGTATGCATGTCGCCGAAAGTGAAGGCAATCTGACCACCAAGTCCACCGAGAAGGCCATCGGGGTAGTGGAGTGTTATATTGGTTATGTCTGTCCCTCTCGGATACCAACAAATACCAATCATGAAACTTTTTCATTCCACGTGGCATCTTACGCATGACATCGTTTGGTAGGAATATCTTGCCTCTTTCATAATTTTTCGGGTAGTTCCTTGACCATCCGATTCTTCCAACATCGGGATACTTTTTGGTGGAAAGTGATTGGTGACCGAAGGGTCGAAGTCCGTCCCGCCACTTCTTTGACTTGGTTCTGTGGCTTGAACCGATCATGGGCGAACCACACGGACACCAACGTGACGTCCTTCATCGGCACAAAGACGGGCCTACAATGGATTGGATACTTTTCCCTAAGCGCCAACTCCGACCAAAATTCCTCCGATGCCATAACTTGTTCAATCGAAAGGCCCCCCGGCGGAAGCCGCATGTCCGAATTTGCTGCTTCTCTTTACCATGAGTTTCTTTCGGAGGCACCTCTCGTTTCTTTCTGGAGGCACCTCTGTTTCTTTTCGGAGGCACCTCCGTTTCAACCGAGTTTCTTTTTTGAAGGCACTTGCTCAGTAGGGCGTGGAGAAGAGTGTGGCATCTCGGGCATTTGTTGGTCACGAGGAGGGGAGTGTGGCATCTCGTGCATTTCTTCATCACGTGTTGGTGAAAGTATCTCCCCTCCTCGAGAACTCCTTCTAGCCGTGGAATATTGGGTGGGGAGGCGAAGAACCGGTTATCACGATGTCTCGTTTGTGCGGAGGATGAACCGTCGAATGCATTGCCCGAGTTTGGACACTCCCTCAGGAGTCGGGTGGTCAAGGTCATAATCCATGTAATGGGGCTCCACGCTATGCACCTCGACCCTAGTGTAGTCTGGCGGGATAGGCCTACCGTGCCACCTGCCCCCAGGGGGATGTGCCACACCCGTTGCGGCAACCTTGACAACTTGAGCCCTTCCGACGAGAACCACACATTGGCAACTAGTTGGTTCCCGTATGCGATCGACGGCGGTTGTGCCTGCAGTGGAACCTTGGCTGCTAGGAACTTCCGGAGGGCTCCCGACAACTGCAAGTTGGGCCGGCGGGTTCGCAGCCAGGCCTCTTTCCTCGAGCGCCTTCGCTACCATGGCCATGACTGTGCTTTCAAGCTCCGACGCTCGGTCTCTACCATGCTTCTTGTATGTGTGCTGGTCCTCTTCAAAGCCATGTTTCCAGGTTGTTCTTTTCCCTATGCCCCTGGTGCGCCCAGGGTGCTCGGCGTTTCCCAAGGCAAGTGTCAGCTCGTCCTTCTCTCTGGAAGGTTTGAATGACCCTTCTCCTTTCCTTGACCGTATTCCAACATCTTTGATACTACCTCTTGAGTCTCCGATTTGTCAAACTTACGGGAAGAACCGGACGATGCGGTGCTCCCGGCATGTATCCAATTCCTTGACCGTATGCCCAAATTACGCATAGGAATCCCACCGCTTCCGCCTCTTCGTCCCTCTTCCGGAAAGCCTTTTCTGCTGCAAAGTATCCACCGGAACCTAAATGGGTAGGGTGTATGTTCTTCTTCGCTAGCTCGCTGTTACGGGCACTGAGGGCCAATGCTTCCGCCGTAGTCTTTTGAGCCACTAGGTCGTCCCATTGACTCTGAGTTATGTTCCCATACTTGTGAAACGGCGTCGTGCCCTGTTGGATATATTTGGTGTTGAGCTCACACCTCCAACGTCGGAATATCTCCCCATTGTCCTAAAGGCATGACGTTCACGGCCGCCTCGGTACCAGATGGAAACTTGAAATTGACTAACAAATTTGTTCCATAGGCCTCTCTTTGTCTCGTCCGGTAGTTCGCCATGATGGGATAGCCGGATTCAACCGATCTCTAACAAGGGCGCCCATCGAATTACGGAATCTTGCCCTCATCTTCTCCGGCTTCACGGATGTCCCCTCCCGGACCGACCTCCGTTATCACATAGACCTCCTTGTCGATATCTTGGTTTGGTTTTCTTATCCCTCCTCGTTTCCTCTTTGGCACCGAGGTTGTGGTCGTATCCTGGGGTTCGGGAGCAGAGTTGGTATTGTTCACCTCGGGCACGTGGCTCTTCTCTTTGTTGCTCTCCGGTGCCTTCAACGAAACGTCCGCGGGCGCCGACGTCGTTGTTTTTTGGAGGAGATTCATCATGGCCCTATGTACACGGGAGGCCAAAGTGTTAATGGTAGTGACATGATAAAAGCATTAGCAAAAATTGATTACTAAGGCTTTGTGTCTCTACCTCGTTCTCCTCGTTCCGCGGGTCAAAGTCTTTGTCCAGGTCATCCTCAGTGGGCCTATGCCTGGGTTCACGTGGGAAAGGATCCTCGGGACTTACATATCCCTCCTCAGAACCCTCGCCGTCATCATCTTCATCCTCTCCTTCTCTTCCCTCTTCTTCATCCGCGAACGGATCAATTGTATCTTTCATCTCGGCTATACTCTTGTCTAACTGTGTGTGGAACTCGTCGAAAGTCATGGCAGAGGGCTGTCCCTCTTCAATGGGTTTCCCGTGCTCAAGGCTACGGGGTGCACCGCTCTTGTTGGGGACATTTTCTGATTTAGTCTAGTACAAAAAAAAAAAGATTTTGCGTTAAATATGCCAAGTAGGGTCCTAGTTTCATGAAGGAATAAAATGACAAAGAGTGGTTTGCTCTCAAATTAGCGGGTTCACTCTCATGTAGTCTCGCCACCCTTTTGTATCATCGAGCAAAAAAATAGTAGAAACATTAGAGGCCTCGGATAGATGTCAATCATCATTTGATCATGTACTTTGAGCATAAGGGCATCGTAACGTAAAAGGTAATGAAGGTAACGTAGGGGCGGCTAGCAATGATGGCCGTTCCTCACAAGTTCATGATCATCGTTTATATTTTTTATGGAATGTGACAATTTCATCATCGGCCAAAGGAGGAGAGGGGGGACAAATACAAAAAGGGTTATCATATAAAAACAAGTGAGCACATAGAAGGACGGTGACCATATAAAAACCCAAATTACGCCGGGCCGTCAGCCGAAATTTTTCGCGCGCCGTCACCTTTTACCCGGCTGCCATCATGAAGGCAAAGATAGAGAGGAGGCCAAGAGAGAAGGTAGAGGAGGCTAGAGGGAGGGAGGGAGAGAGAGAGAGAGAGAGAGAGAGAGAGAGAGAGAGAGAGAGAGAGAGATTCAGCTTAGCTGCCGCCATGATGATGGCAAAGATAGAGAGGAGGCCAAGAGAGAAGGTGAGAGAAGAGTGGGAGGGAAGAGAAGGTAGAGGAGGCTAGAGGGGGAGAGAGAGAGCTTCAACTTAGCTGCTGCCATGATGATGGCAGCATAGAGAGGAGGCCAAGAGAGAAGGTGAGAGAAGAGTTGAGGGAAGAGAAGCTAGAGGAGGCTAGAGGGGGGGGGAGAGAGAGAGAGAGAGCCTTTGCCATGATGATGGCAAAGATAGAGAGGAGGCCAAGAGAGAAGGTGAGAGAAGAGTGGGAGGGAAGAGAAGCTAGAGGAGGCTATAGAGGGAGAGAGAGAGAGCTTCTGCTTATATAGCTGCTTATATAGTGGAACAATGAGCATATAGAAAAAATAGTGAGCAGGATAAGGACAGTGAGCATATAAAAACATGAGCACAATATAATGCCAAATAGAGTAGTTATGAAGACATTTAGAGTAGTTGTCTACAAAGTTGACTTAGATTTGCCCCTTTGTCATTTCATCAATTCTAAACTGGTTGCTTCTAGAAGCCATCCAAGTTTAGAATGTTACAATAATATAGGGCCTTACAATCATCATAGTCGCCGCCTCGGCTTAAAAAAAGATCGCATCATTGCCTATGCCACTGCCTCAAAGACTTAGTTTTACAAGTATATAAAAGGATCATCATTGCATATGCCACTACCTCGCATAAAGTTATACAAGTATATAAAAAGATCATCATTGCAAGTGATGCCCAGCCAGCCCCAAATATGTATTCAAAACATTTGGTTTAGACAATAGTTTAAGTCAATGATATATTACCATAGCCCAAGATATGTGATTAGTCAATGAGCTAAAAGGATTCTTGTCACTCAAATGACACAAGTGCAAGCAACGGCTAGTTGACGAAAAAGGATTCTCAAGATTCAGTTAGTTGGCCCATGCAAGCAAAAAGTAATCCTCGGGGTGATAATTCAACATCCATATAAAACACCTACTAGTTCATGCAAAAGGAAACATAGGCATAAACTAATTCCTAAAAAATGTAGTGCATGAGACAACTGAACTGAACCGACAAATACAAATGCGCTTAATGGTTGACACAAACATGCCACTTAATGAACTGAACTGAATTCAGAGAGCCAATCTGAAGCTCACAAAATTCAATGAAATTACAGCAACCATGACAGCTATGCATGTTCAAGTGCAGACTAGTTCCAAATTGCATTGCGGGTTGACAAGACACTAAAACCGCAATGCTAGAGAAGTAGTAAGATGGACAAACTGCAGGTTATTCAAATTAGGACAAGATGCGGGTTATTCAAATTAGGACAAGATGGACAAGCTAATAAGTGGCAATAGCTCAAAATCGACAAGATGGACAAGATGCCCGGGCAAGATGCGTGTGATGCCCAAATACCGCCCCCAAATATGTATTCAAAAAAGCACCAAATACATGTGATGCCTAGCCAGCCCCAAATAAATGAGAAAACAAAGCAAGATAGCCAAAGAAAAAAGCAAGAAACCCCAATTATGAATTCAAAACAGCATATATCTAGGTGTACGGCAAGTTAGACAATATTAGCAATAGGAATTCAAGAAAATATATAAGTCATGCTTGTACAGGGTTAATTGCTCTAGGAATTCTGGGAATCTAGTTCAGATTAAAAAAAAACCTGAAGGATTTGAAAACCAACACAGTAACACTTAGTTTGTCAAGGTTAAGATGTTTACATCCAGTTCGGACTCTAGAGTAGGAACAAACAAAACTAGTGTTGAGGACCTGACCATTTAATCAAGTCTACAAAGTAGTAAATCTTGAGATCATGCACCACAAGAATTGAAATTTCAAAAGAATTTTTTTCAACAATACACTAGACTTTATACTTCAAATTAGTTAAAAGCATATAATAGAACAAGTCTGTCAGTTGCCAAAGCACAGATACATATACAAAAAAACAGGATTAACATAGGCACGACCACCTAAGCAAATTGCTCACTAATTGTTAAAAAAAAACAGGGATGAACATAGGACAAAAAAATTGAGGAAGTTTAGAGGAAAGCAGTTGGTAAAGATGAGAATATGGGGTCTGCTATAAGTAGAAGGGCACAGATACATATACAAAGCTAATATTTGGCATCACAGGTAGAAATTAGAGTAATATGCATTATAGGTAGTGGCAATAGCTCAAAATCTATCCAAAATCCTAAATCATAGGCAGTGGCATGCTCAGTTCAATAAAATGCATCATAGGCAGCATCTAATCCCTCACATGAGTTCACAAAATGGTAGCAATTAACCACAGCAAGCAAACCTCAGAGGTAGTGGCATGCTAGCTAATAACATGATTCACACAGCCAGCAGCAATTCACATAGGTAGTGGCAATAGCTCAGTTCAAAATCATAGGCATCCTAAACCATAGGCAGTGGCATGTGCTCAGTTAAAAAAATGCATCATAGGCAGCACCTAATCCCTCACATTAGTTCACAAAATGGCAGCAATTCACCACAAAGCAGCGGCGCTAGCAGCTCAAATTTCTACCGTGATGTAGCAAAGAAAGCAAATGTGTCAAACCTCGAGGTAGCAAAGAAAGGCAACAAAGCAGCAGCGGCGGTCCCCGGCACCGCCAGCCGGCGGCGGAAGAAGAAATCATAGGCACCAGCAAGAAGACCACCACCAGCGAGAACTCACCGGCACCAAGAAGCTCAGTGCACACCGAAGAAACACTCACCACCACCAGCAAGCGGCACCACCACCAAAGAAATTCACGGGCCCACCACCACCACCACCAACTCACCGGGCGCAGGCACCACCAAAGACCACTAACTCACCGGCGCAAGGCACCACCAAAGAAGGTCACCGGCAGATCCGACGGCCGACGGGGCGCGAGGGGAGGAGGGGGAGGGAGGGAGGAGGGGGGAGGGAGATAGGAGGGAGGCAGGGACGCACCAACGCGGCGAGGTAGCCGGCCGGCGGCGGGCGGTAAGCGGGGGCGCAGGGGGGAGGAGGGAGAGGAGGGAGGAGGGGGGAGGCAGGAGGGAGAGGAGGGAGGCAAGAGGCACCAGCCCCGGCGAGGCAAAACGGCCGGGAAGGTGGCGTGCTCGGCACCCGGGCGGCGGCGGCTAGGGTTACGCGACAACGGCGGGCGCCTAGGGTTAGGAGCGACGGCTCCGGCGGCGTAGGAGGATTGGGGAAGGAGGACCCGGGGTGGAGGATTGGGGATGAGGTTTGGGGGTGGCGATGGGGAGGAGGATTTGGCGGCGGCGGCGCGAAAAATTTGGCAGCGACGGCGGCGTCCGAAAGAGAGAATGGCGCCCAAGACTTAGAAAAATTTGGAGACCGAAATCGCCTCGGTATATATATACGAGGGCACCTCGGTAAGGGCGGCTCCCGATGGAACCGCCCCTATAGTGAAACATTAGGGGCGGCTGGATCGGGAGCCGCCCCTATAGTGCATGTTTCAATTTTAAAAAAATAAATATATAAGGCATATTATCGACAAATATAGTTATAAACACAAATATAGTTATAAATAAATAAATCTTAAATATAAAATTTCTTATCTTACAAAAACCATGGATTCGACAAATTTTGACCTATATGGATTTGAATTTCAAATTAAATATAAAATTTCTTATCTTACAAAAACCATGGATTCACTATGAAAACAAAATAATCCCGCACCGTCCTCCACAAGTTGTGCCTCCTAGGGCACAAGGGACCTATCGGCAAAGTTTGGCACCGTTTCGGTCTTTTTTCGGGGTGGTCGTAGTTCAACATACATTTACCGAGAATTCGCGCGGTAATTCAAATAATTAGAGAAAAGTACCAAACAATTACGTAAAAAATTCTCAAACATCGCGGCACATCCACACATGCCATGTAGACGCCTCGAAAAAAAAGTTTGAGGCCGATAGCACGCCGCTTGAAACGCACCGGGCACACAAACATGTGAAACCTAAGTGTAAGGATACGCCGTGAGAGGTTGAGTATACCACTTTGTGAGGCACGTCTGCTCCGCCTAACTCAAAACTTCCTCAAATTTTTTTTGTGGTCACTTACACCCAAAATATGGCCCCACGCAAAATCCTAGGTTTTTTTAGCCATTTTTTGATTTACTGTATTTTTTTACGCGATGCGTGCGACCAAATATGGTGATTTACACTTTGAAAACAAAATAACCCCGCACCGTCCTCCTCCACATGTTGTGCCTCCTAGGGCACAAGGGACCTATCGACAAAGTTTGGCACCGTTTGGTCTTTTTCGGGGTGGTCGTAGTTCAACATACATTTACCGGGAGAATTCGCGCGGTAAATGAAATAATTAGAGAAAAGTACCAAACAATTACAGAAAATTCTCAAACTTGGCGGTGCCTTCACACATGCCATGTAGACGCCTCGAAAAAAAAGTTTGAGGCCGATAGCACACTTACAAAAGCACACCGGCCACACAACCATGTGAAACCTAAGTGTCGAGAGGCTTCGTGAATAAAGGTAGTCTCACACATACATAAAGGTTGTCTCACACATACATAAATGTAGTCTCACTCATACATCGATACATTTTTGAAACACACACATATAACAACTAGCTAACTCCCTAAGACCTCTTTCCCCTTGACTCCTTTTTAAGCTCCCATGGCAATATGTCTTTGGGTAACTTCTTCTCAACAGCACACGGATCTTGTTTGGAAAGTCCGTGAATAAGCGTATTTCAGCATAACCATTGTGCTCGCGTCAACGTCAACATCCTCGATGCCATCAACTCCGATAATCGCGTTGTTTCCGGGGACAACGACATGCTTGATTTTCGTCCTCTTTGGCTTGTCGAGGATCGATCGGGTAGGGTAAATAGAAAACTTGTGCTACATCCGGAGCGGCGACCCATGGGTCCCGTTGGTGGCCTAAATCACCGAGGTCAACGACCGCCAACCCGATCTCGTTCGGTTCGTGTTGTTTCATCCAAATGACATTTGAACACGGGCACCGTGCACTTCCATTCCATAGTCAATTTCCCATATTTCTTCAATGATGCCAAAGTATGTGATCGTTCGGTTTTTGTCGTTGATAGCTTGTACTCGAACCCGCTGTTTTTGATTCACACATTTACTATCCTTCACATCGGTATAGAATGTGTACCCATTAATGTCGTATGCTTGCCACGTGGTGACTTGTCTCGATGGCCCTAATGCTAACCTCTTCTTGGTAATATCATCCCCGGTTTCCCGTGACGGTATGTTTTGGTCCTTCAACCATGAAGTTAATTGTTCCCTCGTGGCTTTGTTTCGTGACCCGGTCATCCGAAAGCGACCATTCCTCCGCTTTCGTGAATGAGAGCCAAGTGGAAATCAACGTCGGCCGCATAAGCGCTGAACTCTTACACACACCGTAATGCGCCCGACTCACTTTTTGTATTCTTGGTCAACGAATACTTTCCTCCCGATGCCTTTCCCAGCTATCCTACCCGTCGGCGTGAATCACGTTTACCAATCCCTCTCGTACTTTTAGCCACTCTTGACGGCAGACGGCGACTTCTTGATGTGTAACCCTCAATCATGGAGCCCTCTCGGATATGCTCGATTATGCACGAATCGAGTTAGAATCGACATGCATCGCTCAATGCACCACATTTCATGCAAGTAGCAAGGGCCCGGTGCCTCTATCGATGAACCATGTGAAGCATGAGATGTGGCATTATATCGAAATAAGCGGGAGGCATACATATCTCCAGCTGGTTTTGGGTCTCCACCGCGAAATCATGTAGTTCAAAGAAGCTCTTTCACGTCAATCGACTTCGGGATATCTTCGAAAAGAAGTAGCACATGCGAGTGATGGCCATTTTCAAGAATTCGGCTTTATAACCCCGATCACAATAGGTAGGAACACCGTCGGCATTACATGACAATCATGAGCCTTGCGGTGTGTTTATTGGATGTGTCCTTCATGGACACTAGCTTCTTGATGTTCGGCGAAAACCCGGTCGGAACTTTGATCGCCTTTAGGTAAGCGCATATAGCCCTTCTCTCTTCTACGGTCAAGTTGAAGCTAGCCATTTGGCAGGTGTATTTTTCCATTCTTCCGAAGTACAGGGGGTGAAGCTCGGGCTTCACATTTAGCCGCACCCATGTCTTTTCGTGAATTTAGACCATCCTTCCGAATTATTCGGGTCCATCAACGGACACATGGTGCTTTGAAAGACATTTTTCTTCACGTGCATAGAATCAATTGCATGGGGAACCGCGAACTCGGCCAATATTCGAGATACCGAAAAGAAGATGGATTGTTTCTTGAAAGGTACGCCGATAGGAGGTGTACTTCGATCTCGACGTCCCATCTAGATTCTTCTTTCCGTAGACAATGTGCAAGTTTTTGACCATTCTGTACACATGTTGTCCATACCGACGCCTCTCCGAGGGTCTTCGCCTCTCTACAAAGGTTATTGAACCAATGTTTGTATTTCACGCCGGTACTTGTGATTTTTCTTTAAGTGGTGTCGATTGCCCAAGTAAACCACCTTTTTGGATGCATTTAGATACACCCATATAGTACCATCCAAGCAGACCACACATCCAGTCTTCCCTTTGATCTGTCCAGACAAAGCAAACATCGCGGGATAGTCATTGATAGAAACAATGATTATGGCTCATCATAAGAACTGCTCCTTTCGGAACGCATCATACATCAGCACCCCTTCCTTAAATAGTTTATAGAATTCTTGCAACACAGGCTCAATAAACACGCCAATGTCAATGCCCGGTTGTTTCGGACCTGATGAGAACAGTAAGGAAAAGGTACTTTCGCGGTAGGCACAACCACGTTGGAATGTTGTACATTGTCAAGATCACTGGCCAAGTGCTATGGTCAGTCATCCTCTCATTGAAGGGATTCACTCCATCGGTGCTTAACCCAAACCGTACATTCCTCGGGTCTTGAGCGAAGTCTTTGTATTTATTATCAAAGTTTTGCCACTTGAGTACCATCGGCCGGGTGTGCAATCTTATCATCATCTATCTTGCGCGCCTTGCCACCACGTCATCAATGCGGCTTCTTTGGGGTTTAGGAAGATTCGCCTCAAGCGGTCGGTCACTTTGGAAGGTACCACATTACCAAGGCGGAACTCTTCTTCGCCGGATCAATTCCTAACGGAGTGTCCTTTTCGAGATTAGAATCCTGTACCGGCTTTTTCCCACCCTTCTTCCTCTTGTTTCCAATGGAGGTCTCTTCCCCGTTGTATAGATTGTTGTTCTTGTACCGACTAGCGCCGCACCTAGGACATTTATCCAGCCCCTTGAACGTGTCACCACGAAAAAGGATACAATGGTTCGGGCATGCATGGATCTTTTCAACACTCATTGTCTATGGACTTATAACCTTTTTGCTTGGTAGGTATTCATTGGTACGAGTTTGGTTGTGGCGGCAACCATGACAAGAGACGCAATGCGATCATTGAAACTACAAATCCGACCAACCGTACCAGCCTTCAAGATCAATACTCAAGCACAAAACGTAGTAGCGTCCAAAGGTGTCGGACAACCTTTTTCAACACCATACACAGTTTCCTTCGATGCTCTCTCACTCTCTCTAGGTTCTCTATACCTTTCACGTTGTTCCGCAATATTTCGGTCCAAGGGCATTAAGCATGTCGTCCAAATAATCATCGTCATCTTCATCCCCTTCACGTGCTACGACATCATCGGCAACATCACCTTTCCCCGTACCATCATCGACATTTGTGTCCATACCATGCGCCAACCATCATCATCGCGTAGTTGACTATCATGCTCGGGGTTCCTTTTATTTTGAAGCTTATCTACACACTGAGAGAAGCGCTCTAGGGTTTCGGGGTCATCTCCTAGATTTTCGAAGTCGACGTCTTCACCAACATAATTTTCACCGTGATGAGTCCGTAGACTGTGTAATCTGCAACAAATCCTCGTGTAATCAAATGTTGTCGATGATCTTCACATCTCTATATGCTATCTCGTTCTTGCAATCACGGCACGGACATATTATGATTTCCTCTTTCAATGTCTTTGCATGATTCTCAGCGGCTTCAATAAATTTATCCACCTCGTCACGAAAACCATCCTTCCACCTGAACGTGCCATACATCCAGTCATTCATGTACTCCATCCTTTAATACAACAAAGAAAAAAAACATCAAATGTGTAGTTAGTCATATATATGAGTACATATGCATGGCAAACCCTAAATGGTTAAAATTAATAAATGCATTAATATCAAAGTTGTAGCACACACTAAAAAGATTATCATTTTAGAAAATTTTAGAAAAAAATTACCGCATTTGCACATCATATGAGAGAGAAAAAACTTGTTAGAAATTTAAACTAAGAATTAAAAAAAAACACATGTTCATCAACCATGAACACATGAAACCCTACCTATTTTATTACTCCACTAAAATCCATGTAAGAGCCACTAAAAAAAATGGGTCTAATTCAATACTCTTACTAATCTCCACTACCACTTCCAATCCTAAGCTCTACTTTGCTCCATATAAAGCTCAAGCACCATAGAAAGTGAGAGGAAAGCAAAATTTAAATTACTCCACAACTAACCATAAAAATCGAATTAAGTGGTAGGATTAGCATTTTCTTACCTTTTTGAGCCTCCCCACCAAAGGATTTGAGTTGAAAACCTCCCCCCTTAGTAGAGCAATTTTTGGGAGGAGCCCAAGGCCTCCCAACTTTTTTTTCGAGTTTGAGTGGGTGTCCCGAGAAGGAAGAAGGTGGCTGGTTCGGCCTTATCTACGTGACCACCACTATAGGGCGGTTTTTTGATCGAGCCGCCCCCTCTTTTTACAGCGGGGGCGGTTCACCCCAGCCGCCCCTAATGACGGAACATTAGGGGCGGATATATATCGAGCCGCCCCACTAACAGTAGGGGCGGTTCGTAAAACCAACCGCCCCTTACCGTGCCTTCGGTAGGGGCGGCTCGTAACCTGCTCCCGGGCCGCGCCGTAGGGCGCCTCGTAAACGAACCGCCCTAATGTAAACGGGGGCGTTCTTACAGATAGCTTTTGTAGTAGTGAGGAGATCCTTCTTCGCCTCTCGCCAAAAGTGAGAGGGTGCCGCCAGCGTGCCTCCCTTGTGTGCAAGTCTTGGCAACGCATCATCTCTAGCACCGGCTATCGCCGACGTTACTTTGATCTTCACCGCTGCCACATGGAACGTGGTCGCCTGGTACTATTGAATGATGTGGTATACTATTTAGGTGGGAGTATTTCTTAATTTTCAGCCGTAGAAAAATGGAAATCAATCAACTTTTATTTATGCATGTCAGCTCACCAATGCTGTGGGTAATCCTAGCCTCCCATGGAAGCATATCCTAGTTTCCTCATCAAATTGGCCGGCCATGGTATTACTTGCTGGAGCTGAATCAGGCCTTGCATAATAATAAGATTCTTTTTTTCTTATTTTGTTGAGTTGATTGAAAGCTTTGTGATTGTTTATTGGACTTGGAGAATTTGTGATGATATATATCTGTGTACTACCTAAAGCTCTTGTTGGGTATGTGATGGCTGATATTGTTGCCTTTTAAGAGAAGAAATATTTCAGGGACATGGGATATAGCATGTCCCCTTTATTTTAGGAGTGACAACATATGTTTGATGTTTCGTTTTGAGTAACAGGCACTTTTTTTCCCACTATTCACTGTAAATGATCTTGTGCCAACTGCCAACACGGAGGCTCTGAGATTCAGCATTGGTCTCTGGAAATGGACGTTCAGATGTAACGATGCCCACCTCTAACGAGATCTGGTGACATGCTTTCGAAAAATGACATCTGGTGCGGACGCTTTCCGATCCACTTCAGCATATTCAAGTCTAAACCGAATTATACATGGGGAATTGTGGTCAGGGGAAAGCCGAAGACAAAGCACACACTTAATTTTCCTAGAATCCGTCCCATATAGGGCATAGATTTATGATCAAATGGACGTTTTTTTTTTTTTATCATAAATCTATGCCCTGATCAAATTGTTGCAGCCGACAATTTTTTGTTTTTTGAGACAGTATGTAATAATTGGTCTGCTTCTATCTTTTGATAGATGAAGCCGGATTTTTAAATCTATTATCTAAAAAAAATGCCCTGATCAAATGGACGTTGTGTCAGTTGATGGTCACTGGGTATGAATTTTTTTTCTAGAATACGCACGAGATTGCGTATCTTTGTATTAAGAAGGAGAAATGTTATGTACAAGAATATGGCGCTTGGCCAGGCAAAAAAGAGAAAAACAAATTCTATGAAGAAAAAAAAAAATAATAATAATAATAATAACAACCGAGAACAACGCTGGAAGAAAAAGCTATGGCTGAGCAAGTACTTTCGAAGCCCACTCGCTCCTGCTTCAATCCACCGCTCGGCCTCTGCACGGATGACTCGCAGGAGTTCAGATGTCGATGTCGCAGCCCCTCTGAAACATCGAGCATTGCGCTCCTTCCAAATCTCCCATGAGACCAACGAGAAAAGTGAATTCATGCCTGCACGTTTGGCGCGGAGAACAGACCACGAAGTCGCGTCCACCAGCATAGAGTGGAGGATGCTGGCTGAGGAAAATTGGTTTGGATTGCCGAGAGGATCAGGAACCAAACCTCCTTTGTCCCTAAGCACTCGCACATCAGGTGATCAATTGTTTTCTGAGCTTGATCACAAAGAAAACATTCATCACGAGCTTCAAGTCCATGTCGTCTCCTACGATTTAGTTACTAGTCCAAAATTGAGAGTAAAATATTGACATACAGCCAGCTATCATGTGTTTTTTCTTTCAAGTTTGCTTTGTTTTGTGCTGCAGCTTCTGAAGCAAGGTTGATCCAGTTACCATTCTTCTTTTCAGAGAACTGAATTTTTGACAGAGCTCGTTTCTGCATGCCTCCTATAAAAGTGACTACGGTTGCTTTGCTTCGTATTTTGACTAGAAGAATCTGAACTCAACTACTGCACTGACGAAAAGAATACATGCATTCATTAACTACTAGCATTTACAGCAATGAACATGTTCCCCACAGTCCACAACAAAACCTTATGCCATTTACGATGACCAATAGAGATTTAATTATTGTTCCACTAGAAATTTGAGTTCTTGCATTCTGCCCAAAATGAAAATTACCTACATAAACCTTATTTGGATACACCTGCACTTGTTGTCAAAATTGAAACCATTCCTTGCTTTCCAAATCATGCAACAGGCTGAGAGGAAGATTTCTCTGAAAATGTGGCTACCAAAGTCTGTTCTTGCCTGAATTATAAAATCTAGAGGTTGCAGTGACAGATTCCAATGTATATTGATCGAGCTCCAGGAAGATGTGCTGAAAGGACACTCAAAAAGCAGAGGTAAGTATGTTTCTTCTAGACCACTAGAGCAGAGGACACAAGAGTAGCTAAGGAGATGCATCTTTTTTCTCTTCAATATATTCCCGGTACTTGATCTATCTTCGATAAGGAGCCAAGCAAAAATTGTGCTTACCAAGGTTGCCCTGGATCCAAATAAAGACAGGTGAAGCTTCTATTTGCCCTTGTAAGTAATTATATGCCTTTTCTGTGGAGGAAACATTACCCATTCATAAGACCAGGAGTCATGAGAGTCGAGATTTCCCATCTTATCATGCAGTAGTTGATTGAGGTCAACTAGTTGGTCAGATGCTGGACCAGAGAATCTGATGGTGCAGTTTCTTTTCATGGAAAAAGAGAGCAGGCGAGGGAATTTATGCTCCAGGATGTCTCCAAGCCAATTATTAAACCACAGGGCCGCTGAGGTACCATTGTTGGGACTGCATGAGGCAACATTTTGAACATACTGAAAAGCTTGAGTATATCCATCCACCAGAAAAGATCCACAGGGCTTCTATCATGGGATATTCTCATTCTGGTACAGTTTTTTCTATGTTAGCAGTACCCAGGGGTCTTCAACATGATTGTAAAATTTATCTAGGAATTTCGTAAGCAAGGCTGAGTTCTGATTGTGCATATTTATGATTCCAATACCACCTTCAGCTTTTGACCTGCACATTGGTTCCCAGGCTGCAAGACAAGTGCCCCTTCTATTTATGTCACCTTGCTCCAAATGCAATGTTTTTCGAATCTATCAATTTGTTCAATGATACAGGGAGGTATGGCAAGAGTGCACGTGGAGTATGTAGGGAGTGCATACAAGAATGAATTCACCAAAATAAGTCTACCATGGTATGAGAGAAGCTTACTGGCACCAGGCAGCTGGCAATGAAATTATTATCATGTACTAGTAGTTTTATCAGGTATAGTTCTAGGAGTGCAACCAATGTTTTACAGCTATCTTGTCTGTTTTCTTTTCAAGTTTACCGGGTTTTGTGCTGTAGCTGAAGCAAGGCCGATCGAATTACCATTCTTCTTTTCATAGAACATAACTCTCATGGGGTACTAATGCTTCTTTGTGCCTTCTATATAGTGACTACAGTTGTACTAGTCAATTACATTTATTTTCCCACACTAATAAACATTTCTTTCCATACTGGCAATACAAATGTGCCATGGTAAAAGTACAACGGTTAAAAAAAGTGCGACACGGTTAGGATTGAGTTGTAATCAAAACCAGGTATGATTTGAAGGTAAAAGATGCGGAACCAAATACTGCACTGATGAAAAGCGAGTTCATGTATTCATTAACTACTAGCTTTAGAGCAATGTGAGACTAGTAACGATCCTTTTTACAGAAAGATTTAGGGAACATCCAACCCAAAAACCAACAGAAAATCAATGAACAACAAAATATGTCAACCACACTAGTCCAACGACGACCAGAAGACACTTAATTATTCTTCCAACAGAAATTCTAGTTCTTCTCTCGTTCTTGCATTTGGACTCACCTGCACTTGGTCCATCCCTTGTAAAGACTGCACCTAGTGCTGCAAAATAAAATTAAAGTTGTGTACATAAGTTAATTGCATAATTGTGGAATTATTCTGCCAAAAATGAAATTTGGTTTCCCATCGAAAACAGCATTCAACAAGATGTTGCTAATGACTGAACAAACTGTAATAGATTATTATCCAGAAAATTAAACAAAATTGCTCATAGAAAATTAGAAGAGATCATAGTTAAGGGTGTACACACACAGAATCATCAACAGAGTGCAGACTTAAACAGAAAAGAAGTGCCTCACATTGTTTAGCATTGATAGCAGTATCCACATTAGGCCTTATTTGGATGTAATTGGATTCACCCCATGGGGTTGATGCGAATCTTACATCCAAACTAGTCCTTAGACGTCATGAGGTGACGCTAAAACTAGTTAAGGATGTGTTTGTTCACGCTATCCAAGTAACCAGAAATCATTCTAACCTAAATTTATAGGTCAATTGTTAGGTCGAGGCCTGGAGCCTAATCCTCGGTGGCTGCTGATCGTTCTTGTTCTTTGGATGGCAAGTTTGTTTTCTAGTGTCTACTGTCTAGGGTGAGATATGTGTGGGTGGGTGGGGGGTCTTTGACCCGTGCATCCTTTTCCTGTATGTTAATGAAATCACGTGCAGTTCTCCTGCGTTGTTCAAGAAAAAAAAATTCTTACCACTGCAACGTTAGTTAGCTACTACTTATACACTACGAGAGTTCATAGCAATTGGCAACACATAAGAAGTATGCAAATTAAGTTATGGCCGTACCTGGAGTGCAAAAGCTCATGTAGGGGACAAACCATGAAGCCCAATTGTCCTCACATAGCTTGGTCGCCTTTTTAGACTCTATATCAACACTGAATAACCCATGATGCGTGCTGATGATAACAGCACCATGGCTATGCACAATGTCAACGACATAAAAACAATGTGGTTCATTGAGTAGAAATGGTTCCCATCTGAAACACGGATTAGCATGGGGCACTTGCTGGAGCTCAATGACTCGAGGTGGTTCCCATCTGAAACGTCGATCCGGACCAGCCTCCCTTGACCACCATAGATCAATCCTTGTCTTGTCCACAGAAGCAACTCCCAATAATCCACCATATTCTGTAGTACTGAGCAGTATAATTCGAGGCCCTCGACATCTATCAGGTAGGTCAACCGAGCTGATTTCCTGCGCACCCAAATCGTACTTAAGGATTCTATCTTTGTTCATAAAAAGCTTGAAGAATACTGCATCCCCAGCCACCGTGCTGGCTCTATGATGAGGATGACACAAACGTGTATAGGCAAGGGGCCCAACACTACAGGAATCCGCTTCTTTGCCGAGTGCAAAGAAGTTTGCCGAGTGGCAAAAGTCGGGCACTCGGCAAAGAGCAACTTTGCCGAGTGCCAAACTGAGCACTCGACAAAGACCACTTTGCCGAGTGCCTGGCCGTCGGCGACGTGTAGCACTCGGAAAACAATATATTTGCCGAGTGCGTGGCCGTCGGCAAAACAATACACTCGGCAACGGATAACAGGATGAAACGGCCACGTTCTCCGTCACCTTTGCCGAGTGTCCAACGTTAGGCACTCGGCAAAGTAGGCACACTTTGCCGAGTGCCTCACGTATAAGCACTCGGCAAATCACTTGTTTGCCGAGTGTCCAACATGGCACTCGGCAAACTATGCAGTTTTTTTTTTTTTTTTGCCCCATTTTTTTTGTGTTGCCTTGGTACACTAATTACATCTCATGTTCACAATTTGGGACAATTTCAAGTTGTTTTGCTATATTTCATGAATTATTTCTATTTTCTTGCATTTTCTGGACCACTCCAAATTTGAACTGCAGGTACATGAAATAATGGAATGCGCTGATTCAAAAAATGTTATTCATGATGTTTGGCGTATGTTTAGGCTCAATCCAGGGACTCGCGTGAAATTAAGAACATTTATGTGTCGGAACATGACGAGTTACGTGCGGGAAAGGTGTTTTTAAATTCTATAAAATCCAAACGAAGTTTAAAAATCACGAAACTTGGCGTGGTGTCTTGTCATCTTATGGGGAGGCTGTGGAAAAAATTTGAAAAAGTTTCGAGCAAGTTGTGATGTCGGATGGCTAAAACCCAGACATCTCCACACTTGATAGTCGCGGCCGCCCGTGCTCGCCGGATCCGGCCCGTGCTCGCCGGATCCGGCCCGCGCCGCCGCCGGGCGTCGAGCAACGCCGCCGGGCGCCCTCGCCCTGCCCCGGCCCCTCTCGGCCCGCTGTCCCATTCTGCAGTAAGGAAGGGAAGGGAAGAAGAGGAAGAGGGAGGAAGGGAAGGGAAGAAGAGGAAGGGAAGGGAAGAAGAAGAAGAGGGAGGAAGGGAAGGGAAGAAGAAGAGGAAGGAGAGGAGGAAGGGAAGAAGAGGAAGGAGGGAAGAAGAGGAAGAAGAGGAAGCGGAGGAGGAAGAAGAAACTGCCCCTCGGACCGGTCGTCATTCTTCGTGGTGCTGCGGTGATCCACGCCGTCGTCGCTGACCGTTGCTCTTGCCGTTCCCGCGGCCAAGGTAAGCCCTATCCTTCTAGTAGTGGTTAGTAGTAGATGTTAGTAGTGGTTAGTAGTGGTTAAGTAGTAGTGTTAGTTGTAGGGTTAGTAATAGTAGTAGTGGTTTAGGAGTAGTGTTATTGGTGCTTGGTTAGTAGTTATTGGTCTAGTAGATGGTTTCGAGAAGTAAAGTAAATGGCTCTTGTTGATATATTGGTGCTTGGTGGCCGTCGTGCCTATATTCGGTATATGTATGTGGATGTGGCCTTCGTGCCATGTTTATTTGCAGGTTTTGGGAACCTCCCCGTACAGGGGAGGTGCTGCCGAAATTTTGAGTCGTCACTAAATATTTTTTGCCCTTGTTTTGTAGGAGGACCTGTGGGAGGGACTCGGCGACCCCGGTCGTCCTCGTGGGCGCTACGGGTCTTGCTGCACCGCGTCTCCACCGACCCCGTAGGTATGAATCACCTCCGTCCCGTCCTTGTAGTTGTCTTACATAGCGCGACCCAGTTAGGCGTCTCCCGTCCGAAAGAGATACAGGCGTTGGTATGCGCATCTGTGCATATCTGCGACCGTATCTGTTTCGGATTGTCCACGTTTTTTGGACAGCCCGTGGATGCGTAGATGGGTTAGCATCCATGCTCAGCTCCCGTCCGAGCCGGATTTTCGGCAGCACCTACCCGTTGTTCTCCGGATACACACTCTCCCCGCCAGGACGTGTATCGGGAGAACAAACCGGGAGGTGTCTTTGCCAAATTCGCCCGACGGACCCGAGCATGGATGCTAACCTTGTCTACGCATCCTCGGGTGGGATTAGACCTATCCCTCACCTATTAGATGGTAGGAACGCCGTGTAGATGCAATTGCTGGTTATGGGCTCGGCCGACATGGGCGTATGACAGAGGATGGATAACCGTCGGTGGATGTACACGGGCTTCGCAAGTAAGAGCCTTGAATGGGTTAGGGGGACCGATGCTTTCTGGAGCATGCATTTGGCCCAGCTGTAAAGGGTCTATTCGGATGCCGTGTCCCCTGCAAAGAAATGTAAGAACAAGAAAAAGCAACGAAAAGTTGAAATGGGCAAACATATTTACAACAACGGATTCGTCCCCAAACTATAGCCGCCGGATCTTCCACGGTGAAGTCGATCGTATTAGAGAGGGCGTGGTGAGGCCCCTCCTCGAGGAGTATGATGCGAGATGCCGGGATGGCGGACATGATGGCGTACTTTCACGATGCACGGTTCAATGGAGGATTGGAGGAGGAACCTGAGGAAACCGCAAAAGGCGTTCTATGAGATGATGGAGGCGGCACAGCAGCCCCTTCACGAAGACAATGGTTACTGGCTGGATGCCATTTCATGCCTTATAGCGTTGAAGTCGCAATTGAGCATTAGTCGAGGCGGCCGACACCACTGTTGTCGAGTTATTGGCAACCGCTTCCAGGGTCACGTCTGCCGAAGAACACGTCACGAGTCACGAGAGACTCCTTCGTGGACTCAAGATGCCGTATGAGTCGTACCATGCTTGTCCAAAGGGGTGCGTTCTATTTAGGGAGACCTCAAGGAAGCAACGCCTTGTCCAAAGTGCAAAGCCTCTAGGTTTGTGGAGGTAGAATGTAGTGATGGCGGGAAGAAACAGTCCAAGATCCCCGAGATGGTCCTACGACACCTTCCTTTCGTATCGAGGCTCCAACGGCTGTACATGACAGGAGTCCATGCGAAACAAATGACATGGCACAAGAAGGGCAAAAGATACGATCCCCGAGAAGTTGGTACACCCATCGGATGGTGATGCATGGAAGCACTTCGATAATATGCATCCCGAAAAGCTATGGAGGCTCGAAATGTACGCCGTAGCGTTCGCAACGAATGGGTTCAACCCGTTTGGACAGTTGGCGGCCCGTACACTTGTTGGCCCGTGTTCGTGATCCCTCTCAATCTTCCCCCGGTGTCATGTTTGAGCTCAAGCACCTGTTCTTGACGCTGATAATACCCGGGCACCGGGCAACAATATGGGTGTGTTCATGCAGCCGGTGTGGGATGAATTGCAAGATGCTTGGCAAAATGGGGTACTTGACGTGCGACCGAGAGCTACAAAGACGAACTTTACAATGCATGTGTGGTACCTATATTCAATGCATGACTTCCTCGGCTTATGGCATATTCAGGCGCATGGTGTGTTCATGGGAGGTTCCCTTGCCCAACATGCAAGGCACCGGTGATGTTCACCGGCTTCTCAAGGGTGGCAAGTATTCTTCATTTGACAAACATCGTCAATTCCTGCTCGAGAACCATGAATTCAGACTAGACAAAAAGCACTTCACGAAAGGTGTTGAAGTCACCGACCCCATCCCAAAGTTTATGACCGGTGAAGAGGTCCTTGCCAAGCTAGCTGGTCTCAAAATCGATGAAATGAAAGGTGGTTTTGTTGGATATCGTACCACACACATGTGGACTTATATATCGGGCTTGACTAATCTCCCCTACTACAAGGATCTTCTTCTTCCACACAACATTGTTGCATTTCTTAAAAAGCGCAATCAAAGGAAACAGTATAAAACCCATCCCCGATAATAGCGCCCGAAATGCGCCGCCGACATTCCCAAGTAAAACCACCATGTCGGTGATCCGAAAGGGATTGTCAATGGGATAGATCTTGCCAAAGAAGATATTCATCCGCAGCGCACGGATCTATCATTGTAGCATTTCACCCGGAGATATTCAGGGGTATCGTTATTTATATTTTCCCAAAGGAAGGCATGGTGTAGGACTCTAGCAGGGGGCATGAACAAGACGACATGTCTATGCGGTTGACCAATACTCAATACAGGGGTAAGTCATGATAGTTTAAGATAGTGCGACACACACTTGGGCCAACCTCAAGGATAAATGCAAAATAAAGAATAAAGAATATTCCTAAGTGGAGCAGGGCATTCTAAAGTAGTTGTGCAAAGAACAAGTTAATAATCATGCAAACATAGATGACTAGAGTTTTTAGGCTGAGAGTGAGATGGACGGGGAGACCTCCCGGAGCATCCGCCAAAGGAAGGCATTTACGAACTCCTACAAACACACGAACGTGGGGGGGATTTCAAGGGACGGACAAGGCTTGTCACGACCAAGCCGCCTACCCCCCTCAACCGTGGCATGCACTCATATTCGAAGGATACCGGCATCCGGACACCACGTCCGCATACTAAGACACTACCCATGTCCCCATGGCCCCCACCCTACGGATGGACGGAATAGGACACGAGCAAGCCCCGAAGGACACAACGAACCGTCACCTCAGCACAACTCTTACTCTACTCAAATACATGGCATGAATGGTTAGGCCCTAAGTTCTATACGACTAACCACAACATAGGAACTATAGTCTAGTTCTTCTATCATGATCGTGTCGAGAACAACATGTCAAGAATATAACATGTAAATACTCTAACAACATGTCAAGCATATGAGATCAAGACTTGAGGATAAACCATAAATGTATTCATACCGAATATTCCTTCTCCCAAGTACAAGCTCTCCAATGAAGCTTAGCCTTACTCCAAATACTACTAAAGACTAAAAGAACTAAAGAAGTGGAGGAGTAGAGAGGAGAGGAGAAGAGGAGTAGAAAGTGAGGAGGCTCCAAATGGTGTGTGTTGAGAGAGGGAGAGAGGGGGCCTACTTATACACTTGGAGGAGGGGCCTAAGTGCTAATTTACATCAAAACCGACCTGGTAAACCTTCCTTGTATACGCAAACCGACCAACGCAGGGCGGGAAACCCCGTTTGGAAAGTGCACGAACCGCCTCCCCGAGGCTGGGCCGAAACCGCCTCAGGGAGGGTGCGGCCGCACCGTGTGGTGCGCGCACAAGACCCCCGGGCTTGGCCTGGCCCGGTCTCGGTGGGGTGTCGTCTTTTCGCCCGAAAAGTTGTGGGCCGGGCTGTGCTCGCCCGGATTTGATGTTTTGGGTCGAAGCCCGGCCCGTTTGATGTTTTGGGTCGATTTGCTCTTGGGCTTGGGTTTTGCAATAATGCGCTTTCTCGGAAGGCGTACTTTGGTCGATTTTCCACTTGCTTTTATTATAAATCTGCAAAAATAAAATACAAGACACTACAAGTGGAATTTATTAGTGATAAAAGTATATGAGTATAAAAGGTTTAATTTTACTCCCTTTATGGTAGTAAGTTGACGGGAAAAATATGTCGTTGGTTACCGTCAACAAACTCCCCAAAAGCCCTTTGCGCGTCCTCGAGCAAAAAGAGAGATAAGTACTTGGTCTGTTGATCAGGAGTTGCTACTATGCCGATTACGTTTTACAAGTGCCGGGGTTATAATAAGAGTGTCTACTAGAGTTTGAATAAAATGGCACATCTTTTTCCCACCCCTTTTATTACCTTTCATCGTAGCGGGGCTTTCCAAATTTTCTCAAAGCCTTGAGCGGTTGCCGGATAGAACGGTTATAACGGAGGTGCTTATCATTCATCCTTTTGATCAACTTTTTATCCGGGTTTTTATTTAGATAATATTTTTTTTATATATATATATTTTTCGAGAAAGCATGGGCTTTATTACTATATCATTTTTTTAAGTGGTGGGCTCTGCTCGCCCTAGACTTTGTCTTTTATTTCCTCTCTTTTCTCTCTTTTTTTTTTTTTTTTAGAGATGTGGGCTCTACTCGCCCTCGGACACTTGTCCATTTTTCATCTCATTTTTTTTTTTAGCATAGCCCAAAACATTTCTCTTTTCAAAGTATAGATTCCCCGGATGTCAAGTTTCTCTTTACGGGACGAAGTCATAGCAAATCCATTTGTACCATATCATATTTGGCAACAACTTAGACTTTGGATAGAGCATATGCAACCCACATGAATCGGGTTTTTCAGGATGAGTTTTTAGAATTAGCCACTAAACCCAAACTTTAGAGAAATTCGAATTATAAACTAGGCACGAGGCAAAGCATAAGACAGAGCAACTATTCATCATTTCAACAAAGGACTAAGACTAAACATTTTTATAACTCATATATATAGGAATGAAGTTTGTCTTTTTAGCGTAACTCAACATTTCATAAGATAGAGAATATGATCAAAATGTGAGATACAAGTTACCTTTCTTGGAGTCCTCCCCAAGCTAGCCTTTTGCTTACCTTTTATGGTTCCTTCGCTTAGCTTGAGCACGCAATGATCCGAGTTGTGCCCGTGGCGTGGTTAGAGGCTCCCCAAGCTTGTCTTTTGATGTCGTTAAAGTAACAGGGACAAACTCTTGGGGTTGAAAGGTTTATCTCCTCTCTTCTTCTTCTCTTCTCTACCCTCTTTTTATTATTATTATTTTTTTATTATTATTATTATTATTATTTTTACTTTGTTAACCCTATTGTCATCTTCAAGACTTACCCTACCCTTATGGATTTTGATAAATTCCTGCAGGGGTTAGTCCATATGATCGACCAAAATCTACACTAGCAATTTTAGGTTCAATAACCAGACTCGACTCCATGTCTAATCTGATCAAGGTAGACTTTTTGACCTAAGCACCATGCTCAATTCAAAACGCCTATGGAAGTATGATCATACGTATAACCAAAACTTCCAAACCAAGACATGCCAAGATAGAAAGAGGAAGCATGCATTGATAAACAAGATTCATCCAACAGAGGTAAACAATTTTATTCTCATTTTTTTATTTATTTTTATTGTAAGCATCATGGAGTTATTACTGGGAGATTATTATTATAAAATAAAAAGATAACTACCGATTTACCTTCGGCAAGGACTCACCTTTTAAAGTCCGACGAGCAGGACTCTTCTCCATTCATTTAGTGCTTGACGAAGTGTTACCCGTATCCGGAGAAGTGGATGCGGATGTCATCCTTTCTGTCTGCCATGCCTGCTTAACACTTTGTGGCTTTACCTTCTTGGGCTGCTTGTTTTTAGCATTCTTATGCTTGTTGAACCCATTGAATGGGCATCTCATTGTTTGGCCCTGCATATGGAAGCTAGCATGCCCCGATCCCACGTGCAAAACTGCATTTGTAGTGTTAAGAAATGGTCTCCCAAGGATTGGGGCAGCTCTCTCGTTGTGACCCATGTCTAGGATGACAAAATCCGTCGGGATGTATGCTTCTCGGATTTTTACTATAACGTCCTGAGCTACTCCCTCCGGTTTCCTTAGTGATAGGTCCGCCATCTACGCTTCAAAATGTACAGGGGACAAAGGTCCACCTAATATTTCATCATATGCTACCTTGGACATGATGTTTATGCTTGATCCAAGGTCGCGAAGGCATCCTTGAAGACATGCGGGCCAACCGAGCATGTGATTGTCGGGCGGCCGGGGGTCCTCCTTCTTGATAATGAGTGGTGGCTCGGTAGGGAGACTTGCTGTCTTCCCGACATAGAGGCTTACCAGACCTCGTTGAGACCATTTTAACAGATTCAAGAGAAATTTTGGGTTGCCCCAAAACTTTTCCCGAACCGACAACAGGCAAATCAGCAGAAAACTGAGCTAATTGGGTTTCTATCATTTTATTAAAGCTCAGTTGTCTTTCATAAGAAGAAGTTAAACTTTTAATTTTGAAAATCATGTTTTCAATTATTTTATCATTAAGCATCAACTTCTTTGAAAGTTCTTCAATTATTTTTGCTTGGTCTAAGACCAAGTCTTCCAAGGAGAGAGGATTCGAATTGTACCTTGAGTTTGAATTAGCTCCTTGGTTTTGTGGGCGCGACTGGTTGTTCCACCCATTATGGTCTCCTTGTTGACGGAACCCGTTGTTGATGTGAGTAATGTCTTCACGGGTTTTCGTGACGATCGTTCCACTGAATGGCCAACATTGCCACGGACTTCACATGTTACGTGTGAGTCTATGGGCTTGACAGTGTCGTAAGTTTCTTCTTCTTCGGTGGCACACTTGTCAAGTTCTTTCAATAGGAGATCCATTGTAGCAGGCACGTCCGTCTCCTCCACGGTCTGCATGCTATCTTCTTGTTTGCCAAGACTTTCCTCCCCCCAAGCTTGATTGGACACTATTTTTTCCATAAGAGCTGTTGCTCTATTGATGGTGAGGGAGAGGAAGGCACCTCCAGCAGTGGCATCAATGTGCTCTTTTGACATGGGTGTTAACCCATTGTAGAAGTTCTGTATCACGAGCCACTTTTCCATCCCATGGTGCGGGCATGCTTGGATGTACTCTTGTAGCCTTTCCCATGCCGCAGGTATGGGTTCCATGGAATTCTGCTGGAAGTTGGCAATTCTTCCCCTTAGGGTGTGAGTTTTACTCATGGGGAAGAATTTAGTGAGGAACGCCGTGGAACACTTGTCCCACGTGTTGTTGACTTCCGTCTCTTTATAGAACCATCGCTTTTGCCTTCCCGTGATGGAGAAGGGAAACAAACGGATTCTAATGGCTTACGGTGTGACACCTTGGATGACAATGGTGTCACCGAGCTCAAGGAAGTGTTGCGGATGTGCACTTGCGTCCTCACTTGGCAAACCATAAAATTGGTTTGCCTGCACCATCTTGATTAGGCCGGGCCGGGCTCGAAGTTCTCGGTTCCCATGTTGACAAATGGGCCCAACGGGCACGTTGGCAAAAGAGGGGATGGAGTGGTCACGGATCGACTTGGCCATGAGTGGAATACGAGATGATGCAAGGGTGATTGGTTTGTTTGTCGGCGGAGTAGCGGGAGAAGATTTGATATGAGTTGGGTTCTTCCTAAGGAGTGCCTCCTGATCTGCGATGTAGTTGTTCAACGGGGACAAACCAATCGAACGCTATCCTGTCTTCATCCACAACAGAGAAAACATGAAAGATTAGCCCGCATGAGTAATGGCTACTTACACATACACATCATTATGAACATGTCTTTCTAGAATCTTTATAACCAATGCCTTCCCGGAACGGCGCCAAAATGCTTGTTGCATTTCTTAAGCGCAATCAAAGGAAATTATAAAACCCATCCCCGATAATAGCGCCAGAAATGCGCCGCGGACATTCCCAAGTAAAACCACCATGTCGGTGATCCGAAAGGGATTGTCAATGGGATAGATCTTGCCAAAGAAGATATTCATCCGCAAGCGCACGGATCTATCATTGTAGCATTTCACCCGGAGATATTCAGGGTATCATTATTTATATTTTCCCAAAGGAAGGCATGGTGTAGGACTCTAGCAGGGGCATGAACAAGACGACATGTCTATGCAGTTGACCAATACTCAATACAGGGGTAAGTCATGATAGTTTAAGATAGTGCGACACACACTTGGGCCAACCTCAAGGATAAATGCAAAATAAAGAATAAAGAATATTCCTAAGTGGAGCAGGCATTCTAAAGTAGTTGTGCAAAGAACAAGTTAATAATCATGCAAACATAGATGACTAGAGTTTTAGGCTGAGAGTGAGATGGACGGGGAGACCTCCCGGAGCATCCGCCCTGAAGGAAGGCATTTACGAACTCCTACAAAGACACACGAACGTGGGGGGGATTTCAAGGGACGGACAAGGCTTGTCACGACCAAGCCGCCTACCCCCTCAACCGTGGCATGCACTCATATTCGAAGGATACCTGGCATCCGGACACCACGTCCGCATACTAAGACACTACCCATGTCCCCCATGGCCCCCACCCTACGGATGGACGGAATAGGACACGAGCAAGCCCCGAAGGACACAACGAACCGTCACCTCAGCACAACTCTTACTCTACTCAAATACATGGCATGAATGGTTAGGCCCTAAGTTCTATACGACTAACCACAACATAGGAACTATAGTCTAGTTCTTCTATCATGATCGTGTCGAGAACAACATGTCAAGAATATAACATGTAAATACTCTAGCTCTATTGCACAAGCATATGAGATCAAGACTTGAGGATAAACCATAAATGTATTCATACCGAATATTCCTTCTCCCAAGTACAAGCTCTCCAATGAAGCTTAGCCTTACTCCAAATACTACTAAAGACTAAAAAGAACTAAAGAAGTGGAGGAGTAGAGAGGAGAGGAGAAGAGGAGTAGAAAGTGAGGAGGCTCCAAATGGTGTGTGTTGAGAGAGGGGGAGAGGGGGGCCTACTTATACACTTAGAGGAGGGGCCTAAGTGCTAATTTACATCAAAACCGACCTGGTAAACCTTCCTTGTATACGCAAACCGACCAACGCAGGCGGAAACCCCGTTTGGAAAGTGCACGAACCGCCTCCCCGAGGCTGGGCCGAAACGCCTCGGGGAGGGCGGCGCCGCACCAGGTGGTGCGCGCAACCCCCCCGGCTCGGCCTGGCCCGGTCTCGGTGGGGTGTCGTCTTTTTCATGCCTGAAAAGTTGTGGGCGGGCTGTGCTCGGCCCGATTTGATGTTTTGGGTCGATTTGCTCTTGGGCTTGGGTTTTGCAATAATGCGCTTTCTCGGAAGGCGTACTTTGGTCGATTTTCCACTTGCTTTTATTATAAATCTGCAAAAATAAAATACAAGACACTACAAGTGGAATTTATTAGTGATGAAAGTATATGAGTATAAAAAGTTTTAATTTTACTCCCTTTATGGTAGTAAGTTGACGGGAAAAATATGTCGTTGGTTACCGTCAACAAACATCGATGTAATGCACACGAAAAAGAATATCTCCGAGGCACTCTTCGCAACAACCATGGACCTTAAGAAGTCAAAGGACAACGTTAAGGCTAGACTTGACATAGAGATGATGTGCGATAGACCAAAGCTAGTGATAGAGACCCCTAGCCCTGGGAGGAGATGGAAAAAGGGCCCGGCCGACTACATCATCAAAAGGGCCGATAGGAAGGAAGTACTACAGTGGATGAAGACGTTATCGTTCCCTGATGGGTATGCGGCGAATCTGAGTAGGGGAGTGAACTTGCGGACTATGAAAGTCTTAGGGATGAAGAGTCATGACTTCCACATATGGATTGAGTGGATCCTTCCTGCGATGACTTCGGGGATACCTCTCCGAGCCGAGTGTGGCGCGTCTGGCGAGTTGAGCTTCTTCTTCCGCCGGCTTTGTGTTAAGGAGTTATCTCGGGATGCGATTGCTGATTTGGAGCGTCTTTGCTTTTGTGTTGATCTGCAAGTTGGAGATGATATTTCCACCGGCTTCTTCCCGATGCAAAGACCTGATTTTGCACCCGCCCGACGAGGCACGGTTGGGGGCGTGCAGTTCCGTTGGTGCTATCCAATCGAGAGGGCTCTCAAGGTACTTCGGAGAAAATGCAGGAATAAAGCCAAAATTGAGACTTCCGTGGCAGAGGCATATATTCTAGAGGAGGTGTCGACCTTCACACGGGCGTACTATCTTGAGAAACTTCCCGGCGTCCACAATCCTACCCCTCGTTACAACGCCGACGAGAGTTCATCGAATCTCAGCCTTTTCGGAGGGCAAGTCGGAAGAGGAAGCGCAGGTACCCACAAGCACTTGTCCTTTGATGAGTGGCGCACTATCATGCTCTATGTGTTGTTGAACCTTGACGAAACTGCTCCTTATCGCCAGTAAGTTCTCAATGAGCTTGTTCCATACGCCGTCACTATCCTCCACCTATCGATCCGACCCACTTGCCTTGTTTTTCGAGGAATTTATTGGTCAACACCGGAGAGGGAATGGGGCTCCTACCTTGCAACAAGAAGACAATCTTCTAAAAATGGGCAGCCCGATTTTATTTCCCCGGTTACGCTCAAAGGTACCATCCAACTAACCTCGTTCCGACTTTGATATTCCACTTTGGTCCAAGTAACATATAATGTAACGATCTACGTGGCCTCACCTTGCGAGGCCCGCACGGATGCCTAAATGTGCGAAGATTTAAAACAGGTGGGCAATGGCTTCCCTCGTAGGGTCAACTCGTTCACGATTTATGATGTGAATGGCTATCACTTTCGCACGAGAAGCTACGAGGAGAGTCGGCCCAACCGCAAAACAACGTGCACCGGAGTTCGTACGCCCCGCTTGGATAAGAAGGACTATTATGGCATAGTCGAAGAAATATATGAGCTCAACTTCGGGGTCCTAAAGAGCTCAAGCTAGTGGTATTCAAATGCCATTGGTTCGATCCTCGATGACACGAAAAGTAGACCCTACGATTGGGCAAGTCGAAATTCGACGAGATTCCGTATATGGAGGAGAGGATGTCTATATTGTGGCTAATATACACGCCACACAAGTTTATTACCTCCCATGGGCATGCCAAAAACACGAGGACCTTGCGGGTTGGTACCTTGTGTAGCGGTATCGCCAAGCGGTAAAAGCGCTGTTCGAACGATGATGATTACAACCTTGACCCAAACATCAAGAGTTCTATCAACCTTGAGGGGGCTAGAAGGACGCCATCGATGGGCATGGAAGTAGACAACGCCATCGATGAGGACGAGGGTGATGAGGTGCAGGATGCTAAGGACATGCAAATTCTTGAGCGATGGAGGATGGTGCGCGAAGGAGTTGTGGAGGGCGATGCACATGCCGAGGGCGTCTGAGATGATGAGGATGGTGACATTGATGATTACAATAGTGATAGTGATAGTGATGACTACATGCCAGCCTTAGGCATTCGGGGAGATAATTTCTAAATCATGTAATACTATTTTGTTATTATTGTTACCTTTCAATTATGTTTCGTTCATTTTGCAATACTAATTGGTTTACTCTTTGTCTTTGCAGGGACTCGACAAAATGCCAGGCGGAAGGCGGCAACGTCGGCGGGGGTCCAAATCCGTCTCACGCGAGGCCCCCACCCTCTCCCCACGCCGACGAGGAGGAGGCCGACGAGGAGGAGGCCGACGAGCAGCACCTGACGGTGGAGACGTCGAGGCGCGGCCGACGTCGCCCGTCCACGAGGAGGCTTGAGTTTGTGTCTACGTCGAGCCAGCCGGGGCCGTCGTCCGGCCAGCCGGGGCCGTCGTCGGGCCAGCCGTCGTCGGGCCACACCTCTTCAGACTCGGACTCCGGTGCCGAAGAGACACCTGTCGAGACGTCTTCCTCGAGTGCCAGCAAGGTCTACCAGCGCGGGGCCTCGAGCCTCCCACAGGGGCCGATCCCTTTTGCCCGCCGCCCGGTGATTCGACCCCACGGTGACAAGTAAGTAGCCATTGATATTTTCACTACTTGTTCATATGACATGTTGAAAATCGAACTTCAGACTAACAATTCGTCTTAATGGCTCGTGCAGTAACTGGAAGATTGTAAGCGGAGGGGGCAGTTCGCGCCATATCAATGGCATCCAGAGCCTCCTGATTAAAGAGAACTACCCTGGCCTGGTGACCGTCGGGGACGTGAGGGAGCCGCCCTATACGTGGGAGCACTTCGTGCGCGTGGAGGAGGGCGCCCTTGCCAGGAAGATCAAGGCGGACTTCTGGGTGAGTCTGTATGCAGGATTACTTCACGTTGTTTAAATACTATGTTTTTTAAATAATAGAATGATACATGTTGTCTGTATGCAGAACTACTTCACGTGCGAGGCGGGGCAAGAGGCGGTGGCCGCTAGAGTGCAGGACAAGGTCTGCCGAGACCGACTCAAGGACCTGTACCACGAGGCACGTGTCCAGTGCATCATCTCCTTCAACGCTGACGTGCTTGGCAAGGTGGTGAGGAAGAATGAAGCAAGGGAGATGATGCTCCGAGGGGAGACCGACCTCACCGGGGCCTAGTACATCCAGGGTTTGTAGAACGCATTTATTCTGATTCCTTCAATCGAAAATAAGCGAGGCTTCCATTCATCCTCTGCTATGTCAAGCAGATGTGTCCGGAGTGGTGCAGCAAGTACAAGGACTGCTGGGAGTCCATTGTGGACAAGTGGCTCTTGGACGAGACGTACGAGACCAAGAGACTCCGTCGGAGATGTCGCTTGGAGATGGAAGGGAAGCCACACCACCAAGGGAGCGTGCCCCTCCCAGTGTATATGGATAGATGGGTGCGTTTACGTTGATTTTTTATTCAAGCGCTCAAATCTCTTCACTTCTAACCATCTCTGTGTTCTCCTCGCAGTCCGCCGCGCATGAAGGCCGGCACATCAGCGAGTGCGCGGGGTTCGCCTTGACTCACAAATGCGGGAGCGGCCGACCCGCCAACGTCTACGACCCGGCGAAGGGCCCGAGGCGTACACCAACGCCCGCGTCTACCCCAAGCTTACCCAGTACGCCGAGGCGGCAAAGCAGCGCTATGGGGACGACTTCGATCCGGCCACCGCGCCCCTAGACACGACACTGGTGATGAGGTTGGGAGGAGGGAGCGAAGACGGCGGGTATGGATGGCCAACAGCGCGATCAACCCGTCCTTCTGTCCACAGGCTGGCGAGATTCGCTCAAGGAGCACGACCTCCACCGACATCCCCATAGCACCTCGGCAGTGAGCTCCACGCAGATGATGCGGGAGTTTCGTAAATTACAGTTTCATTAAATGCGTTCACTGGTTTTTACACATGTCCGCTGCCTATGCAATGTTTCAACGTTACGGGTGTAATATTGCAGGCCCGGATGGCAGAGTTGGAGGCCAGGCAGGCGGCCCAGGCGGCAGACTTTGAGGCCAGGCAGGCGGCCCAGGCAGAGGCCCATCGGCGGGAGTTGGAGGCATACCAGCAATACTCGGTGCGTCAGATGCAGGACGTGGCGGCCTTCTTCCAGGGCCTCCAGATCCCGGGTGTGACCCTGCCTCCGTTGCCTAGCTCGCTGTTCGCTCCACCCCCGTTTCCCGTTCCTCCTCCTGTAGGGACTCCGGTGAGTATATGTTGTTGTTTATTTATTTGGCTTGTGCGGCTCACCTGCAGGTACTAATGAGATCGCCTCTCCTTTGTGCAGCCACAGTCGGCGGGTTCGAACCCGACTCCTCCAGGTGGCCCTTCTCCACCCCATCCACCCTATCCGGTCGGCCCGACTCCACAGTACACGTGGCCAGGTGGCGTTCCTCCTCCGGGCACGCAGCAGCCACACTACGGGCTTCCACACGTCCCTCCTACACAGCACGGGTGGACGTACCAATCGGCGCCGCAGCATGGGTGGTATCCGGGGCAAGGTGAGGGCTCACACTCTTCGCACCAGGGAGGCCACGGGTCGGGGTAGTTGCACTGTGATGGATTTCTTTTAGATGTTGGATATGTTGCACTGTGATGGATCTCGTTTCGATGTTGGACATGTTACATTTCGTTTGGTTGTTGGACATGTTGGATTTCGTTTGGATGTTGGACTATATGTGTGAATTTGTGATATATGTGGATTATATATGTGAATTTGTGAGATATGTGGATTATATATGTGAATTGGTGATATATGTGGTTTATGATGTATATATGAATGCTATGGTATATGTATATGTTGATTTGCAGCAACAATCAACAGAAACAGCAAAAAAAAAAAAAATTCCCAGCTTTGCCGAGTGCCAGCACTCGGCAAAGCTGGGGACGCTGCAGAAAAAATGGCAGATTTGCCGAGTGCGGGGTGGCACTCGGGCAAATGACCATAGCTTTGCCGAGTGCCACTTTGTACTGCACTGGCAAACATTATTTATTTATTTTGGTAAAATAAATAGTTTGCCGAGTTCTGACATTCGGCACTCGGCAAAGTTCGTAAAATATTCAAATCTTTGCCGAGTGCCCCACGTTTGGCACTCGGCAAAGAGGCGTCAGGTGTAACGTTCGACGTTACAGTCGCCGAGCACTGACATGGCACTCGGCGACGCCTTTGCCAAGTGCCCGGCATTTGGCACTCGGCAAAGGCTTTGCCGAGTGCGTATAAGCCTTTGCCGAGTGCACTCCGCACTCGGCAAAGCAGGCGATTCCTGTAGTGCAAGTGTCTCCCGTGCAACAGAAGTTGTGTGGCTCCACACACCAGCCTGCGATGAGTAGACGAAGGCATACACCTCCTCTCTCGACGTGCCGATGAAGACGACGAGGAAAGGCCTGCCATTACAGTGGCAGTCGCAGCAGCGGTGGTGGCGCAGAGCACCACCGCATTCCAGGTGAAGTTGTGCGGACTGCACGGCAGGGGCTTCCCCTGCGGCAACCTGGGCAAGGTCAGCAGGTCACCCATGATGGGGTTCCAGACGGTTAGGGCGCAGGCCGAGGGCTCTTGCCTCAAGTCGTGCCAGATTAGGACGTGGCCATGACGGGAGTGGATCGCCTTCGTGAAGCTGAAGCTGAAGGCGCCGGCGTTGCAGGGCCGGAAAGAGGAGGAGGGCGTCAACAAGGGCTGCGCCTTTGCTTCTGTGGGGCCGTAGCGAAAGAATCCCAGCATCGGCGGCCTCCGGTGGTGGTGCTCGCAGAACCGGCCGCGGAAGCCGCGGTCCGCGAGGATGCGGCACCACCGTTTGCAGACCAGGGCGGCGTGCAACAGGCTCACAGGGTCCTCCGGTGGTAGACGCAGAAAGAACTCTTCAATGAGATCGTCCGTCAGAGCTGCTGGCAGCGTCGCCATGTCGTCGGCGATCGAGGATTAGGTCTTGGGGTTCTTCCTTTTTGTCGATCCGATAGGTTGGGTGGTTTGTGGTCTCCTGCTGGGCTCCAACTCCATATATAAGAGCCCAGCTGCGTGAGTTTCTCTGTTTTACAGAGTGGGCCAAGAAATATTAGGGGCATCTCCAAAAATGAATTGAAGTAAACAAAGAATTTCAGAGGCCCGTCTAGATCGATGTAGTCTTTTATTTTCGTGAACATATATACTTTCATCTGTTCAAGCACATCTTTCGTGAAGTACTGCTATAAGAACAAACCATTCCCGAACCACCAGCCACGCATTTGCTCTGATCGATGAATATCACCCGAACTAGCTTGTGAGGCAACATTTGAAAGAGACGCCGATTGTGCTCCTTCCAAATCATCGAGGAGACCACCAGTATCACAAAATAATCAAAACGCTTCTTGGTTTCCCTGGTAGCTCCTCCCGGCAAGAGGGCAACACCGGTCTACCAACGTCTAGCCACCAGCAGGAGACAAGGACGCTAGGCCAGCAAGCGGAAGAGCTCTGAACCAGACCTCAGCACTAAACACACACCAAATAAATTAGCAGGTGGTCAATCGATTCGCCTCACTGATCACAAAGCACACATCAATTCTCTACGAGATTCAGATATATGACCACGCGCTAGTAACCATTCCTTGTTTACGATCCAGGGAACATGAAGGCCATCAGACAATTCCTGCAGCCAAAAAAAAAAAAAAGAACCACAAAATAGGTCCCCCAGCCCATAGTCTCACTAGAGAACCTTCATCTTCTTCCTCTTCCTCCTCTTCCTCATCCTCTTCTTCTTGCATTTTGATACATCTGCAGTTGACCCCTCCCCAGTGAAGGCTGCACTCAGTGCTGCAAAATAAAATTTAAATAAGATAATTTCGTAATTAAGGAATTATTCTACACCCTCAATGAATTTGTTTGCTCGTCGCCATCGACCATAGCAAGCAATAAGGTGATGACAATGACTGGACAAACCATATAAACTTATTATCCATAAAACCATCAAGAGAAGAATTAAATTAAACAACTAAAAAATGTCTTAGTTTGTAACGCATTAGTGTAGTCAGATAAGATGTGTTCGATTGCCCACATGCTCTCCTGTTAACCAGCAATCAGTACAGCTTAAATTTAAATCAATTATAAAGGCTCCACATTTTCAGTTGGAAGAAAATATTTAGGCAGGAGTATGCATGAAGCACAGTTTTATGGGTAATCCATTCCATGAATTTTTCTGTTCATAAGCGAACACAACATGTTCATATCTTTCATGTTGCCAACTGTAATATTATTTACCAACTGAAATATTTTAAGAGTTCATAAGTCATAACAGTTAGCAACATGGGAACAAGTCAGCAAAATAAGTTGTTATCTGTACCTGGAACAGAGAACCAACTTATGCTGTCTACGATGACCACAAGATAACACTTAATTCCTCTGTCCACTAGAATTTAACTTCATCTTCTTCCTCTTTCTCCTCTTCTTTTTCTTGCATTTCGATACATTTGCACCTGACACCTCCCCAGTGAAGGCTGTAGTCAGTGCTACAAATTAAAAATAAATAAATCTAATTTCATAATTGAGGATTGTTCTACACCCTCAATGAAATTTGGTTGCTCATCGCAATTGACCATATCAAGCAATAAGGTGATAGTGTTGACTAATACTAGGTCAATGCCTGTGCTTTTGCTACGGATTTTAAAAATTCATGACATTCTATCTGTGTCTCCTAGTTAACATATTGACATAAAAAAATAACGTGAAAGGGATTCTAGCCCAGTGGTCAGCACCCAGCAGACCTGAGTTTGACTTCCTAAATTATTTAAAAATAAAAAAAAGATTGGAGTTTCCCTTGCTAACTTAGGTCAAAACATAAAAAAAAAAAAATAACAACCTAGGTTTGAGTTGTAAGGCGACCAAATCCTGTTTGTCTATTAGTCATCCAACTGTATCAAAGTATGGCGACCAAATCCTGTTTGTCTATAAGTCATCCAACTATCAAAGTATGTAGTTGCGTTATTTTTGTACTCTTCCACGGATATTCGCTCGCATACATTACTTCCACCCTTCCTCATCCACTCACGACATTACTTCCACCCTTCCTCATCCACTCACGATCAAATTCCTGTCAATCTCTTTTTTTTGAGCTTGGGAATACATTGTCGAAGATGCTCTCATGTGTGAATAATAAGCACTTGAATTCCCACAATAGATTATCAGTTAGAAGTACGGTCATTGCATAGAAGTGGACTGGAGCTACCATTCAGCAGGGGCTTGTGAAGTTGTGAGAATAAAATCAAAAGTCAATTTTATTTCATAACCTGTGACAATGAGATCAATTCTTTCTGATTTCTCTAAAATTCAGATACCATGACTTGAAATCCATATATGCATCCTCAAGTTCAAAGTTTGAACAGATACTCTTTATTTGGTCTAGTTGTTGGGCTAAATTTGCCTCAACATAGCAGTTACAAAACTAAATAGGGCACATATTATATCATAAATGATCTAAACTCCATAGAAAAACCATTCAATACATAAGTGAGCATTTGACCGGTATGCCCATGATATCTCAAGGCGCACCTTGATTTCTTGAGAGGTCAAGAACACAAAGTATTCTAAATATATTTTTCTTGATCCACCAATACTTACAATCTGGAAAGTTGGGTAATAGCAAGTGCGACAGAGAGTTCAATAATAAATCACAAAGCTGAGAACTTGCAGCAGAAACCCAGCCTTCAATTCATCGATCTTTTACCCCAAAAAGGTAGTAGAAGATAGTACCTATTTGTTTGCTCGTTGATAGGCAGCAATTTTTTTTTTCCTTCACACAACTGTCATGTCAGCACAAGTACATATACACTGGAACCTAGGAGCTCGACAACAGAAAGAACTGGCCAACTGACACCAATCCATGGTACAGAGACAGAAACAGACCAACCACAAATTACATTGCAGAAAGAGACCAATATGAGAAACTTGATATCAAACCACATATCAAAAATATATAGATCAATAATTTTCAGTCAAATTATAAACACATATATTGTGAGTAACCTTAAAAGTGAACTGTATTGTTAGCCCAATAGACATCAGGCAAGCTGCAATGGTAATATGGTGTCTATGGATGGCGATTTAAAAGCAATGATAGTATGTCTAATATGGGGAAAACAACTTGACGTGAATGATTTGAATTGTAGCATAAAACAATAATAAACAAAATTCAGTAGAAAACATGGCATAGTAGAGACAAAATGAAAAAGGATAAAACAAATAACACCAGCCTCCACGCATTAATGCCCAATTTTCAAAGCAATGTATGATAAACAGGTCTGTGGAATTGAGATGCTGTGCTCGCCTCAAGGACTGAGGACATGATGAAAAAAAAAGATTCAGAATACGGAGACGGTCTCATTCTAGAAACTAATAATCAGACAAAATAAAAGTGCCATTTGTATACACGATTTGGGATGGGAGAACACTTACGGTACTAACCTGTAACCTGACAGTGCATATGTGAGTATGTAACCTGACAGTGCATATGTGAGTATGTGACACACGACAAATAATTAGAATTTCGCTGCGATCCGAACAGACATTAAAATCGTGTAAAACATCTAATCAGATCAAACAAAGCATATAGGGGACTAAGGGCCGGGAGCAAGAAATTATCCTATTCCAGTGGTGAATTGTGAAGCTTTCCAACCTGAACGTGAGGGTGAGCACACGGATCACCTCGCGCCGGGGCGTCACGGGGCCCCTGGCTGCTAGGATGCTACGCGAACTCCGCCACGGGTCGCCGCGCGTCTCCAGAGCCACCTCCGCGGCTCCGCCACCAGGATGCCACGCCACACCTCCCCGCCGGCGCGCCGCCTCCGCCGCCGGGCAGTGGCCTCGCGGGGCGTAGCCGCACGAGCCCGCCTTCTTTGCCGCGTCTGCCTCGAGCATCCGCCTCGCCGCCGTAGCGCGCAAAGCCCGCCGCCGCCGCCGTCGTCGAGGTGGCTCATCCGTTCGCCGAAGACCCTCGCAGCGGCGCGTCCCAGAGATGACACGACTTTGGTGCGTCGGGATCATCCTGCTACCCCTGGCGGCCTGGCCGCCGCGCGCCGCAACCGTGAGAACGGCGAGAGAAGTGGTGTGGGCAGCCGGCGTTGTGGGGAGACGGCGGTGGATTGCGACTGCCGCAGCGGCAATGTTGGAAGATCGTGGCTTTGGCGTCGTGGCGCGGACGTCAGTTATGCGGAGCCGGTGCGTGGCGGGATAGAAGAGAGCGGGGGCAGGGGATTAATTAGGCGCCGTTAACGATGGGAGCAGGTTAATTAGCAGCCGAAAGCAGACTCATTAGCGGGAAAGGACGATTGCTTTTCCTTCTTTTTTAGTAGTAAGATAATGACCGGACAAACCGTACAAACTTTATTGCATAAGACATTGTAGTACATAAGAGTGTGCATAAAACCATCAAGAGAAGGCAGAATTAAACTATTAAAAATGTGCATAAAACCGTACAAACTTTATTTGCTTTGATTGATGAATATCACCCAAACTAGCTTGTGAGGCAACATTTGAAAGACATGCCGATTGTGCGCTCCTTCCAAATCATCGAGGAGACCACCAGTATCACAAAATAATCAAAATACTTCTTGGTTTCCCCTGGTAGCTCCTCCCCGCAAGAGGGCAACACCGGTCTACCAACGTCTAGACACCAGCAGAAGACAAGGAGGCTAGGCCAGCAAGTATAGGTGGAAGTTGGATGTCCATGGATGTCCAATGGATACCCTCTAGTTTAAAAAAAAACTAAGAAGAGGTGGCCCCCCATCAAAATTTCAATTTCTAGTTCATTTGATAAAATCCATGGATATCCAAATTAAATTAACCTTCCACCTCTACCAGCAAGCGAAGACCTCTGAACCAGACCTCAGCACTAAACACACACCAAATAAATTAGCAAGTGGTCAATCGATTGGCCGCACTGATCACAAAGCACACATCAATTATCTACTAGATTCAGATATATGACCACGCTAATAACCATTCCTTACACAAAGATCTAGGGAACATGAAGGCCATCAGAGAATTCCTGCAGCCAAAAAAAAAAAAGCAGAAAATAGGTCCCCCAGCCCATAGTCTCACTAGAGAACCTACTTATATATGCAATCTATGATGACAATAAGACACTTAATTTCTCCACTAGGAATTAAACTTCATCTTCTTCCTCTTCCTGCTCTTCTTCTTCTTGCATTGTGATACATCTGCAGTTGACCCTCCCCAGTGAATGCTGCACTCAGTGCTGCAAAATAAAATTTAAATAAGCTAATTTAGTAATTAAGGAATTACTCTACTCCCTCAATGAAATTTGTTTGCTCGTCATCCATCGACCATAGCAAGCAATAAGGTGATAGTATTGACTAATATAATGATTGGACAAACCGTACAAACTTTTATTACATAAGACATTGCAGTACATAAGAGTGTGCATAAAACCATCAAGAGAAGGCAGAATTAAACTATTAAAAATGTCTTAGTTCGTATAGCATCAATATAATCAGTTAAGATGTGTTTGTTTGCGCAATAGTTCAGCTTAAAGTTAATCATCAACCAGCTGAGCTTAAATTTAAGTCAATTACAAAGGCTAAACTATTTTAAGTGCAAGTAGTGAGAAGTCACAACAATTGGCAACATGGGAACAAGTAAGCATATTAAGTTGTTATTTGTACCTGGAATGCAGAAGCTCATATAGGGAACAGAATATGAAGCACAATTATCATCACATAGACATGTCACTGGCCGGTTAAACTCTATATCAATACTGAAAACCCCGTCTTGTGAAGAGATGATAATGGCGCTAAGGTTATCCGCAATGTCAACCACAAATAAGGGGAGATCACCACGGTGCACTGTCCCCAGCTCAAAGTCTCGAGCTAGCAGCCATCTGAAAAGTCCATCAGGACCAGGCTCCCCCTAACCACATGCGAATCCTTGGCATATCCACTCTGGCAACTCCCAAAAATCCACCATATTGTGTAGTCGTGAGAAGAATTTGAGACCATGCTGCCCATCGATATGGTACTTCTGGTAGGTCGACCGAGCTGATTTCGTGCATTCTCAAATCGTACTTGAGGACTCTAATATTGTTTAGAAGCCTGAAGTATACTGCGTTCCCGGTCACCGCTGCGGCAAAAGCTCATTTTGATAGAAAAGTGATGATTGATCGGTGGCTTCCCGGGCAGCAGTGGCTGTGTGGCTCCACGCACCAGCCTGTGACGAGTAGACATAGGCATACACCTCCTGTGCCGAGGTGCCAACGAAGACGACTAGGAAAGGCCCGCGGTGGCAGTCGTGGTGGTCGCAGCTGCTGGTGGTGCTGGTGCTGGGGATAGAGGCACAGAGCACCACCGCCTTCCAGGTGAAGTGAGCGGTCTGCCGCTGCGGCAACCTAGGCAGCTCCAGCAGGCCGCCTGTGATGGGGTCCCAGACAGAGAAGCAGCAGGCCGAGGGCTCCTCCAGGAATCCCTTGCGTGCGAGGAGGACACGGCCGTGGCGGGCATCGACCACGAACTGGTCGCCGGTGAGGCCGGTGGCGGGGCTGCGTGGACGGAAGGAGTACGTGGGAGTGAACACGAGTGAGTTCGCTTCTGTCGTCGGGCCGTATCCTCGGCCGAAGAATCCCAGCATGGCCGGCATCTGGTGAAGGTGTAGATGCTCGCAGAACCGGCGGCAGAAGCCACGGTCCGCGAGGACGCGGCGCCACCGTTTGCAGACCAGGGAGGCGCGGACCAGGTTCGCCGGATCCTCTCGTGGGAGGCGCCAGAGGAAATCTTCGACGAGATCGTCCGGCAGAGATTCAACGAGATTGTCCGGCAGAGCTGGAGGCACCGTGGCCATTGTGCTCTGCGAGTCGGCGGCGTGGATTAGGGTTTTATTATTATTTTTATGCGTTAGAAGAATGGTGTGCTGGCGTGGGCTCAAATTCCATAGATTAATATAATGGGCCCAGGTCATGTAATATTCAGGATTATCTCCAAAAATATATGACGATATTTAGAAGGTTTTACCCGATTTATGGGGACAGTCCAACAAATATTTTCTCAAATAGAATCTTTTTTAAAAATAACTGGGTACAAATCGTCAACAATTACCAGAACATATTCATGAATGGACCTAGGATTTGCGGATTTGCTCCTCTCCTTGATTACACAAATGTAACACTAATGGACCAGAGAACGCTAAAGATTTAATCTACTCGAATAGAATATATACCTGGCAATTCAGGTCTGTCTTTTATGGCTATCATGTTCCATTTAGCAAGAGAATTAACCTTTGGCGATATGAACCCATAGAGTATGCAGCAGACCTCAATTTGTTTCCACGAGATGCATCCATATATGCTGAAAGCCACACTTGGCAGATAGCAATTGTAGAGCTATTTGGCATTCGCTAAAAATGTGAAACAAAACAATTTGAGAATAGCTGTGCATAAAACTGCAAAAGGTTTGTTAAAGGCAAATAGAGGAGGGTCCACCACCTTGATCAATTGTGCAAACTGGCTAGGACGATTACAGGTTAAAACCCATGGATTTAATTTCCCAAACCCTACTAACTCCAACACACTTTCCTTCCATAAATGGCAATATATACAAATGTCTCATGCTAAAAGTAGGGATAACAAGAAGTTAACAACATGGTTTGGGTCAGTAATGAAAAGGAAGCCACGGAAATATAGTGTTTGAATATAGAGTAGAATGCTGCTAGGGTCTTGCAAACAAGCCCACTTAAGCTTTACACCACCAAGCAAGCTACTAGAGCTTTAGAGCTACAAGAGAATACTGATAACCATTAATTCCTTACACAAAGATCTAGGAAACATGAATTAAGGCCAGCAGAAAACACCAATCAAAAATAAAACAGCTCTCTTCCACGATTGCACAGCGCATATGCCATCTTTGATGTCTGGTACAGACTTCATTGTTACACCAGGAACTTGAGTTCTTCATGCGTTTGGCACACCAGCAGTTGGTTGCTCCCCTGTAAAGGTTGCACACAGTGCGGCCAATTGAAAATTACATAAGTCAATTGCCTAATTGAGAAATTATTTTTTTCCTCAATGAAATATGGTCACCCGTTGACCCCAGGGAAAGGTGATGCTAATAACTGAACTTAGTATTAACTTCTTATCGTGAGGTGTTTAAGAAAAAAAAAACCATTACCCTGAGAGTCCAACGAAATGTCCCATATGAAAGATGGAATCAACCATCAGGAGAACACAGATTTTTTATAACTATATTGGCACCCTCAGTTTTATGTGCTCATGTGTGACATCAGGGTTAAGAAATCAACATCATAATAAAATATAAAGAACAGGACAGACATGTGTGGTGTACAGTAACGAGTGCTTTGTACTACAAGTCGCTGTTATATATCAAAACCATTTAGGTAAACTGTAAAAGGCTCCACAAATCATCCACTACATATTGATGGATATGGAGTATATCTTAGCAAGCTGCAATGCACAACTGGGTTCCATAAAACAAAAATATTTAGGCATAAGTAACACAGTTTTACAGTTACCCTGTTCTATAAAATCTCTATTTTTGAGCCAATATAGCGTAGATGTCCGTACCTTTCTCTTTTTAGTAATTGCAAAATTACAGTTTGTAGAATTGGTAAGTCCTTAACTATTGGCAAACCATAATCTAAACACATACATGTTCGTATCTTTCATGTTATTACTAAGTGAAATACTATAATGTCATAACAATTTGCAAATCAAAACATAATCAAAGCTGTATATGTACCTGGAGTGCAGAGGCTTGTGTAGGGAACAAAATAGTTGACATGACTGTTCCCGCAGACCTTCCTCAACCGGTTAGACTCTAGGTCAACAGTGAATGCCCCAGCATTTGTGGTGATGAAGAATGCGCAAAATGCCTTGCACAAAAGAAACTGTAAAGATGGAGGTGGAATTAGCAGGGAGAACTGTGTCAAGCTCAATGACTCCACTTGGTGCCCACCCGAAAACTCCATTAGGACCAGCCTCCCTCGACCACAGGTGAATAAGCCTTGAATTCATCTCCAGCCTGGCAATTCCCAATCCACCATGTTCCGCAGTAGTGAGGCAAATTATGCTGCAGAACAGTGATGGTACATCCACGCAGCTGACTTCATTCGCACCCATGTCGTACTTGAGGATTCCATTGGTCGTCCAACTCTGAACAGTGATGAAGTATAGCGCATTCCCGGCCATGGTGACAGGCTGCCCATCAACAAGAAATCTAGGGTAGCGTACCTGGCGGGTAGCCGAGGTTTGGTGGCTCCATGTGCCAGACTGTGACGAGTAGACGTAGATGTCTACCTCCTGACAGGTCACATCCATTAAGACAACCAGGAAGTGCCCCCGGTGGCAGTCGAGGTGGTCGCAGACGCTGCTGGAGGCGCAGAGTACCCACCGCCGCTTTCGAGGTGAACTGAAGCCAACCATTCTGCTGCGGCGCCGGCGGGGGTAGCTTGGGCAGATCCAGGTGGTCGCCTGAGACGGGGTCCCACACGGCCAGGTCGCTACACGTACGCGTATGGTTTCTTCCGTCAAGTGAAGGCGACCTGCTGAGGAGAACGCGGCCATGGCGCGAGTCGACGGCGTGCCACCCTCCAAGACGGAGGTAGGCGTTAACGTCGTGCAGGCGGGAGGAGGACGTCGGCGTGAAGAAGGACCCGTGTCTCATGTGTATGTGGAGGAATCCCAGCACTGGGGGCCTTCCGTGGAGCTCGCAGAACCGATGGCTAAAGCCACAGTCGGCGATGATGCGTCGCCAGCCCTTAGAAACAAGCGCGGCGCGGACGAAGTTCGCTGGGTCGTCTGGCGGGAGGCGGAGGAGGCACTCTTCGATGAGGTCGTCCATTAGAGCCGCCGCCGCCGGCGGCGGCGTCGCCATTGTGCTCGGTAGCGAGGGTTTAGGGCAACAGAACGAGGGGCCTTTGATAGTCGGCAGTATTATTAGGTCTCGATGATTGCATAAGATGGGCCAGGGTTGAGGTGATCTCAAACCGAATAGAAAAATGGGTCCAGGCTTTCCTATCAGCCTGCCAGTCTAATCTATTGGAGTCCAATAAGAGTCCTGTTTTAATTACTTGATTGGTGTATGATTAGTTACATATATATTATTTTGTCCATTCTTAATTATAAACCGGTTTAACTTTTTCCATACATCTATTTTGCTATATATGTATACTTGACACGTAGCAACAAAATTGATTGTACCATAAAAGTAGAAGTGGCCTATATATCGAGGGTGTGAACTCCACTAGCTATGGGTTGGTCATCTTCGACTACGGCGGTCCTGCGTCGTCTTCGGTACGGGCGCGGGTGGAAACTCCAGGACTTTGACGGGCACGAGTACCTCGAGGGCCGCAGCATCACCGTTGTCCTTCGGATCCTCCCTTTTCCTCTCCCCGCGCTCTCCACGCATGTATTTGCATAATTGACGTATGCTCTCTATCCGCCATCCGTCATGTTTTCTCTGCTTCTGCTACTGAAGCGGCTCGTTGTCATAGGTGGAGGTGTCGTTCGCATTTGGCGTTCAGCAGCAGCTTCCATAGCCAGACCATTGGCACTGTCGCGTTCAACAGAAAGTTTAAGTACCAGGAGCCCTCATTGGTGTAGAGTTTTATCCAAGTTTCATTGTCTTGGAAACAACGAAATGAAACAACAGATGGGCCAAATATGGAGGCCCAATTCGTTCCGACGTTTCGGGTTGACCGGGCGGTTAGGCAGCGCAGCAGTATTCAACACAGATTTAATTAGGGCTTTGGTTTGTGCAACAAGCCTTCCCACGCCACTTACTCTATTGGACCGGAGGCAGTATTGTGGTAATGAAAATGTATTGTTAGTTCAGTAGCACTTTCATTTGTTTTTTAGTCCCAAAGGGAGTCGGTTTATAGGGCACTCCCAATGCAGACAGTACCAGGCAGTTTCTATACTCTTTATATGACTACAGAAAGAAACTACTCGTCAACGCATATTTCTTTACCGGGCCTAGTAAAGAAATCAAACCAATAATCTATCCCTAATCCTTCAGATCCTGCCCGGGCAAGCAAGCCTGTGGCCGCACGCCTGAAGCCATCTGCTTGGCTGCTCGTTCGTGAGGTCCTGAGGCCTCCAGGCCCGTGCCGCGGCGCGCAGCATAGTCAACGACGTGAAATCTTTGGAATCTCAAGGGAAGGCCACGCCAGGCACGAGCTCGTCAACGACATGAACTCCTTGACGAGGCGTGCGTGCAAGCGTGTGGTGTCTCCAGTCGGGCGGCCGGCATGAGACTCCATATCGTGGTGGAACGTGAGAACTCGTCGGTGGATTCGCGAGCGAGCTGACTCCGAGATGGCTGCGTGCATGTGAGGCAGCTGGGCGAGGCTCCGTGATGATGGTGCACCACATCCCGCCCCGCCCGATGGCGCGCAAGCTCCCACCGGCCACGCAAGGTCCGTGATGGTGGTGGTCGCACTCGCACCAGCGTTGCTTCACCAGCGGCGCGGTGGCTTTAGATTTAGCCTGGAGTGGGTTCTGTTCGGCAGTGCTGGTCCGTGTGCATCAAAGTAGTGCAGCCGTCCGGCCCGACGAGGGTGCGCCACTACTACAAAAATCTTTTACAAGACCTTTCCAGTTTCCACTTTATTAACCGTGGTAGTTAAAAACCACCAACCTCTATTAACTGTGGTGTTTTTTTTTTTTTTTTAAATTCACAATGGCGTTTATAAAACACACGAAAGTTAAGCCATGGTAAATAAGGCCCAGGCTTCCAGCAAACCCTAGCAACAAAACTCCATACCGGCCCGATATCACTGCTCTTGTATATATTGTGGCACTAGAGTTTCACTCTCACATTTCTCCCTCTTTCCCACTCAAACTAGCTCCCCAAGTCCCCAACAACTCCTAAACTCCCCTCTCCCTTCTCCCTCCCGTCTCTACCATGAGCGGGCACAGCAGGCCAATGTCGCGCGGTGCCAGCGCCCCCCCGCCTCTCCCATATCCCTCCCCTCTCCTTCTAGGTAGCGGCGGGGCGAGGCGGTCCAACAGTCGGTGGCGATAGCATGCGGCGACGCAGCTGTCCATAGGCATGGCGCTCCGGTGGCCCGAAGCGGGAGTGCGCGGGTAGCTCCTGGCGGCGGCTCCATGCTTACAGAGTTCACGGAGGTCACGGATCCAGCAATGCAACCCCGCATCATCTCCCCTGCTCCACCACCACTAGCACTTCCTCTAGATCCGATCTTGAACAATGGATCTGGCGGCAGCAGCTGGATCCGGGCCAGTTAGAGTTTCCTCTAGGCTTTTTTTTATTTATTCGTATTAACCGTGACATTTGCTTACTCTGTGGTGGTTTTGACAACTTCTATGTAAAATAAAAAACCGCCAGAATTATTTTTTCTGTAGTGGTGCGTCCATGGCTACGCTGAAGGTCCGCACTCCGTATGCGGGTTATGTGCAAGGTCTATGCCTACCCTTACTGCGTCACCGGCGGTAACCTCCATCACCGGGGAGCGTGTGGAGATTTTTGGCGCCTGGGGATATGGAAGAAACCATGATGCCCTCACCGACATGGAAACGTCTTGTTTCTTCAGCCTCGATGGTCGCATAGACATCACCAGAGACCTATGGGGTTTTGTCAGATTCCGGCTAGATTGGGCCGAATTGACACGAGAGTTGGGGAATTGGGAGGAGAGGAGGAGGATGGGGATGACGATGGCGGCGGTGGCGTGGGCGGCGGCCGCCGCCTTGGGCGCGGGGCGGCGGGCGGGAGGCGCTTGGCGGCGCTGGCGTGGAGCGGCGGCGCACCGAGCTGAAGGCGAAGATATATTTTTATTTCCTTGCTTGTCCCCTAGAGATTACATGCCTCTTGCTTATATAGCCCGACTAGTGGGACTTGTAATCTAAGCAATCTCTATAAGGTTTCCTTATGCGACCGGAATACCTTTTACAAGCAATTCCTATTTTATTATTTCCTAATAAGGGTCTCCCTTATAGATGAGATAGCCCCTTGCACACCAAAAATTACCTAAGATAATTCTAACTTGAAGGCGAAGCAAACTCGAGTCGTATGGGAGAGGGAAAGCGGCGGCAGGGGCCGGCCTCCCCTATCGCGCCAAGACCCCCCGGCCCCTCCCGGGCTGGCGGTCGTCGCGTTTGGCCCAATCCACTCTCGGGCTAGCCCAATTCTGGATCATGACATTTCCCCACCGTTCGACGGGCGGCGCGTCCCACGTGCCGCCCAACCCACCAGGTCGTGGCAAAAGGCACGTCGTCCGGGAAGCGACAATTCCAGGCCCGGCGTAGGGGACGAGAGGGCCGCGACTTGTTGTTGTCGTCGTTGCGGATCTTTGGGAGTCCTTGTCGGAGAAGGAGAAGTCGAGGTGGAAACCGCCGAACTTGAAGCTCGGCGGGGTTGCACGAAGGAACGTTCAGCGCATGCGCGCGACGCATGACGGAGGCGCCGAGGGTGCCCGACGGCTCGAGCATCCGGGCGAGTCGGGGTGGAGACGTGTAGGTGTAAGTCGCCGGCACCGTCACCTTTGCTTGGAGTTGCCTGCGGCAGGGCGTGTCGGCGACGTGGGTGGCGACGAGGTGAGGTCGAGGAGGCGGCCGTAGAGGAGATCGCCGGGCGTCTTGGCGGGGGGGTCCCAAATTGTCTCTCCTTTGTCCGCGGGCGCCAACCGATGTTGTCGATGCGGAGGAAGACGTCGCCGTTGTTGTCGAAGAGCTGGGCCGGCGGTCGTCGTGTTTGGCCCAATTGGCCACTCTCGGGCTGGCCCAATTACGATCATGACGGGTTTAAATTTAACCCGTGCGTATTCAAGTGGAAGAGTTTAATTGAAAAAAAAAATCTGTCTCCATGGACGTTGGATCCAAATCCTGTAACCCTTGATTGTAATTTCCATAGTTTGTATCACGGTTGACTTCCATAGTTTATAAGTCGGTTAAATTAGATGAATATAGTCGAGCCCTGATTTTTTGTTTCTATACTCGACGGCTCTCTAGTCTGTAATGCCGGCATAAGCGGATCCATATCCTCGGCCGTCGCCAACTCGCCTTGGTCCTCGCCATGGCGGCCGTGGCCGACGGAGGATCTCCTCGAAGAGGTGCTTTTCCTTCCCTCCCGGCGATCCGGCGAGCCTCGTCCGCGCCGGCTCGTCGCCAAGCGGTGGTGCCGACTCATCTGTAGGGCGCGGCTTCCGCCCGCCGCGGTTCCGCGAGTTCCACGGCACACCACCATTGCTGGGATTCGTCTCCCAGCGGCGCGACCTTTCGACTACCAGTTCGGGCGCCTATTCATCCCCACAACATCGTTTCGGCCGCCAGCTATCATCCCGACCGCTGCAATCGCATCTCGAACGCCGTGCACTCAAGCCACGGCGTGTCGCCCTCCATTCTTGGCCGGACAAGGACTTATATTGCTACATCCTGGAGGATAGTTTTTATGGGATTTCATCACGGATAAGCTCCGGAAGCGCCAAGATGGCCACTTTGCATTCACACTATTCGTGTGTTGATTTTGATTGGAATGCGGCCGTGCTCGCGTGCCGATGCACGGTGGCGGTGTTGGCGAGAACCCCGACACGAGGAACACAGTTTGGTGCGGTGGGGACACGTGGTCAAGGCGAAGTCGAGGCGTGGAACGGGCGAGTTTGAACTTGGAACGCGGTGGACGCGCCCACGATGGCCAAATAACTGCGGTGTGTGTTTTCGGTGTCATGTATCGTGTGTTTAGCGGTTGGTGTTTAGCTAATGGCATGAGTTAGCTAGTGTTTAATACTCTGGTGTGTCAAGGAGTGGGTGGTCGAGTTGTAGTGCTGGTTAAGCACATTGTATCCGTCAGAACAGAAGGTGAAAAAGGGCACCGTCTCCCGAGAGACACCGGGCGGTTCCAAATTCTTGTGTGCGTGTTCATCTGTGTTCTTGTGATTACGTCGATCGATCCACCACATATACAACGTTGATTAGTGATCCCGCATTTACCGCGTGCTATCGGAGCCGCTAATCTTCGCGGAGACACTCAGATCAAGTCACCATGTCGATTGTGCCGGGAAGAGAGGGTGGGCGCGGCGGCGAAAAGCGTCAGATCTACCCGAGCTTGACGACCGCGAATTATACCACCGGTGTATTCGTGTTCGGGCTATCATGGAGGACCGGGAGGAGTGGAGTGTGGTGGAGCCGGAGGCGGGGACGCCGACGATCGTGGCGTCCGGCGGCGGATGCGGCGAAAGCAACCGCCAAGGACAAGAAGGTGAAGGCAAATCTCCTCCAGTGCATTTCTGACGATTTGCTTATGCAAGTCGCCATGAAGAAGACCGGGAGGGAGGTTTGGGAGGTGCCGAAGGCGAGGTTCGTTGGAGAGGAACGCGTCAAGGAGGGCGCGGCTGCGCGGTCCCTCAAGAGCGAATTCGACGCGATCCAGATGAAGGAGAGCGACGCCAACCGGACCAAGTTAGGCGAAACCGACATCCATGTCGGGCGGGTATAACAGCTTGGGGGGAGTCCGAGGATATTGATTTGGTTCGCAAATTGTTTCATATCATGCCCGAAAGATACTTGAATGTTGTGGCGCCGATCGAGCAATTCTGTGATATGAAGAAGTTGGCCTTCGGAGATGCAGTCGGGAGGTTGAAGGCGTTTGACGAACGCACGAAGCGCAATAGCGGCGGTGATGCTCGCTCGGAGAGTGGAGGGCAGGTGCTCTTGACTCAGCCAGAGTGGGAAGCCAGACAGAGAAGCTCTGGTGGTGAGTCGTCGGGGAAGCAGAAGAGAGGCGATGGCGGTGGCCGTGGCCGAGGTCGAGGTCGTGGCGGCGGTGGGGTGGCCGTGGCCATGGCGGAGATGGAGGAAGAGATGGTGGCGGGAAGCGTGACAAGAGTCACATCAAATGCTTCAAGTGCCACAATTATGGACACTACGCTAATCGGTGTCCAGAAGCCAAGAAAGGAGATGGGGGCAATGGAGGGAAGCAAGAGGATAAGGAACATGCCGTGTTGCTTGCTGAAATGGTGTTACCAGGACAGCTCGAGCACCGGCAGATTCAGTCACTTCAGAGTGTGTTTCTGAATGAGGCTAAGGTGATTCCGGAGCTCCACTTGTCTGAAGGAGGTGATCCAACAGGCAATCTCTCGTGTCTTGACAATGGTGCAAGCAATCATATGACAAGTGACCTGCGAAGTTCGAGAGATGTTGATTATTCAACACAAGGAAGGGTGAGATTTGGAGATGACTCAACCTGTCGAAATTACGGGAAAAGGTACCAGTAGTGTTTCGTGGAAAACAGGGTGATCGGTGGGTTTTGAATGATGTCTATTACATTCCTAAGCTTAAGAACAACCTTATTAGCCTTGGTCAGTTGACAGAGATAGGGCATAGAGTGTTGATGGATGATGATTACTTGGAGGTAGTAGAGAAACAGTCAAATAGATTGATCATGAAAGTCCCTAGAACCCTGAATAGACTATACAAAAAGGAGTTGACAGTTGTTGAGCCAAAATGTCTGATGGCCAAGATTGATAGTGAAGCATGGCTATGGCATGGCGGTTTCAGGGCATGTTAACTTTAGGTCAATGAAACAGCTAGCAAGCAAGGAGATGGCCACTGGAGTGCCAAATATTGCACATCCAGATCAGGTGTGTAATGATTGTCTGACAGCTAAACAGACAAGAACCTCATTCCCCCAAGCAACTAAGTGGCACTCAGATGAAAAGCTTGGGCTAGTGTATGTTGATCTATGTGGTCCTATCTCACCAAAGAACAGCAGGAGGAAATAAATATTTCATGTTGTTGGTTGATGATCATTCAAGATGGATGCAGGTGTATTTTACGAAAAACAAAGATATGGCTTGTGATATGTTTGTCAAGTATAAGGCTGAAGTTGAGAATCAGACAGGGAGCAGAATCAAGGTGCTCAGATCTGATAGAGGTGGAGAATTCCTAGCTCAGGTGTTTGCAGGTGTATGTGAACAATCTGGGATCAAGAGACAGCTCACTGCTCCATTCACACCACAACAGAATGGTGTTGTGGAGAGAAGGAACAGGACCACCATGGACATGGCAAGGGCATTGCTGAAGAGTATGGTGATTTCAGGAGAGCATTGGGCTGAGGCAGTGAGGCATTCAGTTTATCTTCTGAACAGACCGCCTACCAAGGTGTTGGGAGATAAGACACCTTATGAAATTTGGAATGGCAGGAAGCCAAGCATGGGCCACCTGAGGGTATTTGGGTGTACTGCTCATGCCAAGATTAATGCACCACACCCAAAGAAACTTGATGATAGAAGTAGGGAGTTGGTTTACTTTGGAGTTGAGGAAGGAAGTAAAGCACACGTGGCTTTTGATCCTAAATCAAAGAAGATTGTTGTCAGCCGAGATGTTGTGTTTGAAGAGTCAAAGAATTGGATCCGGGACAAGAATGTAGTAGGTAAAACTGTCTCGATTTTGTTGTTGAGGATGAGCTTGGTCATGGTAATGTTGCTAGTGAGATGGAGGAACAAAGGAAACCGGGAGAAATTGAAAATACAGATGAAGAGCAAGACAAAGGGCTGTTGTCGGATCAGCAACAATCACCGCACAAGATTCGGTTCGCACCAGATAGTTTGTTGAGCAGCCCCGGTGCAAGTTTCTCTACACCACAGCATTTAATCCCAAGTCATCAACATTCCACACCTTCCACAGCTGAGAGCAGTGAACCAAGAATGTATAAAGATCTGACTCAGATTTATGATGATACTTCTGAAGTTGAGTCAGCAGGATTCGAAGAGGAAGATGTAGCAAAGACCGCTGGCGAGAGAGTGAAGAGCCAACCCGCTACGAGGAGGCAACAGATCATTAGGAGTGGGTGGATGCTATGAACAAGGAGATGCAAATCAATTATCAAGAATGAGACTTGGGAACCGGGTGAAGTTACCCTTGGGAAAGAAGCCCATTGGACTCAAATGGGTATTCAAGTTGAAGAAAGACTCAGAGGGAGCAAGGTGGTGAAACACAAGGCTAGGCTTGTTGCTAAAGGGTATGTCCAGAAGCAAGGGGTTGATTTTGAGGAAGTTTTTGCCCCAGTTGCTAGGTTGGACACGCGTAAGGTTATTACTGGCTTATGCAGCAAACAATGGCTGGAAAATTCATCATCTTGATGTCAAGTCAGCTTTTCTGCATGGAGACCTAGAAGAGGAGGTGTATGTCTCCCAACCTGAAGGTTTTGCAGTTAAAGGGAAAGAGCAGTATGTGTTGAAGCTCAGCAAAGCTTTGTATGGACTTAGACAAGCTCCTAGGGCATGGAATGTCAAGTTGGACAATTGTCTGAAGAAACTGGGTTTCAGAAGATGCTTGAGTGAGCAAGCTGTGTACATAAGAGGTGCTGGTACTAATGCAGTCATTGTTGGAGTGTATGTTGATGATTTAGTGGTGACAGGAGGAAATTCAGATGAAGTCACACTATTCAAGAAGCAGATGCAAACAGAATTTGACATGACTGATTTAGGCTTGCTCACCTACTACCTTGGGATAGAGGTAGAACAAAAGGAAGACTATATCAATTGTCGACAAAGTGGCTATGCCAAGAAGGTTCTACAACAGTTTAGGATGAGTGAATGTAACTCTACCAAAATTCCACTAGATCCTGGTTACAAACTGACAGAAGACAAGGGAGGGCAGAGAGTGAATGTGACGTAATCACGGGAGAGTCATTGGTCATGCGAGATATCCGCTGCATACCGACCGACCTATCTTATTTAGTTGGGTTGGCTAGCAGATTCATGGAGAAACCAACTGTGATGCATGCCAAAGCAGTAAAGCAAATCATGAGATACCTAAAGGGGACTATTGATTTGGGACTGGTCTATGTCCAGAGTGGTGGTGCAAACAAGTTGGTGGGATATACCGACAAAGATCATGGAGGGGATGCTGTTGAGAGGAGAAGCACGGGGGTATGGCATTTTACCTTGATGAGAATCTCATCACTTGGTGCTCTCGAAACGAAAAAAAAGGACTCTGTCTTCCCGTGAATCGAGTTTGTAGCTGCAAATCGCAGCAGCAAAAGCAAGCAAAATGGTTGAGAAACTTGATCGGTGAGATCACAAAAGAAAAGCCCATGATGGTCACTCTCTTCGTTGACAATAATTCGGCCGAGAGAACTCATGAAAAATCCTGTCTTTCATGGTAGAAGCAAGCATATTGATTTGAAGTACCATTTTATCGGGGAGTGTGTCGAACGAGGAGAAGTCAGTGTGAAGAGGGTGTGCACTGAGGAGCAGAGAGCTGATGTACTGACTAAGTCGATGCCAGCAATGAAGCACTCATTGATGAGGCATCTGATAGGGGTCAGGGATCTCAGTGTGTGTCAGGATTAGGGGGGAGCATGTTGGTGTAACCCTGACACGAGGAACACAGTTTGGTGCAGTGGGGACACGTGGTCAAGGCGAGTCGAGGCGGGAACGGGCGAGTTTGAACCTGGAACGCGGTGGACGCGCCCACGATGGCCAAGTAACTGCAGTGTGTGTTTTCAGTGTCATGTATCGTGTGTTTAGCGGTTGGTGTTTAGCTAATGGCGTGAGTTAGCTAGTGTTTAATACTCCTGGTGTGTCAAGGAGTGGGTGGTCTAGTTGTAGTGCTGGTTAAGCACATTGTATCCATCGAACGAAGGTGAAAAAGGGCACCGCCTCCCGGGACACCCGGCGGTTCCAAATTCTTGTGTGCGTGTTCATCCGTGTTCTTGTGATTACGCCGATTGTTCCACCCACATATACAGCGTTGATTAGTGATCCTGCGTTTGAAAGCGGCCATGGTTGCAACCATCTCGACCGCAACCACAAAGAACTTCATGGTCGCCTTCGGGGGATCCAACATGGGCCACAATATGGACGATTTGAAACATTCGTTTCGGCCTACTCATCTGAAGCCGATGTGTGGAGCGAACCCGCCTATGCTGACCAACGCCGTTATGGCTTCGAGAAGGGGAACAAGGTCCTCATCGGCAAGTGCAATCTACTTCAAGTGTTCCCTGCATGAGCACAGAAGATGCTCTTGGAATCCTCAAGTATGATCTGCCGACACGAAAATCTCTCCGATTGACATACCAAGAGTTGGGCACCTAAAACACATCGACCGAGAGGGCTATACCGGCGACTATGGAGGATGGCATACTAGGGCTTGCCAAAGATAGTGCATAAGTCATCCAAACTATACCTGTGGTCATGGGAGCACGGTTGTCCTGATGGAGATGGAGGATGGGTACAGAGCAGAATCATGGACCTTGATAAGCTACTACAAACAAAGATCAACAGATCGACGACCGCATGCTTGCCTTTACGATAATAATGCAGCTGGTGGTGTCATTTTCATATCGTCATGCGACAAACTTTTCTCTATCAGTCTAAAGTCAGGCAGCACCAATGTGAAGGTGGTACATGAGCGCTTTGGCATGGGTCAAGTAGTTGCCTACATGAGCTTCTCGCACTCCAGGTAGTACATGTCATATTTGATCAGTTATTCAGTTTCTAGTTTCCTTGATATGTGATTCGGGCTGATTTCCGTTGTTACAACCGATTAATTCCTCATCTTGTGTTTGTGCTTTTTCTGTAGCGTTGAGAGCGGTTTCTGTAGACGATGAACCAGGTCCACCAGGAGTCGCTGAGCCAAGCGCATAGAGAAACTCAAATTACAAGTGAGCAAGGTCATCAGAACTTAGGAGGGAGTTATTAGAACAGGCATGTGGTCCGTAGTAGGATAATAATAATGATAATACTATAATTATTCTCCGTGTTTCTGTTGCTGCACTTGTTGCGCAGGACTAAATGTTTTATCGATCATTTGTATCAGTAATAATTTGTAGTTTCTTTGTATCTGAATTTAGTTGCTTCTTCTTTCGTGTTCTCATCTGCTAGGTAATATAACTGTGAATCAGGAACATGTATTCTCACTTTGTGATTACGAACTTGAGTTTGCAAACAAATCATGCAAATGGTATTAGGCTGTAGAAAGTATACAATGAAATATTTAAACTCTGTTTGGTCCCGGAAATTTTCTCCTCCTACTGTTACATGGAACCAGGGAATGAAGTTAATTCTGATAACTTATTCGGCAAGGGTTCATTCAGTCAATACATTTGATTCCCATATTTAAGGGATAGGTATTTATTATTCCCGCTCATACATTCGTTGTGTAGTACTTTTTATGATGTGGTAGTACTTTTAAGAAGAGGGAGAATAATTGGCTTTTTATACTGATGAAACACCGTTACTGGATTTTCAACTCTAGATAAGTAATGAAATCAGATTTCTATGGAACAATAGAATTGAATTTGGTGGTGGTTTCATACCTCTTTGATTGCATTTTATCTTACATAGCATTCTCTGAAACAACCCTATGAAAATATCCATTAAGAATGGCTTTGATAGTCGTAGTGGGGGGTTTTATCATGCGTAAAATTGGTTGATTTGGCAACAGGAACATCACTTGTTGCCATTTACAAAATCAGTACTATCTACTGTAAAGCGCGAGGACAATATCGCCTTGCATATACAACATTTGAAACACTTGAAAAATACGTTATGCAAGATGTTAGGTGCGATATTCTAGCTAGTGGATGGCGACCACGGTGTCTAGCGCTTGAGGCGGCCACGAAATATGACATGACCATGATGCCTTTGCCATATCTAGCCGCTGGAGGAGGTGATAAGAAGGACAACGATGCCAGCTATGAGGTGATAGATGTGCAGAAGAGGGACCTTGTATTGGTATTCATAACAAAAGCCATCTAAGGGTACGAACTGAGCAACACCACGGGCGAGGGGGAGCTTGTAGAGCACGACCGCACATGGTAGCAGGCGCCGTGGTTTTGATAGTGAGGGGTGGACAATACAAACGCCATGGTGGTGATGAGGGCGACGGTGAGCAATGATTTTACTGCAGGACTTGGCGAGAGTGAGAGTGGATTGGATCTCGTAGATGCAAAGAGTGTGTGTGATTAGCAGCTTGTGGAGTGGGAGATTCTTATTTTGGGAGGGGGCCTGAAGTATCAAATATTTGTGGTGGTACAATAAGTGGATGATGAGAACCAACATATTGTGCTGGTCAAACCTGCTCCCGGTCTAGGGAAGGTGTGCGTTGATGTTGCCTAGATACCGATACGAATACGGATACGATACGTATCAGACGCTGCGTGGATATGCCATCCCTCAAAAACATTGATAGGGGATATGTCAAATATATTTTAATATAATAATTATTGTATATATGAATTACATGCTAAAATTAGTTATCTAGCAACTCCAAACGTTTGGCATCTGGACTTGTCATTCCATATTTTTCCCAAAATCTGTGAATTGTCCTCTCCAACCGCTTTGACATTTGGCTTGGCAAATTGGTGAGACTTGGCATTTGACGACAGGGCCAAACCGAATATATGTGTGCACCCCTGCTTCACGCATTCGCTAGCGTACAGAGGCAAAAAAAGGGTGGAAGCACAATTTTAGTTTCTGTCTAGTTTGCCAAGTGAATTTTGCCAAACCATTGGAGATGAGTAGTTTTTTCACTTGGCAAAGTTCTGTTTTTTGCCAAGTGAATTTTGCCAAACCATTGGAGATGTTACAAGGTTGGAAGCAGTTTATGTCACATTATTCAACTTGGAAAGTAAGAAAGAAAAAGGAAAAATCAAGAATACTTACATAAAAGAAGTTAATTGAACGCCTAATCTCTAATAAATAAATATCCAACGTGTATCCAAGGAGTATCGATATCCGATACGTATCGGATACAGATACGACACCTTCAACAAGTATCCGCGCAACCAGACAGACGCTCGGTAAAGAGCATTACCACATAAGGTAGAGATTATGTGATTTGATCTGAGCTTAATGTGTTGATGGGCTTCCAAAGCATTTAGTTGTCCAGTATACAATTTTTTTTTGTTTGCAGGCATATTGAATGGAAGTTCAAACAAGATCATCGTGATCGTTCTCCATACTTCGGTAGTGCAACCTGCAAATCTTTCTAAAAAAATCTAGTGTGTATAGTAACTGTGAGACCTGCCTTGAATAAGATGAGACAGGCCAGCTCCAGTGTTGACAGAAATCGAACCGTGGGATCTGAAAACCAAACTTTAAACACTAGATCAGCAGAACCTCCAAACATGGTTCAACGTTAAGGAAAGAAAACAGACCCCATCAAATCGAATGGAACTCTACACTCGAGACGTTGAACGTTCATCCACGCTGGTGATTTTGCTGGCCAAAATCGATTAATATGTACGCTGGAGCTGCCCGATTAACGATAAGGAAAGGTAGATATATTCTTAAAAAAAGATCCAGGCTTTCCTGCCCTCAAAAACCGATCGACCCAGAGCGATCTCCTCGACTCGGACTCTTGGCGCCGGAGTCGGAGGCTCATCCACATCCGGTCTACGCGTGGCGTACGCGTAACGCCGCCACCTCTCAACTTTTCGAGTCCGAGTAGGAGAGGTATAAGGTAACCGACGCGTCACATTCATCCCATAAATCCCCGCCCCACGCTGCTCTTTCGTTCAATCACTACGACCACGGCGCCGCCGCCGCGCAACCAACTCCGAACCGACGACGACAACCTCGATCTACTCTCCTACTCCAACATGTCACCCACCAGCCGTCCGACGTTGCCGTCGTCACCGACTGCGGCGGCGGCGCTCTACACGCAGCCTTCCGACGTGACGCTCGTGAACAAGTTCCTACGGCCATGGGTGACATCCGGCGACACGAACGCCGGCGGCGCGTCGTATGTGCACGCGGCTGATCTCTACTCTGCTGACCCAGAGGAACTGGCGCGCAGGTTCACGCCGGCCGTGTCCGTGGACGGAGACCGCACGTGGTATTTCCTCAGCCCGCTGCGCTCCAAGAGCCCCCGCGATCGCCGCAAGGTGCGCGCCGTCGCTGACGGCACGGGGTGCTGGCATAGCGAGGCCGCGCCCCGAACGTCGTTGACAACCTCCATGGCGGACGTCATGTTGGATATCGTCAGAGTTTCTCGTTTATGCGGAGAGGTGATGATGGTGCGGAGGTTCGAGCTGGATGGATAATGGCCGAGTTCCACCTTCACCACGATGGTCTTGGGAGTAAGGTGGAGGGTCTGGTGCTGTGTAAGATGTACCGGAGCCCACGCAAACATGGTGGTCCTGCGGTGGCCGCCGTCGACGGTGGCGACGACGTGTGCTCTGGCGTGTCTGTGTCCACGGAAACAATGTCTTCGTGCGAGAAGAGTAAGGCAGGCGACGGCGAGGACACCAACGCCGTGATGCCAAGATGGCAATGGCATAGCCAGATTTCGGACAGCACCGCCATGGACAAAGAGATGACAGAGCCTCTCCTCAGGAGGAAGGCCGCGGGCGACGACGAGGTCTCTGTCGTGACCACGGCCATGGCGCCTTGCACCAAGAATAAGGTGGTGGCGGACAACGAGGATTTGTTGGTGTCACCGCCAGCACACAAGAAGATGAAAGTGGCGGTGGCGGACGACGAGAGCTCCGGCAAGGCGTTGGCACTAAAGGAGACAGCCGCCGCCGCCCCGCCTGCAGAGGCCCAGCTGCACTGTCCCCAGTGCGGGTTCCACCTCGCTGCTCTCCAGGCGCTCGTGACCCTAACCACATCCAAGCTGATCGTGCCTCAGGGAGAAGCAGCAGATTCAGAGATCACAAGAAGAACACCAAGCCGTGGGGTATAGATCAGAGAACATGGAAGATGTTCGGTTTAAAAACTAGGATAGCAGATAGTTTGCCGAGAGTGCATGTAATTGGATTCTATTGGTTTCATAACAGAGTATGCAACTTTCTTTCAAAAAACAGAGTATGCGACTGATTTGCAAATCTTCAAAAACCTGAGGTAGCATATAAAACACAGGAACTTAATTTTGAACTGTTTCAGTCATGTTTCTTGCATTGGGTTCTGATGTGAAAGCATGAAAGGTTGAGAAATGTACCGAGTTATATTAAATGCATTTGGCATTCTTAGAATTCGGAGGTTTAATTCTTTTCTGAACTAACTGTAGGGTTTGTTGCGTTCAGGACATAGGCTAAAAGTTGGCTATCCTTTTTTTTTAACAGTTTTACTCTACTTAGCATAATTCAGATAGTGGATGGATGTAATTTTGCATTGCTAGGAACATAACTTGTATCACATGTCAATGTAAAAGGAGTTGGGCTCAGTCCACAATCTTGTATCTAAAAATAACTTGTATCCAGCAAGGGCAAAGCAAGACCAAATTAAATGGGTGACTTGCTCTTGTAGATATGAAAATTTAATCCACAACCATGGTAAGAATCTATATTCCTCACAATGATTTTTCTAATTTTCGTGGGTGCCCGGTCACCCACGAATAACAACCTAGCTCCGCCCTGTCCAGTGGCAATTGATATCTCCATAATCTTGTATTCGATGTTATTCTGCAATGCTGGGAATATTACTTGTATATATCTAGTGGCAATCAATGTCTCCATAATCTGGAGTGAGTCGCTCCAAGACGGGGCCGAATCCACACGAGGCGGTTTCTAATGGAGGGAGGAGATGTTGGACCTGGATTGAAGCGGTGTGCGTGACGAGGTGGGGGTAGAGAGGAGAGAGAAGACGGTCGCGTGTGCCACCGCCGCTTAACCTTGCGGCCTGAGCCTGGGTCCTCCAAAGGGCCGCCGTAGCAGCAGCCATCACCGCCACGCCGCCGACGGTCGGAGCTAGGTTTTCGAGCCTGGGGACACGTGGGAAAGCTCGGGGCGGTGGCCTGGCTTGGCCTTGCAGGGCGGCGACGCCCCCCCCCGCCTTGGGATTCTTTCGTGGGGGGGAGATGGAAGGAGTGCGCGCGATGGGAGAGGAGGCGGCGGCGCCCCCTGCCTCGGTGCATTTTTTTTTTTTTTTTAAAAGGGGAGAAAATGGGGAGCTGGTGTGCGGGATAGAATCGAACCTGACCGAGGGTTGCTCGCCGTTGGGGGGTGGTGCGGGCAGATAGAGGGCGAAGTGAGGGTGTAAGACGCGTCGGTCAAACTTTTGATCTCGGACCTTGAGTCAGATGTACATTTTTCATGAGTCATCGATTTCGATGTCGGAATTATCGGTGTGCAATTTGATGTGTGCACCAAGGTTAGATCCCTCAGCGGGGATCTAAAATAATCCCAACTATGACATTATAGTAGAGATAGAGATGCGTGTAATAATTAATAATAATTTGACCGACTATTTTTATTCGTTGCAACACAAATTTTTTAACTGCAAGGCAGAATCCTGCTCCTTTCCATGCTCGAAATTCTAATTCTAAAGTATATAATACATTGGATGCATCTAGCTGCCGTACAAAATTCGAAATTTGTAATATATGAAATCACACCAGCAATAGTAAAATGTGATATTTTTTGTACAAGTAATCAGGGATTCTGAAATTTACTTCTAGCCTATACTAGTCATATTCGTATCGAGTAGCAACAATAATAACGTGGAGTGCAGAAGCAGCTGGATAGCAGGGAGCAAATCCGGTTGCATCAACTCGACGAAGTGTGTGTTACTGGTAGGCCCAGCCCACGGCCAGAGTTAGAATGGGCCAGGCCGGCCCAGAGGATTTGCTGGCTGCCTGCTATTCAGCTGCTTTTGCACTCCAAAGGTTATTACTGTTGCTACTTGATAGGATTAGTAGGCTAGAAGTAAATTTCAGAATTCAAATTATTTATTTGTAGACAAATATCAGATTTTACTATTGCTAATATTCCAAATTTCGAATTTTGTACGGAAGCTAGTTGCATCTAATATATTATACTTAACAATTTCGAGCATTGAAGGAGCAGTATTCTGCCTTTAAGTTTCAAATTTGTGTTGCAAATTTTATTATCTAGCAAATATGGTCTCTGAAAAGCTAATGACGATGCTAACGCCTTTCAGCAGTTTTGATTAGTAAATAAAAAGTCTCCATCTACGTATGATCTCTGAAGGTAGACCCTACACTGCCTTCTTATTTTATCTTCAAGCAACAAAAGCTCAATTCATTTGCAGTCAGTAAGAATAACAGTAGCAGTAGTCCAAGAATAACTGCAGTGATATTTGGTCGATATTATTTAGAAAAAGACAGTTGAAGAAATTAGGAAACTTCTACACATTGAACGACTAAAACTTTTCTTCCAGAACTGACCACACAAATTCACCATGCCAAAAGTACAAGAGAGTAACAAAAATTTCAGCAACACAATGCAGGTTCAGTAAATGCATCTCAGTGGTAAATAACACAACCAAATTTGAAGCTACAAGAATCTGAACCAAAATACTGCACTAACTTCGCAAAACATAGTATATGATAATTTAACCGACCAGCAGCAACAATCAGACAAAACCACACATGCCATCTAGGATAATCACAAGAGACCTTGACGAGTATCTTCATGCACTTCATACACCCTCACTTGGTTCCACACCTGTAAAGACTGTACCCAGTGCTGCAAAATTATAATTACATCAGGTTATTGAAGAGTTGGGCAGCCTCAATGAAAATTGGTTACCCATGAACCACAGGAAACAAAAAATTGTTGCTAGGACTGAACAAACAGCACCTAATGTATTATCCAGTGATCACCCTTGACAATCACACTTAAACAAAATCACTTATAGAGGACAGATTTAAACATCAAAGAAAGACCTCATTTAGTTAATGTTGGTTTATATTGGCATCCAATGTATATAATCTTTTAGAGAATATAATCTTTATGAAGGGTGTAACATGATTTTTAAGAGGTAGGCTCAAACAGCAGAGGAACGTCTCACTGTTCTAGCATTACTATCATCATTGAGTGTCGTTAAGAGATATTGCGAGCAGGATAAGCAGGAATCTACATCATTAAACAGAAGCACCTGCAGATATCTTGTGTGTAGAGTAAATGAGTACTGATTATCACACATATTCTATTCTACTAGTCAGCTACCATCTGGCCTAAATTTAGTATGTGAAGACTCCATTATCCAGCCATAACCTACATAGTCGATGGATAAACTCAAAAGAATATGGCTTCTAATAAGTTGCAACTGGCAAAGACTCCATAAGAAAATATTTAGGCTGGATTAACACGTTATACAGATATCCCATTTCCACAAAATCATGTTGATGAGGCAACATAACATAGTCAGCTTGGCTTTATATCTTTATTGTTACTAACTGAAACATAAGTTCTTATATTGGCAAACCATACAGTAAGCATACCACTGAAATATTACTAAATGAACTTTTTATGATTTCATTTGTTAAAAACCTAGATGAAACATGAGTCCATTGGCAGTTATTGGCAAGTTCAAATTAATGAATATGGGTCCAAGCTCTGCAAACCAAAGTTTGATCCATTGGCAGCTATTGAAGCAAAAACTGCCATGAACAAACACTCAAGCAGAACTCTTGTTCTATGAGTTTTCGACAGAGCACTTCTGGCCAGGATGATTACGTTAAACCAAAAAAAATTCCACTATCATTGAAAAATCAGAGGAAGAAATGTCTAAGAATAGAGCCATCTCGTTAAGCCCTCCTAAAGGCAGTCCAGAGGCCCCCATAGTTGACGTATCAAGTCATGAGGACTTCTCACATAAGGAAAAGGCCAAGGAAACTGAACTGACGTACTCAGAAGAAATTAATATGGAAGAATGGAATGGCCAGGAAGTGGAGATAAGGGACAATACAAAAATGGTCAAGGCTGGTAAAAGCAATAGTGGACTGCAAATGGACATGTCTATCATAAATGGAAAGGAGGATTGGCAACAAGTGAGACAAAGTTAAATAATCAAGTACAAGGAAGACTCTCAGAGGACAAGTGAAAAAAAAGCTAGCTGTCATGGAGAGTATACAAGTAGTGAAGAATTAAGATAATTCAACATCTGAGAACTCCTTTTGCAGTTCTAGCTTCCACTGATTTAATAAAAATGGGAACTAATACAAATGAACTCTCATTTGGGACAACTGATATTCTACAAGATTTAGAAACAGCTAGAGCTGCTTTGAACAAACCTGCTAGCCTAGAAAATGGAGGAAATTCCTCCGTTGAATAGTTTGAATTCAATGAGTTGGAAGACTGAGGAGTCCGAGGAAGGGGTATGTTCAGTTATAAATTCTACTAGGAAACTACATCATTCGATGTTGTTAACTGACACTGCGAACAGGTTAAGGAATCTACATCATTAAACAGAAGCACCTGTAGATATCTTGTGTCTGGAGTAATAATCATCTTGTGTGTTCTCTCCTACTAGTTAGATGCCATCCAGACTAAATCTAGCCTATAAAAAGACTCCCTTATCAATCCAGAACCTACATAATCGATGGATAAACTTCTAGGGTCGATATGGCTTCTAACCAGTTACGACTTGCAACGACTCCATAAGAAAAATATTTAGGCTGGATTAACAGTCATACAGATATCCCATTTCCACAACATCATGTTGATGAGCCAACATAACATGGTCTGTTAGTGTCTGTGGTTTTATACTTTATTGTTACTAACAGAAACACAAGTTCTAATATTGGCAAGTCCTTATTGGGAAACCATAAAGTTAGCATACCACTGAAATATAACTAGGTGAACTTTTATGATTTTATTGTTAAAACTTAAAAAGAAATATTGTTTTATGCTATCATAAAATTGACAACTTAGGAAGTAAGGAATGTTGTACCTGCGCTGCAGAAGCTCACATAGGGAACAACATTGTTGATTCCTCTTCCTTCACAAACCTTTATCGCTCGGTCAGAATCTAGATCAATACTAAATAATCCATCAGCTGTCGTGACGAGGAAGACTCCAACGCTGTGGACAAAGGCAGCCAAAGAGCTGAAGCGGTTAATAGAAGGGAGCATTTTTTCGAGCTCAATGACTCTAGTATACGCCCATTCCAATAGCCCATCGAAACCAACCTCTCTTGACCATAGGTGGAGCCTTGAATTCTCCAATTTAGCACATCCCAATCCACCATCTTGCCTACTTGTGAGCAGAGCTTGACACCCCTGGTACTGGTAGCAACAGCTAGGTGGTAGTTTGATCCAGCTGATTTCTTGAGTGTCCAAACTGTACTTGCAGATTCTCATCTTTCTTTTCACCTCGGCTATGAAGTGGAGTGCACTTCCAGCAAGGGTGCTGCGCTCGGTGTAACAGAAATAGTAACGTTCAATAGGGTGCTGGAGGCTGTCAGCGCCCACGAGCCAGACTCCGACGAGAAGACATAGACGTATACCCCATGATGAATGGAGGAGCTTATGAAGACAACGCGGAAGTGCCTGTCGTTGCAGTCGAGGTGGTCGGGGGAAGCGCAGAGCACCGCCGCGTTCCAGCCCACCAAATGGACAACGCCGCCCGGTTCTTGCGGAAGTTGCAGCTTCGGCAGCTGCAGCTCCTCGCCCGTGACGGGGTCGCAGACGACCATCTCGCTGCGCTCCAAGGTGTCGACGCTGAGTACGCGGCCGTGGCGGGAGTCGTGCACGTACCAGAACCGGAGCGCGTGGCGCGGGCGGAAGGCGGAGGTGGGTGCGAAGCGGGTAGCGACGCGTCCACTGCAGTGGAATACGCCCAACAGCCGCGGCGTCCGGTGGAAGTCGCAGAACCGGCGGCGGAAGCCGCGGCTGCAGAGAATGCGGCGCCAGAGCTTGCAGACGAGCGCGGCGCGGACGAGGCTCGCGGGATCTTCCGGTGGTAGGCGGAGGAGGAACGCTTCGACGAGCTCGTCCGGCAGCTGCGCCGCCGCCGCCGCCGCCGCCATTCCGGCTAGGGTTTGGCTTGGGTGGGGAATGGAGAGGGAATGGCCGAAAGCCGCTTCGAGGGTCTGGTTCCACCAACACGACGAAGGGTATGTAATGGGCCAGGCCCACGGCCCGAGATATAATGGGCCAGGCCGGCCCAGATTGCCTGGCGCCCTCAGCAGCGGAATGCAGCAGAGCCGGATGCATTCCCCATTTCCAGCCGAGCCAAATCAAGCCAAACCCTAGCCTCCCCTCGAAATGGCGGCGGCGGCGGCGCTGCCGGACGAGCTCGTCGAAGCGTTCCTTATCCGCCTCCCACCGGACGAACCCGCGAGCCTCGTCCGCGCCGCGCTCGTCTGCAAGCTCTGGCGCCGCATTCTCTGCAGCCGCGGCTTCCGCCGCCGGTTCTGCGACTTCCACCGGACGCCGCGGCTGTTGGGCGTCATCTACCGCAGTGGACGCGCCGCGCCCCGCTTCGCGCCCACCTCCGCCTTCCGCCCACGCAACGCGCTCCGGTTCTTGTGTGTCCACGACTCCCAACACGGCCGCGTCCTCAGCGTCAATCCCTTTGAGCGCAGCGAGATGGTCGTCTGGGACCCCATCACGGGCGAGGAGCTACAGCTGCCCAGGCTGCATCTTCCGCAAGAACCGGGCGGCGTTAACCATTTGGTGGGCTGGAACGCGGCGGTGCTCTGCGCCTCCAGCTGGAACAACTCCGACTGCGACGGCAGGCACTTCCGCGTTGTCTTCATAGGCTCCTCCATTGATCACGGGATAAATGTCTATGTCTACTCGTCGGAGGCTCGCTCGTGGGCGCTGACAGCCTCTGCTGCGCAGCACCGTGTTTTCCCTTACTATTTCTGTTACACCGAGCGCAGCATCCTTGCTGGAAGTGCGCTCTACTTCATAGCGGAGGTGGAAAGAAAGATGAGAATCTGCAAGTACAGTTTGGACACTCAAGAAATCAGCTGGATCAAACTACCACCTAGCTGTTGCTATGAGTACCAGGGGTGTGAGTTCTGCTCACAAGTACGCAAGATGGTGGATTGGGATGTGCTAAATTCGAGAATTCAAGGCTCCACCTATGGTCAAGAGAGGTTCGTTTCGACGGGCTATTGGAATGGGCGTATACTAGAGTCATTGAGCTCGAAACAATGCTCCCTTCTATTAACCGCTTCAGCTCTTTGGCTGCCTTTGTCCATGGCGTTGGAGTCTTCCTCGTCACGACAGCTGATGGATTATTTAGTATTGATCTTGATTCTGACCGAGCGACAAAGGTTTGTGAAGGAAGAGAAATCAACAATGTTGTTCCCTATGTGAGCTTCTGCAGCGCAGGTACAACATTCCTTACTTCCTAAGTTGTCAATTTTATGATATCATAAAACAATATTTCTTTTAACAATAAAATCATAAAAAGTTCACTTAGTTATTTTTCAGTGGTATGCTAACTTTATGGTTTCCCAATAAGGACTTGCCAATATTAGAACTTGTGTTTCTGTTAGTAACAATAAAGTATAAAACCACAGAGAGTAAGAGACCATGTTATGTTGGCTCATCAACATGATGTTGTGGAAATGGGATATCTGTATGACTGTTAATCCAGCCTAAATATTTTTCTTATGGAGTCGTTGCAAGTCGTAACTGGTTAGAAGCCATATCGACCCTAGAAGTTTATCCATCGATTATGTAGGTTCTGGATTGATAAGGGAGTCTTCATAGGCTAGATTTAATCTGGATGGTAGCTAACTAGTAGGACTGTAGGAGAGCACACGCACGATGATTATTACTCTAGACACAAGATATCTATAGGTGCTTCTGTTTAATGATGTAGATTCCTTAACCTGTTCGCAGTGTCAGTTAACAACATCGAATGATGTAGTTTCCTAGTAGAATTTATAACTGAACAGACCCCTTCCTCAGATTCCTCAGTTTTCCAACTCATTGAATTCAAACTATTCAACGGAGGAATTTCCTCCTGCTGCAAGTGCAGCATTTTCTAGGCTAGCAGGTTTGTTCAAAGCAGCTCTAGCTGTTTCTAAATCTTGTAGAATATCAGTGTCCCAAATGAGAGTTCATTTGTATTAGTTCCCATTTTTCAGCAAGATGTATTAAATCAGTGGAAGCTAGAACTGCAAAGGAGTTCTCAGATGTCGAATTATCTTCATTCTTCACTACTTGTATACTCTCCATGACAGCTAGCTTTTTTTTTCACTTGTCCTCTGAGAGTCTTCCTTGTACTTGATTATTTAACTTTGTCTCACTTGTTGCCAATCCTCCTTTCCATTTATGATAGACATGTCCATTTGCAGTCCACTATTGCTTTTACACCAGCCTGGACCAATTTTTTATTGTCCCTTATCTCCACTTCCATTCTTCCATATTAATTTCTTCTGAGTATGCCAGTTCAGTTTCCTTGGCCTTTTCCTTATGTGAGAAGTCCTCATGACTTGATACGTCATCTATGGGGGGCCTCTGGACTGCCTTTAGGAGGGCTTAACGAGATGGCTCTATTCTTAGACATTTCTTCCTCTGATTTTTCAATGATAGTGGAAATTTATTTGGTTTAACTTGATCATCGTGGCCATAAGTGCTCTGTCGAAACTCATAGAACAAAAGTTCTGCTTGGAGTGTTTGTTCATGGCAGTTTTTGCTTCAATAGTTGCCAATGGATCAAACTTTGATTTGCAGAGATTGGACCCATATTCATTAATTAGAACCTGCCAATAACTGCCAATGGACTCATGGAGTCATATTTCATCTATGGTTTTTAAATGAAATCATAAAAGTTCACTTAGTAATATTTCGGTGGTATGCTTACTGTATGGTTTGCCAATATTAGAACTTATGTTTCAGTTACAACAACAACAACAACATAGCCTTTAGTCCCAAGCTAGTTGGGGTAGGCTAGAGATGAAACCCATATGAAACAACCGATGTTGGATCAATTTCTCCTCGATAGGAGCCACCCCGACCCTATCCCGAATCTCTTCATTCCGGACTCTATCCCTTCTAGTATGCCCGCAAAAATCAACGCAACATACGCATCTACGCCACGCCGCTTCTTTGGACATGTCGCCTTTTGTAGGCCAACATTCAGCACCATATAGCATCGCCCGGACGAATCGCCGTCCTATAGAACTTCCCTTTTAGCTTCTGTGACACCCTCTTGTCACAGAGGATGCCAGAAGCTTGACGCCACTTCAGCCAACCTGCTGCGATTCTATGTCTAACATCTTCATCAATGTCGCCATCCTTCTGTAGCATGGATCCTAAATACCGAAAAGTATCCTTCTTGGCCACCACTTGTCCATCAAGGCTAACGTCCCCATCCTCGTGTCTAGTCGGACCGAAGTCGCACACCATGTACTCAGTCTTGGTCCTACTCGAGTCTGAACCCTTTTCGACTCTAGCGTGTGCCTCCACGGCTCCAACTTCCTATTTACCCCCGCTCTACTCTCGTCCACTAGCACCACATCATCAAAGAAAAGAGCATACACCATGGGATATCACCCCTCAGATATCCCTTGTGACCTCATCTATCACCAAAGTAAATAGATAAGGGCTTAGTGCTGACCCCCGGTGCAGTCCTATGTTAATTGGAAAGTCACCGTATCGCCATCACATATTCGAACACATGTCGTTGCATCCTTGTACATATCCTTGATGAGGGTAATGTACTTAGTTGGGACTTTGTGTTTTTCCAAGGTCCACCACATGACGTTTCTCGGTACTTTATCATACGCCTTCTCAAGGTCAATAAAGACCATGTGCAAGTCCTTCTTCTCGCTCCCTAAATCTCTCCATCAATTGTCGTACTAAGAAAATCGCCTCCATGGTCGACCTCCCGGGCATGAACCCAAACTGGTTTTGGGTCACGCTTGTCACCCTTCTTAGGCGATGCTCGATGACCCTCTCCCAAAGTTTCATCGTATGGCTCATCAGCTTAATTCCACGGTAATTAGTACAACTTTGAACATCTCCCTTATTCTTGAAGATTGGTACTAGTATACTTCTCCTCCATTCTTCAGGCATCTTGTTCGACCGAAAAATGAGGTTAAAAAGCTTAGTTAGCCATACTACCGCTCTCTCCCCCAGACATCTCCACACCTCAATGGGGATGTCATCGGGGCCCATCGCTTTACCTCCCTTCATCCTCTTCAAAGCCTCCCTAGTCTCTGTCTCCAGAATCCTCCTCACAAAGCATCTGCTGGTATCGTCAAAAGAGTCATCCAACTCAAAGGTAGGCCTATCATCCTCCCCATTAAACAACTTATCGAAGTACTCTCGCCATCTGTCCTTGATCTCCTCATCCTTTAGCAGAAGTCGATCTGTCCCGTCCTTGATGCATTTGATTTGATTTATGTCCCTTGTCTTCCTCTCACGTATCCTAGCGATCCTATAAATATCCTTCTCCCCTTCCTTCGTACCTAGCCGTTGATAAAGGTCATCAAAAGCCTGACCCTTTGCTACACTCACAGCTCGCTTTGCAGCCCTCTTCGCTATTCTATAGGCCTCGATGTTGGCTACACTTCTATCAAGATGGAGGCGCTTGAAACACTCCTTCTTTTCCTTAATAGTCCTTTGCACCTCGTCATTCCACCACCAGGTATCTTTTGCTTCTTGCTTGCCTCCCCTACTCACACCTAGCACTTCTGAGGCCACCCTTCGAACACATGTTGCCATCTTCAGTCACATATCGTTTGCATCTTCTCCTTCTTCCCAAGGTCCCTCATCTAGCATCCTCTCCTTAAACGTTTGAGTCACTTCCCCTTTAAGCTTCCACCACTTCGTTCTCGCAGTTTTGGCACGTTTGTCCCAGTTGACACGCACCCGGAAACGAAAATCAGCAACCACAAGCTTGTGTTGAGGAACAACACACTCCCCCGGTATCACCTTACAATCCAAGCAAGCGCGTCTATCCCCCCTCCTTGCAAGGATAAAGTCAATCTGGCTCGAATGTTGTCCACTATGGAAGGTCACTAGATGGGATTCCCTCTTCCTAAAGAGGGTATTCGCTACCAGCAAGTCGTAGGCCAACGCAAAATTTAAAACATCCTCCCCCTCTTCGTTCCTACTCCCATACCCAAAACCCCCGTGCACTCCCTCAAACCCTACATTTGTCGCACCCACATGGCCATTGAGGTCTCCTCCTATGAAGAGTTTCTCCCCGATAGGCACGGTACTCACCATGCTATCTAGGTCCTCCCAAAACTGACTCTTGGCGCTCTCACTAAGACCTACCTGAGGGGCATAAGCACTGATCACATTCAGAACCAAATCTCCAACAACTAGTCGAACTAAGATAATCCGATCACCTTGCCTCCTAACGCCTACGACTCCATCCTTAAGGCTCCTATCTATCAAGATACCTACACCATTCCTACCCGATGTTGTCCCCGTGTGTACCAAAGCTTGAAGCCGCATTCTCCACTTCTTTCGCCTTTCCGGCCCTTCCATTTGGTCTCCTGAACACATAGAATATTTACACGCCTCCTAGTTGCTGCATCGGCTAGCTCTCTTGACTTACCCGTTAGGGACCCTACGTTCCAACTACCTAGACGAATCCTAGTTGGCTCTGCTAGCTTCCTTACCCTTCGCACCCGTCGAGAGAAGTGCAAAGACCCTTGCTCATTTATCACTACACACGGGCGCGGATGTAGCGCGTCACTAAGGTTGCGACGACCCGACCCTTGCTCACTTATCATCGCATTCCAGATCACGATACGACGCACCACTAAGGGATGGTGACCCGGCCCTTGCCCATTTAACACCACACCCGGGTTCGATGTAGCGGCGTCGCTAAGAGGGTTACGCCCCAACGAATATCTTATGGGTTTCATATCCATTAGAGTGGCTATTTTTTACGCTGGTTCGCAGTTAGTAACAATAAAAAGATATAAATCCAAGCTGACTATGTTATGCTTCCTCATCAACATGATTTTGTGGAAATGGGATATCTGTATAACGTGTTAATCCATCCTAATATTTTTCTTATGGAGTCTTTGCCAGTTGCAACTGATTAGAAGCCATATTCTTTTGAGTTTATCCATAGATGATGTAGGTTATGGCTGGACAATGGAGTCTTCACATACTAAATTTAGGCCAGAGGGTAGCTGACTAGTAGTAGTAGGAGAGATCATATGTGATAATCAGTACTCATTTACTCTATGCACAAGATATCTGCAGGTGCTTCTGTTTAATGAAGTAGATTCCTGCTTTTGTTGTTCGCAATATCTCTTAACGACACTCAATGATGATAGTAATGCTGAAACAGTGAGACGTTCCTCTGCTGTTTGAGCCTACCTCTTAAAAATCCTGTTACACCCTCCGTAAAGATTATATTCTCTTAAAGATTATTTACATTGGATGCCAATATAAACCAACATTTACTAAATGTGGTCTTTCTTTGATGTTTAAATCTGTCCTCTATAAGTGATTTTGTTTAAGTGTGATTGTCAAGGGTGATCACTGGATAATACATTAGGCGCTGTTTGTTCAGTCCTAGCAACAATTTTTTGTTTCCTGTGGTTCATGGGTAACCAATTTTCATTGAGGCAGCCCAACTCTTCAATAACCTGATGTAATTATAATTTTGCAGCACTGGGTACAGTCTTTACAGGTGTGGAACCAAGTGAGGGTGTATGAAGTGCATGAAGATTCTCATCAAGGTCTCTTGTGATCATCCTAAATGGCATGTGTGGTTTTGTGGTGGGAGAGCTATCTTGCAGTTCTTGATTTTGCTGCTGTTTTTTCCCTTGATGTCCTTAACGTTTTCTGGATTCCTGTGTAAGGAATGGGTACTAGTCTCAAAGTTGTAAAGCTAGTGTGGACTTGTGTTTAAGGTGGTGGCATAAGAAAACATCCTACTCTATATGTGCTCCAGAACTTGAGCTTGCAGTCAGAGCTTGGAATGAAAGTATATATTCTGTCTAAAATTGTTGCTGCATGCTGCTCGGGAAAATTACTGTATACTGCTTTGTTTGCATGTTAGTGCAGTATTTTGGTTCAGATTCTTGTGGCTTCTAATTTGGTTTTGTTATTTACCATTGAGATGGATTTACTGAACCTGCACTGTGTTGCTGAAATTTTTGTTACTCTCTTGTACTTTTGGCATGGTGAATTTGTATGGTCAGTGTTGTGGAAAAAAGTCTTAACAGTTTAATGTGTATTAGTTGCCTAATTTCTTGGATTGACTTTTCTTGGACTACTGCTACAGTTATTCTTACTGAGTGTGAATGAAATGAGCTTTTGTTGGGTGGTTTCTGGGGACCATTTGAAGCTCTCGCCAGGTAGAGCGCCTCGCATTGTTTTTTTAAAAAATGATTCTACTTTTGTTGTGTTATGAACTGACTCAGAATTTGCACAACATATTACAGAGAGCTCAGAATGTACTGTACCACATGAGCTCCTTAATTCAACCTGATGATGCTACAGGCTAATAAAGTTGCTTGAAGATATAATAAGAAGCAGTAGGGTCTACCTTCGGTGATCATGTATCGTCCATTATTACTATGTAGATGACACAGGCTGTTAGGACCCAATACAGCATGGTGGCAGCTCAACCTCCGAAATTAATATATGTGTGGAAATTCCACATTAATGTTCATATATTGTACGAATTTGATTTGAGAATATGAAAGTTGTAACTGGTGATCGTCCCCACTGGAATAGAAAGGCAGATTCAAAATTCTATATCCTAAACTGTAATAATTGTAACTGCAACGAAATTCAAAATTTGGAATATAATAATTGTAGTAGCAATATCTGTTTTTTTAGAATAATAGCAATATCTTTTTATTTTGAGAATTGAATAATAGCAATATCTGGTACTCGCCACAAATATTCCGGGCAGCAGAAAAACTACCCAAGCCCATTCTAACTCGGTCCGGGGCCCGACCTACTAGAGACACACACTCGACTCGAGTTGGTTGTACCCCGCTTTCGGCCCATCTGGCACTCCATTCCCCGAACCAAACCCTAGCTCCGCTCGACTCCGGCCGGTGACGAGGTGGAATGGCGGCGGCGGTGATGGAGATGGACGCGCTCGTCGAAGCGTTCCTCCTCCGCCCCCCACCGGAAGACCCCGCGAGCCTGGTCCGCACCGCCCTCGTCTGCAAGCTGTGGCGCCGCATCCTCGTCGACCCCGGCTTCCGCCGCCGGTTCTGCGAGCTCCACCGACGGCCCCCAATGCTGGGTTTTCTTGCCTTTCTAGACAAAGGCTCAGGGTACAGCTTCACGTCCACCTCCTCGTTCCGCCCGCGCAATGCCGACCTTCCTTGCTTGTACGTGATCGACTCCCGCCACCGCCGCGTCCTTCTGGCCAGCTCCGTCGTACTTTCGCGTACCAAACTTGCCGTCTGGGACCCCATCTCGGGCGACCGGCTGGAACTGCCCAAGTTGCCAGTGCCGCAGCACCTCATGGATGGAATCTGGATCCACTGGAACGCGGCGGTGCTCTGCGCCTCCAACCCGAGCAGCGGCTGTGACAGCATCGACTGCCACCGGGGCACTTCCTTGTGTTAATGGCCACCTACCGAGACTGGGCATATGTCTATGTCTACTCGTCGCAGGCTAGCACATGGAGCGAAGAACCAACCTCTACTGCCCTTGACCCTCTTGGCCCTCACTATTTGATGCCTTTGGAGCTCAGCGCGCTAGCTGGGAATGCGCTCTACTTCAAGTCGAGCAGTGGAAGAATCCTCAAGTATGACTTGGGCATGCAGGAAATCAGCTGGATCAACCTGCCACCTAACTTCAGAGAATGTGGAATTGTGCTCACAACTACAGAATATGGTGGATTGGGAATTGCCAGAGTGGAGAGTTCAAGGCTCCACTTGTGGTCACTGGAGGCTGGTCCAGACGGCTGTTTGGGATGGGCACCAAGTAGAGTCGTTGAACTCAATACAGTGCTCCCTACTAATAGCCACTCGATTTATGTGACTGCTTTTGTGCATGGCAGCTTTTGTGCCTTTCTTGTCAGTACAGGCGATGGGGTATTCACTGTTGATCTAGACTTCAACCGGGCCAGGAAGGTATGTGTGGGCAGTAGCCGCGCGAAGAATGTTGTTCCCTACATGTCCTTCTGCACACCAGGTACAAGAACAGCTTTACTGACTTTTTTGATTTGCCCAATTTTCTAAACTCATTAGTTTTCAGTTTGTAGCAATACAGCGACATGCTTACTCTATGGTTTAATAAGCACTAAGAACTTGCTGATTTTAGAACTTGTAACACGAAAGACATAAATGATGTTTTGTTAGCTCAACAACAATGATTTTGTGGAAGTTGAATATTTGTAAAGCTGTGTTGCTCCTAGCTAAATACTTTTCTTAGTGGGGTCCTTCCAAGTTGCTGCTGTTTAGAAGCCATGTTATCGTGAGATTCTTAATCAATTATGTTAGGTTATGGATTATTGATGGAGTCTTAACGGTTAATCCAAATTTAGGCAGGATGATCCTTGAGACTTGAGAGTTGACTAGTAGGAGAGAACACACGAGAAAACAATCATTACTCTACATACCAAATATGTGACCCATGCTTATGTTTAACTATGTAGATTTTTCTCCTCTGATCAATGATGTTGAGATATGGATGATGATATTAACGCTAAACAAAGTGTGGTGTCTTCCCTGCTCTGAGTCCACCATCTCTTTTAACACTCTGTGTACATCCTTAGCTCTGATCTCTTCTCATAATGATTTTGTGTACATCCTTAACTCTAATTTTTCAAAGTCACTTAATAATTACATAGAACTATGGATGCCAATATAATGATGAACTAAGTGAGATGATGTTTCTCTGATGTTTGAATTTGTCAATAAGTGTTTTTTCTTTGTATGGTTGTTGACTGTTGGATCTGTGGATAATAATTTACTGTTGTTTGTTTGTTTGTTCAGTCATTAGCAACAACCTTTTGGGTCGTGTGATTGATTGGTAACCAGTTTTTGTTGATGGCAAGCTGATTCCTCAATTAGTTAATGTAATTTTATCTTGCAGCAGCACAAGATGTGCCCCCTACGAATACAGGGGAGGGACCAGGTGCAAGTGTACCAAGTGCATGAAGAGCTTAAGTTTGTGGTCAAAGAATGAAGTGTCTGGTGGTTGTCACATGGGGAGGTATGTGGGTTTCTGTGTTGGGACAACTATTTTGCGTATTGTCATTTTGTATGTATGGCATTGGTGTTTTCTGGATCTTTGTGTAAGGAATGGTCAGTAGTCTCCTATAGCTCCAAAATAGCTGTTTGCTGTCTAAAGCTGGGCTTATCTGTAAGCCAAGCAGCAGCATACTCGGGTTCAAAACTTGAGGCTGCATTCAAGAGCTTGAATGAATATAAATACTCTGTCTGAAAATACTGGTGCTTAGGAAAACCAGTTTCTATTCTATACGTGCTGATTTATGTGCTGATTTAGTGCAGTAGTTTGGTTCAGCTTCTTGTCACTAGAAATTGGGTTGGATTACTACAGAGACATTTATTTAGAGGGCTACTGAGACTTATTTGTTGAACTTAAACTGTGTGAATTATTTACTGAACCTGAGAACGGATATGGCCCATATGTAATAATCACGTGTACATCCTTCACTCTGATATCTTCTCTTGAAGGCTATGTATACATTGTTTTACTCTGACCTGTCTGACATTGGATGGCAACATAAAACCTAACTAAGAGAGGTATTCCTTTAATGTTTAAATCTGTCTTCTATAGGCGATTTGTTTGTGTGATTGTCATGGGTCATCACTGGATAATATGTTAAGTGTTGCTTGTTCAGCCCTATCAACAATTTTTTGCTTCCTGTGTGGTTCATTGGTAACCAATTTTCATTGAGGTAGATCATTTTCTCAATTGTCTGATGCAATTCTAATTTTGCAGTACTAGGAACAATCGTTACATGGAAGGAACCGAGTGTAGGTGTATCAAGTGGATGAAGAAACTCATCAAGTTCTTAGTGGAAGAATGAAGTGTCTTGTGATCATCCTAGACGGCATGTGTGGTTTTGTGGTGGGAGAGCTATCTTGCAGTTCTTGATTTTACTGCTGTTTCTTTCTTTGATGTCCTAAACATTTTCTGGATTCCTGTGTAAGGAATGGGTACTAGTCTTAAAGTTGTAAAGCTAGTAGCTTTGTATTTGGTATGAAGCTTACATGGACTTGTCATTAAGATGGTGGCCTAAGCAACATCCTACTCTGTCCTCTATGTGTTTCAGAACTTGAGCTTGCAGGCAGCTTGGAATGAAAATATTCTGTATGAAATTACGGATGCCAAGAAAAAAATATTGTATGCTTTTTTTTTCAGGTATGCCATGTTAACAGCTGTAGTTTGTTTCACATTCTCGTGGCTTCAAATTTGGTTGATTACTTACTACTATGACATGTATTTTGCTGAACCTGGACTGTGTTGCTGAAGTTTTTGTTACTCTGTGTACTTTTGGCATGGTGCATTTGTATGTTCAGTTGTTGAACGAAAGTGTACAGCAGTGGTTGGGCTTAAACTCTGCAGTTTACTGTGCAGCAATTGCCAAATTTGTTCGGTTGACATTTCTAAAGTATATCTAAGTATCACTACAGTTGTTCTTACTGAGTGCAACTTTCAGCATTTGTAATGCATTGGGTGCAATTGAATTGAGCTCTTGTTAGATTTATTCGAGGATTTTCTAGCGTAATGTTTTAAGTGGTAAAAAATGTTTGGATCTGCCAACCTAGTTCTTCAGAGGTGCTCATAGGGGTAGGGTTTGCGTATGTGTGTGGGCAGGAGACGCAGACACGTCCTCGTCTCCACCTGATGACCTGGAGAGACTCGTTGGCGCCGCTTTCCTATGCAAGCTGTGGCGCCGCATCCTCGCCATTCTCGGTTTCCGCCGGCAGTATTACGAGCTCCCCGACGGCCCCCAATGCTGGGTCTTTTGTCTTTCTATGTAAGGAAGCCGGGTTCCGCTTCACGCCCACCTCAATCTTAGCCTTCCGGCCGGCGCAACAGACCTCCGAGGTCGGATTCCGTTCATGCCCAATAATGCAGCTCATGTAAGGAGCAACATCGCCGTCGCAACAACAATTGGCTAGCTTGCTGACTTGGCTAGGATTTATCTCTACCCTGCATAACTATGACATTGTACTTCACGATCTTCTCGTAGAAGGGAAGCAATAAGTAGAGTGCATTGCCCACGAGGGACGAGAGGGAGGGCGCCGGCACCAGCCCAAGGGATCTTGGCATTGGGAGCTCAAAACTAGGGAGGTGACTCAACACACCCGCTTCAGATGAGTAGATCGACAAGTGCACGACGACAAACTGGATCTCCATGACAAGAACCAGGAAATGTCCCAGGTGGCAGCCGAGGTGGTCGCAATTGCCACCACGGTGGTGGCATAGACCACGGAAACACGGTTGTCCCGCCACATGGTCCATGGCAGCTCGGGCAGGTCTCACTGTTTCGTCCATGAAAGGGTTCCGTGACGCTAAGTAAACACGCATATGATGCCTAGGATTGATCCGGATCCCGTAGAGCAAGACGCGCCATGGCGGGCGTCGGTGAAGTATTTGGTGAATCTGGTTTCACCATGGGAACGAAAAATAGGAACGGGAGGGCGGTACACGCTCTTACCGTGGTACCTTTGTCGTGGGAATATATTCCCTTCTAGATGGACGGTGATCGATTCCTTGCATCGCAAGATTGGCCGAGAGTTGTTCCTCGTCGAAGGAGGCAGAGTTGTAGCCTTGGTGATAACAGGGAGGGCTCGCGTGGGCCGGGGCGACCGCGGTATGCTCGTCAAACGTTGCCACCTATGGGTTGGGCGATCCGGTGCCTCCGAGGGGCCTTCGCGCTTGCTAACTGGCGTGGGAGGCCAATCTTCCACGCCCGACCAGTCGGCGCGAACCGTCGCGACCACCCCCTCGTGGGCCGCCCACGGCCCCTTGCCCGATCCGTGAGCGACGGAAGCGGCGGCGACTTCTTCTTCGAGCTCGTCCTCGCCCGTCGACCTCGCCCGTCTTCTTCGCCCAGCTCGTCCTCGCCGTCGACCTCGCCGTCTTCGTCGACCTCGTCGCGCCACCGCCGCTTTAGGTTCCGCCGCCCCCCCCCGACTTTAGGGTTCGGCAAGCTCCCGCCGCCTCCATCCTCCCCGCTGCGGAATCCGGCCGGCCGGGCCGGCCGTGGCGTCGACACGGCGGTGTGAGCGGAGGGCGGCGCCAGCCGGCGGGCGGGCTCACCTCATCCGGCCGGGTACGGGTCGGCGGCGGGGCGCCGAAAGCTCATCCATGGCGGCGGGCGGCGGGCGGCGGCGGCGCGAGAAGAAAGGGGAGTGGGAAGAAGGGGCGCCGCCGGGCGGGGCGGGCAGCGGGCGGGGAGCTGGACCGACGACGGCAGCGGCGCAGCGGCGATGAAGAAGAACCGTGGAAGAGGATGACGGGAGGAAGAAGGCCGTTAGGTGGGCGGGCTGCTGGGCCTGCCCTGGTCGGCGCGACGACCGGTCGGCGCCTAGCACGCCCGGCGTGGGATGTGCCCCCGAGGTTGCCTTGGGCACTTTCCTGAGATGCAGGCCCTTTTAGTGATGAGCGTTTAGTTGGACCTCGGCCCGTGACACTGGGGCAGCCCACCCTTTGTTGGTCTTGGTGTACCTCTTGTTTTTTTGAGTGGTTTCTAGTTTCGAGATACCTTATTTCCATGTACCCAACCTGATCAAAACTTCTGTCTTTGATTCAATTGCAGAATGAGGCCCAGGTCTCTCACCCGTGGAGGCACATCCAGTGCTGCAGAAACATAGACGTTTTTTTTTAAAAAAAAAAAATCGTCAGTTAGCCAATTAAGAAATTAATGTTTGCATGAACATTTGTTACTTAGCAGTTAGCCAAACAGCCCTTTATAATTTATCACACACAGAACCAGCAGGTAATGTCCATACTTGAAAACAAAACTACAAACATATATACGACAGATTATATAGAAACTTGAAGCATCTATGTTTTGTACAGATCATCAGCTATATATGCATAATCATGAGGAGAGTAATTCTCCAAGAATGAGATGCTACTGTAGGTAATCAATTATTTTGGTTCCATCACATCGTTCCCATCAATACCTTGTCTTTGGAATTTCAACAATGTTTCATAAGTAATAGGTAGGTTCCCATATACCCCATCGTATCGGTACGGTATATGGAACATATACACTACTTATTCTGAATATAACAATGGTGGCGAGATCGAAGATGTCCGTTATCAATTTGTTAGTGTACGTAGGCTTGGGTAGGAAGAATGAGAAATTAACAGGAATCTATACCTATTAATAAAGAGAGAAAATTTCTGCCTCCCTCTCTTTTTTTTTCTGCCTGCCCTCCCCCCTCCTGTACGACGTGTATCGGTCTCTTCTACAGAAAATTTCCCGTTGCATGCACAGGTATGGCATCCGGATAGGTGCTCCGCGTCCGGCAGCTCGGCGATGTCCCTGCCTCCTCCTCGCCCTGCCTCGGCGCACGGCACCGCACGGGACGGACAGTCGGGACACAGCCCTGCACCATCTGCGGCCTCCACGCGCACGCGACCATGCAGTGTCCGCCGATCCATCGCTTCCGATGGATGCGACGAGGAGCAGATCGAGAATGGGCGGCACTCCGGCCCACAGACAGGCAAGGCCAGACCCATGCGCTGCTTCGCCACCTCCTTCCCTGCGCGCCGGCCGGGGAGCCACTGCCTAGAGAGGAGCGCCGCCATGTGCGCGGCTGCCGCGGGCGAGCGCAGCTCCGCCCTACGAGCCGGTCGGGGAGTCTCCGCTGGAGAGGAGGGCGCTCGCGCCGACGCGCGTTCACGCTCACCACCACTCCCTCCGCGGCCGCGGCACTCCAGGAACCCCACTGTCGAAGCACAGCTGCACGCCCTCCAAGTTGGCCTACGGGCGCTGCTCCCTGCGGGCAACACGTTCATCGCCTCGCACACAAATTGTTCGACGAAATGCCCAAAACAGAAGTAATGTCGCCTGGAAAACGTTCCTTATGAGGTATTGACGCAGCGGTAATGCTACCCAATGTCTGCTTCTGTTCATCCAAATGTGGATGGCGGGACCTATGATGATGCAACACTCTGCACTTTGTTCATGCTTGCACTGAGCTGCCTGCCCATCTACTAGCTATGTAATTTAAAAGATTGTTTCTCTTTATTAGTAGGTATAAAAGTGTAAGCAATAAATCAAATAAGATTTTGGTACCCGTGGCAACGCATGGGCATATTTCCTAGTCAGAATATATATATAGAGAGAGAGAGAGAATGTAACAGGAGTCCTAGAAGAATTGGCGAGGACAGGATTATAGCATTCGGAGTTTGCTGTTTACAATTTAATCTCCACCTCTCATAATCGCAAAGATTATATATCATATTACAGCCATTCAGGCCCAGATACAAATGAGTTGGGCTTGCGGGTGCGTCTGGGCCTGTGCATGGGTTCCTGCGCCATCCTTGTATTTGCTTTACTTGCAGTTTCATCAGCCAGAGTTGTTGTCGTACCAAGAGCAGAGCTGACATTTAATTTGTACTTCTTCGCAACAAATCCTATCTCACCAGCATCACCATCAGTCAGCACATCGCTTCGTTTCAGCGGACGGTTTTTAGATGGTAGGGGAATCGCAGATACTTCCCGTGTGGGCAAGTAGTTGATCTCATGGTTAACACGAAATCCTATCTCACCATCATCCTCAGTCAGCACAATGCTTCGTTTCAGTCCTTTGTGAAGACTGATTTTAGATGGTAGGGGAATCACAGATAGTTCGCGTGTGCTCAAGTCGTACTTCAGGATCTCATTGTATAAGGGAGCCAATAAGTAGAGTGCGCTGGCCACCAGGACGGCACCACTGGGCGCACACTCGTAGAAGCCGAGGGATGTAGGGATAGGGAGTAGGAGCTCAAAACCAGGAAGGCGGCTCCAGGCACCAGCTTCAGATGAGTAGACGGACAAGTTCATGACTTTGGGCTGGAATTCCATGACAACAACCAGGAAAGGTCCCCCGTGGCAGTCGAGGTGGTCGCAGTTGCCGCCGGGCGGTGGCGGCACAGACCACGTCTACAGAGTAGCTGTGCTGCGTGGACCACGGCAGCTCGGGCAGGTCTTGCTGCTCGTTCGTGACAGGGTCCCAGACGGAGTAGACAATTGTCATATTATGCCAAGGATCGACCCTGTACAAATTGACCCGGTAGAGCACGATGCGGCCATGGCGGCCGTCACTGGCGACGTGGTACACCGTCGGCATGTCGCGTACCGGTTTGATGGAAGGGTCGGAGTTCCTAGGCGTGTCGCCGTCGTGTTTGAGCTTGCAGTTCCCTGTGTGGATCACGCTGAGTAACGGGGCTGCACTGCGGTAGAACTCGCGAAACCTGCGGCGGTAGAACCCTGTGCCAGAGACTGCGCCGCGGTGGAACTCGCGAAACCTGCGGCGGAACGCTGTGCCAGAGACGAGACGGCACCAGAGCTTGCAGACGAGGGCGGCGCGCACCAGGCTACCGGGGTCCTCGGGCGGGGAAGCGGAGGAGGACCTCTTCCACGAGCTCCTCCATCAGCTCCGGCAGCGGCAGCGGCAGCGGCGGTGGCATGCCTACACCTCCTATCTCCTTTTCTTTGTCGTACGCCGCGTGGCCTAGGGATGGGTGGATGTGAGGCGCCAGGAGATCTTTTTTGTGACAGTAGGAATTGGATCAAACCCTAGCTAGTTACTATATATATATATACAGTATTTATACATATACACCTACGACTTCGTGTGGTTTGAATAAATACACAACAAATCCACGACCCCCTGGAATTCGATCCGGGCTCGGTCGTTGTCGAGCAATTTGCTGTTTGCCTGCCGCCCTGGTGCTGGACTCCCGATCGATATGGTGTCCCTGTCAGGTCGGTCCAGATCAGGTTCGATGATGTCCACGCCAGGTAGGTCCAGAGGTTCTGAGTCCGACAGGCTGAGTTCAAACTGAGACAAACGAATACAGTTGTTTTGATTCTGTTTGAATGCAGATGCAGAATGGCAGCGAAAGCAAGCAAGCAGCAGAAACTAAAGGACACTATCGATGAACAGAAAATGCTTTGTCAGCAATCATGTGAACGATGGATATAAACCGTCTGTCATAAACATCTTTCTCCAATGGCGTAGCTAGGATTTATGGCTAGGGTGGTCCTGTCTAAATTTTTTTTTGCCGCTATAAATTTAACATGTCACTACGTTTTCTTCTTCACTCAATTGTAGCTATATATCCCGCTCAATAAAAATCATTAGACAATCATCCAGAAGGAAATCACCCATTTTATTTCTCAACTTATTTTTCTTGATAAAGGCTATTGCAGAAAATATTCTTTCAACACTTGCATGCTGCAAAAATCAATATTGAAATAAAATAATTTAGAGTTGCACTTAGAACAAAAAATCAGTTTAGCATTGCTAATGGACTTTGACCAAAACTCAGGGTGGTCCTGTGCCCAAGAGGACCAACCCATGGCTCCGCCACTGTCCTTCTCTACAGCAACTTCGCCCCAACGTCACGCGTGATCTTTTAGTTTATACTAGCAAAATATGCCTGCGCGTTGCACCGAGGTGAGCACAATCTTACTTTTGTTGGTCAAATGTAGGTTGCTTGTGAATTTTGGATATATTCTCCCAACCATACTTGGGGATCATGCATGGGACCAAAAGACATGTAAAGTACATCATCAGATTCTGAATAGTGGACAAAGAAATTGGTAGTCTCTTCGGGAAGTCATCTAGGAGCAAACCTAAGGGGTCCTATACTCATAAGTCAAACGACACATAAACTGCAGCTGGCAACAACCATATTTTTACGCACTTTCGTTCCACTATTGGGTAATACAAAGTTCCCAATGCAGTATTATATTGACTCAGTAAATATGTTTACAAGCAACACAATCATTTTCAGCCACCGAACTTAAACAAATTGCAGTATTTCAGTTCAGTTTTGTATGCTCATTTTCAGTAAACTGATATATGCTCAGACCAAGGAAAGCAAATTTAGTTCGAAATCTGTTTTTTGAATTTGAAGACCTTGTGCCTTGTGTCTTGATGCACTTGCAGAAGAACCACTAGAGCTCTCACACCGCCGGAGGCACATCCTAGTTCTGCAGAAACATAGGCATTTTTAAAAAAGAGCATCAGCAGTTAACAAAACAACCATAGCAGAATTCTTTTGAGATGCGCGCGCGTGGTTCATGATGCAGATCAAGCTGCTGCATAAGGTATTTATGTGCTTTTGGTAGCAAGCTCATACGTAGTGCACACAATCACACAACAAATACAACGTTGATTAATTAATTGCGCGAAAGAGTCTTGCTTTGCTTGCAATGGCACAATGACAATGGAAGGAGGCACAGGGAAACATCCTTACCCCTAGTGCCAAAGAAAATTTCAAAACAGAATAGCAAATACCACAACATTTTTTACTACTATTCAATTGTAACAGTAGGGGGAACAGACAAGTCTCTAAATGAGTAATTGAGGTCTGGTGGGGGATCTTTGGAATTTAGATGAGCTTGGCTCAATAACAAATTCAGGAATGTCTAAGAATTCTAAAAAGACCCATTCATGTGTGCAAGAGGAAGTTGTGGGAAACCTTTAGTACCATCTTGTTTGGTGAAGGTGAAGAGAAGCAGTTAACTTAATTATTACAAACAGAACCAGCAGGTGATAACGAACATATACTTAAAAGCAAAACAGACTAACAAACTACAGATTAGTTCTCTGGAGTGTAGAAGCTAGTATAGGTAATTAATTATTTTGGTTTCACCACATCCTCCTGCTCATCAGTAGTTTTTCTTACCTCAGACTAGATTTAGACAACTTGTCGATTAGCGACATGGTATTGTGCATTTAAACAGAATAGGTAGGATCCAATATATAGCTCCCATGCATGTTCCAAGTGTATATGAAGCATATATACTACATGTTCTGTATTAATGTATAGAAAATCATAAACAAGCAAAATTGTACTCCTGTACCTGGACCCTGGAGGTTGGAGTGCAGAAGCTTATGTAAGGAACAATGTAATTGTCGCCACAACAATTCGGTATCTTCCTGACCTGGCAAGAATTGATCTCTATGCTATATAGACCATCGCACGTCCATACGAACAGGAGTCGGCTAGCACCACTATCTGCGAAACCATTCAACTGAGGCTCCTTCTTCATGAGTGCACCCGAAGGGAGAACCTTTGGGAGATCAATGACTCTGGTTAGAACAAAACCAGCATCTCCATCTACACCAGCCACCCGCGACCAAAGCTGTAATTTGTTCTCCACGCTGGCAGCAAATCCCAGCCCACCATCATCATCAGTCATGACCAAAATGCTTTGTTCTGACTGGCGGAATCTAGATGGTAGGCGAATTGTAGATACTTGCTGTGTGGCAAAATTGTACTTCAAGATCTCGCGATTCGTGGTCCCGGCATTGTTGTCGTTAAAGTGAACCAAGATATAGAGTTCACTCTGCACGAGGATGCCGGGCAGATTATTATACATGCTGTGGGAATTCCCGGTGGGGTCCTCACAAACGGTTACCTCGCTCCAGGCACCGGTCTCAGATGAGTAGATAGACAGGCGCATGCCGTCGTACTCGAGGGCCATGACGACGACAAGTAGAGGTTCCCGGCGGCAGTCGAGGTGGTCGCAGTCGCCACCTGCAGTGGCGGCGCAGGCCAGTGCCGCGATCTGCACGCAGAAGAATGGCAGCTCGGGCAGGTCTTGCTGCTCATCTGTGATGGGGTCCCAGATGCAGAGGTACCAGAAGGGCTCACCACTGCAGAGCAGGACGCGGCCGTGGCGGGCGTCCATGACGTGCCAGTCCTTGGAGGCCTGCGCAGGGCGGAAGGAGGTCGTGGGGACGAAGTAGGCGATGTCCATCGGCAGCTCCACGGTTTTTAAGCGGCCGTTGCCGCGATAGATACTGACTTTCTCGTAGCAGGTGTCGTCGTAGAGCAATCCAAGCAAGGGGCACTGCCCTGCGATGGAACTCACGGAACCTGCGGCGGAACGTGACGCCGCACACGAGCCGGCACCAGAGCTTGCAGACGAGGGTAGCATGGACGAGGCTCGCGGGGTCGTCTGGTGGGAAGCGGATCAGGATCTCTTCCACGAGCTCCTCCATCAGCTGATGCGGCGGCGGCGCCATGCCTCTGGGTTGCACAGCACGCAGCTGGCCTGGTGGGAGCGGATTTAGGGGTTTCACCATCAACAATGGGCCGGCAGTTTATTTGCTGGCCCGTTCCAAGCCTCGATGTGTCCGTGCCAAGTGATTCATTAATTCGCACGGGCCAGGTTGATACCGAAGTAGCGAACCCAGCGACCAGTGCTGTTCAGCCCGATCGAACATCAGTACGTACGTGAAAGTAGTGACATGCATTAGATTGGCTCGAGAGTGTTCGTAGCACAAGAGCTTATGAAGGCAAGTGTGTACCAGCTTATTTATGCTCAAATTAATTTCTGGAACGGCAATTTTCTCTAGGCTGACAAAGCAACGGCCATTTAAATAAGTGACAAACCTAGAAATAATTTTAAGGTGGGCTGAACATTATCTAATTAAGCTTAGCCCTCCTAATATATGTATTTATACAAAAAAATTGTGTGTGTGTGTGTGTGTGTGTGTGTGGGGGGGGTGCTTGGGGGTGTTAGGTTCCGACCAGGCAGGCCCACCTAACGGCCCAAGCCCCACCCCGACACCCGACGCCCCCTTTGTCTTCCTCGCACCCGCCCCCCGCCCTGCTCCCCTGCGGCGACAGCGTCGAGATCCTACCCTCCCCTCTCTTCTTCTCCACTAACCTAACCATAACCCTAGGCGCCATTTCTCTTTGCCGCCTCCGAGCTCCAACGCCGCCATGGAAGACCTCCACGCCCCGCCGCCTACCCATAACCAAGCGGATGAGTCCGCCCTCGCCCGTCGGCGGCACCCCCGCCATGTCGATGGCGGCGGCGAGCCGGCCGGCGGAATCTACAGCCGGGTCATTCTAGAGGGGAGAGGGAACACCGGACGCTAAAGTCCCCGCTCGCCGGCGTTGTTGTCGTCGCGGCCTCCGGCGTCATCGCGCAGCCTCGGCCGACCCGTCGCCGTCGTCCGGGCTCGTAGTGCGGGCCATGGGTCGCCCAGGTGGTCGGCGCAACCTCGGCGCCGCCCGGGTCGCCATCGGATTGTCGGGGGCTTAGGGGCTCCATGTTGTTTGGAGTAGTAGGGGGCTAGAGCCCGGCTTGCATTCCTGTCAGCTCCGTCCATGATTTAAATATTTTATTCATTTTGTATTGATCATTTTGTCAAAAGAATTATGATCATTAATATTCTAGTTTTCTTCAGAACGCCTCTAGAAATCTCTACAACATAAAAAAAACGCCTAATGATGCCATAATTTTTTGGTTTGTCCGCCCGCCTCTCTGCATGCGATCCCCTCCCCACACTCACCTATTTTTAGAAAGCCGCAATCACGGCCTCCTGCCTTTCTTGACACATGCGATCGATTGGTTTTCCTCTCCCGTGCGATCTAATTTGATAGACCGCCGCCCAAACCGCAGAGAAAAAAGGAAAGAAAATAACTCCTCCACTCGCACAATAAAGAATAGGAAACCATGGTTAAAAAAAGGAAACCACCAATCTCGCCATCCCCATCGTGAGTATAGTTTAATTTTATGCAAGGTTTGATATAATGTAGAGACATGACATATGCTTTTATTTGGTAGATATTGAGATATGCAATACACTGACAAGCTCATTTTGTTGTTGTATATTGTTATCGTCTCAAAGCAAGATGACATAATTAAGGCTAACACATTCAATTGGTTGTAGAGATAATTTGCATCATGAGTGTTTGGATTGATTGCCCTTAACTGTGTACATAATGGTATGAAGATGCGTTGGAACTTACTCATGGACTTATTGGAGTCTGAAAATAAATGGATCTCGAAGATTTCTTCCGGGCGATGTAAAAACATTAGGGGATCTTAAGTGAATTACGAGAAAAGCCCATAAAATAGAGTTTACAAACCCGCGATATCCATGATTGATTGTGTTACTTTCACAAAACTTGTTTGGATTAATTGTCAATTTAATATTATTGTTTAATTTTATAGTATTGTTACCTTATCATGCGATCCATGTTTTTTATATAACATTTTGTTATCCTCAGTAACAACGCAGGCATTTAACTAGTTTCAAAAAAAGTAGCATATGAAGGCTTGAGAATATTTTGTTAGTCAACACAAGTCTTCCCCAACATACAGATGCTTTTCTTTTCCATCCACGAAGTCTTTTTCTATTCTCTATTCCACGTTTCACAAACCTTTTTTTTACTAAACTTTTTTGTAAACCACCGGGAAAGATCTACGTAACCACTACAGAATCCCGCTTTGCCGAAGTGCTCGCCCCCCTTTGCACTCCGGCAAAGGCTTTGTCGAGTGCCGCACTCGGCAAAGTGCACTCGGCAAAGAAATACTCGCAAAGCATTCTTTGCGCTTGTCGAAAAGCTAGAAAACACTAGGCAAAGAAAAACACTTCGGCAAAGATAAAAATCGAAAAAACCCTAAAAAATAGCAAAAAAAAAATTTTTTGAGAGGCCACCACCGAACCACCGACCAACTACCACTTGCTCTCAACCATGGTCTTTTTTTCCAAGTTTTTTCGACACTTTTTTCACACTTTGCGGCGAAAGTGGGATTCGAACCCACAACCTCTCCCTCTGCGTGTCTACACGCCTTACCACTGCACTACAATCGTCACTTGTGTCTAGATTCCGTGATAGCTCCTCATATATTATACTAAATCAGAAATTTGAATTTTTCAAACGACCTCGGATGCAAAAAAAAACTTCCTAAATAAAAATTGTAGACCTTGAAAAGTTGCGAGAAACTTTGTAGTTGACAACTTTTTGATTTAAAATCGTTTAGGTCCTCAAAAACTGGTTTGAAAAACAGGATTTGCCGAGTGCCTAAAAAGACACTTTCGACAAAGAGCCTCTTTGCCAAGTGTAAAAAACACTTTCGGCAAAACGGTTTTTCAAACCAGTTTTTGAGGCCCCAAACGAGCTTAAATAAAAAAAGTTGTCAACTACAAAGTTTCATAACTTTTTGAGATCTACACTTTTCATTTAGGAAGTTTTTCCATCCGAGGTCATTTGAAAAAAAATTCGAATTTTAAATTTGAGAGCGCTTTTAGACCTAATTTTTGCATGATAAGATGAATTGAAATCAAAAGTTTTGTACTATAAAGATTCATATCTTTTTGGAGACTTACAAAGTTTACTTTGGTCATTTATTTATTTGACAAAATGTTAGTGACATTGTTCAGAAATCTTATTAATCTCTCTTCTAGTTGTAGGAAACTATGAAAGGATATGAAAGAGATGTAAGTTTTGTGAACAACGTTATTGATGCTTTGTCAAATGAAGAAATGACCAAAAATAAACTTGTAGAGCTTGAGAAGTTATGAAACTTTGTAGTTGAAAACTTTTTATTTCAGCTCGTTTAGGGCCTCAAAAAAACTGATTTGAAAACATGCTTTGCCGAGTGCTAACAAAAGGCACTCGGCAAAGAATTTTTGCCGAAAGTGTTTTTTTTTGACACTTTCGGCAAAGAAGATCTTTGCCGAAGTTTTTTCTTTGCCGAAGTTTTTATTTGGCACTCGCAAAATAGGCTCTTTACCGAAGTGCCCGACGCTTTGCTGCTCGCAAATATTTTTGCACTCGGTAAAGAAGCGGATTCCTGTAGTGAACGGGATGACCAAGTATACCTAAAACGTACTACCTCCGTTGCAAACTGCGAGTCATTCTGCTTCATCGCCACGCTCCAGCCGTGGCCAAAACTGCCGCTATTATATTCCTGAAATTAGCCAACATAAAAGAAATATAATTGCAATTTCCAAGATTAAATCATTTCAGCATCTCCAAATTGCCCAACATAAAGTGACTATAGCAACCAAATATACTTGGTGTCCTGATCGAGATGTTCCTCAGCCTGGGCATATTTGTACCGAAAACTGAAATCCGGACCGAACCGAAACTGAACTAAATAGTCAGTTTTTTCATTTTTCGGATTTCAGGGACAGCAGAACCGAAACACCGTATAAACCGAAGTATATTGTAACCTCCTAACTAGCCCACTTCGCTTAGCAAGCCCATCTTGGCCCACCAAGCCATCCCACCCAACCAGAACCAGAAGGCCAACACCTTCATTCGGCCTCGTCCATCACCCACAGGCTTCTCGCCCTGACAAACCCTACCTATCTCTACACGAGTACGCGACTGCTCCTGCGTGGCGGCGACACGCAACGGAATAGCGGGAGGCTAGGCGGGGCGTGGTGCAACAGCAGGATGCTAGGCGGGGCATGGCGCGCGCAAGCAGGGAGTAGGCTGTGGTGGCAGCATGCCTAGGGAGCGTCGGAGCGGGTCGTGGGCGGCTTCACGAGGCACGGTGCTGCTAGGAGCCAGGGACAGCGACGCCGAACTGAATAGTCGGTTTTTCAGTTTGGCTTCGGTTTATGGTTTTGAGACCTTTGGTATTCGGCTCATTTTTCAGTTTTCAGGGACAGCAGAACCGAAACACCGTATAAACCGGTATGTTGTAACCTCCTAACTAGCTCGCTTCGGCTTAGCAAGCCCATCTAGGCCCACCAAGCCATCCCACCCAACCAGAACGTAAGGCCAACACCTTCATTCGCCTCGTCCATCACCCACAAGCTTCACGCCCGACAAACCCTACCTATCTCTACACGAGAACGCCGATCGCTCTCCTGGCGGCGACACGCGATGGCAATAGCGGGAGGCTAGGGCGGGGCGTGGTGCAACAGCAGGATGCTAGGCGGGCGTGGGCGCGCTTGAAGCAGGGGGAGTAGGCTGTGGCGGCAGCATGCCTAGGAGCGTCGGAGCGGATCGTGGCGGCTTCACGAGGCACGGTGCCGCTAGGAGCCAGGGACGGTGGCGCCAATGGTTCCTACATAGCTTGCACAGGGGCCCGAGGGCGCTGCAACGGAGCAGGCAGGGTGCCACCAGCGACTCGCGACGCGCGGCCCCTGGCGAGTACGCTGCGGCAGATTGTGGAAGCACCTGGCTTCTTCGGTTTTCGCGGTTTGAAACCGAAAAACAAATTAAAAACCGACCCGAATTCGTCCGGTTCTGTGTTTGTTGGTTAATCGATCGGTTTGCGAATCTCAAAAACTGAAGTTTTCAAGAACCAAATAAACCAAAACGAATTTTCGGTTAAAACCGAATGCCCACGCTGGAGATGTTCCCTAGCTTAAGAGGCCTTCAAATAGAACAAGTGTCTCGAGCTGAATATCCCTTCTTCGTAATTTGTAAGGAATCTTATTTGACAATTAGAAACTACCCTCTCTTAACCACACCAGTTTGGAGTCCTCCATATATTAAGCAAATGTAAAACCACCTCTTTCATTCGAGGTGTGCGCGCACAATCTTACTTTGTGGTCAAACCTAGGTTGCTTATGAATTTTGGATATTCTCCCAACCATACATGGAAATCATGCATGGGACCAAAAGACATGTACAGCACATCATCAGCTTCTGAATATTGGTTGTCTCTTGGGGAAGTCATCTAGGAGCAAACCTAAGGGGTCATATACTCATAAGTTAAATAAACTGGAGTTGGCGACAACCAAATTCTGTACACATTTTCATTCCAGCATTTTGTAATACCAATTTGCCATGGCAAAAGAACTAGAACGTTATAAAAATTCCCAATGCAGTATTATATTGACTCAATAACTATGCTTACAAGCAACACAATCATTTTCAGCCACCGAACTTAAACAAACTATAAGAGTATGTCAGCAGTGAAATGTAAAATGACATGCTCATCAGATGAGGTGAAGCAAATTTAGTTCAAAAATCTGATTTCGATTTTGTAGATGACCTTGTGCCTTGTGTCTTGGATGCACTTGCTGAACCACCACTAGAGCTCTCACCACGGGAGGCACATCCTAGTGCTGCAGAAAACATTGGCATTTTTAAAAAATAGTATCAGCTAATTGAGAAATTAATGTTTGCCAGAACATTTATTAAGCATGACGAGATTGGTTCTCCAGAGTAGAGTGTGTAAGCTATAGCTAATTAATTATTTGGTTCCATCATATATATCCTGATCACCAATAACTTTTCTTACTTCGGAGGCTCAGACAAGATTTAGACAACTTTAGTGACACAGTATTTTGCATTTAAACAGAATAGGTAGGATCCCAAATACCCCCATGTTCTAAGTGTACACGGAGCATACATATATACTACATGTCCTATGTTAATGTATAAAAAAATCAAAAACAAGCAAATTCTACTCCTGTACCTGGACCCAGGAGGTTGGTCTGCAGAAGCTTATGTAAGGAACAATGCCATTGTTGCCACAACAGTTGGGTATCTTCTTGACCTGGCTAGAATTTATCTCTATGCTGTATAGACCATCACACGTCCTTATGAACAAGACTCGGCTGGCACCACAATCCGCGAAGCCAATCACCTGAGGCTTGTTCTTCATGAGTGCACCAGTAGGGAGCACCTTCCAAAGATCAATGACTCTGGCTAGAACAAAGCCAGCCTCTCCATCAGCACCATCCACCCTCGACCATAGCTGGAGGTTTTTGTTGAAGCTGGCAACAAATCCCAGCCCACCATCATCAGCAGTCATGACCAAGATGCTTTGTCTCCACCGGCGGAATTTAGATGGTAGGCGAATCGTAGATACTTGCTGTGTGGCAAAGTTGTACTTTAGAATCTCGTGATTCAGGGTCCCGTTGTCGTCGTTAAATTGAACCAAGATATAGAGTGCACTCCGCACGACGATGCCAGGCAGATTATTATATATACCGCGGGAATAATTGACGGTGGGCGCCAGAAACGGTTACCTTGCTCCAGGCACCGACCTCGATGAGTAGACCGACAGATGCACGCTGCTATATTGAATGTCCATGGCAACAACAAGAAAAGGTCCCCGGCGGCAATCGAGGTGGTCGAGTCGCCACCGGGCGGTGGCAGCGCAGAGCCGAGCCGCTATCCGCACATTGAGCGGCGCTCTGGCAGGTCTTGCCGCTTGTTCGACCGGGTCCCGTGACGCAGAGGTTGCCGCGCCCAAACATCCGAGGGTCGCCCCCCGCAGAAAGCAGAACGCCGCCCCGGGCGGGCGCCAATGGTGTGCCAGCCATTGCGGCCGCCGGTGGCTTGCACGGCGGAAGGAGGTCATGGGAACGGCATCACGATCGGCACCACCAGAAAGCGATCTACTAATTTGATGAAACCATCACGATCAGGCGTGTTGGGTTCGCTGACTGGCAGGACTCGTTGTAGAGCAAAGCCCAGCAAGAAGGGCGCTGCCCTGCGATGGAACTCGCCGTATTCGCGGCGGAACGCGGCACCGCAGACAAGTCGGCACCGAGCTTGCGCACGAGGGCGGCACCGGGCGAGACACGGGGTCATTTGGTGGGAAACAGAGGAGGATCTCCTCCACTAGCTCCTCCATCAGCTCGCGGCGCCGGGCGCGCCATGCCTCTGGTTGGATGCACCACACGCAGGTGGAAGCGAACTAGGGTTTTGCCATGAACAATGGGTCGGCAATTTATTTGCTGGCCCGTTCCAAATCCAGAAGCAGATTTTTATTTGTCCCTGGGTGGGTCGATCCAAAGGTTGATTCGCACGGACCAGGTTGAAACTGAACTAGTGAACCCGAGTCCATGCTGTACGATTATTGTTCTCCGAATGTAGAATTGCAGATTTAACTAAGTCTCTGAACGCAAGCTTCTTCCCGATTCTAACGAAGAAAATTACCTACGCAATATATGTGAGGGTAGTGGTTCCTTACTTTAAGTTCGTTTTTTGTATAAACCGCCTGACAAAGTCCATTGGCATGACAGGTGTCACAAACCAAATCCATTGGTCTGTCGATAGCGCCGGGTGGTCGTCGACGCCCTAGTGCAGGTTGTCGAAGCGGGAAGAAGGGCAGCGCGGGGGGGCGTGGCATGGCGGCACGTGGCAACGGGCGTCTTGGGCGCGTGGCGCGGCGCTGGCGCGTGTGAGCTGGGGAGACACAAGCTTAGGGTTAAACCCTATTTATTTATTCCTTTCTTGATCTGAAAAGGATACACCTCCCTTTATATTTATAGAGACTTACTTCGCAAGCAATCCGAATCTGCCTAATTTGACAAAACTTAAACTCTAAGTAATGACGATAACGCGGAAGGTGGCGGCAGCCACGCGGGCTGCGCCCCTCCTTGCAGGCACACACGCGCCCCTCATGGGCCTGTTGGGCCCCCAGCGGGCGCGCGTGTGACATCTCTCCCTTTTTCCCGAAGCGGGAAGATCCTCACGCCTCCAGCTTTGATCGCTTTTGTCGGTGTCGCCATGGAAGGAGATACTGCTGGAGTCGTGGTGGTGGCCATGGTTGTCGCCCGAGGTAGCCCCATGGTGTAGCTAGTGTTGGGGTCTTGCACATGGCTGTAGCAATGGGCCGGCATGTTGGTGTTGGTGTCGATGGCCATGTCGATGTCGAGGAGAATGGCGGCGCTTAGGTGCTGCCCAAAAAAGTCGATGTGCTGCAAGGCGTTTGGTGATGGACGTGTTCGCTGCTTGAGGCGCCAGTGGATCACGCGCTACGCCGCATGGGCGCCAAACGCCGCTGGCGTGGATATCGGGCATCGCACATCGGGCAGCACGCCACGAGATGCGGTGTTGCTGCAAGCGTTGTTGTAGGTATCGCTTGTGGGGCGGCGCTGTCGCCGCCGCTGAGGAGGTAGTCGCCGCTTCCGAGGGAGAGCGAAGCTCGCCATTGTGCTTCATGCCAGCCGAGGTGGCCTAACAGATGGCGCTTGTGCTGAACGGAAGGTCGAGCCGTAGCTCGTGTTGATGTAGTCGAGATTGCAGCCTTGTCGGAGTCGCCCTCGGATCTGAGCGCGCGCGCGGAGGGCCTCCATGATCATCTCCCCAAGAGGTTGACGTGAAGGTGGAAGAAGGGCAGTGCCGGGCGCCGCATGGCGGCGCTGGGTGTAACGGCCGCTGCGGCGCGCACGGGCGGGCCCGGCGCATGTGAGCCGGGAGATATGAGCTTAGGGTTAAACCCTATTTATTTATTTATTTATTTTGATCTGAAATGCTCCCTTTATATTTATAGGAAGGACTCAACTTACCTCGCAAAACAATTCGAATCTTCCTAATTTGACCAAACTTAAACCTTAAGTAATGACGATAACGCTGGGCGGCGGCGGCTGCAGGGGGCTCCCCTCCTGCAGCACACGTTAGCCCCCAGGCCCCGGCATGTGACAACGGGGTTTGTTAAAATATATGTGAGTTGCTACTTGCAAGAGACTTACATACAGTTCGTTTTTAGTGCAAACTAAAGAATTACATACAGTTTCAAAAAAGTACCGTTCATTATTATTATATCTGATATAAACGTTAATAAAATTCTGAAGTGCAATTTCTCTCTAGAAACGTTGCTTTTTGAAGGACCCGAATATAGGAGGGGGGTGTTTGAATTGGAGCCTCGAAAAGTTCTTCGAATTTTCGAACTTGTAGCTCTCACCTCCCCTCAAGATAAAACACAAAAAGCACATGGAAGATCACCACCTAGGTAGCTAGATGGATGCGCTAGAAGAAGTACTAAACGCAAAGCGGATCAACTGAAAAGAAATCGATATGAGACCGAAGCAGAACCAAGGAAAAAACAGCACAACACGCAGTCGTCGGACTGTCTAGTCGTGGGCACCAAGCGGACTAGAAACGAAGAAATCGGATGGGGATCAAGAAGGGAAAGGATGAACTCAGAAGAACACGTAACACAACAAAACTCAGAGAAACGATCCATCAATCCAAAAGCCCGGGGGCATGCACACACTAAAGGCATGCTTCCTACCACAATAGATCATTTAGTGTCCGGACCTCTCACAAAGCGAGGGAACTATTGCGGCGGGAAAAGCCCAAAGGAAACCTGAAACTAGAGAGGCAAATCTTGGGGAAGGGATTGCCTTGATATTTATAGCCCAAATCCTAATAACTGACTCCCCAAGGGATACAATTGTGGAAACCACTTAGCGAGGGGCACAATGGTTGGACTTGATATCTTCTCGATCCGACGGTCACGCTGGCTCCTTTATTTGTAGCATTGCTCCACGCACCTCTCGTAAGCCGCCACGTATAGTCCTTCCATCCACCGAACATCCGCCTCGGGTTTTGAGGCCAAAACCCACAAAACCTGCCACCGATGGTTTTTGAGGCCCAAACCACCAAACCGCTTTTGCGGTATCGCGTCGCGGCATCGCCCCCGCCGACATGTGTCGCCGCTGCCTTCGACCGCCTGCTGCCAAGTCTCGCGAAATTGCAACGCTTTGCCGCCCCGACCGATCGACATGGTCCCGCCACGCCCCTCTTACATATACGCCGATGTCCCGGATGTTAGCCACCATGGCTAGCCACCCAGCGATTTGGTCCGGTCAGCCCAAGCCTCATATCCGTCCTTCACCTCCATAGTCCGTCGGCCCGGCACGCCCCTCCTTTGGCCCCTTCACCTTGCCGTCAACTACCATCGAGCTTGACACCCCGGCCACAACACGAACCAGAGATGCGCCTTCGACACACTCAACGTGGTGCCGGTGAACATAGCCAAAGCATAAAGAAAAAAAAAAAAAGTGAAAATAGATGTAAAATGTTGACTGTTGACAATCACTCAATCACGTAACTAAACATTGTTTGAGCTTGAACTATGAAAGAAAAAAACATTATTTGGTTGTTTTCATATGCACCTTTGAAATGAAGCCATATAGCAATCGCACGGCATTATACTAGTGATGTAAATCAACTATTTGTTCGTTTGTTCACAGTTTTTGTTTGACGTAAGATTTTTCTTTTAGTTTGAGCTTCAAACTTAAGTGCAGGTTTTATTTTATTTTATTTTCTTTTATTTTTCAAACCAGGCATTCGCCTTTGCATCAAGGGAAGTTAGAAAGTTGGATACATTCTAGTTATATCCCTAGCGAGCTGCGGGGCTAACTAGACGGGCACACTAACACACACGCACCGGCTTGAACAGTGGAGCTTCGAAAGTGACGTACTAAAGGGTACACAAATTTGCGACATTAGCAATGCAGGCCCCACGCTAAAGCTGGGATGACCGGTGCGACCCCACGGTATCCCGCTTCAACCCAGAGTCGGCTTCTTCCTTGATGAGGTTGATGATATCCGCTGGTTGGTATGTCGCCCGGTCCGCTGAAAGTTCTCCTGTTCCTCTCCTTCCAAAGGACCCAAGAGACAAGGAGGACAAAGGAGTCGAAAGCGCTGCCTGAGGTCCCGAGGAGCCTCGTACACGGACGCTGAGCCACCAACCGCAAGCCCGAGTCGTCCGGCCGGGCCAAGGTGTTGTAGGCTGAACCCGAGAGTAGCCTGCACCAAACCTCCCTCGTGGAGGACGCGACGACGCAGCAGATGGTCGATCGCCTCGCCCTTCTTGGTCACGTACGATGCATGCCGCGCTTGATTGTAGCCCGCGGTACCGCCCGGGCGCGCGCGGCCGCCGCCCACGGTTCGTCCGTAGCCAGCCACGCTAAGAACTTCACCTTCGTGGGGCCGACGCCGCAGATCTCCTTTGCCCCCTGCCATCCGCCGACGCTGGGCCACAGAAGAAGGCCCCGTAGTTTAGGAGGCCAGCATTGCCCAATGGCAATGCTACAGAAGTTCAAATCTATGGCAACTTAGTTTGTGATTATTAGATTAATCTAAATTAAAGCGGCAATGTGGTTTTTCCATGTGCAAAAAAACGTGTATTAATGGTTTTCCATATAGGCAATTAAAACAGCAATTTTTTAATTGGCTATCCTTTTTCTAGAAAAAGTTTTACTCTACCTAGCATAATTCAGATAGTGGATGGATGTTATTATGCGTTGCTAGGAGCATAACTTGTATGACATGTCAATGTTCAGGAGAAGCTAAGTCAATAATCTGATATTTGTTTACAAATAAATAATTGGAATTCCCAAATTTACTTCTAGCCTACTAATCCTATCAAGTAGCGACAGTAATAACCATATCGATGCTTTCTTTGCCAACCACTTTAGTCCTTTTTTCGATTCATTCTTCCACACCAACCTGTTTTTACTAAACTTCCAGTAAACTATTGGGAGATCTAGGCAACGAATTGACTTGGTATACCTAAAACATACTACCTCCTTTGCAGATTGTAAGTCATTCTCTGCTTCATCGTCATGCTGCGACCGTGGCCAAAACTGCAGCAAATATGTCGCTGAAATTAGGCTACATAAAAGATATTTAATTGCAATTTCCAAAGATTAGATCATTTACTTCTCCAAATTGCCCAACATAAAGCGACAAAGGCAATCAAATGTATTTGGTGTTGGAAATAACAGCAAATCAGCAGTGAAATCTATAACCCCTATATAGAAGGAGGCCACTAGGGGAGTTCTCTCGCACATGCAGCATCCACGTTGGCATCCACGTAGGGCGCCCCTCATTCCGAAAAAAAAATTACTCGGCGGCCTCTTCCAATTCCAGCGCGCATGTTCAATTGCATGACAGAAACTGAGGCCTCTTCGCTCCCTCTAGCGGCTCCATCAATGTCCATTGCATGCCCTCGCCACTTCCCTCTCCATTGTGATTACAGCCCTCCGTTTCTTGCTTCTAGCATTATTTATACAGTACACTCCAAAACGGTGTGGAGGCCCTTCCGGGCGGCGAACCCCACCGGGCGGTGCGTGCAGGCCCTCCCCGCAAGAAAGTTTGCCCCAGCACCGTCCCCAGACGCCAAGGCGGGGCGCAGAGGGCCTCCCGACGCGGCATTGTTGGCCATGCGCGCCCTCCCGATGCGGCCGGCCGCAGGCCCCTCAGCCGACACGTCGCTATTGCCCAGGTGCCCCTCCCGACTCGGCCAGCGCAGGCCCTCCCCGATGCCCGGGCCGACGCTGTCGCGATTGCCTGTGTGCCCTCCTCGACGCCAGCATGCGCAGAGCCTCCCCCCACACGGCGCTGGCGCCCAGTTGGCCATGCGCCCCCACGCTGCCGGGCGCAGAGGTTCCCTCCTCGACGCCGGGCGCCTTGCACAGCGCCCCGGACGCAGTCGGCGCGAGGGGCCCTCCCGACGACGCAACGTAGGTACGGGTAAGGATTGGGTGGGTTTCATTGGTCCCAAACCGAACCTGAGAATCACATCTTCTATGCCACTAGCAGGTTCACGCGACCGGAAGATGGCAGTTCGCCGGGCGCCAACTTCGCGTTGGCGAGCGCAGCGGCCGCTGCCTCGTCGGGCGGCGCTGGCCGCCGCTGCCGCTGCGGAGGACGGAGCGGCGCGGCTCGCCGCAGCGCGCGGTGGAGCGGCGGAGCGGGGCGGCCGAGCGGCTGCAGCGCCTAGCTAGCGCCTAAGGCCTTGCCGATGCGCCAAGAGCGAGCGGACGCGGTTAAGAGGCGAGCCGCAGGTTATCCGCTGACTACTGCCGTCATCGAAGTTGCGTTCTGCTTGCTTGACCTCGGCTCGCCGTCGCCGTGGAGATGGCAGATGGAGGTGCGTAGATGTGACCTTCGCCGGTGGCTCCGCCATCGCCAAGGATGAATAGCTATGTTGCAGATCAAAGCACCGGGCTCCTGAAACCACTGCAGGATTGAGATCAGCTGTAGCAACGATCGTCAATCCTCGCACCACCAAAAAGCACGCCGCCGCCAAGGTCGATGCGCATCAAAGAAATGGCGACGCCATGTCCGGGCTCCTTGGCGACGTAGTGCGAGGCAGCGAGCTGCTATGCTTAATTAGCGCCGCTGGCAACAAGCATGGCGCACACGCCAGATCACACCGGGCGGACAGACGAACCATCAGCCCCCGCTTCCCATGTACTTACGTGTTCGCTCTTCAAATCAGGTTCCTATCGAAAACAAGTACCATTCGGTCATTGTTACGTTCATTGTTATGATGTTGTACCGTTCAATGGTAGCTTATGTCTCTTTTTTTTTATTCCCATAGTTTAGGTTGCCCAGTACTTTGATGATTCTATCAGTGACTTTTGGACACAGATCAGATACGAGGATCCTGAGCCTACACCATGTTTCTAATCTTCAGTTTGGATCTTCTCCAAATCGAATTGCGATTAAAATTATTAGTGATTAAGATTCAAACATCTCAAAATTGCTTCTAAATACCCGCAGCAACGCGTGGGAAATCCTTCTAGTGACTTATATGACAAGTGCAGTATTTCAGTACAGTTCTGTATGCTCATTTTCAGTAAAATGACATATGCTCAGAGCAAGGGAGGAAGCAAATTTAGTTCGAATAAATCTAATTTCGATTTTGAAGACCTTGTGCTTGGTGTCTTGATGCACATGCAGAAGCACCACAAGGGCTCTCACACCGCAGGAGACACACATCATCCTAGTGCTGCAGAAACATTGGCATTTTTTAATAGGAGCATCAGCTAGATGAGAAATTACAAACAGAACGAGCAGGTGACAACGAACATATACTTAAAAGCAAAACAGACTAACAAACTACAGATTCAGCTTTCATTATTTGGTTCCATCATATATATCCTGATCATCAGTAACGTTTCTTTACCTCGGAGGCTCAGACAAGATTTAGACAACTTGTGAGTGACACGGTATTTTTGCATTTAAACAGAATTGGTAGGATCCCATATACCCCAATATTCTAAGTGTATCCTGATCATCGGTATATACTACATATTCTAAGTAATTAATGTATAAAAAATCATAAACAAGCAAAATTGTACTCCTGTACCTGGACCGTGGAGGTTGGAGTGCAGAAGCTTATGTAAGGAACAATGTAATTGTCGCCACAGCAATTGGGTATCTTCCTGACCTGGCTAGAATTGATCTCTATGCTATATAGACCATCGCACGTCCTTACGAACACGACTCGGCTGGCACCACTATCTGCGAAACCATTCAACTGAGGCTCCTTCTTCATGAGTGCACCCGAAGGGAGAACCTTCGGGAGATCAATGACTCTGGTTAGAACAAAACCAGCATCTCCGTCTACACCAGCCACCCCTCGACCAAAGCTGTAGTTTGTTCTCCACGCTGGCAGCAAATCCCAGCCCTCCATCATCATCAGTCATGACCAAAATGCTTTGTTCCGACTGGCGGAATCTAGATGGTAGGCGAATTGTAGATACTTGCTGTGTGGCAAAGTTGTACTTCAAGATCTCGTGATTCTCGGTCCCGGCATTGTTGTCGTTAAAGTGCGCCAAGATATAGAGTTCACTCTGCACGAGGATGCCGGGCAGATTATTGTACATGCTGTGGGAATTCCCGGTGGGGTCCTCACAAACGGTTACCTCGCTCCAGGCACCGGTCTCAGATGAGTAGACAGACAGGCACATGCCGTCGTACTCGAGGGCCATGATGACGACAAGTAGAGGTCTTTGGTGGCAGTCGAGGTGGTCGCAGTCGCCACCTGCAGTGGCAGCGCAGGCCACTGCCGCGATCTGCAGGTCAAAGAATGGCGGCTTGGGCAGGTCTAGCTGCTCATCTGTGATGGGGTCCCAGATGCATGCAGAGGTCCCAGAAGGGGTCTCCACTTTAGAGCAGGACGCGGCCGTGGCGAGCGTCCATGACGTGCCAGTCCTGGAGGCCTGCGCGCAGGCGGAAGGAGGTCGTGGGGACGAAGTAGGCGATGTCCATCGGCAGCTCCACGGTTTTTACGCGGCCGTTGCCGCGATAGATACTTTCTACGCGGTAGCAGGTGTCGTCGTAGAGCAAGCCAAGCAAGGGCACTGCCCCTGCAATGGAACTCACGGAACCTGCGGCTGAACGTGACGCCGCACACGAGCCGGCACCAGAGCTTGCAGACGAGGGGGCGGCATGGACGAGGCTCGCGGGGTCGTCTGGTGGGAAGCGGATGAGGATCTCTTCCACGAGCTCCTCCATCAGCTGTTGCAGCGGCGGCGCCATGCCTCTGGGTGCACAGCACGCAGCTGGAACGGACCTAGGGTTTCACCATAAACAATGGGCCGGCAGTTTATTTGCTGGCCGGTTCCATGCTCGATGTGTCCGTGCCAGGTGATTCTTTTAATTCGCACGGGCCGAAGTAGCGAACCCAGGAGTGCTGTTCAACCCGAGTTATTGTTCTCTGAATGCAGAATTGCAGATCGAACATCAGTACGTGAAAGTAGTGACATGCATTAGATTACTCTCGTAGCACAAGTGCTTATGAAGGCAAGTGTGTACCACTACCAGATTATTTATGCTCAAATGAATTTCTGAACGGCCATTTTTTTCTCTAGGCTGACAAAAAACAATGGCCATTTAAATATTTTATTCATTTTGAATTGATCATTTTGCCGAAAAAAATTATGATAATTAATATTCTAGTTTTCTTCTTAACACCTCTAGAAATTTCGAAAAAAAGTAGCATAAACATATGAAGGTTTGAGGATATTTAGTTAGAGCAACTCCAACAGTACCCTATAATTTTCTTCCAATATGCATGAGTTTAGGAACTCCCAAACAAAAAAAAAAAATTACCAATCTCCAACAGTACCCTATAATCGCCTCCTAAATTTGGGTGAGAAATTCATTTGAACAGCCGCCGCCTCCTAGGGTTCTCTCGCGAAAAGAAAAGAGGCCGGGCGACACCGCCGCCCGCCACCGCCCGACAGCCCCCCCGCCTCCGCCTCCCGCCTCGCTGCGGTGGTGATGAGGAGAGCGGGGGTCCGTCCCTTCAACAACCTGTTTTCATAGGGTTTTGATCGAGTCCTAGGTCCAGGGTTTGCTCGCCCACGATGTTCGGGCGGTCGAGTTAGGGTTTTGCCGAGGAGCGTGGCTCCTCTCATGGTTTGTTTTTCCTAGCGACGCCGGCGATGCGAAGCGACGACGACGTCGCGGAATAAATTCCTCGCCCCTGTTTTTAATAGCTAGCTATGCAAAATAGCGGCACCAATTTTTTCGAAGTTACGTAGCTATAGCGCAAGAGCTATAGTGAAGCTATGCCGAATAGCGTTTTTATAAAAGATATGAAAAAACCAATAATCAAAGCTAAAAACATGAAAAATATCAAATTTGATGAACATAAATATGTTTCTAAGGTTCCACAAGTCTAAATAATATTACAACATGACATTAAAACATGGTTAATGAAAGTTTGGTTGTCCAAAGTATCAATTAGTAGCAAATGATAACTGATAAGTAGGAAATACCAATTAAATTTCAAGCACACAAGTGCAATCTAGTCTCGAGATTGAGTTTTTTGAAATAGCTAACTATTTAAAAGCGCTAAGTTATGCAATTTAGCGCAGCTATAGCGTAAATTTTGGGGAAATTTGTCATAGCAGAAAAAGACGAATAGCTTAGCGCCGTGTTCTAGAAAGTTATAGCGAGGCTATAGCGCAGCTATAGCTAGCTATTTAAAAATAGGGATTCTCGCAGTTTCTTCCGTTCTCCGATGGCGATCTTTCTCCGACGTCAACGGAGAGGTTGTGGAGACCTCGTCCGTGAGTCGAGGGCCGGGCGCACGTCATCTTCTTCGTGTGATGATATTGTTGACCCTGTTACCTCAAGGAAGATGTTCTTTGGTGAAAATCTTAGCTTTGCTCGGGTTGCCGGCGGTGGAATCGAAGGATGCGCCATGGGTAATGGAGTTGGCCGATGCGCCTAGGAGGCAGTTTATTCGCTTGATTCGCCTAGAAGTAAGTCCTCCTCTGTGGCCTCCACCTTGTGGAGTTTGGCTCGTGCCCCACCACGATTGGGAAGCGGCTTTGACGGCGACGAACGGATCTCTCCATACTTCTCGGAAGATGAACAGAGTTTTGTACTTCTTTGTAATTTTCCTTTTCTTGGGATTTTTGTTTATAAAAGGGTCGGTGTAATGCACCAAGATTAATACATGTTCCTTCTAAAAAACTAAATTTGGGCCCACCAAACATTTAGTTGGCTCGTCATTGGCAGAGTCGCTCTTCCTTGCTCACGCTGTGATCCATAGGGGAGCATGGCGGCATGCTCGATTTCCCTGCCGCTCTTGGCAAGCCGCAGCTCGCCGGTCAAGCGCTCACCTCCAAAGACGGGCGGAAGAGGTGCCCCTTTGGCCTCCATGGACACGGTGTGTTCCGGGTAGAGAGCTTCCACGGTGATGGACCGATACGCCAGTAACCGCCATTGCAAGGTGTGCTAGGCTGGGGGACGGCCTCCATGCACTCCGCTGGGAGCTGCCACACATGGCGCACCGCACCGGGGGGGCCCTAGCATTGTCGATGTCGAGCGCCAAGCAGATCCGACGCACACCGCCCCGTAGGGACCATGGTCCGTGCCTTGGCCGAGGTCGCCTAGGCCGACGACGCACCCGAAGCCCGGGCGGCAAGGCGCCCCCCCGAGAGGCAGCTCCTAAGTCCCTCCAGCCACGTACGCCGGCGCCAAGCGCCGGTATCCAAGAAGAAAAGTCCCGCGGGTCACCGACGGAGACCCACGCGCGATCTCCCCGCCACCGCCGGCAGGACGAGACACAACAAGATGGACCGTGGAGGCACGCGGAAATTTCACCGCCGCTGGGACTCTCCACCTCCACTGCTGCAAGGCGGCCGTCTGGCTCGCGTATAAAATATACGCATGATGGGGAAATTTTTTTCACATGTCCAAAGATTGGGAGGTCACATAGGGTACTATTGGAGCAATGTTTTTCATCATTTTCCCAAAAACTAGAATTGTGAGGTCATATAGGTAATGTTGGAGTTGCTCTTAGTGTACACTAGTCTTTCCTCAACATATAGATGCTTTTCTTTCCAACCACTAAGCCTTTTTTCTATTCACTATATTCCACGTTTTACAAACCCTTTTACTAAACTTTTAGTACACCATTAGGATAGATCTAGGTAACGGAAGACCAAGTATACCTAAAACGTACTACCTCCATTGCAAACTGTGAGTCATTCTTGCTTCATCATCGCCACGCTGCAGCGTGGCCAAAACTGCAGCCAATATGTTCCTGAAATTAGCCTACATAAAGGATATATAATTGCAATTTCCAAAGATTAGATCATTTCAGCATCTCCAAATTGCCCAACATAAAGTGACAATAGCAACCAAATATATTTCGTGTCCTGAGATGTTCCCTAGCTTAAGAGGGCTTCAACTAGAACTAGTGTCTGAATATCCCTACTGTAATTTCTATGGAATATTATTTGACTATTAGAAACTACCCTCCCTTAAGCACACCTTGAGTTTGGAGTCCACCATATATTCAGCAAATGCAAAACCATCTCTTTCGCTCGAGGTGTGCGCCAAGAAAATCTTACTTTGCTGGTCGAATGTAGGTTGCTTGTGAATTTTGGATATTCTCCCAACCTTACTTGGGGATCATGCATGGGACCAAAAGATATGCACAGTACATCGTCAGCTTCTGAATAGTGGACAAAGATATTGGTCATCTCTTCGGGAAGTCATCTAGGAGCAAACCTAAGGGGTCATATACTCATAAGTTAAATGACACATAAACTGGAGTTGGCGACAACCAAATTTACGAATTTTCATTCCACCATTTTGTAATACCAATTTGCCATGGGCAAAGGAACAAGAACGTTATAAAAATTCCCAATGCAGTATTATATTGGCTCAATAACTACGTTTACAAGCAACACGATCATTTTCAGCCACCGAACTTAAACAAACTATAAGAGTATGTCAGCAGTGAAATGTAAAATGACATGCTCATCAGACGAGTTGAAACAAATTTAGTTCAAAAATCGGATTTCGATTTTGTAGATGACCTTGTTCCTTGTGCCTCGGATGCATCTTCTTGCAGAACGACCACTAGAGCTCTCACCACGGGAGGGACATCCTAGTGCTGCAGAAAACATAAGCATTTTTAAAAAAGAGCATCAGCTATAATTGAGAAATTAATGTTAGTTTGCCTGAACATTTGTTACTTGAAAGCAAAACAGACTACCAAACTATAGATTCAGCTTTCTTAAGCATGACGAGATTAGTTCTCCGGAGTGGAGTGTATAAGCTACTATATAGGTAATTAATTATTTGGTTCCATCGTATATCCTGATCACCGGTAACTTTTCTTACCTCGGAGGCTCAGACAAGATTTAGACAACTTTAGTGACACAGTATTTTGCATTTAAACAGAATAGGTAGGATCCCATATACCCCATGTTCTAAGTGTACACGGAGCATACATATATACTACATGTTCTATGTTAATGTATAAAAAAAAATCATAAACAAGCAAATTGTACCCTGTACCTGAGGTTGGTGTGCAGAAGCTTATGTAAGGAACAATGCCATTGCTGCCACAACAGTTGGGCATCTTCTTGACCTGGCTAAAATTTATCTCTATGCTGTATAGACCATCGCACGTCCTGATGAACAAGACTCGGCTGGCACCAGTATCCGCGAAGCCAATCACCTGAGGCTTGTTCTTCATGAGTGCACCAGAAGGGAGCACCTTCCGAAGATCAATGACTCTGGTTAGAACAAAGCCAGCCTCTCCATCAGCACCATCTACCCTCGACCATAGCTGCAGGTTTTTGTTGAAGCTGGCAACAAATCCCAGCCCACCATCATCAGCAGTCATGACCAAGATGCTTTGTCTCCACTGGCGGAATTTTGATGGTAGGCAAATCATAGATACTTGCTGTGTGGCAAAGTTGTACTTTAGGATCTCGTGATTCAGGGTCCCGTTGTCGTCGTTAAATTGAACCAAGATATAGAGTGCACTCCGCACGACGATACCAGGCAGATTATTATATATACCGTTGGAATAATTTGCGGTGGACGCCCGACACGGTTACCGTGGCTCCAAGCACCGACCTCAGATGAGTAGACCGACAGGTGCATGCTGCTATATTGGATGTCCATGGCAACAACAAGAAAAGGTCCCCGGGCGGCAATCGAGATGGTCGCTGTCGCCACCGGGCGTGGCAGAAATAAGAGCCAGAGCTGCTATCCGCGACATTGAACGGTGGCTCGCGCAGGTCTTGCCGCTTGTTCGACACAGGGTCCCGTGACGCAGAGGTTGAAGTGCCCAAACATCCGGTGGGTCGCCCCCCCGCAGGGACGCGCCCCCCCGGGCGGGCGCCAATGGTGTGCCAGCCATGGCGGCCATCGGGTGGCTTGCACAGGGCGGAAGGAGGTCGTGGGGACGGCGGCGATCGCCACCGACCGATAGGTATCTACTAATTTGATGAAACCATCGCAGTCGAGTGTTGGGTAGGCTGACCTCGGCGACTCGCTAGAGCAAGTCGGCAAGGGCGCTGCCCCGCGATGGAACCCCGCACCGCGGCGGAACGGGCGCCGCAGACAAGTCAGCACCAGAGCTTGCAGACGCAGGGCGGCACCGGGCGAGACACGCGGGTCGCCTGGTGGGAAACGGAGGAGGATCTCCACTAGCTCCTCCATCAGCTCTGGCGGCGCCGCGGCGCCATGCCTCTGGTTGGTTGCACCGCACGCAGGTGGAAGCAGAACTAGGGTTTTGCCATGAACAATGGGTCGGCAATTTATTTGCTGGCCCGTTCCAACCAGAAGCAGATTTTTCGATTTGTCCTTGCCAGGTCCCTGGTTACGAGAGAGAGCCTTTGCCGTGCCGTGTAAAAAGCAGAGCGGCTAAAATACCACCCAGCACCCACATCAAAAATTAATTAATCATCATCAATTATGCTTTGTGGAGACAAAGAGCAGTCGTCTGACATAATGCTGTGCGGGGCCCACCTCCCCTCTGCCCCCGCCCGGCAAACCGTCATGGGCCGGGCCCACACACCAAAGGCTACCGAGTAAGGTTCATTAGCACGGACCAGGTTGAAACCGAACTAGTGAACCCAGGGGACGACTGCAGTTCAGCCCGAGTCCATGCTGAACGATTATTGTTCTCCGAATGCAGAATCGCAGATTTAACTAAGTCTCTCAACGCAAGCTTCTTCTCGATTCTAACGATGAAAAATTACCTACGCAATGTGTGTATAAAACCACTTGACAAAGTCGATTGGCATGACGGGGGGTTTGTCAAAATATATGTGTGTTGCAAGAGACTCACATACAGTTGGTTTTTAGCTCAAACTAAAGAATTACATAGTCTCGAAAGTACCGTTCTGCTATTAGAGCATCTCCAACAAGTACCCTATATGACCTCCAAATCTATGTTTTTGGGGAAAGAATGAAAACCACTACTCCAACAAGTACACAATACTTGCTCCTAATCTTTGGGCACTTGAAAAACTTCCCCTGTCACGCATGTATTTCCTCCGCACTCCCATCGTGCTCCTATCCCACACGCATCCTTTTCGCCGAGGGGTGAAGTTTCGCACGGGGGCACGGAAGGTTTCTGCCGCCGGTCCTCGCTCCTTCTCCTCCCGGCGGTCCTCAGCCATCGTTCGGTATTCTCCTCCTGCCGCCGTTTTCTGATTCTCGTCGCCAGGTCTTTGGCCGCCACCGCCGGGTGGATTTAAACATGTGGGCGACGGTGATCGGAATCCCAGGCTCTTGTTGTTCGGGGTGCGTCGCTGCTGGTGCGATCGATCACGGTGCCCGCTTGCGGGCCGATCGAACACGGGTGCCGCCGCCGGTGCGATCGATCACGCGTCGCTGCCGGTGCGATCGATGCAAGCAGCTGCTGGTTTTGTTTACTGTGTTACGTGGTCATGTCAAGCAGCTTCTGAACATTGTTTCGCTGATTCGCAACATGGTTAAAGCTGCTGCTGTCAGGTGCTGTACACACGCATATAATTAATCTTTGCTGTACACATGCATATAAACTTCATCATGGTGTATTACTGCACACAGCCGAAGGGAACAAATGTCCTATAACAAACATGAACGTATCTGTCAATTTTCCCTAAACTTCATGATCTCCGTACGGGAGAGGACTCGCGACTACGGCTGCACGCCCCAACTACCGGGCCAACTAAATTCATCTAGTGGGCCTAAATTTGGTTATTGGGAGATAATTATAGGGTACTGTTGGAGATTAGTAATTTTTTCCAATCAAATTCTTTTTGGAGGTCCTAAACACATGGATATTGGGAGAAAAATATAGGGTACTCTTGAGATGCTATATCTCATAGAAACTTTCATGTGCCAAAATAGGTGGGGCCCAAGGAGGCCAACGCCACCAGCCCAAGACGGCTTTTGCGCACGCACGGAGGCCCATTGGTCGGCCGCCCGCCGCCGCTGGCCGCCGCCGCCACCACCTTCGCCATTAAGTAATAGACTAGTTAAGCGCCCGTATGCTGCTACCGGATAACTAAATTTTATATAAAAATACATGGATCGCATGATAAGATAACAATATTATAAAACTAAACAATGATATTAAAGTGATATTTAATCCAAACAAGTTTTGTGAAAGTAACACAATCAATCACGGATATCTCAAAGCTCAGAACTCTATTTTATGGGCTTTCCCTGCAATTTGCCCGTCGATTCCAGCCTATAGATTGGGCCGAATCGACATCCGATTGCTGAACGCCGCGATCTTGACGACGATGGAGGTGACGCCGGCGATGGTGATGACGATGATTGGCGGCGAGGTGACGAGATTGATGACGATCGCGAGGTAGTAGAGAGGAAGAAGAAGGGGAGGAAGAAGAGGAAGGCGGCGGCGTGGCCGGGTGGAGGAGGGCAGCAAGGCCGGGGCGGCGGGGGCGCCAGCCGCCTGCGCCGTGGCGCGGTGGCGGCCTTTGGGCGGTGGCGTGGGGAGGGCGGCGCGCGCGCCGGGTGAGGAGAGAGAGAGAGAGCCCGAGAGACAAGAGCTGTTGGGAGTTACCCTTTAATTTATTTCTTTTCTTAAGATCCAACTGCTACATGCCCCTTGTATTTATAGTCCGAGGGAGACTTGTATGCTAAGCAAACTCTAGGAGGTTTACTTATAGATTGGAATACCCTCTCACAAGCAACCTATTTATTTCCTATTTTATTCCTATCTTTATTCCTTAAATATTCCTTTACTTAATTGCGTAAGCAACTATTTATTCCCTATTTTATTCCTATTTTTATTCCTTAAATATTCCTTACTTAATTGCGCGGGCTGCCGACGTGGCGCTGCTTCATGGCGGACGACGGCGGCGGCCGGCCTTCGAAGCCTCACACACAAGACGGGCCTTGGGCCTAGTGCGGCGACGGATCATGACATTTCTCCCCTTCGACGACAAATTCGCTCGCTGTCCTTTGCAATCGTTGGCGTTTGTTGATGTGCCGGGCGAAGATGGAGACGCCGACCATTGCTAGCCGCAGACCACCCCGTAGTACCTTTTAATATGGCCGGAACGTAGTGGCGATGTTTGTCGAGGAAGATGATCCCCATTGCCGGGCGCCCAAGCCGCCGCTCGGGTTGGAGCTTGATGGTACCAGCCGATGCGGGCAGGTTGTCGCCAATTTGTGTTGCCATTTGATGAAGGGTGGGAGCCTCGAGGTAGTGACGGGGCCGCCGAGGTAGGAAGTCGATGTGGGTGGTATGTACCTCTTTTGTCATCGCCGGTGAAGCTCACGAGTCGAGGCGCGGCCAAGATGGAAGCTGCCGGTCCCGGGCGAGGTGGATCGCCGCTTTTCTCGTGATATGGTGCTTCCCGATGTATGGCAGCCCATGGCTTGTTGGCGTAGTCGCATCGACGATGTCATTGAGGAACAAGGAGCCAACCGGGTATGGCTCGTGTTGTCCCCGCCGCCAAAGTTAGCGTAGGCGACGCCGCGATGGTTGTTGGTGTCGCCGCTGAAGGACGCCCCAAAACCGATAGTGGGGCACCATGGTATGTTGTCTCCGCTTCTCTCGTGGTGCCGCGGTGATGCAAAGGAGCCAAAGAAGGAGGAGTGTCGCTGTCACCGCTTGGCACCGTGTACCAAGTGTTCTCGCTTTATGCGGAACTCGATGTTGTCGCTTTTGCCGAGCCGCAGCCTTGAGAGATGGAGTTCTCCCGCCATTGTCGGCGTCGGCCGAATGTCCAGCGCGCGTGTAGTAGTAGATCATCCAAGCAAAGGCTCGGCAAGTGAATTACCGCCTCCTTGGTGGTGCCTCGGGAGCGCCGGGTGTTCTCATCACCGGTGCCCATGTGTGGAACGCCGCGGTTGCCAATGTCGAGGTTGGCGCGAGGATGTCGCCGTGGTTGATGCCCTTGTAGTCATTGTCGATGGTAGGCATGGTGAAGACGAGTCGATATCGGGAACGCCATTGGGGTTGGCATCCTGAGGACGCCGTTGCCGCTCATGGCGCCATGGTAGCGCCCCTGTCGCTGTCGACATCGCTGATGCCGCAAGCAATGTGGCTAGCGACGCAAAGGCGGCGTCGGGATGCCGCTGACGCCGTGGGGTGTCGCTGTTCTCATGGATGATGCCGTGGTCGAAGACGTTTTGGTTGACGACGCCGAGCGACATCGCTGGAGCATGGGAGATAGAGGTAGAAGCCCTTGTTGAATGAGATGGACTTGCCCGGTGACTGTGGAGCTTGTGATGTCCTCGGGCAAATAAGTTGTTGGCGCGGTGTTCATGTCGCTGTGGTTGTCCGTGATGACGCGGACGCATGTGATTGAGATTGGTGATGTCGGGCCGATGTCGCGACGCCTCTCGAGTCGCCCTTGGTGGCACCCCAGATGTTCCCGGCGTCAAGGATGATGTTTGTAGTGACCGAGGAACTTATCTCGCGCTATTGCAGCAGCCTTGAGACGCTGGCCTAGTTGGGTAGGCTTTTCGTCGAATACCGGTGGACGCCGGTGGTAGCCTCCGCTCGACCGATCCGGATGGCAACAGCCGGGGTACTCCATTGTGGTAGGCGTGTTTCGCTGTTTGCAGCGCCGATCATCTTGGAGGGTGACGAGGTGGCGGCGTCACCGCCGGGCGGCGCCCATGGCGTGGGACGCCATCGGTGGTAGCCGTGGGTGACGCCGAGGCGCCGCACGCCGGCCGCCAGCGCTGCGCGGTCGTGGGTGTTGCTGCTGTCGTGGCCACCGGGTCGCCGCGGGGGATGTCGGAGCGCCATGGCAGCGGGGCGGCGTTGTTGGCGGCGCCGCGGGCCGCGGTCGCCGTTGTACGCCGTCGGGCAGTCGTTCATCCAACTTCTCGAGTAAGGCGTTGAACATGGCCTCGACTTCCTCCGCCCTCACGAAAATCCCAAATCCCCATCCGGAGCTTGGCGATGTTCGGGCTGTCCATCGAATCTTGGTGTTGGTGATGGTCGAAAAGCCGCTTCTGTGGTGGGAATCGCCCCGTCTTCGGATACCGCCCATCGATTCCAGGCTAGATTGGGCCGAATCGACATCCGATTGTCGAACGCCTACGATCTTGACGGCGATGGAGGTGACGCCGGGCGATGGTGATGACGATGATTGGCGGCGAGGTGACGATTGATGACGATCGCGAGGTAGTAGAGAGGAAGAAGAAGGGGAGGAAGAAGAGGAAGGCGGCGGCGTGGTCGGTGGAGGAGGGCGGCGCTGTTTGGCGGCGGCGGCGCGGCTCCGGCGGCGGGAGGGGGGAGGGCGCGCGGGAGAGGAGAGAGAGAGAGAACCCGAGAGACAAGAGCTGTTGGGAGTTACCCCCTTTAATTTATTTCTTTCTTAAGATCCAACCGGCTACATGCCCCTTGTATTTATAGTCCGAGGGAGACTTGTATGCTAAGCAAACTCTAGGAGGTTTCCTTTATAGATTGGAATACCCCCTCTCACAAGCAACCTATTTATTTCCTATTTTATTCCTATTTTTATTCCTTAAATATTCCTTACTTAATTGCGAAGCAACTATTTATTCCCTATTTTATTCCTATTTTTATTTCTTAAATATTCCTTTCTTAATTGGCGGCGGCAAAACGACGTGGCGCTGCTCATGGCGACGACGGCGGGCGTCGCCCCTCGGCCCCGCTCAAGCATCGGCCTTGGGCCTTAGTGCTTGCGACGGATCATGACATTGCCTAAGATAATATTTTATATCAGCCTAGAAGAAATCTTCGATATCTATTTATTTTGTAAATACACAATAAATACACAAGTAAGTTCCGAGGCATCTTCATACCATAGGTAGCGCCCGCCTCATTTACTACGGGTCAACTAAATTTTTATTCTAAAACGCACGCATCACATGATAAGATAACAATACCATGGAATTGTATCCGACCGCACCATCATAAGATAAAATACCGCGGAATTGAATCCGACATTAAACACACAGATTATGCCCGTGCATTGCAATGGGAGAATAAAAACTAACATGCTTTCTTATTGAAGAATTATTGCCAACCCTAAATCAAAGATGGTGATTCGTGGTCTATATGTTTCCCAAAAGTTTTTTTTATGAGTTCTTAACACAATCAAAATTTTCTTCTTCAAATTATTATTTGTCTTGAAGGTGCTTCATACAACAAGAGACATTAAACTCATTGTCTTTCATTGAATCTGAATTGGTCACAATTTACATGGTGTGAGGACAAGTAACGTAGTGATCAACACCTTACTGTAATGCACGCCGATTAAAAAGAATTATAGGATTTCCCGAGAGGTTTTCTCACATCCGCATCTTGTATTAAATTCAACGATGTACATTGCAATGCACGCAGATTCCATGATACATCAAAGAGGCAGCCCTCTCTCGCTTTACTATTTGATCTTCATTACCTGAAGAAAAGAACTAAAGATTAAGAATCAGGGATGACTAAACAGAAAGCACCTTCGCATAGTTGGATATCTACCCAAATTTTATACAACAAATCGATGTGTTTTCATTGATCCCGCCAACATGCCACATGAAACAAAAAGGAATTAACCCAAGTATACACAACGAGTATTCTCGCACAAGATCACCGCCAGACAATGTTAAACCGCAACCAAAATGCGATCCAAAGTTGTGCAAATAGCAATCACGCTAACCATCTTGGAACAAAGTGGTTGTACTTACCTGAATTCTCCAATTGGTACTGTGTGCACAAAGAACCATCTTGGAAAAATTAACTAATGAACCAAATTTGAGCACACAATACAAAACCCGTCACTTATAGCTTACTTGCAATGAATTGTTGATTTTGAATTGTTTGTTTCAAGGCCACAAGAATGGACCATCCAACATATTTTGTTGTTTAAAATGCCGCACCATCTAATTTAAATAGCATACTTTTTCAAACTTAAAAGCCCCTTAAATCCAATAAGCATCTCTTGTAGTGATATGTACCGATGGGGATTAGGCACTAACTATGTGATAAAAAGTACAATAACAAGATATTACAAAAGGCGAGAGGACAAGATATACCCGTACGCGCGTTTAACCGCATCATCGATACATAAAAAACTTAAAAGATCTCATTATTTGTGTGCTTGGCCTTTTTTGAACCCACGAAAAGACCCAAGAAATCCTTCATCACACCTCGCCAACATAAACCTTCACTCATCACTGCCATGGCATCAGTCAAGACTATCTCGCTAACAGAGTCTAGCAATAGAAAACATGGTAAAAAGAAAATCAGTGATTATACTAATAAAAATGTGAATTTGTATAGATGAGCATTACTATATATAGGAATCAAATTAACATGGTAAAAAGAAAATCAGTGATCATACCACGTGGATGCCCGATTTTTTTCGGGTCGAAAGGAGAGGAAAGCACAAGGGAAGGGATGCGGGATCAAGATTGGGAGGTTTCTTTTTTAGGGGAGATTGGGAGGCTTCCTAATATAGATTGCATGTTCCCTACACTTCCTATTCTAGATTGCATGTTTCCTTGACGCTGATTGGGTGCTTCCTTATATAGATTGCATGTTTTGCATGTTTCGATGTAGGAGGAGACCGCCAAGAAGGGGACTCAGGATCGCATAGAGGGGTCAAAAGTGAAGCGAAATTTTTACAGCACCAAATGACAGTCTTCCTTTTATCCTTTTTATGTTGTAGAGATATTAAGGGAATAAATATAAGAATAAAATAGGGAATAAAATCAGGGATTTTTTTAAATGCATATCTCCCCGACTATAAATACAATATAAAGGACTTATAATCAGTTGGAATCAATCAAAATTAAAGGGGTAACACCCAACAACTCCCCGCCTCCCAACTCTCTCTCTCAACCCTAGCGTGTCGCCGCCGCCCCCCCATGCCGCCGCTTTGCCGCCGCCACACATGCTCACAAGACGCGCTGGCGTCGCGGCCGCCACAAGGCGCCGCCATCGCCATGTCATCTCAAACATCAGGAATATCCGAATGCCAACGCCACTATGAGAGCGATACACACAACGACATCAACCGATGTCGACATCGACGCCGCTGACCCCGACATCCCGGACAACACCGCGCGCCATTAACAACAACGACGTCAACACCTTCGCTGACCAGGACATCCCATGCTCCACAGTCACCAGGTAAGTCCGTCCCAACCAACATGGAGCTTCTACCTCTACCACCCATTCTACAATGACGACACTCAGCTTCGACGACATCGCCAAGAACGACGACGCTACCATGGGTGCCACAAACGGCAACAACGCCTCGTGAGACGCATAACGCCGATGATGACCCCGACATCGATGCACTCGCCCACTCGCTGACCTTCGATGGCTTACATCAATCTACTACATCCGCTAGACGCCCCTCGACTTCCACCATGGCCGAAACGCCAACAAGCGAAACGGTGGATCTCATCGCTGCTGCTTCGATTAATCGGCAAGTGTTTCATCGACAACCCCCACTCGCAGCCGACCGATGACACCAACAGCAACTTGAAGTCGGGGGTGCCCCCATCGCGGGCACATCAACGGAACATCAACCAGGATACGAGACATGACATATGCCGCTATCCACCGAGCAATAGCGGGACTTCTCCGTTGATCAGCATGCTGCCAGCGCCACAAGAGGACTAGGACACTCCCACACGCTGTCTCCATTGCGGCTTCAACCTACTAGTCTACAAAGAACCCTTCAAAGAACATAGCACCAACAAGACCGCGATGAGGACCAGTACGACTACGCCTATGTTTCCAAGTTCACCAACGGATCCCCACAACCTACCAGGGAGGCCCTACAACCGAGGCGCCCTGCACGAAGGACATAGTGATCCGCCCGCCGTATCCCTCAACGCCCCTCCGCCATGTTCATCGCGACAACTCAGCATCAAAAATCACATGATGACATCGACAACGATATCACCAGCGTAACTTGGCTATGGCAGCCGATGACCTCGAGGGTCAATTCAGCTGACTCCCCGATCATGGATCAGACGACCACATGAGGTACATGACACCCACTTCGCTCCCCTACCTCGCCGGCCCGCCACTACCCCGCAGCTCTCATCCATTCTCAGCTTGCTACACCGACCGACAAAAAGCTACAAGGCACGCGACGCCATGCGCTGCCATCGACCGCAGTCGCTGCCGCCGCGCTAAGCTGTTGTTCGTCATCATCGCCGCCCCCCACCTCGCCGCTCGCCGCCGCCCACGCCATCTACACCCCGATGTCACCGCTTGTCTTCACCGCCACCTCCCCGCGCCCGCCGCCCCGCTACCAACGCCACCGCGCTGCCGGGTAGCCACATGTCACGCCAGAATCGATCCGATTTCTGACAGAAACGTAATAAAATTCTCAACTGCAATTTCTCTCTAGAAACGATGTGTATATGTTTGTTACCCAAAATTTCATGTTTCGCTTTTTTTTGACGTAAGATTTTTCTTTAGTTTGAGCTTCAAACTTAAGTGCAGGTTTTATTTTATTTTATTTTTAGAGTCATTTTACTTCAAGTGCATCGTGAACAAAGAAAACCAATGTTCAAACTGCTGGTGCACGCAAGACCACCGTCACTATCTGGCGGCCGCTCCCCCAGCAAGGGTAGCTGGCGCTTCGTGACAAATCAGCAACGTCACTGGAACTTGCAGTTGGGGAACACCGAACACGACCAGACAGCGCAAATCGAGCTTCAATCCAGCGACACCTGGAAGCCAGGTTGATTACAGGTGCTGCCGACCTTTTGTCCTAGAGGATCCCACACTTGTCAAATTCCACAGCCATGATTACGGCAACTAGCACTGCTACATTTTGAGCCAACCATACCTTGCAATGGGATCATACATCGGACCAAAAGATATGAAGTAGAGTACAACATCAGCATCTGAATAGTGGACAAAGAAATTGGTAGCCTCTTCGGGTAGTCATCTATGAGCAAACCTAATTAAGGGGTCGTCATATACTCAGAAGACATGACACATAAATTTGAGCTGGCGACAACCAAATTTGTACACACTTTCATTCCACTATGGTAATAAAAGTTTCGCATGCTAAGAGATTGAACAGGAAAATTATAAAATCACCAATGCAATTATATTGATTTGCAGTAAATAAGTTTTAGAAGTAACAAAATCATTTTCAGCCAGAAAATTATAATGGAGTATATCAGCAGCAAAATGACATATATGAAAATTACAACATTCCACTACTATTCTCTAGCTATGATCATTTTCTTAAGCACTAGTAATTTCAGACAAGGGTAAACAAATTCACTTCAAGATCTGATTTTGATTTTGATGTCTTTATGCTCACAACTTGTGTTTTCGATGGACTTGCAGAACCCACCCTAGGTGATTTTTTAGGAACATAGGCATTCTAGTGCATTCTAGTGCTGCAGAAACATAGGCATTTTTTAGGAAAAAAAGAGAGAGAGCATCAGCTAATTGAGACATTAATGTTGCTTCAACAACCCTGGCAACTTGTAACACACAAACCAGCTGGTAATAACGACCACAATTAAAAGCAAAACAGTCAAACAAACTACAGATTCAGACCTCCATAGAAAATAGAAACATCTCTGTTTAGCGCTGATATATTTTATCTTCATCCCTATTTCTATGCTGCTATAATTAAGTGGCATTGTCAGATATATGAGATCAGATGTGCTTAAGCATGAAGTCATTAGTTCTCCCGAATGTACAAGCTACTATAGGTTAGTTATGATTTTGGTTCCATCGCATCCTGCTCATCAATACCTTCTTCGTAGCTACACCATCAGCCTAAATTCAGATAACATGTCAGCAACCCGGCCTGTCTTTTCAATCTCAACAATGGTTCATTAAAAATAGGTAGGAGCACATATAAAACCATGTTGTAAGTCTATGCAAAATACTGCATGTTCTAAACTAGTATGTATCGAAAATCATAAACATGCAAAGTGGTATTTCCTATACCTGGAGCTTGGAGGTCGGAGTGCAGAAGCTTATGTAAGGAACAACCACGCCGTTTCCACAGGAGTGGGATACCCTGGTAACTTGGCTAGAATTTATATCTATGCTGTATAACGCATCAGAAGTTCTTATGAACAGGACTCGGCTGTCCCCACCATCCGCAAAACCATTCACCTGGGCTGCTTCTTCATGATGAGTGCACCAGAAGGCAGCACCTTACAAAGATCAATGGCTCTGGTCAGAACAAAACCAGCATCATCTCCATCGTCTGCACCAGCCACCTTTGACCATAGCTGTAGTTTGTTCTCCATGTCAACAACAAATCCCAGCCCACCATCATCATCAGTGATGACCACAATGCTTTGTTCCCACTGGCGGAATTTAGATGGTAGGGGAATCATAGAAAGTTGCCGTGTGGCCATATCATACTTCACGGTCTTGTGGTTCACGATCCTTTTGTGATTCACAATACCGTGGTTCTCGATAAATTCGTTCTGGCTGTAGTGAACCAAGATATAGAGTGCACTCTGCACAAGGACGCCGGGCACACTATTGTACACATAGTTGATGCGAAATTGGTGGCGAGGCCCTCACAAACGGTTACCTTGCTCCACGCATCGGTTTCAGATGAGTAGACGGACAGGTGCATGCCGTCATACTGGATGCCCATGGCAACAACAAGAAAAGGTCCCCGGCGGCAGTCGAGGTGGTCGCAGAGTGACCACCGGCGGTGGCGGCACAGGCCACGGATGCGATATCCAGGTAGAACGGTGGCTTGGGCAGGTCTCGCTGCTCGCCGTGATGGGGTCCCACACGCAGAGGTCGCCATGGCTATTGCACAAACGGGCGCATCATGCCGGCAGAGCAGGATACGCCGCGGGCGGGCATCGGCGGCGCCAGCTGTAGCAGCCGCTGGCGGTGTGCGCAGGCCGGAAGGAGGTCGCGGGGACAAACTTCGCTTATCGGCACTCGATGGATCTTTACTAAATTGATCCTGGTGTCCCTAGGCTTGTCGTCGTGTTCGATCTTGCAGCTGTCGCCATAGAGCAATCCGAGGATGGGCACTGCCCTGCGATGGAACCGCGAACCCGCGCCGAACGCGCGCCGCGCACACCAGCCGACACCAGAGCTTGCGCACGACGGTGGCGTGACGAGGCTTGCCGGGTCGCCTGCGGGAAGCGGGAGGATCTCTTCCACCAGCTCCTCCATCAGATGTGGCGGTGGCGGCGCCATACCTCGTCGCTTTTCGCTGTTTGCACCGCCGCTGATGCGAATAGATGGAACTAACTAGGTTTTGTCTTCAACAATGGGTTCGACAGTTTATTTCCAAGCAGATTTTTCGATGGTGTCCCTGCCAGGTGGGTACAGAGGTTTGGGCCAGGTTGAGCGAAGTAGTGAACGAACCCAGCAACGACTGCAGTTCGGCCCGAGTACGTGCGCTGAGCGCTTACAACAGTAAATTAAGTAGTGACATGCATGCACAATAGTTGGAGTCCAGGAGTAACACGATTATGTTGAACCAAGGATCACCGGACGATCACAAGAAACACGAGACACAGGCTTTGGTAGGCGCCGAACGCCCTGCCGGCGACAAACGTCGTATCTCTTTTGTTTCTCTCGGCACACTTTGAACAACGCTGAGTACATCTCCTGGCAACTAACTCCCGTGATCGCGGTACACACAAGCTCCTGACGACGAGATCTTGAGTCCGTGCCTGACACCCTGCAACTCGTGCTGACGTGGACAACCGTGTACACACTACACACACAAGCACAAGCTGGCTGATCAAATGCACACACACGCCACAACCTACAAGCCTATAACACATGTGCTAGTCAGGATTATTGCTAATAGTGAAGGTGCCGTATATGGAGATCAATCTCTATCCGTCCCTATGCAGAATTGGAAACCCCGGATCTGTTGAGGTTAGCAGCAGCAGCATGCTGCAGGATGCGATCGATCACCCCTTGCCGGCGTCGGAGACCGAGTGCAGCTTTCACGACGCGATCGCCTTTGCCAGCCCTGGCGCCGCCTTTTTTTTTTTGAGAGAACTGGAGATGCCGCCACGCTCCCCAATCGGACAGCCACCTCAGCCGCCGCCCACTCGCCCCCTCTCCTCTCCCTTCAGTCAGTCCTTCCTTCCGGCCGAGGGCGCGCGCGCTGGCGGCCACGGCGGCGCTGCAGAACAGGCCACCGCAGGGCCCGATGCGGGCGGTACGCTGCGGACCACGCCAGCGCCGCAGGGATGCGACGACGCTGGCGGACACGGCCCGCCAGCAGCGATGTTAATCCGTCGGCCTCCGACCCGACATGGCACGGATCTAGCAGCGCCCCTCCCGACGATGTGGATCCGGCGGCTCGACCGACGACGCGATCCGAAGAAATTCAACCTTTGACGGCGTGGGATCCGTGGCTTCTCGACACGAGGCGCGATCCGATACGTGCTGGTGGTGGAGGAGGCCCCCGCGGAGGGATCCGAGCGTGGAGGAGCTCCCTGACAAGGGCAGCCCCAGATGGGCTCGATGGGCCCGGTGGATGGGCTTGGCGGCCGGCCGTTTGCGTTTCTTCTTTTTTCTTATTTTTTTTGAAATCATTAACTGTGACAGGTGCTTGTAAGATGCTCGCCACAGTGCATCTATTTTTGCATGACGGTCCAAAGGAGCCCCCGTCACGGCTAATCAGTGAACAGTGATTAAGCATGACCTTTGAAAGCGTGACGCGCGGCTTTGCCCGCCACAAGCATTAAAAAAACCACCACAACCAAAATCATTTTGTTACTGGTGATAGGAAGGCTTGAGAATATTTAGTTAGTCAACACTAGTCTTTTCCCAATATATTGATGCTTTCTTTGCCAACCACTTAGTCTTTTTCGATTCATTCTTTCACTTTTCACCAACCTTTTTTTTTCTAAAACTTCTAGTAAACTATTGGGAGATCTAGGCAACGAAATGACTAGGTATACCTAAAACATACTAACCTCTTTTTTGCAGATTGTAAGTCATTCTCTGCTTCATCGTGATGCTACGGCACTGTCGGACACCTCTTCGCGATAATGCTACGGGCGCCGCTGAAGCCTTCCCCCGAGCCGCAGCTCGGGAACCCCGCCGCAAAATTTTCCATCGGCGAATTTTTTTCACCGAAGCTTTTTCGCCCGCCGGGCGTCATCGTAAGCACATTTGCCGAAGCGCTCAATCGCACGCTCGGCAAAGAAAAAACCGCGGCCCGCTAACGGCCCCCCCTTTGACGCCGCCGCAAACAGGTTTGCCGAGCTCTTTTTTTTTTGGTATTTTTGTTTGTAGTGTCAGATTCCGTACCAGATTGGGCCGAATTGACATCTTCGATTGCTGAACGCCGGGCGATCTTGACGGGCGATGACGGTGATGTAGGGGTGGTGATGACGCCGGACAGCGGCGCAGGTTACGAGATTGATTGATGAACGCCGAGGTAGTAGAGAGGAAGAAGAAGGGGAGGAAGAAGAGGAAGGCGGCGGGTCGGGTGGAGGAGGGCTGGCTGCTGGGCGGGCGGGCGGGGCGCTGCCGCGCCGCCGGTGGCGGCGCCCTGCCGGGCGGGCGTGGGAGGGCGGCAAGGCGCGCGGGTGAGGAGAGGGAGAGAGAGAGCCTGAGAGACAAGAGCTGCTTGGGAGTTACCCTTTAATTTATTTCTTTCTAAGATCCAACCGCTACATACCCCTTTGTATTTATAGTCCGAGGGGGACTTGTATGTTAAAGCAAACTCTACGAGGTTTCCTTTTATAGATTTGAATACCTCTCTTACAAGCAACCTATTTATTCCCTATTTTATTCCTTAAATATTCCTTACCTAATAGCGGAAGCAACTATTTATTCCCTATTTTATTCCTATCTTTATTCTTTAAATATTCCTTACTTAATAGCGAAGCAATCAACTGGCGCTGCTTCAGGGCGGGCGCGGGCGGCGTCGGCGGGGGCGCACGCGCGGCCTCCGGCTTTGGGCCCCGGGCGGCGGCGTGTTTTCCCTTCTTGGGCCCTATTCCGCGATCTCTTCTTGATCATGACATGTAGATTGCACACTGTGAAAAACCTGCCCATGGTTCCCCTGAACAAACCAAAAAAGGCTCTATCATGTTTGGTTGGTTAAAGTACGCCTTCCATTAGGTAGATGTTTAGTGGTGCACTGAAACATGCATCATTGGGGATACTTTACTACATCATGAAGTATAATGATTAATGAGGTGTCTCCCTCTTATTCGTTAGTTTATTTACAGAAGCCAGTGAAAGAATTGCATTCTATGTCCATGGATTTATGTAGCGGATATGGTATTGCATGTGCTAACACGGTTAACCTTTTAAATTTATTTGATTCAGAAAATAATCCATCAGGTACTGGCAAGGTAAGAGTGTCTTTTGTGGGTGGTTTTGTAGTTTTCCCACATTTGGTGTGGCTATACATTAAACTAATTATGCTGCATCTATTTGGTCAACCTACAGAGTGCGCGTGTACTTGCGATTATGAGGAGGCTGAGATCGTAATTTGATTGTAAAAACTTTGAGACCGTGCTGTTTTATTGAAGTTAATTGTCTTAAATTACAATATCCATAGAATATGTACAAGGTACCTCTGCTTTGTGGCCTTTTTTTTTTTCTTCCGTATATATAGCCACCTAGCCTTTAAAGTAAAAAGACACACTGCATAAATAATCTTTACAATTATACAAGCATGTATATAGTTGAACATTTTGTCAATTGTCCTATCATATTGAGGAGGGGATAGCAATAGCTGCAGCAGGTAACAGTGGCCAGGTTTGTCGAAACAGCTGCTGCCACCAACGTGTAGTTGAACTCCTTTTTGCACATGGATACCGAATACTTGTTCCCCAGGTAGCCCCTTCATGACATTGGACATGAATTGAGATAAGTTGACAAAGTTGGTGAGTTGCAGGTATTTGCACGTTGCCTACATGTTTTGCAAGATATCTGGTCCATATAAGCTGCTAACTCAGAGACAGTAACAACAGAGATTGATACATTGTATAGAAAGGTAGTGTCATATATAGTATAGAATATTGGTTTGAGGTAAATAACACTGACTTAGCTTCATTTGAAATACCATACATTCTATCATTAGTGTATTTAGCTTGCACGTAAGCTTCAGGAAAGAATTTCAATTGGTCTATTCTTTTTAAAATCTACAGGTTGTATATGACCAGTTCAGTAGGCATAGAGGTGTGCATGCCGTCGCATTAGCTACTGTTTGGCAGACATCCCCTTCGTCACTGAGAAATGCATGAACAATGATTTGGTGCTGGGCGCACTGGCGACACATGAGCTAGACTTCAGAAGATGAACAAGTCCTTCGACCTGCTTCTGCAGGGGAAGAATCTGCGCTGCATCATCTGCGCTGGACCAAACTTGTGGGCTGTGCTGTGAATAAAAATTTTCCGTGGTTGATTTTGGTGATGCAATGCGTCGCTGAAAATAGCTTTTAGCAACGACCATGAGGGCGCGGAGCTACATTGGCGGACTGGGTGCGGCCGCACCCACGTCGAAGTCGCAAAAAGCCATATGGTATATGGATTTTTACCCTGTTCGCACCCGCCCGGCCCAAGTAGCTGCACCCACGACCATGCACGGAGAGCCCACAGTGGCCCAGAAAGCCCAATCTCACATACCTAGGCACCAATCGTCCGCTGTCGCTGTCCGCAACCGCGACTCTTCGACTGGCCGACTGCACGCTTGGCATTTCTGGTTCCCTCTCTTTCTCGTTCTCCACGTCGATTCAGCTGATTAGGCATCAGGCTTTGGTCGGCGGTGGTCGCCGCCGGCTAGCAGATCAACGACGCCCGCTGCTGCTGCCTGCTAGAACACCAACGCAGCGCAGGCAGCTACTGGGAGCACCAACGCAGTTTGCCCACATGCCTGCTCTTCTGTGATCCTTCAAAAAAAGTAAGGAACTTAATCATTCTTTTAATCTTTATTCAGTTTTGTTGTTTCTGTGATATTTATTAAATGTTTTTTTTCTGTGCTAGAAATACATGGAAAGATTTTATATAAAAAAGAAAAGCACCAGACAGGCCGCACGTGCAAGGAATTCATGTCATCTCCAGATAATATTGTTTGTGAAGAGGAGATCAAATATGACCTAGGCTTAAGAAAGGAAATTGATTCATGGCTTATTTCTTGTGGGTGATGCACAGTAATAGACTTATTTGCTATATCTTTAAGAAAGAAGAGTTAAAAAAAACCAATACCAATGATGCTATGGTTCATCGCTTTCATGAACATGGAAGGAAAAATGATGTAGATTTGATGTATAAGAGGTAATGCATATTATCTTTTCAATTTTTCAACCATACATTATCTAAATTGTTTGCTCACAATGAATGGTTTATTTTTCTTTTAGGTCATTGAGGATTGCATTTTACGAATCTCGGCAATCTTTTGTTGTTATAAGTGTCGCATTCTCTTACTGTATTTTGATAAACGTAAGTGCAATTTCACTGTTACTGCTACTTTATTGTTCATATATATCAATATTACAAGCTTTAAACTATTCACACTAAAATCATGACTATGTTGTTATTAAGTTACGTTATCGCCTCGTCATTAGACTGTAAGGCCGCAGCCCCTCCATAATTCTCTAGCTCCCCCACGACATGACTATGTGTTCCTGAAAACTTGTGTACTTTTATTTATCAGTTTCGTTTCGTTGTCTGAGTTGAACAAAGTACAACATATTTTCTGCATGTGTAGATGAATGAAAAATTTCAGTTTGCCGTAGTGGTTATTATTGATCTTCTTTATGGAGTATGTTATATTTGTTAGCCTGATCACCGGCTTCTGGGCTTGTCTGTCCTAGTGCTTCTTAATTTTTATCTTCAATTGGAAGCCTGTGCCATGAAAAATGTTTCGCTTCATGTAAAACTTCATTTACTGTGTAAATAAAAAAATTAAAATGAAAAAAAAAATAATCCAATGTCACGTGTTAAACTTGGTTCAATCTTGAATTTAAAATGAAAAGGGACATGTTAAAACTTCGTTCAACCTTGAATTTAGAATAAAAATGTAATATCACATAAGCCTTCAATATAATTCAGCGCATTAGCATCTAGAGGTTAAAATGTGCTTAGTGCCCTACCCTGCTTCGACAATCCTTTTAGAGGGGATCATTTGCCACCAGCTTCGTCCCCTCTGAAATTCTCGAGCCACCTCAGGCTCCCAAAATCGTAGTCCATGCAATTTCGATTGACTCAAAAAAGCTCTGCATCCTCATAATCCCTCGTGGTAGCTGGCTCACGGCCAACCCCATCGTTGTGCCCCACTGCTGTCGTAGATTCATTTTCTAAAATTTTGTAGTAAAACATACGGTCAAAGTTCTTTCTTAAAGGTAATGTCGGTGTCCTGCAATGACTTATTTTAAGAAACTGGATGGAGTATTTGCTTGTGGGATCGACTGTCCAGTCCCTGCCCTTCTTTTGCACGACAACCGGCATTCGGTTATACAGGACAGCTCTACAACTTCTCATACTTGCCCTGATATAGCCTTCAGCAAGGTTAAAACGTAGTGCCGTCTGCTTCAGACAATCCTTATAGAGGGGGATCATTTAACGCCTACTTCATATGTTTGAAATTCTCCAGCCACCTCTGGCTCCCCAAGTCATGGTCCATGTGCTTAGCGATTGAGTCAAGAAGCCCGCATCCCTCAGAATCCCTCACAGCTGGCTCACTGCCAACCACATCATCACTGCCCCCATCGCCGTCATCATAGATTCATCTCTAAATGTAGTCTCATAAAAAGACAGTTTTAGTTCATTTTCATAAATATTTTATTGTAAAAAGTGCAGTCAAAGTTGTTTCTGAAGACCATGTTGGTGTTTGAAATGACTTGTTTTAAGAAACTGCTGGATGGAGTATTTTGCTCGGTGGTCGCTGAGTAAATTAAGTTTTTGACAGCGGAGGGGTCCTTAGTTGTGCACAGGCTCTATGCTACATACTTTTTAGGTCGATCTAATTTATTTGATTCAAACTTCGTTGCTGAACATTAGTTAAATTTGGTCTTGCCCAACTTGGAAATAGAAAAGAAAAGGCCAACCTCACTATCAATCCAGTTCTCAAAGCCATAAAAAAAGCTGAAGAGAATGCATATTATGGCCTAGCTTGAGTTGAGATACAAAAGAGGAAGAGAGAGACACCAGGTTTTGGTGCTGCTGAAAACGTAGCAGCCTTTTTCTCGTTTTTTTTAGCAAAAACAATATAAAAATACAAAGATACAGGGTACATGACCGGTTCCTGGGCGAGTGTTGCGCCCCACCTTTGCCAATACACAATGAGTCGGCCAACGCACAGCGCGTCTGAAGCAAAATGAAACAAGCATGAAGAGCTCAGGATTGACCCCTGGCAGACTTTGGCACAGAATAGGCTGTTACGTCAATCGTTCCGTGCGTGATCCCTTTAACTCTTAAGGGTGGATCGCGTAGTAGGTCTGCACTATGGTGAGGACGACCACGAGAGCGGCAGCGAGGAGGTAGAACACCGCGAGGTGAGGTCTCTTGGCCCAGGCGCAATTCCATTCTTCTCGCAGTGCTGGTCACCTCGTGCACTGGTGTGCAGCGCTCAGGGTCCACTGTACAGTTGAATAACAGGTCGGCGACAGCCTGGTCGTACTGCAACGTGTGCACGATGACCCATGCAACCCACGTCTGCTGGTGAATGTTATCCGCCTGAAGCCAGGTAGGACGTGATCACGTGCCCGGACCGGGTGCAGCCGAACGCTATGAGGTTCTTGAGGTATTTATTGGTGTCACCGCGCACTCTGAACACCGGGCATGTGCAGCACGGGACATGCAGCTCAACGTAGAGCTTGCGAGTGCTGCTCTTCTTGAAGGCGATGCCGGCCTGGCTGTCTAGAGCAACAGGGGCAGTGTTGTGCAACACACTTGGTTTTTGTGCTGCGCCCCTGGCCGGTTTTCACAGGCCGCAACAAATCGGCCTACCAGGGCGGGATGTCGCATTTGCTTGGTCTGCGGCATTCCGCCCAGACGGGAAGCCACATTTGCTTCTGGGCTCTGGCACCCGCATTTTCTGTAACGAGCCCGCACACGCCCGCAACAAATCAGCCCACCAGGACGGGATGTCACATTTGCTGGGTCTGCGGCACCCTGTAGTTGGTGGGATCTGTGCTTACGCACAAGCATTTGTGAAGAATGTCCAGCGGGTGCAGAGCCCAGGCCTTCCGGGATGCCCGTCTTTTTCTGGGGGAAAAAGAAAGTGAAGCACCAAGTGGTTGATGTATCTATCTGTCTGCAATAAGATTTTCCATGGATGGAGGAGCAACGTAAGCCAGAAGATTGAAGCCACAGAAGCAAGATGGTCAGAAGAGGGGGGCGTGGAAAAACTGTTACTACACATACCACATCTTTGCGTGGTGGTTCCCGCACAAGCTCCAGCACCATCAGCAGGAGCAGGGGCAGCTGGTTCTCGATAGCGACCACGTCTTTTCCGATGCTCTCCCACATGAAAAGGGCCTGGGCGTCTCTGGCCGCACCGTCGAAAAACCGGCGCACGTCGTCCTGGTACAAAGCGTCAAAAACCCTCAACGCCATCTCCAGTAGGAAGCATCCGTCCGTGGCCATCATCTGCACGAACCTCGCCTTCGCTGGAGTGCCCCGCCACCACCGCCGAGGCCAACGCAAAATGCCTCCAGCTTGTCCGCCACGGGCGTCAGTTGCGCCGACAAACGCTTCGGACCGACCAGGGACCGTCAGCCAGCGCTGCACGCCGCGCCTTGTACCTCCATGCACTACAGGAATCAGCTTCTTGCCGAAGTCTTAAAAGAAGCTTCCCGAGTGGCAAAAGTCGGGCACTCGCAAAGATGCCCTTTGCCGAAAGTGCCAAAGTGAGCACTTCGACAAAGACCACTTTGCCGATTGCCTGGCCGCCGGCGATGTTAAACACTTCGGAAAGAACATATTTGCCGAGTGCCGCTGACGGGTAAAAAAACAATACACCGACAAGGATACTTGAGAATCAAACGACCCGTCCTCCGTCACCTTTTGCGAATGTCGGACGTTAGACACTCGGCAAACTAAAACTTTGCGGTGCCACTCGTGAGCACTTTCGGCAAATCACCCTTTACGAGTGCTAAGGCCACTGACTTTCGGCAAACCGGTAATTTTTTTTGATTTTTTAGTCCCATATTTTTTTTGTGTGGCATTAGTACAGTAGTTACATGTCATGTGGAGAATTTGGGACAATTTGAAAGATGCGGCAATTTTGCTATATTTCATGAATTATTTCTATTTTCTTGCATTTTTTACGGACCACTCCAATTTTGAACTGCAGGTACATGAAATAATGGAATTTGGTCATTCAAAAATTATTATTCATGATGTTTTTAAAAAGCGTATGTTTGGGCTCAATTCAGGCACTTTCGGCGAGAGTTACACGAACATTTTGGTGTCGGAACATGGCGAGTTACAAAGCGGAATAAGTGTTTTTTAAATTCTATAAAATCAAGCGAAATTCAAAATCCACAAAACTTTTGCAAATCTTGTCATCTCATGAGGAAGGCGGTGGAAAAATTTGAAAAATTTTTGAATTTCGCTTTGGATTTTATAGAATTTAAAAACACTTATTCCGCTTGTAACTCAGCCATGTTCCGACACCAAAAATGTTCAAGAATTTATGCCGAGTGCCCGAATTGAGCCCAAACATACCAAAACATCATGAATAATAATTTTGAATGACCAAATTCCATTATTTCATGTACCCGCAGAGCTCAAAATTGGAGTGGTCCGTAAAATGCAAGAAAATAGAACTAATTCATGAAATATAGCAAAAACATCCAAATTGTCCCAAATTCTCCACATGACATGTAACTACCGTTTTCAATGCCACACAAAAAATATGGGACCTAAAAATCAAAAAATTAATTATGGTTTGCCGAAAGTGCCGTGGTCTTAGCACTCCCAGTAGTGATTTGCCGAGTGCCTAGACGGTGGCACTCGCAAAGATTGTTTTTAAAAATAAAATGGACCTTGCCGAAAGCCTCGCCTTTCCGCACACTCCTGAAAGCCGGGCGGATAACAGATCCTCCAAATCCCCCTTCTTCTTTCTCTCATTTCCCTCCGAGCCCCGCCTCTCGAGCCCACCGCTGGCCGCCGCCGCTTCACCTCTCGCTCACCGTCCCCGCCAAGGCCACCGGGACTCGCGGATCCGGCCCTGGCGGCCACGACCACCGACCGCCCCGCCGACCTGCCCGCCAGCAGGCCGGGTTCCCCGCCTCACTTGGCCAGGCCCGGCCACAACCAAGCCCACAAGCCAGCCCCGGCTCTCCCGGGCCAGGCCAAGGCTGACCGCCCCGGCCGCCCTCTGCCCCGCCCCTCGGCTCACCATTTGGAAGCGGCGTAGGGAGAAAGGGGGAGGTGAGGAGGAAGAGGGAGGAAGGGAAGGTGAGGGAGGAAGAGGGAGGAAGGAGAGGAGGGAGAAGAGAAGGGAGAGGAGGGAGAAGGAGGAGGAAGAAGAGGAAGGGGAGGAAGAAGAGGAGGAGAAGAGGAAGGAGAGGAGGGAGAAGGAGGAGGAAGAAGAGGAAGGGGAGGAGGAAGAAGGTGATCGACGCGGTCGTCGTTCTTCCGTGTTGCCGCAAAGGTAAAGCGCTATCCTTCTAGTAGTGTTAGTTGTAGGGTTAGTAGTAGTAGTTAGTAAATAGTTGTAGGGTTAGTAGTGTTAGTTGTAGGGTTAGTAGTAGTAGTTAGTAAATAGTTAGTAAATAGTTGTAGGGTTAGTGTTAGTAGTTGTTAGTAATAGTTGTAGGGTTAGTAGTAATTGTTATGGTAATACTTGAATACTTTCATCCGCATGGTTTCGGTAGAAGTGAAGTGAATGGCTCTTGTTGATATATTGGTGGTTGGTGGCCTTCGTGCCCATATTCGGTATATATGTATGTGGTTGTTGGCCTTCGTGCCATGTTTTTTGCAGGTTTGGGGAACCTCCCCGCATGGGAGGTGCCGCCAAATTTTGAGTCGATAATAACTATTTTTCCCCTTTTTTAGGAGGACTCCTGGGAGGGACTCGGCGACCCCGGCGCCCTCGTGGCCCCTGGGTCTTGCTGCACCGACAATCGTGAGGTATGAATCACCTCCCGCCCTTATAGTTGTCTTACATAGCGCGACCCGCTTAGGCGTCTCCGTCCAAAGAGATACAAGCGTTGGTATCGCGCGACCTGTGCATATCTGCGGCGAATCGTCTGCTTCGATTGTCCACGTTTTTGGACAGCCCGGTGGATGCGTAGATGGGTTAGCATCCATGCTCATCCCCCAGAGCCGGATTTTTTTGGCACCTCCCGTTGTTCTCCTGATACACACTCTCCCGCCAGGGGCGTGTATCGGGAAAACGGCGAGGTGCTAATTCCTACCGGACGGGAGCCGAAAGCATGGATGCTAACCTTGTCTACGCATCCTGGGTGGGATTAGGACCTATCCCTCACCTATTAGATGGTAGGAACGCCGTAGATGCAATTGCTTGCTTATATGGCTCACGACATGGGCGTATGACAGGGATGGATAACCGTGAGTGGATGTACACGGGCCGCAAGTAAGAGCCTTGAATGGGTTAGGGGACCGATGCTTTCCCGAGCATGCATTTGGCCCACCTGCTAAAGGGTCTATTCGGATGCCGTGGTCCGCGGCGGCAAAATGTAAGAACAAGAAAAAAAACGAAAGGTTGAAATGGGCAAACATATTTACAAACAACGATTCGTCCCCAAACTATAGCCGCCGGATCTTCCACGGTGAAGTCGATCGTGATAGAGAGGACGTGGTGAGGCCCCTCCTCGAGGAGTATGATCAAGATGCCGGATGGCGTATATGATGGTAGACTTTCACGATGCACGTTCAATGGAGGATTGGAGGAGGAACCGAGGAAACCGCAAAAGGCGTTCTACGAGATGATGGAGGGCGGCACAGCAGCCCTTCACGAAGACAATGGTTACTGGCCGGATGCCATTTCACGCCTTTATAGCGTTGAAGTCGCAATTGAGCATTAGTCGAGACGGCTTCGACACCGCTGTCGGGCTTATTGGCAACCGCCTGAGGGTCACGCCCTGTAGAAGAACACGCACGAAGTCACGAGACTTCTTCGTGGACTCAAGATGCCGTATGAGTCGCGTACCATGCTTGTCCAAAGGGGTGCGCCCTTTTTAGGGGAGACCTCAAGGAAGCAACGCGACCGGCCCAAAGTGCAAAGCCTCTAGGTTTGTGGAGGTAGAATGTAGTGATGGCGGAAGAAACAGTCCAAGATCCCCGAGATGGTCCTACGACACCTTCCTTTCATACCGAGGCTCCAACGGCCGTATTATGACAGAGGAGTCCGCTAAACAAATGACATGGCACAAGAAGGGCAAAAGATACAGTCCCGAAGTTGGTACACCCATCGGATGGTGATGCATGAAGCACTTCGATAATATGCATCCCGAAAAAGCTATGGAGGCTCGAAATGTACGCCAGTGGCGCTCGCAAATGAATGGGTTCAACCCGTGACGGCCAACCGGGCGCCCCGCATAATTTGTTGGCCCGCGGTTCGTGATCCCTCTCAATCTTCCCCGTGTCATGTTTGAGCTCAAGCACCTGTTCTTGACGCCGATAATACCCGCACCCGCAACAATATGGGTGTGTTCATGCAACCGGTGTGGGATGAATTGCAAGATGCATGGCAAAATGGGGTACCGACGTGCGGCCGAAGCTACAAAGACAAACTTTACAATGCATGTGTGGTACCTATATTCAATGCATGACTTCGCTTATGGCATATTCATGAATGGTGTTTCATGGGAGGTTCCCTTGCCCAACATGCAAGGCACCGCGGCAATTCACCCGGCTTCAAGGGTGGCAAGTATTCTTCGCTTGACAAACATCGTCAATTCCTGCCCGAGAACCATGAATTCAGACTAGACAAAAAAGCACTTCACGAAAGGTGTTGAAGTCACCGACCCCATCCCAAAGTTTATGACCGTGAAGAGGTCCTTGCCGAAAGCTAGCCGGGTCTCAAAATCGATGAAAAGAAAGGTTGTTTTGTTGGATATGGTACCACACACATGTGGACTTATATATCGGGCTTGACTAATCTCCCTACTACAAGGATCTTCTTCTTCCACACAACATCGATGTAATGCACACGTAAAAGAATATCTCCGAGGCACTCTTCGCAACAACCATGGACCTTAAGAAGTCAAAGGACAACGTTAAGGCTAGACTTGACATAGAGATGTTTGTCGCGATAGACCAAAGCTAGTGATAGAGACCCCTAGCCCTGGAGGGAGATGGAAAAAGGGCCCGCCGACTACATCATCAAAAGGGCCGATAGGAAGGAAGTACTACGGGGATGAAGACGTTATCGCTCCGTTCTCGATGGGTATGCCGCTAATCTGGTAGGGAGTGAACTTGCGCACTATGAAAGTCTTAGGGATGAAGAGTCATGACTTCCACATATGGATTGATCGGATCCTTCCTGCGATGACTCGGGATACCTCCCCGAGCCGAGGTGGCGGCCCCGGCGAGTTGAGCTTTTTCTTCCGGCTTTTGTGTTAAGGAGTTATCTCGGGATGCGATTGCGACCGGCGCGTCTTTTGTGTTGATCCGCAAGTTGGAGATGATATTTCCACCTGGCTTCTTCCTCGCCGATGCAAAGACTCGATTTTGCACCTTCCCCGCGAGGCACGGTTGGGGGGCCCGTGCGCCCGTTGGTGCTATCCAATCGAGGGGCTCTCAAGGTACTTCGGAGAAAATGCAGGAATAAAGCCAAAATTGAGCCTTCCGTGGCGAGGCACACATTCGAGGAGGTGTCGACCTTCACACAGCGCATTATCTTGAAAACTTCCAGCGTCCCACAATCCTACCCCTCGTTACAACGCCGACGAGAGTTCATCGAACCTCAGCCTTTTCGTGGGGCAAGTCGAAGAGGAAGCCGCCAGCTACCCACAAGCACTTGTTCTTTGATGAGTGGCGCACTATCATGCTCTATGTGTTGTTGAACCTTGACGAAAACCGCTCCTTATCGCCAGATAAGTTCTCAATGAGCATGTTCCATACGCCGTCACTATCCTCCACCTATCGATCCGACCCACTTGCCTTGTTTTTTCGTGGAATTTATTGGTCAACACCGAGAGGGAATGGGGCTCCTACCTTGCAACAAGAAGACAATCTTCTAAAAATGGGCAGCCGATTTTATTTCCCGGTTCTCGCTCAAAGGTACCATCCAACTAACCTCGTTCCGACTTTGATATTCCACTTTGGTCCTAGTAACATATAATGTAACGATCTACGTGGCCTCACCTTGCGTGCCCGCACGTCTTGCGAAATGTGCGAAGATTTAAAAACAATTGGGCAATGGCTTCCCCGTAGGGTCAACTCGTTCACCGATTATGATGTGAATGGCTATCGCCGCACGAAGCTACGAGGAGAGTCGGCCCAACCAAGAAACAACGTGCACCGAGTTCGTGACGCCCGCTTGGATAAGAAGGACTATTATGGCATAGTCGAAGAAATATATGAGCTCAACTTCGGGGTCCTAAAGAGCTCAAGCTAGTGGTATTCAAATGCCATTGGTTCGATCCCGATGACACGAAAGTGGACCCTACGATTGGGCAAGTCGAAATTCGACAGGATTCCGTATATGGAGGAGAGGATGTCTATATTGTGGCTAATATACACGCCACACAAGTTTATTACCTCCCATGGGCGTGCCAAAACACGAGGACCTTGCGGGTTGGTACCTTGTGCGGCAGTATCGCCCGCACGGTAAAAGCGCTTTCCCGAACGATGATGATTACAACCTTGACCCAAACACCGAAGAGTTCTATCAACCCGAGGGGCTAGAAGGACGTTTGGAGATAGACATTCTTTTCGCGATGGGTATGGAAGTAGACAACGCCATCGATGAGGACGAGGGTGATGAGGTGCGTGGATGCTAAGGACTTGCAAATTCTTGAACGATGGAGGATGGTGCGCGAAGGAGTTGTGGAGGGCTGTGCACATGCCGAGGGCGATACGAGATGATGAGGATGGTGACATTGATGATTACAATAGTGATAGTGATAGTGATGACTACATGCCGACCTTTAGGCATTCGGGGAGATAATTTCTAAATCATGTAATACTATTTTGTTATTATTGTTACCTTTAATTATGTTTCGTTCATTTTGCAATACTAATTGGTTTTACTCTTTGTCTTTGCGAGGACTCGACAAAATGCCAGCGGAAGGCGGCAACGTCGGCCGGGTCCCGATCCATCTACGCGAGACCCCCCCCCCCTCTCCCCACGCCGACGAGGGAGGAGGCCGACGCGGCAGCACCCGACGGTGGAGACGTCGAGCGCGCCGACGCCGCCCGTCCACGAGGAGGCTTGAGTTTGTGTCTTCGTCGAGCCAGCCGGGGCCGCCGTCGGGCCGGGCGGGGCCGTCGTCGGGCCGGCCGTCGGGCCACACCGCTTCGGACTTCGGACTCGGTGCCGAAGAGACACCTGCCGAGACGTCTTCCTCGAGTGCCCGGCAAGGTCTACCAAAGGGGGCCTCGAGCCTCCCACGAGGGCGATCCCTTTCGCCCGCCGCCCGGTGATTCACCCCACGGTGACAAGTAAGTAGCCATTGATATTTTCACTACTTGTTCATATGACATGTTGAAAATCGAACTTCGGGACAACAATTCGTCTTAATGGCTCGTCGCGATGAATCGGAAGATTGTAAGCGGAGGGGCAGTTCGCGCCATATCAATGGCATCCGTGAGCCCGCCGATTAAAGAGAACTACCGGCCGGTGACCGCCGGGGGCGTGAGGGAGCCGCCCTATACGGGAGCACTTCGTGCGCTGCGTGGAGGAGGGCGCCCTTGCCGAAGATCAAGGCGGACTTCCGGTGAGTCTCGTATGCGTGGATTACTTCACGCCGTTTAAATACTATGTTTTTTAAATAATAGAATGATACATGTTGTCCGTATGCAGAACTACTTCACGTGCGTAGGCGGGGCAAGAGGCGGTGGCCGCTAGAGTGCGGGATGTGGTCTGCCGAGACCGACTCAAGGACACAGTACCCACGAGGCCCGTGTCCGTGCATCGTCTCCTTCAACGCCGACGTGCTTGGCAAGGTGGTGAGGAAGAATGAAGCAAGGGAGATGATGCTCCGAGGGAGACCGACCTCACCCGGGGACCAAGTACATCCAGGTTCGTAGAACGCATTTATTTTGATTCCTTCAATGAAAAATAAGCAGGCTTCCATTCATCCTCCGCTATGTCATGCGATGTGTCCGAGTTGGAGGCATACCAGCAATACTGGGCCGTCACCGCAGGGGCGTGGCGGGCTACTTCTAGGGCCTCCAAATCCCGGTGTGACCCCCCTGCCTCCGTTGCCTCCCTCGCTGTTCGCTCCACCCCGTTTCCCCGTTCCTCCCCTGGGGACTCCAAAGTGAGTATATGTTGTTGTTTATTTATTTGGCCTGCGGCGTCACCTGCGGTACTAATGAGATGGCCTCTCCTTTGTGCAGCCACAAATCGGCGGGATCGAACCCGACTCCTCCGGTGTGGCCCTTCTCCACCCCATCCACCCTATCCGTCGGCCCGACTCCACACGGTACACGTGGCCAGGTGGCGTTCCTCCTCCCGGCACGCAGCCAGCCACACTACGGGCTTCCACACGCCCCTCCACACCACGGGTGGACGCACTAATCGCCGCGCAGCATGGGTGGTATCCGGGGCAAAGGTGAGGGCCCCTCACACTCTTCGCACTGGGAGGCCACGGGTCGGGTAGTTGCACCGTGATGGATTTATTTTAGATGTTGGATATGTTGCAATCGTGATGGATCTTGTTTCGATGTTGGACATGTTAGATTTCGCTTTGGTTGTTGGACATGTTGGATTTCATTTGGATGTTGGACTATATGTGTGAATTTGTGGTATATGTGGATTATATATGTGAATTTGTGAGATATGTCGATTATATATGTGAATTGGTGATATATGTGGTTTATGATATATATATGAATGCTTACGGTATATGTATATGTTGATTTGCAAAATGGACAGACAAAAAAAAAACAGCAAAAAAATGAAATTCCCATTTGCCGGGTGCCGGCTCGCAAAGCCGGGTCCCCCGCAGATAATGGCAGGGTTTGCCGAAAGTGCATAGGTGGCACTTTCGGCAAAATGACTATAACTTTGCCGAGTGCCAAAAGTATTGCACTTTCGGCAAAGGTTATTCATTTGCCGAGTGTCATTTTGTATTGCACTCGAAAGGGTATTTATTTTTTTTGTAAAAATACTTACGCCGAAGTTCTGATATATGACACTCGGCAAAGTTTTAAAATTCAAATCTTTGCCGAGTGCCCGCCGTTTGGCACTTTCGGCAAAGAGACGCCAAAACCAACGCTCGACGTTGATTCGCCGAAACTCGACATGGCACTCGGCGACGCGATTCGCCGAAAGTGCCCGACATCTTGACACTCGGCAAAGAATGGTTTGCCGAGTCATTCTTTACCGAAAGTGGGCTTCTCCGAGTTCGGCACTCGGCAATTCCTTTGCCGAGTGCAAGGGAGCCTTTGCCTAGTCGTCGGGCACTCGGCAAAGCACTCGAATCCTGTAGTGTCCGGAACAGCTCTTAAGAAGTGATCTATGTTCAATGTTCAAGCTGTGGCATGGTGACCATTTTGAACATTACCAATTCTAACCGTGATCCCTACTGTACAGCTAAGGATACATTACAGATACCTATCACAGTTCTGAAAAGAAAAACAGGTCGGATTAAAGATATCACGCCATCAGATACCTATCACAGATAATTAAGAATTTACATATAAAACAAGTTCTATGACCATTGCAGCCATCAAGATTCTGTTCAGCCATAGACTACACCATCTTTCATTACATACATGGCTAAGCCATTATGGTTCTATCCAGCCATACATTATATACCCATGCAACATTCAGTTCATAACCGGAATTCATGACTACTGAATACTACCATTGGTAACTCAGAATACCGACCCAAATGAACAATGATCAATATAGTAGATATATAAAAAAGTGTGGTGAACTTCGGTTGCAGAAGCTACCTGCTGCAACTGGCGGAGACAAAAGCACCGTGACCTTCCTTGTTGATTATCTTTCATTCCATTTTAAACAGGAGAGACCATGAGATATACATGGAAGGTCAATAATTTCAGTTTATTTATTTCATTGTATGATAACATTACTTAGAACAATTGTAACAGCAGCATAGAACCATTATAACATCAGCACAATTATTCATCGTAAGAAACTTCTTTTACATCTATTTATTGTTGCTGGTCAGGTTATTCATGAATAATAGAAATTCATAAACTCCTATTTTTCTATACCTATTTATTGTTGCTGGTCAGTGTTTAATTGGTGGTTGCATGAACACAAAATGCTCGACTGGAGCACAGAGGCTCCACACAGCAACAGGACTATCTACACTCATCATCATCACCTGTGGTATCTTCATCAGCGAAAAAGTTTCAGTTTCTTCACTGTTCTTTTTGACAGGCGATGCACGAGTCCTAGAAGTAAACCACCAACACTGCTTGCACATAAGCCTGTCATTTGATAATCATGAAAAACTAATTATAGGGAACTAATTTTCAGCAAGGCTAACTTTTTCTTAGTCATCCGATCTGTGTCCTGGTTTTAGTATTGGCAGGACCATCAGTACTGATACTGACATTAGAACCAACAGCAGCCTCCAGGCAGCGATTAGAAATACATACTTAGATGACAGAATTCAAATGGGGAGAACACGGAATTAACAAAATTGCTATAACCTTAACAGGTTAGGTTCAAATAGAGAATATAAAATTGCCAGATCACAAAACGCACCATTGAAATATCCCGTACCAATATAAAAATAACAGTTCCTACCATTAATTTACACCAAGAAGTTAAATTTTATATTTAATAAGGAGGCTTATATGTTAATTATGATTGACAAAGTTTATCTATTATAATTTGGAACTCTCACCCACTCTTCTGTACACTACCAAATTTTCATCCGTACGGGAAAAATTCAACTTTTTGTAACATTAGCAAATAGGGGAATCGAAATAGGGGGTTTCACACCAGAGAGTTCCTTTAGTAGTACGATCTGCTTCACCTCAACAGGCAACCGGCAACCATAAGGGATTTGACATCTTCACAAAACATCCTCTTTTTCCTGTTGTCACTGTTTCCTCCCTGTAATGGAGAAGATGTGACAATACTCGATACACCAACTGTGCTGGACAGCAGTAAGTAGGTAGGAGCAAATCTTAGAACTGCAGAAATCAATAGCAGCGGCACCAAACTAGTGTTGCAAGAGAAGTGAGGGGATGGTTATGTTAGGATCTATTCGACCACTAACGGATAACTGGATGGAGAAGAGGATTTAGGAAGAATTCGGGGTAGGTTAGCAGGAATTTGGGGATTTTGGGAGAGCAAGAACAAGCAGGGGACGAAGTCAGACGAATGCTTATTCAGAACGAGTTCGGGTTACAATTGAATGATGCCTTCGTGGCTACTCCACCGACAGCGTTTATACTCCACGCTGACGGTGGCCCAACATAACAATGCAATCTGCAGCCCATGGGCCGAAAAACACAATCTACTGAATCGAAGGCTTCCCGCCCAGGTAATGACCGACTGCTGCTGTTGTCATAATCCCTTCAGGTACCTGACAGGTTACTACAATATGCGACTTATATCCTGCGAGTGTCAGGATTCCAGAAATACCCGTCCTTCTCGGTCTCGTCTTGTAAGAGCCTTTGAAATCTATCAATCTAAGCAAGCCATGTGGGTCGAGGGAACCAGCGAACTAAGCATTGAGGTCGTGGAGTTTTCAGCCCAAAAAAAGAGCTAGATGAGCAATTATATAGAGAGGAAATGATGTGGCTCCAAAGATCTAGGATTACTTGGCTAAAGGAAGAGGATAGAAATACAAAGTTTTTTCATCACAAGGCGATCTGGAGATCAAAGAAAAATAACATTAAAAAGCTACGGTTGGATGATGGCTCTTGGATTTTTAATCAGCAATTATGGCAACAAGTTGCTACAAACTATTTTTCAGACCTGTACACGAGAGATGAAACTGTGGATCCCACTGAGATTGTCAATTACTTTGAGGAGTGCATTACGGACGACATGAATTTGGAACTGTGTAAGGAATACACAGAAGAGGAGATAAGTAATGCCATGTTCCAAATTGGACCTTTAAAAGCACCTGGCCCGGATGGTTTTCCAGCTCGATTCTTTCAAAGAAATTGGATGTTATTGAAGAAAGACATCGTAATAGCTGTGCAGGAATTTTTCGCAAAATGGTCATATGCTAGATACGGTTAATGATACATGCACAGTCCTTATTCCAAACAACTCAAATCCATAAACTATGACGGATTTCCGACCAATCAGCCTATGCAATGTCATTTATAAGGTTGTCTCAAAATGCATTGTCAATCGATTGAGGCCCTTGCTACAGGATATAATTTCTCCTAATCAGAGTGCTTTCATCCCTGGAAGAATGATCACGGATAATGCATTAATTGCTTTTGAATGCTTGCACACCATAAATACGTGCAGAGATTTCCCGCAGCGCATTTTGTGCTTACAAGTTGAATCTCTCTAAGGCCTATGACCGTGTGGATTGGAATTTCTTACAAAATGTTTTATTTGAAGATGGGCTTTCAAAGTTCATGGGTGCATCAGGTGATGACATGTGTGTCATCTGTGCGCTACCGAGTTAACTTCAATGGTGCCTTATCAGCACCTTTTTGCTCCATCCCGCGGCCTACGTCAGGGGTGATCCATTATCTCCTTATTTGTTCCTTTTTGTGGCTGATGGTTTGTCGAGATTGATTAACAGGAAAGTACAACAGAATTTGCTTCAGGAATTTAAAATTTGTAGGGGGGAGCACCTGGTGTTTCCCATCTTCTCTTCGCCGATGACACGTTGCTGTTTTTTAAAGCGAAGATCGACCAAGCAGTGCAAGTCAAAGAAATTATAGACTCTTATGCTAAGTGCACAGGACAACTTATAAATAATTCCAAATGTTCTATCATGTTCAAAGGATCAGAACCTACAGAGGAGCAGATATCTTGGTACAAAACATGCTAGGGCGTGGAAGCGAGGGTGTTTGAAGCAAGATATCTGGGCTTACCAACACCAACAGGTTGAATGAAAAGTAACAGGTTCCAGTCCTTGAAGGATAAATTATGCAAGAGACTGAATGACTTCACGGAGAAGTTTATGTCCGCAACGGCAAAAGAGACTTTAATAAAAGGCGGTCGCCCAAGCTTTGCCCACTTATATGATGAGTGTCTTCAAGATACCGCTTCAATTCTGCGATAGCCTGACCTCAACCATCCGTGACTTTTGGTGGGGTGCAGAGAACGGCAAGCAAAAAACAGCATGGATAGCTTGGAAGGATTTGACACTGTTAAAGAGCCAGGGTGGTCTTGGTTTTAGAGATCTAAGTATTTTTAATCAAGCCCTATTAGCTAGACAAGCCTGGAGAATCTTGAATTGTCAGGACAGCTTGTGTGCTCAGATTTTAAAGGCAAAGTATTTTCCAAAAAGCTCTTTAGTGGATGCTGTAGCCCCGGCAAATGCTTCACCAACTTGGCAGGCGGTGATGTATGGACTGGAACTGCTAAAACATGGACTCATTTGGAGGATTGGAAATGGTACAAGTGTTAGGATTTGGCGCGACCCTTGGATCCCAAGAAATTTATCATGTCAGACCACTACAAATAGAGGAAGATGTCAGATGCATTGGGTGGCTGAGTTACTTGATGCACAGGGACGAGATTGGGACCACCATAAGTTACGTTCAGTTTTCAACCCAGCGGATGCGGATGCAATTGCAAAAATTAAACTGCCGCAGAGGCATACTGATGACGATATCTTAGCTTGGCACCCTGAGAAATCAGGTATTTTTACAGTCCGTAGTGCATATCGCCTGGATCTCAACCTGCAGGAAAGACAATGAATTACTGCATCCAGTGTAGCCCCTACTGGTGAGTGTAATTTATGGAAGAGAGAATGCTTCTGTTCCTCCGAAGGTGCGTGTCTTTGCATGGAAGTTGGGAAAAACATCCTTCCTACAAAGCAAAACAAGTTCATTAGAGGACTAGAAAATGATGCTCAGCGCTCTTTATGTGGATGTGTGGTCGAAGATAGCTTCCATGCCATGTTGACTGTCAAGTAGCAAGAAATTTGAGGTTCGTAATGAGAGATCACTGGCCGATTCCTAGGGAGGAATTGTTCAGGAACACAGGACTGGATTGGCTTCTCATCTTATTAGATCGATGTACACAAGAGCAAGGCAAGTTGGTCCTACTGGTTTTATGGAGGGCTTGGACAATTCATAACACTGCAACACATGGTCCAGTTTCCATTAACATCACTGACTCAGTTCATTTTCTACTTAGTTTTCGAAATACATTGTTGCAGGCAAAATAACAAAGTCCCTTGGATACAAAGGGGAAGGCTAAATGTTGGATGCCGGTGACCAAACCTGAACGATTGAAAATCCCAAGCAAAGGTTGGGAACGACCACCAGTTGGTTGGATAAAATTGAATGTCGATGGCTCCTTTGTGGAACAAACAGGATCAGTTGCCATGGGAGTAGTTGTCCGAAACCATGAGGGCCAGGTCTTGCTTACGGCATGGAGAGCTTTATTTAGGTGCAATTCTGTGGATGAAGCGGAAGGACAGGCATGCGCTGAAGGATTATGCTTGGTGTCCCAATGGTGTCCAGGACCCACGATCATAGTGTCAGATTCAGCAAGCATAGTGACGGCACTCAAGAATGACAATGAGGATCGATCTGAGCTAAGGTGGACTATCATGGAAGCAAAAAGAACATCTACAGTTACTACCTGAATGGAATATTGCAAAGGTTAAGAGGGAGAATAACAAAGTAGCCCATGAATTAGCTCAATTAGCTAGAAGAAATGTTCATTCTGCTACTTGGTGGAGGCAGGCGCCTGTGTGCGTACATGATCTCCTCATTGATGATTGTAATTTACCATCTGGTTAATGATATATCCCTCTTTTTTCTCGCAAAAAAAAAGCATTGAGGTCGCGGAGGGAGATGCAAGAAGGAAGGAGGTAACCCAAACCTCCCCGGCGGTGGTGGGCTAAGGCGGTATAGCAGGGCGTTTGTACTGCGTTGCCGTGCCACACGTTCCAAAGAGCGCGGGGGGGCAGCGCAGGAGGTAGGCATCCATGGTGGAGACTACATGCCCTGCGCAGATCCGAACGCCGTGGCGTATGGAGGGTGACCCGTGGGGTTGGCTGCGCCCCGGAGCCCATTTAGGTGTTTGGCCCCTTTTGCTCTCCCTTGGCCTGGCCTCCGAGAGCCAAAAACCGCCCCTCCGCCTGGCTCTACCGTGCGCCACTTTCCTTCATAGTTGGGGGGGCTCGGCTCAAGGGCGCAAGGCGAGCGATCGGGGCGATTTCGGCCCGGGCGGGTGGCTCACGGGGGCCTCGTGTGGTCACGGTGAAACTTTCGTGCCCCCTCCCCTTGCCGCCCGTGCTTCTTCCTCCCTCCCTACTTCCCTGGTTCCTTCCATCGGTGAGTTGATAGTACATTGGGATAATATTGACCGATCTACCATTAAATCCACACTAGAAGAACATGTTCTTCAAAGGCTTATGCCAAGTAGCAATCTTCTAAAGTTATCTGTTAAAGGGCACAAAGGAGCCACTTGTCCTTCATGGCTTGGTACAAACCTCTCCATCAAAAGTTTGGAATCTCTTTGCCTAGATGGTGTAGCTTGGCAAACATTTCCGCCTATAGGAGAGTTACTGCTAGTTAATTGCCTCATGAGAAAATTTCAGGCAACATCCATAAAGAAAGGTTTGGAAATTTGAGAAGGCTAGAACTTTGTGAACTTACAATGCTTGAAAAATGGGTTGTTCATACCCCTTGTCAATTGTTTCCTTTCTTGGAAGTGCTTGTCAGTAAGGATTGCCCTCAACTTGTGGAGTTGTTATTTCAACATTTTCTTTGTTGTCATCAAGACAAAGAGGTAAACATAAGTTTATTTCCTAGACTCAAGAAGCTCGAGATTATAAACTGTCCACAGCTAGTATCATTTCCTCCAATTCCTTGGAATGAAGCTCCGTGCTCCATTAATATAGAAGGAACTGGAAGTTCATGTTTTTATACATTAGCTTTTGAAATAACAAACAATTCTGAATATCAATTGACAGTTACGGGAAAGAGGGATACAAATGATGGAACATTTTGGAATGTGCTAGATTTTCGTAATCTAAGTGGACTGAATGAGTTGAGGTTGCACAGCTGCGAATTGTTTCTGCCATTGTGTTACTTACAAATGCTATCATCCCTAAGGGAACTAGCGATGTTTTTGTTCGAGTAATACCTTTCCATTTGTTGAAGCTGACAACCATGTCAAATACCAGTTTCCAGTTGAAAAGTTATCCATCTTCAAGTGGAATGGTAGTGGGATGGAGTTAACACAGCTACTCACCTACTTCCCAAGCTCTCAAATCTGCAACTCTGGAAGCAGGGAACAAGTCTGGGTGTGAATATGAGGGTGCAGCGGGAAGCAGAAAACATCCGGACCATCATCTTCCGCTAACAAAGTGGGCCTAACAGCAGAGGAGGAAATAGGCTTGTTGCTTTTGCCTCCGCAACTGCAGAAAGCTGTGGTTCGGGAATGCCCGCACCTAGGCCTCCGTCCCGCAAGATGGGACGACTGGGGAGGAGGAGGTCTGCAAGGTCTAACCTCCCTCTGCACGCTGGTAATCACCCGTTGCCCCGAGCTCCTGTCCAACTACTCGTCTTCATCCTTCTCTTCTTCTTTTCCTTCCCCAACTCCCTGGAATACCTTACTATTAACAGAGCGGTGGGCATGGATACGCTTGTGCCTCTGTCAAACCTCACCTCTCTCACAAGTTTAGAGATATTCGAGTGTGGGAATTTAAGAGGTGAGGGATTGTTGCCTCTCCTCGCCCATCTCACCAATTTATCTGTCATGAATACGCCCAATTTCTTTGTAGATTTGTATCCCTCAAATGTGCATGAACTGGAGATTCCATCCTGTTCCTCCAAATTGAAGATGCTCAGCGTCGACGATGTGGCTGGACTCACCGCTACATCCATTAAGTAACATGTTCCTTTCCTCGCTCACCACATTGCAATTTAAGGATGATAAGGTGGTCCGCGCTTCCGAGGAGCAAGAGGCCCTTACGTTCGTCAACACCCTCGAGATCTGTTAGATTTTATTGCTGCAACCTGCAGTCCATCCCCTGAACGACCACATAGACTTCCCAACATTAAGAGGTTACACATCATGAAATCAGCGATCCGATACTATCCAAGGATGTCCTTCCATGTTCACTAGAAGAGTTGGAGATCAGCGGTTGTCCTCGGTCGATCCAGTCACTACCCAAGGATTGCCTCCCGCATTCACTTTGCAAAAAATTAGAGATCAGCGGTTGTCCAAAAATCCAGTCACTACCCAAGGATTGCCTCCCAGATTCACTACAAAAATTAGTGATCGAGATACTGCCGAGCCATCCGATTAGCTGCCCGAGGTAGATGACCTTCCAAATTCAACTGCTAGAAATAGATGTCCGTGACAGCAAAAAGTGAGGAGCTCAGGAGTCGGTGCCGCAAGTTGATAAATATTATTCCAATAGTCAAAAGTGAGGGAGCCCAGGAGTGAGTGCCGCAAGTTGATAAATATTATTCCAATAGTCAAAAGTGAGGAGCCCGAGTCCAGATTGCGCAAGTTGATAAATATTATTCCAATAGTCAAAGCCTGACAAACCCAAGGTAACAAAGATGTGGAACTTCCCTCCCACCAATTTCCTTTGCTTCTCTCTAACCCTATAAACCTCTGTCATTCTTGTTTCGATTATTTGGCCACAATTGATGTTTTCTTTTAGGTAACCGGCTTGTTTCCATCTGCTGTGCAGGACATTTCCTCATATTATGTATTATTCTGTCCTCTGGATTCTCTCTCTATCTATTCACAATTTTGTATTATAATAAAGTATGTATCTCTGCACTTTCCTTCCAGCCTATACATCAAATTCGTAAGTGCCAGTGAAATCACCTCTGTAGTCTCATACAGCTATTTACATGTTCAGAATGTTGCTTATTTCATGCTTGATCAAGTTGTTTATGCACTTATTAATTATTATTGCCTTTTGTTTTGTGTGTAACAATGACCTATATATGTTTTCATTTTTTTCGATCAGGTGAATATGTTTAATGTACTCCTTCCTTGCTGTTCAGAATCTCAGAAGATTTATTGAAATATGAATGATGCCGAATTTGTTTTCCTAATCATTGGTCTCACAAAAGCCAGTTCAGCAATAAATGGTTTCAGCCTTCCGATGTCTCTTGGATCTGAGAAAAAATGATTGGCTCTACTTCTAGTCCTCTAGGCAAGGTAACAACATTTTAAAAATTATGCTCTGTGGGTAGAGGTTTGCTTTGATTCTCAAGTGACCTAGCAGTTTAGTAACGCTCTCAGCTTGTAAAACCTGCTTCAAGTATTTCTATATATGTTGACTTGAGGGCCTGAGGTACTGCTGCAGAAAAAATGCATCGCTTTGCTTTTAAGTTTTAACTCTGAAACGTCTGATAGGTTCTTTGCTCTAATATTTGTTAGTTTAGTTCTGAACTATACTGCTCTTATTTCTTTTCTGAACATAGAACCGATCTGTTGCAACAACGTGGTGATTTTTATTCTTCTTAGATGCACTTGTCAAATTGCTTAACTGACCGAGTGTAATGGACCTATGTTTGTATGTGTTCCTCACCACTTGCAGGCATTCCAATTTTGACTAGGTAGAAACAGGAGATTACACTGGCATTTTTTTGAAAGATCCGTTACCCGGCATATATTAATAAGAGAGATCAGAGTTGCTACATCAATGCGCGAGGATGCGATCACTTATGGCAGACCGCCACAAGTGATTTGAAATCTATGCTAATTACTCACTAAACTAGTATTTGTCATGCTACTATTTTTTTTTTTGCAAAGAATCTCAACTGGAGTCAATTATTAACCAAAATAATAATATGCCAAATCTTTTTCTTTTTAGTGAGATGGCCAAAAACAATGCAATTCTCATCAAATAAAGCACAAGATAAGATGAAATTTGTTGAATCATGCTACAGGGAAAATATATACTTTGCCCACATCTCAATGACTATTGAAGCTTCAGAGGTGGACAGCCAAAAAAAAAAAAAAAATTGTTTCGATCACTGAATTCCTAAAAAGCAGACAAAATTCTGAAACCCTAATATATTTTTCTCAAGTATCAAACAAAAACTGTAAAACAATTGATGAAGAATGACTAACTAAACACTTGTGAAAGTTTTTATATGTAAAAATGCAAAAGTAACATGATTCCATTCTATTTTGAAGGTATATTCTTAAGCATTTTTGAAATGTTTTCCAGAATGCTGCTGCTCATACATTGCTGAAGAATGTTTATTGAGCCACAATTGATGTTTTCTTCTGGGTAAAATGCTTGTTCCTATCTGCTATGCAGGGCATTTCTTCATATTGTGCATTATTCTATCCTCAGGATTCTCTCCCTATCTATTTACAGTTCTGAATTCTAAAGCATGGATCTCTGGACGTGCCTTCCAACCTATACCTCAAACTGGTAAGTGCCTGTAAAATCACCTCTGTAGTCTCATACAACTATTTACAAGTTCAGCATGTTGCTTATTGCTTATTTGATACTTGTTCTGGTTATTTCTGTACCTTTCCTTTATTAAAGTCTTTTGTTTCGTGCCTAAAAATAGCCCTATATATTTTTCAATCAGGTGAATCTCTTTAACGTACTCCTGCCTCGTTGTTCGAGTCTCTGAAGATTAACTGAGATATGGATGCTGTTGTATGATATTTTTTTCTAGTCAATGGTTTACCCTTTTAGGAAAGCTAGTTCAGCAATAAATTGATTGGCTCTACTTTTATAGAAGGTAAAAAAAAAAAACACAAGTTAATGTGTTCCTTTGGTGTGGAATAGATGGCTACTGGAGAGATTGAAATCAGTTTCTATGCTGCTTTGGGGTAAAGCCAAAGATAAGAAAAACAATTAGAATCTCTTTCTATGAATGTCTGCCAATTTGGTTTCTTCCACAGCTATGGAGCCACTCTGGTAGATGAATTCAGCAACTTGTCAACTGAAATGCTAGTTTACTCAACTGAAAGGAGGTCAGTTTTGTGTCCAGACTCCAGATGCATGCAATACTCATTGACATACCCATACAAGAGTGATGCTTCGAGCCAAAGATTTTACCAACCAAATTACATCTTGATAATAGTGCAACAGAAATTCATGATATGTACATCCAGTGATCATCAATCATTGAATTATCAGCATGCAACTCTGAGCTCTCAACAAGTGAATGACAGGAGCCTTGCCCCTCTCCCTCACGTAAGTCCTCTGTTTTCCTTGTCTTGTGCCTACTTTTTTTTCATATTTTTTCATGTGTGCCAACTGCCAAGTGAAACTGAATGGGATGGTCATGAACATGGCAGCATTTTTGTCCCATGCGACACATCAGCTTTGTCTGAAGCTCCATGCGTGGAGTAAGCATCATGAGGCTTCCTACTAAATGGTGCTAACTGAAATTTTGTCAGGTTTTGGAATGCATTCCATGTTGAGGACAGCTGCATCATCAACCCTCCCTTTTCTTTGTTCTCTATTTACCTTGGAGACAAATGGAAAGCATGGTCTTCAGGCTATAAGAAGAATTTTCATATATTAGGCAGATGCCTAGAAGTTTTCTTCTAGATATGGCAGCTCGGAAGATGACATCAGCATTGTGCGTCAGCCTGCTGATGATGACACTCCTCTTGGATCCAAGTAAGTCCATCCTTAGACAAAGAGGGCTAATTTTTTATGGCACATCGAAGCCTTTACACTCCAATGTCATAGAACAAGATTAATTGTTTAAAAGAGAAGAACAATATCAATTGGTTTCAAGCTATCTGATTCTTTCTTGGTGGCAAATGAAATTAATAAGTTGTAATATTTTTGCTTTCTTTTGCAGGCTGTGGGAATAAGGAGGCATGCAACGAGTGGCTAAGCGATACATACCGGATGTTGCTCTTGTGTAGCAGCGAAACATGCAACAAGCGCTGCATCGACGAGGGCGCTACCAGGGGGAAGTGTGGCTTCCTCATCTTCAGGTCCTCCTGCTTGTGCACCAAAGAATGCGACTGAACAGAGTCATCTGGGATGCATCGGTGACTTGCCATTTTCAGCTGTAACGACGAGCTGCTGATGATAGAATAACGGCAAGGCTGTGATCTGACGTGGCTACTCAGATCTTTGAATCAGTTAACGTAAATCCTTTTTTTTTTTTTTTTGAGGGATTTCGGGGGGGACCAAATCGATCCCCACCTACTTCATTTCACAGATTCCGGCAAGCCGGTGGGTGAAATGGTGCAAGGCACCAATACAAACGCGCCCCTTGAAGGGCAGAAGTACATGAGGGGGGAGAGAGAAAGATTACAACATCACGACACATAACATCAACACCATACAGCAACAACAACAAGGGTAAACCTAGACTAAGTCCTCGACTAAGCCGAAAATCACCAGTCGAACATCGATTTGCGCCACCACTGAACAGCATACTCGCCGGTTTCACCAAGGCCCTTGTTCTGCACCACTCCTCGTAGCTACGCCGCTCCACTACCACTCTCCCACATAGGAGCGGGAATTGAGAGACCAACAATGGAATGGGGACTAAAAGTGGTGACGAGCCCGAAAACCCAAGATCGCCGAACACAACGACCTCCCTTCAAGTTGATGGGGGGCATGCTCCGACACATCCGGGCCCACGTATCACCATCCAACACCATCCAAGGGAAGGAAGCCTTGGAGGGGAATGGTGGCAGCGGTGGAAACTCCACCCGGCATTTGATTTTTTGCCACCACCAAGGAGAGTGCCGACGGAGCAGAGACGCCAGAGGAGGACACTCGTCGGAGCGCCGCCGGCAACGTTCAACAGCCAAGGCCAGTCTCACCCAAGCACACCAAGACAGAGAAGTGGAAAGGATACATAAGGGCAAGAGGCCCATAGGCGGCCATGGCGGAGTGCGAGGTGTGCTCTAAGTCGATGCCTTCAGGGAAGGAAATGACATCCGAGGACGCCACCATCGATAAACGAAGCACCAGAGCTTTCGCTCCAAGACCTGCAGACGGTGAGCCAAGATCAGAGGGCCGAGCAGCTCTGAGCGCTCCAGTGACACCTTCAGCAAGGGGAATGACGTCCGCGGACGCCATTGTCACTGTAAGAACGCTCAAGGATTTTCACCCTTGCTGCCCTTGCCCGCCGCAACCACCGGCTCAAGGAATCTGCACCGACCCTCCAACAAGGTAAACGACACCAAATGATGCCGCCGCCCGACGCGCACAGTAAAAGCGTGTATGGCTTTCGCAAAATTCCTCGGCCCGTGGGCGCACGACGGCAGCTGCGGCGAGATGGCGCCGCGGGCCTCCCGGCCATGGATACGGGGCGTGGCGGGAGGGAGCATCCGGTCCGCGGGGCGCGTGCAACAGTCGTGGCGAGAGGGAGGGACCGTGCGGCGTCGTGCGGCCGACGCCCGCAGCCTCCCTCGCCCGCCGTCGCCATGGAGCGTCGCTCCCTCGCCGTGGGCCGTGCGTCGGCACGACGTCTTTGGATATCGCGGCAAAGCGAGTCCGCGCCGTCGCTCGCGCCATTGCCCGCCCGCGCCCGCGGGCTGGGCACGAGACACCTGTCTCTAGCGCCCGCCCGGCGACAACAGCAAGCGCCCGCGCCCGCCCAGCGAAGATGACGAGGGCCGCGCTCGGCCGGATCGGCTTCTTCTTTGGGACTCCAAGGTCGAGCCCGGTGCGGTGGCGCGGTGAGCCGCCCGGGGAGGGTAGATCCAGGGCGGGGCTCGACGGATCCGGCCACGGAGGGCACGGATTTGGTCCACGTTGAGCCGCCCGGTCGTCTTGCTCACCGCCATGGGGTGTCACCTGAGCTCGAAAAGTGGAAAAGGAGGGGAGGACTGGTGGAGGTTGCTGCGGGGGGGGGGTGGCCTTGTTGGGCGCCCTCGGCGGGCCGCCGCCACCGCTAGCTGGAGGACGGCGGCGGCGGCGGGAGCAGCTCGGTGAGGGGCTCAGGGCGGTGGAGTTTGAATTGCCTCCGAGTCGCCTCTGTACGGATGACGGAGAGACAGGCCCCTCGGACGAAAAAAAATCGAAGAAGCCCTTGCCAAATACTTTGTGAAGTTGGATCCAATCTCCATCTAGTGGACATGTTGTTTCACACACCTGTCGTGCCAGGAGTGGGGGTGCTTTTATGTTCATGATAAGTTGCAGTAGAAATCTATGTTTATGCTTTTGACGTTTTGTGTGGTTGAAATGAGCAATACATGATGTACATCCTGCCTTATTATGTTCTATAGTTGAAGGCAATATATGCTGCTGCTCCTTTTTTTTAACACAGAATGTTAGCACTTACAGCGGGAGCAGCTGATCGTTCCACAGTTTGCTGTGCTCCATGTGTGAGACTCGCTAGGGAACGGACTGTGGTCGTGCTGTGGATGCCCGGTGGACTGACTGGAATCCACCTTTCCTTAACTTGCTGCCCCCTATCCGTGACCGCGAGGGAGGGGCCTCTGCTCCGTCCCCTGCATCTGCAATTCTGCACGCAGCAGGGAATGCCATCGTGGTATCGTCTCGTGGATCTCCCGATAACCGGGCGTTGAGACTAAACCGCAATACTATTTCCTTTCCGCCCCTAGTTTCTATGCCTTGGATGTTGACACACGTTCGCCGTCTTGCAATCATGATTATTGCCAACAAAGTGGTGCAGTGGTGTGAGGACTGCCCGTCAATAACACTGTGGATCCTTGCTTATCCTCCATTGGTGCAGTGGTGTGAATTACCACGACTTCGCACCTACTCCATGCTCTCTTCTTTTATATATGATTCACATTAGGATAAGAACCAAGCAATAATTTGCTGGGACCGGCTAACAGTGGTCTGAGCTGCACATTTATGTCTCCTAACTAAACCGCCTTGCCATTGCATTATTGCACATCAGCTCCCCGATTCAGATCCAACTCCAGCACTGCATCACTGAGACTGAGAGTTGCCCTGGTTTGCGCCTGCAGACACTCTCTCGATCGCCTTGTGGTTCAGTTCCTTGCTTGCCGACAGTTTTTCTCCTCTGCTTGGTGAGTTTTTTTTTTTTCTCGAATACGCAAAAGATTTGTGCATCTTTGTATTTAAGAAGAAGAGTTAACATGCAGATAGTGTTTCTCCTCTGTCTCTGGAAGCAGGAGCAACAATCAGTATTGCTAATGCTGTTTTCATATCTACCTGCACGCAGAAGCATCAAATAAACTCAAAAGATTCCACTGGTGTCGTACTGCTCGCAGAAGTATGCATCAAACTCGCTCATGAGAAGCATCAAGTAGACTTAGACTGTCATTGAAACAACTGGGTGACAGATCAGATCGGATCCTGCTTGTTTCTCTACATGGTGAGTCAACATTTACACAGTTTTTTCTCCTCTGGCAGCAGCAACTTAACAGTATTGCTTATATATGGTGGTTTCGTTTCATCTCCGTGAGTGCAGAAAGCTTCACTCAAGAGATCTTCACTTGTCACAGTATCTTGCTTGCGGTCTTGTGTTGTGCACAGTACGCAACATGGGAGATCTCCAGGCTTGAGTTGACCCAGGACTAGATCTGCAAGCACCGACTCTCTATCAAACACAATTTCGGAAATCAACAAATTCTGCTTGTTCTCTTATTTATATAGGTGAGCAAACCCTTCTTCTGTACATGATTTTTTCCTCTGTCATGGCAACCAAATTAAAAAGCAGCTACCATCCCTGTTTAGCTAATGGTGGCTTCTTCTCTCGCTACGCATGCACAGACGACAGATTCTTGGAGTGAGGATGGCGACTGCGGTGGTGGGCAAGGCACTGTCTTACATGGGGGACAAATTGCTGGCTTACTTTACGGACGACTTGCTCAAGGACTGGGCAGCCAGCCAGAATCTCGGCTCCAACGTCAAGGACCTCGAGCTAGAGCTGCTGTCAGTGAAGGCAGTGCTTGAGCACATCCTCAGCAAGGAAATACCCAACTTGGCGCTCAAGCGGCTTCTAGAGAAGCTGCAGGATCTCGGGTACGATGCGGATGACTTGCTGGACGAGATGGACTACTTCCGCATCCAGGACGAGCTGGACAGCACTTTCCATGCCGCTGGCAAACTGAATTCTTGGCCTGCAAGTTCGAGAGCTTGCTGCGACACCATTATCCATGCTGTCGGTAAATGCTTCCCTTGCTCACCTCTGCCATTATTTCGTGATGATGAAGAAGAAAACAGTGACAATGGCATGCAGCACAATTCATCAGTGAGGTACCATACAAATGAACCACCAAAGTTGACATTTGATAGGGTGGGTGCCTCCAACAAAATTAAGAGTATTGTGGAGGAAATGCAAGAATTGCGACGATGGATTTCTGAAATTATTACAAACTATAGGTTCTCAGTGGGTCACGGTTCCAAATAGTGCACAGAGTCATCGCATCTCAACCTCTGAAAGCATAGAGCCGATATTATACGGCAGGGACCATATGATGAATAGCATCATAAATGATATCATAAACGGTAAATATTCCAGTGAGGTCCTGACAGTCATTCCAATTGTCGGTCCAGGGGGCATAGGAAAGACAACTCTTGCACAACACATATATCACAGTGAGAAATTGCAACAATATTTTGAGCTCAAAGTTTGGAAATGTGTACCACTCAACTTTGATGCGAACAAGCTGATAGAAGAAATTCAAAAATATATCCCCGAAGTTGACAATGAAAATTCAAAAAAAAAAAGTTGTCAATGAAAAAAAAATATACTCCCCGAGAGTTGATTGGGCAACGATTAATAAAAAGGTAGAAAACTTTTGCTTGTACTCGATGATATATGGGACTGCAAAATGAGGATCAATGGAAACAACTACTTCGCCATTCAAAAATCACAAGAACGGGGGTAATATAATTCTAGCCACAACTCGGTTTCCAGCACAAGCACAAATAATGACTCAAAAGCTGGCCATTCTATATATTTGCAAGGCCTAGAAAGTGAAGAATTTGAGAAACTATTCATAGACATTGTGTTCGGTGATGATGATCAATCTAGAAAGGACCACGAGTTCTTATTTGATATTGGGCTTAAGATAGCTGGTAGACTAAAGGGCTTCCCTCTTGCAGCAAAAACTGTTGGTAGATTGTTGAAAACCAAACTTGATCTGAATCACTGGAAAACAGTGTTAGAAAGTAAGGAATGGGAGAAAAGTGACGGCGAGAATGATATTATGCCCGCACTAAAGTTGAGCTTTGATTACCTGCCTTCTCATCAACTCAAGCAATGTTTTACCTATTGTGCTTTGTTTCCTCAAGATTATACATTCGAAGAAGAAGACCTAATCAACTTCATGATAGGACAAGAAGTTGTGCGCTCATCATGTGGTGAAAATAAAATGGTTGAAGATATTGTGCGAAATCATCTAACTAAGTTGGTTGATTATGGATTGTTGAATACCAAACGGCAAAAATATGGAAGCACTTATTACTATATTCATGATCTCCTACATGAATTAGGGCGTAAAGTTTCGTCACATGAATGTCTTATCATAGATAGTTCTCAATCTCAAGTGAGGTCCTTAGAAGTATTGCCATCAATCCGCCACTTGTCTATCAACATAGAGGACAACAGTCTCAATGACCGATTGATTCTCAAAAATTGTGTGGAGGATTTCAATACATTACTTACAAGATTAAAAGTTGAAAAACTACGGACTTTAATGTTATTTGGGGAACACCATGGTTGCTTTGTGAAAGCCTTTAGTGATTTATTCAAAGAAGCAAAGGCCCTTCGTCTTGTCTTTCTATCAGGAGCATCCTATGATGTGAATGTCTTGTTGCAAAACTTTTATTATCTTGTCCATCTTCGCTACATTCGGATTGAAAGTTCTTCTCATGCCAAATTTCCAAACAAAATTTCCGATTTTTATCACATGATGGTCCTAGATGCAAGACATTGTGACATCGCAGATCTACCAAGTGATATTAGCAACCTTGTAAAATTGCGTCATCTTCTTGTTCAAGATGATACAATCCACTCTAGCATTGTTGATGTTGGGAAGTTAACATCATTACAAGAGTTGAAAGATTTGTGGTCAAACATGATGAGCGAGGTTTTGAATTAAGGCAGATAGGACATTTGAAAGAGCTTTGTGGATCACTTTGCATTAATAATCTTGAAAATGTTCACGTGAAGGAAGAAGCGATGAAGCAAAATTGTTGGCAAAAAGCCACCTACATGAGCTGATATTACATTGGGATAATATTGACGATCTATCAATGACTCCACACTAGAAGAATATGTTCTTGAAAGGCTTAGGCCAAGTAGCAATCTTCTAAAGCTATCTGTTAAAGGTCACAGTGGAGCCACTTATCCTTTGTGGCTTGGTACTAACGTCTTTCTCAAGAGTCTAGAATCTCTCTCGTCTAGAAGGTGTAGCTTGGAAGAAATTTCCGCCTATAGGAGACTTGTGGCTAGTTGATTTGCCTCATGAGGAAAATATTTTTAGGCAAGATCCCCGATAGAAGGTTTGAAAATTTGAGAAGGCTAGAACTTTGCAATCTTACAATGGTCATAAAATGGTCAATGCATGCTCCTTGTCGGTTGTTTCCTTTCTTGGAAGTGCTTATCATTAAGGATTGCCCTCGACTTGTGGAGTTGTCATTTCAACATATTGCTCATTTTGTCAACAAGGAAAAGTGGTAATCGCAAATTTCTTTCCTAGACTCTCGGAGCTAAAGATTACAAACTGTCCAAAGCTATTGTCATTTCCTCCCCTTCCTTGGTGTGAAGCTCCCTGCTCCATTAATATAGAAGGAACTGGAAGTTCATATTTTGGTAAATTGGTTTGTCAAATTAAAAATGCATATGACTATAGTTTGACCATTGAGGGAAAGAAGTATACAACTGATAGCACATTTTGGAATGTGCTAAATTTTCATAATCTAACTGGACGGGTGGAGTTGACCATGAGCCGCTGCCAATTCCCGCCATCGTTACATACAAAAATGCTATCATCCCTAAGGATCCTATGGATGTCTTGTTTTGGTAATGTCTTTCCATTTATCAAGCCGACAACCATGTCAAATACCGCCTTCCAATTGAAAAGTTGACCATAGAGAAGTGGAATGCTAGTGGGAAGGAGTTAACACAGCTATTCACCTACTTACCGAAGCTCTCAAAATTGGACCCGAATTATTGTGGGAAGCAGGTAACAGGACTCACGTACTTACCAAAGCTCTCATATCCAAAGTTGTGGCATTGTGAGAAGCGGTGACAGGGCTGGGCGTGAATGTGACGGGCAGCGAGCAAATGAAAAACACCCGGGCTATCATCATCATCTTCGCCTAATAAAATGAGCCAAAGCTAGCACCAAGAGCGAGGGATGAAACAATCACATCGTATGCGAAACACGGCATGTTGATTTTGCCTCTCGGGCTCCGTGTTGCACATCGGTGCATGCCCGTAGGCGACACTCTGCTCCAAACCACATGACGACAAAGAACGAAGATGGACAAACCGGGTGGGAGAGGAGGAGGGCTCCAAGGTCTGACCTCCCTACGACGGTGTGCGAATCATGATTTGCCCCAAACTCCCGTCCAACTACTCATCTTCATCCTTCTCTTCTTCTTTCCCCTTCCCCAACTCCCCGAATACCTTAATATTTGGGGAGCGATGGGCATGGATACGATGGTGCCTCTATCAAACCTCACCTCTCTCACAAGTTTATTCATAAATCAATGTGGGGATTTAAGAGGCGTGGGATTGTTGCCTCTCCTCACCCAAGGCCACCTCACCAAATTATCTGCCCAGAAACGCCCGATTTCTTTGTTGATTTCGATCCCTCAAATGTGCATGAACAGGGAGATTCCATCCTGTTCCTCCAAACCGCAGAATCTCAAGATAGAGGATGTGGCCGGATTCATTTATTGCGGCCATTCGTCGTAGCCCCGCTCTTCTCCTCGCTCACCAATTTGGAAATTTCGATGATAATAAGGTGGAGTGCTTCACGAGAGGGGCAAGAGGCCCTTTTGTTCGTCAACTCCCTCGAGGATGTCACATTTTATTCCTCGGCGACAACCCTGCAGTCCCTCCCTAAACGGCTACATGGACTTCGCAACCTCAAGAGGTTAGCGATCAAGGATTGCCGAAAAAATCCGCATGCTACACAAGGATGGCCTCCCAAGTTCACCGGAAGAGTTGGAAATTGACAGTTGTCCGTAAATCCGATCCACGCCCAAGGATTGCCTCCCGTGATTCATCGCAAGTATTAAACATCGAATCTTTTGCCCAGCCATCCGATTCGCCGCCCGAGGTGGATGACCTTCCAAGTTCGCTGCGAGAAGTATATGTTGGCAAAAGCCAAAGCGAGGAGCTAAGGAGACAATGCCGCAAGTTGATAAATATCATTCCAATAGTATATGCCCGACAAACCCAAGGTAAGAAAGAGGTTGAACTTCCCACCTATCAATTTCCCTTGCTTCTCCCTAACCCAATAAACCCCAGTGATTCTTGTCTTTATTTGGCCATGATTGATGTTTTCTTCAGGGTAATCTGCTCGATTTCATCTGTTGTGCAGGGCACTTCTTCAAATTCTGCATTATTCTATCCTTTGTGTTTTCACTTTATCCATTAACAATTCTGAATTCAAAAGCATGAATACCTCTGCACATACCTTCCACCGTGTCCATCAGATTAGTAAGTGCCCATAAAATCGCTTTTGTAGCCTTATACAACTATTTACATGATTATCATGTTGCCTGCTTTTTTTTATGCTAGATCTAGTTATTTATTTACTTTTCCCTTACTGATGACCTATGTTTCGTGCCTAACAATGGCCCTATATATGTTTGTTGATCAGGTGAATATCTTTAGCATATTCCTGCCTTGTCATTCTGAATCTTGGAAGAATTACTGAAATATGGATGCCATTGTAGCATTTATTTTCTAGTCAAAGGTTTGCACTCTTAGCAAAGACAGTCCAGCAATAAAAATGGCTTCAGTCTTCCCATGTCTCCTGGATCTGACAAAAATTGTTGGCACTACTTCTACAACCGGTAACAACCACATTTTAAAATGTGTTTTTTTATGTTGAACATGATTGTATATACCCATGTATAGTTCCTTTAATAAATTATATTCTGTACGACTCTTCCTTTTTTCACTTTTCTCATACTATGCGCAATTGCCTTCTTGCACTGCAACTCAATATCCTGCAATCCAATAATGCAGTAAAATTTGTGGGCAGAGGTTTGCTTTGATTCTTAGTAAAGTTTCTATGTTGACTTGAGCGCCTGAGGTACTTCTTACTTATTAGCATTCTTGGCTCTAATATTTATTAGCTCAAACTCTATTATTCTCATTTATTTTCTGAACATAGGACCGATCTGTTGCTCGGGCATGGTGATTCCTGTTCTTTCTTACTTGCACTTGTCAAATTGCATAACTGATTGTGTATAATGGGCCCTTTGCTTTGCTCATATTTCAGTAACTATTGAAGCCTCAAAGGTGGGCAGTCAACAGTCAGTTTTGATCACTGAATTTTCAAATAGCAGACGCAATTGTGAAACCATAATATTTTTCTGAAATATCACACAAGATCTGTAAAAAGAAGAATGACTAACTAAACACTTGTGAAACTTTGTCATGTAAAATGACTTGATGCTTTTTTATTTTGCAGGTATTGTCTTAAAAAGATGGCAGAAACAGGTGGAAATATTTCTCTGGATGCTGCTGCTCTGCCATTGTCAGGCTTGGGTTGGCGTAGGATCCTTCTCTATACTGAAAGTCTGAAACTGCCCTTCTATTTCCATTCATGTTCAGGAAGCAAACTGCCCTTCTGTTTCCAATCCATGAGTGATCGGCGGCAGGCCGCTGGACCGAAAGCAGAGCAGGGGACTCCGTCAGCCTCTGCTCCGTCCCTTGCATCCAGCTGTCGATGCCATCTGCGGTCGGGCCCCTGTGCTTAGGGGGCCTTGGGCACCGCCGTCTCCCTCTGAGAGTTGGTGCTTAAAGCCGGAGGCCAGGATCGCTCTCCTTCATCAGGACGGCGGCGCCCAGCAAGTTGCCGCATCAGTGATCTGTTGGTACTAACATGGCTGCCCGTGGAGGCGTTGTCGAGCGCCAGATTCACACCTCGTCGGTCACTCCACACTGAACATGCCCCTGTATTTTCATTCAGGTTCAGGAGGAAGCCAATCAACCAACATAGCGTATCTTCATTCAGTTCTGTAATGTATATTGGGCCTGCGCCTCAACTGTTTTTGGGTCAAACAGACTAGCGGGCTTGATCATTACATACTCGTATCATTAATGTTCTCGCACTTACTAATCATCAACACTATTGCAAGAAAAAATATAATAACACAAGTTTGGCCCTGTACTCACAAATGATAGCAATTCAGAGAAGCTTTGAACTGACCGAAACGAAAAAGAGTGCAGCTGATTCAGACAAGCTTTCAACAAAATTTCTTATGAAGAGGCTAACGTTACCTCTGAAAATCAATATTTTCCTTTGGTATAGTATGTAATTTAACAAAGGACGACAACTTAGCTAAAAAGAATTGGTCTGGTGGTCTGAAGTGTTGTTTGTGACGGTAACAAAATAGTTAAACACCTCATTTATTTTACTGCGAACATGCTAATAATACTATTTGGATAATTGTTCATATAAAAGCTACACTGGGTTAAACCCCACCTACATCTATAATCCATATGCTTAGCAATTAGCTAACGGATGACTAGAGCACAAAGAATGCAGATTTATCTTAAGCTAAAGAAAAGAATGCAGATTAATCTTTGTTGGGGCTGCATCCATTACTTATGCAATTTGGTGCACGTGAAATGATTTTGCTTTTGAGAAAACATGTGTTAAATCCTTTATGCAAGCTATCTTCAGAGAGAAAAACGTATTTTATTACTTTTTAACATATTTATCTTTTTAATTTGATCGGTTAGACCACATGCTTGTTTCCAGATGCTACCCAAGGATAGCCTCCCAAGTTCTCTTGAAGAATTGGATATCAGCAGTTGTCCAGAAATGTAGTCACTGCCCAAGCATTGCCTCCGAGATTCATGGCAACAATTAGTGATCAGAGTATCAGAAAAGAACAGTACAATTGACCGAAATACCAAAAGTGAACTTGTACTAGCACAAGCACTGCTAGCCCTCCGCAACCAAGCCAGAAATAGACAGACAAAAACAATCGTCATCACGCAGCTCTGAACTGGATCATCTGCAAGTGAATGACAGCCTCTGTCTTAACCCCTCACGTAAGTCAAGTCTTCTATTTCCCCGTCTTGTGCCTCTACCTTTTTTTCATTCTTTCATGTGAACGTGGCAGAATGTTTATCTCACGCGCCACATCAGCTTCGGAGCAGAGCAGAGGACCCCGCCAGCCTCTGCTCCGTCACTTGCGTCCACCGGTCGACGCCATCTCGGAGGATGGCTGCCTCCATCTGCCGGCCGGGCGCCCTGTGCTTGGGGCCTTGGGCACCGCCGTCTCTTACTTAAAGCCCAGGAGGCCAGGATCGCTCTACTTCATCAGGACGGCGGCGCCCAGCAAGCTACTGACATCAGTCATCAGTTGGTACTAAGATGGCTGCCCGTGGAGGCGTTGTCGAGCACCGAATTCACACCTTGTCGGTCACTCCATACTGAAACTGCCCTTCTGTTTTCATTCAGGTTCAGGAGGAATCCAAACAACATAGTGTGTGTTTTTATTCAGTTGTTTATATTGGGCATGTGCCTCATCAACTGTTAGCGTGTCACATTGAATTGAAATCTACCAAACGCTCCTCGGGAGAGCTTCACTATTCGAAGCCACAGACTAGCAGGCTTGATCATTTCATACTCGTGTCATTAACGTTCTTGCCCTTATCTAATCATCAAAGCCAACTAGTGACAGGCTAACCCGAGGAATGATTATGACCTGTCTATTTTCTTTTTTGAACTAAAACGGAGGGGAGAGATTCCCCACCTAATTCATTTCAAACCAGGCAGCATGCACACTGGCCACGAACTCGCCACCAGCGGGAGGGAGAATTCCCGTTCGTCTGGGAGATCCAGATGAGGTGGGAGGAAGTAGAGGAAATCAACGGCCTAACAACCGGGAATAATAATTTTCCAGGACGAAAGTTTGAAAGCGCGTACCAGGCTCCTCAAGGTTTGCTGCATACGCCGAGCATACCTTTTTCATTCCAGAGAACAATCACTTGGGGCGGGCGCACCGCTACGTCTTGGGGACATTTCGTCGAACGCCAAGCCTGCACACTTGGCGGCACGGGACCGTGATCCTTCACGATGTAGTGTAGTCGGGATAGCCCGCCTCGGCGACCTTCTTCTGCATGCGTCCACCGGCACGACCCACTCTCGCCGCCGGAGTCTGCTTTCCCGTGCCACCACCCGGCGAGCGAGGCGACGAGGGGAACAGAGGGTTGAGGAGCTACAGAGCAAAAACTCTGAAAGAAGTTCAGGCAGACATACTGCTACAGCAAAGGCAAAAAACAAACTGAGGTGAACTGAATACGTGCTGTGGAATTAAAAGGAATATACACAACTGCAAGAAAAAAATATAATGACACAAGTTCAGACCTGTCCTGACAAATGATGGGAATACAGAGGAGCTTTGAACTCACTGAAGAAAACAGAGAGTGCAGCTGATTCAGACAACTTACTGAAACATAACAGGACCTACAGGAGGCTTTGGCCGCGCGCCGACGTCCGCCGCTGTCTCCAGATCCGAGCTGGCCGCACTAGACCTGCCGGCGACGGTCTCACGGCGCGGAAGTCGGCCGTGTGGATAGACATCAGCACCACGCCTGGCGATGCTTACGGGTGCAGCGCGCATGCGCCAGCGCTGCCGGGGCCGCAGGACAACGAGAGGGTCTCACTAGTGAGCTCACTCCTTCGTCAGCGGACACGCCGGCACCGATGGAGCCGGGATGGACATCATGGACATCGACAGTCAGACAGCCGCCAGCTGCGGCAGGACGCTGTTTCAGGTTCTCTGGTTGTTTGGCTCTCTATATACAAATGTTTATTATTCCCTTCACTGATTCAGAGTTTCAGACTTGAGACCTGCAATTGCGTTCCTCACTGCAGATTGCGATTGTAAAATCACTCAAAAGATGGAAGTGGCACATGCTGCAACTGAGCTCAATCATCTGGGAGAAGAATTGAGCTCAGTTAAACATTTTTTGCGCTTCCATTCTGTAGGCTGTGCCGCTGTGGATTCAAATTTGGAAGAGCAGATTGGGAAACCAGCACCAGCACATACATGTTGTGGCTGGAAAGATAGCTCTCTTATTTTGTTCTGAGGTAAATGCAGATGAATATCGTTCTTTTCTTTTTTTGTGTGTGTAATCAGTGTTTTTGTGCACATCATGAAAGGATGGATAATGTGAATGATCTGTAGTGACTTTTTTTTTATCAATGTTTACACGTGGCAGCAACTTGTCAGCTTGATACTACTGTTTTAATTTTGAAGCAGCGGTTTGGTTATTCAGTGGTCAGGCGACAAGCCCAATAGCATTGCAGGTACTTATTACCCTTGCCTCCCTTTTCTCCATACGTTTTCATTCATCATTCAAGCGTGACAACTGAAACAGAATTGGAACGATATACTGACATGGCAGCATGTTTATTTCCCATGCGGCACATCAGCTTCATGTGAAGGTCGTCCATGCATCGTCGACCCTGACCCTGGAGCTGCGGATGCTGGACCGAGTGAACATGGCAGCATCAGCTGGGGACGTCAGCTTCGTGTGAAGCTCCATGCATCATCGACCCTGTCCCTGGGGCTGGCTGCGGATGCGGGATCCACTGGACCGAGCAGCGAGCTGGGGACTCCGCCAGGCTCGTCCCCTGTACAGTGGTCGACGCCATCTGGCCTTGGGGCACCTCCATTGACTCGCCGGGAAATTCACAAACAAGCAGCACGGGCAGATGCAGATGAGCTTTGCCTCTGTCCCTCCTCCTGACGTATGTTTTCTATATCTTTTTCATTCATTGATGCGTGCCAAGTCAAACTGAATTGACACGATACATGAACATGGCAGCATGTGCTCTATCCAAAGCTGGCAGATCAGCTTGGTGTGGATCATCCGCTGGACCGAACAGGGGACTCCGCCGGGCTCTGCGTTCATTCAGTGGTCAACGCCATCTTGGAGCACCTCCATCCATCTGCTCGCCGGGCACTGCAGGGGCACCCTTGGTGCGGGTACAGCGGGCTCTGAGGCCGCCCAAACCTCTGCCGGGGGCAATTCGACAAGCTGCATGAGCAGCCGGTGTCTATGTAGCTTTGCTGTGTGGATCGTCGCGTACTGGTTACCTTGCGCTTATGCCATAGCGAAAACTGGTTACCTTGAGCAAGACGTCCAGTTAGATTGTTTGTACTACATTTTAGTTTTTACAGGACTCCACACAGTTGGTGTTGAGCTAGTGAAAACTGGTGTTAAACGCCTTCATGAGTTCCTTACATAAGCAAAAAATTAACACCATTTATCGGCTATGTCCATGGGGCTGGGATCGATATCGATGGCCAGCGACTCTGCCCGCCTCCGCTGCGTCCCCGGCATCCAGCGAACTTGGGTGCGCGTCCATCTGCTGGTCCCCCAGTGCCCAGTGCAAGCTTTGGGGCTTGGGGACTGGGCTAGTCCTGCCAGCGCTCCAGTCCGGCCACCGCTGGTTTCTTTGTTTAATTCACGTCTAAATGTGTTTTTCATCGAGCAGAAAGAAGTTTTTGAAACACAGAAAATAGGGACGGCAACCATGGTTACTGAAGCTCACCTGACAACAGCTCGCACGGAATTGTGATTAAAAAAACAATAGCGACTAAAAGGCAGCCACGCCGAAATCTACACCTCGTCCTCTAGCCCTAGCAGGATCAGATCCATTGTTGTTATGTCTAAACGTCTAGTCAAAAAAGTCTAAACACGCTTCTTCTTCCACTCGCACCAAGACGACGTGTCACGGAAAGTGGCCTTGAATTTGCTTTTGACCTCTGAGTCGACAGTCGCAACCACGATGCCTAGCTTCCGGCGGGGCGTCTGGCGAGAGAGCGAGACCTATGGCTGCAGAGGCCTATCAAGTGCTCCGGGAGGTCGCCGATGTCGAGCTCGGCTGCAAAGCCGGGCCATCACCGGGAAGGGCTAGGTGTGACCGCGACACGACCGCAGCAGCCGCCGCCTACCAACGGCAAAGCTGCAAGCCGGGACCGGAACTTCAGGCAAGGCTCGGCCCGACCATGGCGGCGGCGCGCCAGACGTCCCCGGAGTGGCGGCGACACTGCAGCCGCTGCCTCCGCTTCGTCGTCATCGCCGCCGACGCCTCATCTTCATCACTTTCACCCTCCATGATGTCCTCGATGAAAACAAATGCCCTTGAGGAGGAAGCAAGCGGCGTGCTTCTACGGCACGGACCAAGGTTTTGGGATCCGTTTTGGAAAAAAATTCAATCCCAACTGAAATGGACGAAATTCGGGAAAATTCGGATGAAATTCGGACTCAATTCAGTGAATTTTTGGAATATGATGCATATATTTCGTTTCGAGCTCACAAATGGACGAATTTCACTGAAATTCGGATTCTTTCGGTCGAATCCCAGAACCGTGGCACGGACACCCAAGGGCGCCACCTCCGGCGTAATGTTAGCCAGCCCTAGCTTGGTTGGCGGCGCACCCACCGCGGGGCTCCTCAGCGGCGACAAGACCCGCTCAGCACATACCGCCCAACTTGGTTATCGTATGAGATGAGGTGAAAAACGAGAGAGGTCTCTACCAGCCTTATATAGTTTGGGGGTTCCTACAGAAGAAAAGCAATGATTTGTTACAAATTACATAGGATTGAGGTTAATCCTATCGGATCGCCATCTTCAGGCCGGATGTCTTGCGGTGTGCGGTGTCTGGTGCCTTGGATCGCAATCCACCTTGCCATGGGCTTGACCGCGGTCGAGGGCGCAGCCTATGAGGTCCACCGTGGGTACACGGGGACCATTCCCCGCACCTCTTGGGGCTCCTCCTGAGCCAACTCGTGCATGGCGTCCTGCACGGTTGACCTCACCGGGTTGTCGAAGCCAGAGGAGAACGCAAAGCTGCCGCTGCTCTGCGCCGGGCGCGCCGAAGCCCTGCCCGCTGAACGCATACTGCTTGTAGGCCATCCCCGCCTGCGCTGCGAGGGAGTGGCCGGCGATGTTGTACATGGGCAGTGGCGCAGGACGGTAGAGCGCCGTGCTGCCACAGGCGGCGGACACATCGTGGTTGTGCTTGCCCTCGTACGTGGTGATTACGGCACGCAGGTCGTGGGACGCGCGCTCCACGTGCTTGCGCACCGGGCAGCCGGCCATCGTGCACGTGTAGTAGCTTCTGTAGTCACGAAACAAACATTCACGACGAGCCAAAGTTGAACCTAGCTTGCAATAAGCTAATTTTATGAAGTACTTTTGTTTGTTTTTGTTCCATGGGGAGGGATTTGTCATACCTTGGGTTTGGATTTCCCTTCACCAGCTTCTGCCCGTACTTTCTCCACCGATAGCCGTCATCGAGGACGTCGATGTCGCTCATGGTCTGGACAACGACCCTCGGCTCATGCACCGTTCGGTTGCTGGCCATGGAGATAGCCTCGCCGTCACCGTCTTTCCGCCTGACAAAAGCAACAGGAATTCAATTCCACCCGTTCGATGGTTCCAAGCATGCAACAGAGCGCGCGCGCACACACACACACAAAAAAAGTACTGTGTCACCAATGCACGCACTCACCATCTCTTAGAATCCGGTTCGTCGTCGTCGAACTCGTCACCGCTGACGTGCGCGGCCCGCGGCGAGCCCAAGCCGACCTCGTCATCCCCGAATGACGCGGACGAGTTCTCGGGCGTGGCGACGGGCGTCCCACCGAACGAGTGCTCGGACGCGTCGCCGCCGGAGGAGTTGAGGGGCGTCGAGAGCGGCTTCGGGTGGTTGTGCGCGCCCTTGTACACGATCTGCGTGATGCGGCCGTCGGCCAGGGACCGCTCCACCTTCTTCTTGATGGAGCAGCTGTGGTACGTGCACTTGTAGTAGCTGCGCAGGTCCTCGCTCCCCTTCACCTGCTTCTGCCCGTACTTGCGCCAGTTGTAACCGTCCTCCAGCATGGTGTTGCTGTTCCCGCCGCCGCTGCTCGCCTTGGTGTTGCTCGACGCCACGGCGGCGCTCTTATTGGACGCCAAGATGTTAGAGGAAGAGTGGAGCAGGACGGGCGGCTCGAGCAGCACGCTGGGGCTGAACCCGGGCGGGATGGTGAGGCTGAACGGCCGCGCGGACTTGAACTTGGGCACGCCGTAGGCAGCAGCCTGGATGGATCCCGCGTCCATGCCTGCAGGTTGCCGCTGCTGACTTCTATACGCCTCTTCACTCTGAAGTGTTGCAAAGAATATTAGTATTATGTTATGGTGGAGTATAGTAATTTTGTCTTTGACAATTATTGTACAAACAAAAGATTACAAGATCATGACATGATGCTATATACCACAAGTGTTCTTTTTATATTTACTAGCAAAAATTAGATATCGTAGATTAACATGAAACAAATAACCTGATTTGACGCAGATTCCCTGCTGCTGAACACGCAAATTACCTGATTTGACAGAGCTTCCCTGTTGTTTTTGATGTGCTATAGTCGTACCGTGGCAGCAGCGCGCGAAATAAGTGACCCCAGTTGCTGATGTAATTCAGGAGTTGGTGGGGAATCCCGTCCCATTCTCCCAGCCGTCAACAAAGTGTTTACCTATAGCATTGAACTTTGCAGACTCGCATACCATGATGAACAGGCCTGCCACTGCCATCCTCGTGTTATCACCTTCTTGCACATAAGGGTAGCGCGAGAGCGTTCGCACGGCCTTCTCTGCGAAGTCCTTGCCAGGCCTTGCGGAGTCCAGCTCCTCCGCGACCTCATCCCAGCTACTGACGTGCAGTATGTCTTTGTAGGAGACGCCCCAGTCAAGGAGTACGGAGTTGTATTCTGGCGGGAGTGCCCTGTCGCCGCGCCGGATGCCAAGGTCGTAACAAACACCGCTCTGGCTCACGAACCCAACTCCGTACCACTTGCCATCCCGGATGACTAGGGTCGTCGACGACGTTTCTTGGCCTGCCACCACTTGCAGCTCGATGTGGATCCACCGTTTTGGCTGCTTAGCAGGAGGCCCTGTGAGCACTGGGTGCTCGCCGGTGCTGGCGAGCTCTGTGCCTCCGTAGTCCTCCAAGGCATCCTCACGGTCCAGCTGGTCGTCGGCAAGAAGCACGCGACGCAGGTTCCCGATGAATGCAGAGAACTCTTCTTTATCCCCAATGATGCACACTTGGTGAGGTTCTACTTGGATCTTCTCCTGTATATGATTATCAGACCATGCATCAGACGACATACATGCATGTTTTGCTTTGAAAAGAAAGGGACATAAACAGAATCTATGTATATGTTTTTGCCAATCTTTTACGGTACTGCATGTTCATTACCTTGTTCTGTTGAGGCCGCCATGTGACGTTCACTTCAACTTCTTCAGTGTCATTACTGAATTGGGGTCCAAACTGGTGGAAGCTGAGACTATCACTATCAGCTGGTTTCTTGACCTCTCGGTTGCTGGAATATTCAGTAATGTGCAGGTCCGCCATGTCAATGTGGAGCCGCTTACCCTGTGGCACCTGAACAGTGGGTCGTGCCAGCGGCAGGGTCAACGATTCAGAGGGGATGAGCACCTCTACAGCACTAGTGAAGAGCACGATCGGGTGTTCTTCGAAGCCGTCGATGTGCGCAGTCATTGTGCCGCGAGCAGTGTACTTGCTGCCTGCGTCGTCGTCCACCTTTTCTAGGTCCTTTCCATGAGGCAAATAGTTTTGAGGCGTCTCAGGCAGCCGGACCTTCACAGTGGCCTCTACGGCATTGGACATCACTAAGTAAGTGACGTTTATCTTGCGCCACGAGTCTAAACTGATGCCGTGGGTCACGGGCTCTGGGGCGTCAACTTGGGCGGCGTGCTCCGGGTTGTAGCGGTCCCATTCCCAGGTGATGGGACCATCGGCATCGCCACTGCTGCTAGAGCTAGCTTCCTCCTTGCCGCTGCCTGTGGCGGATGATGGCATGTCAACTTGGATAGCGAAGTTACCGTACGCCGAGATGCCTCTATAGGGTCCAGTCAACACCAAATTGTTCATTTCCTCATCTTCCATTGCCTCGGGCTGCTGCGAGAATTAATAAAGGGAAGCATCATTCAGATGAAACACTCTGGATTGATGCATGTATTGTCCGGAAACAAAAACACGGTGCAGTGTGAGCGGTGAGAATGACCGTGAATTCTCCGCTGCAATCTCTAATAAGTAATAGTACGATAAGATATTTACCTGTTCCCCTTGATCCTTTGGCAAATAGATGATCTGGCCTCGTATCCCGTCAAAAACAGAGATTATCATATCTGTGACAAGGAAATTGGCACGCACGGCAAAAATCTCCACCCGGGGTCGGCCATACCTCTCTGAGATTTTGTCAAGGCCCTGCTGGGAGCTGTCATCCTCCCCTGGTTGGTCAGGGCCTTGATCAGCATTGTCATCCACCCCGTCCCTAGGATGGCCGAGGTCTGGAGCGTTATCATCCCTTGGCCGCGTTTCCTCAGGGATCTGTCTCTGTCTGTCATCCTCCCTGGGTTCGCCAGGATCATCCGGAGCCTTGTCATGCTTGGTTGACCCGTTAGCTTGCTTAGACGATAGAACACTCTTCTTGTTATTTGTACTGTGTTGCCTGGAGCTCGAAGGACCCCTGCTAGGTTCGCTATCAGGGCCGCCCTTGTCTTGTTCAGGATGATTACTCCTGCTATTTCCGCCGTTTAGTAGGTTACAGCAGCCCTGGGCGTTTTTAGGATTCTGGTTGTAGTTGAGCACAAGGTGAATGTGCGCTAATGCATGCCCTGCGCTCCGGACTAGTTGTCTGGTCGTCCGATGTGTGCGGGGCCAGTAGCCATCCATCCTCCACTGCAGCAGACCGTGTGACATGTCCTTCCATTCCCACATGTAACCTGCGAGCCGGGGTTTGAGTCCCGTCCCGCTGTCCCAGCCACCTACAAATGTGTCGAGGACGACATTGAACCTCGCGGACTCGCACACCATGACGATCAGTCCCGCCAGCGAAAACCTGGTGAGGTAATCATCCCGACCATCCACAACTGGGTACTGTGCGAGCCTGCGCACGGCCGTCTCCGCAAACGCCTTGCCCAGCCCCATGTTCAGTATGTCCTCGACCTGCTCTCGGTTATCCACACACAGTATGCTGCTGTAGCTGACGTCCCACCCTGGCAGCTGCACCACGTCCCCCCATTCTCCTGATGATGGTAGCATTGGGCAGCTCTGAATGCTCTGTTCGCCGGAAAGCTCGTACCAGACTCCTCGCTGGTTTCTAAAGCCCTTGCAGTACACGTTGTCATCCCGGACGGCCAGAGTTGTTGTGAACGTTTGCTGGCCTAGCACCGCCGCAGCTCGACCGAAGCCACCGCTTGCTTGTGCGGATTGTTTTCTCGAAAGACCGGGTAAGCACCGGGTTTTCCCCCAGATGTCGTCCCACCACGGCAGCGGGGTCCTCGGGGACAGGAAAGCTTCCCACGCAGCTCCATGATGAACTTAGTGTAACCTTCTTTTGACCCGATGCAGCGCTGCATTTACATCCGGTCGTGGACCCCTTTCCCGGCCCTCGCCAGTAGAGGAACTAGGTCGTCGTTCCTACAAATTTTCAGACCATCATGCATGAGGTTAACCTATTAATCTAGTTATAATTTAATAATAAACTAACTATAAGGACATAATTACTCTATATACTCATACAACTATGTATGTAGCATAATGTACAGCAGTGTAACATCTAAAACATGGACTCGTTGGAGCCTCTAATTAGTAATAGTAATATTAGGTATCATACCTGGTGATCTACTGGTAAATCTTAAGCCATTTTGACCACAACAACTTTCTTCTGCTGCATTAAGAATTTCAATTATATTTGATACATTTGGCCTTTTCTCCTTCTCAGGGTGCACACATTCCAAAGCTATGTCGATGCACTGTTTTTACTAGCTTGGTATGTAGTTCTAGTGGTATATACTTCGATGATCTTTTGAATCTGTTCCTCCAATTACCAAGCACCTACACAATTGCATATATAATAAGTGAGCTTGAGTGATTGCACAAATGCAGATCAATTGGTTTATCTTATTACTTTCTCTGTGAAGTGCTGGGAATCTATTTCAATCCTTTTGCCATAGTCTGGATAGTCGTCCTTGCAACCTTTGAGTATCTCTATAATTATAATACCCAAACTAAATATATCTGCTTTCTCTGAGATTACACCCCTGTCTATGTATTCTGGTGCCATGTATCCCCTGCAGTGGGCATCAAGAGTTTGAGATGTTGCAAGCACATAATCAATACCATATTAAGAAAGCAAATTGTATTTGTTGTGGGGTGTAGCTTACATGGTTCCGCGGCAATTTGAAGTAACAATTTTGGATTTTTGTTCACTCAAAAACCTTGACAAACCAAAATCAGAAATTTTAGGCACCATAGTAGTATCCATTAAGATATTTTGAGGTTTAAGGTCCAAATGAATAATATTGCGCCCATGAAGGTACTTCAAACCACTACATATTCCCTTAATTATCTTATATCTCGTGTCCCACTCAAGACCTGAAGATTCATCTGTAGAAATACATTTTCTAGACATAATTAATCTTGTCATACCATGCAGTAATAAGAGCAATGAAACACACTTTTGTGTGGTTGAGTGCAGTAATAGTAATATCTCATTTCAAGCTCGTCCAAAAACAAAGTTATTCTAGTTAGACAGTCAAATTAAGTTTGACCAAATTTATAAAGAAGACTCATATTTATAACACTAAATAGAAATACCATCAAGATATATTCCACCATGGATCTTATCAAACTTATTTAGTACTTACTATCAATATACTTACTATCAATATTGAGGTAATATATATTAATTTTTTTATATACTTGTTCAAAGTTAAGATGTTCTCAAACTGGAATGACCTCATTTGTATCCAGGCAACGTATTTCAATGTTCTGCTGATTGTGGAATGTAAACTAGACAAAATGAAAACAAATGGAGCTGATAAATTATGTCCCACACATGTTTCCAAAACGTACCTGAAAGATGCTTATCAAGGCCTCCATTACACATATACTCTAAGCAGAGCATTCTTGTTTGTGCTTCAACAACAATAACTTTCCCCTTTGGTAGCTTCATCATCACCCCCTTTGATTCAGCACAGTACCCTAGAAGCTGTACTACATTTTGGTGTTTGATATCCATAAGAGAAGAGATCTCATTCTCGAAGGATCGGTCATCACCAAACAGAATTCCTTCATGAAACTTTTTGATGGCAACAACTAAACCACAGGGGAGAATGCCCTTCACAGAATTGATGTTTGATCCGATAATTAATTACTGCTGCCAACATTCGAAGATTGATTGGAGCGGAAAAAAATCAGTCATACCTTGTAAACCACTCCATACCCACCCCTGCCGAGTTCTTGCTCATCGCAAAAATTACTTGTGATGGATCTCAAAAAGTCAAGAGGCAGAGCAATTGGTTCTTCAGTTGGATGCAGCAGCTTGTTCTCGTACCCCAGTAGCTGCCTTTCAGCAGTAGCTCTGCTACCCATTCCTAATTACTTGTGACTGGAATTTATTAATAAAATAAAGAAAATTGTTTACACACATGACAAATCCTGCTTTAGCTATTACTGTTGAGTTGCTCCAACATATAAAGAACTTGATACGGTGTACATTAGAACCGAGAACTGTAACGTGACTCACAAATACGTATAGCGCTAGGATATAGTACATGAAAAACTAACAAATTACCAGAGTATATTTGTTAGAGCACGTAGTATAGGAGCAGCTCAACTCATCATACCTACCGTATGTCCAAGGGCCAGGGCCCAGGGGGGTGATGGAACCTCTCTGGTAATGACGGAGCCTCACGGTCACGGCAATAGGTTGATGGACTGGACGGCCAAGACCATGCCGGTGCTCAATGATTGTGATCAAGCCTGCAAACAAAGAAGATGAAAAGAAGTCTGAACTTTGAAGCTACAGTTTAGATACTACATAATTGTAAGTCCACTATAGTTACCCGGAGACCAGAGGAGCCACACAACGCAAAACATATATTCTCCAAACCCACCTCTAGTAGAAACATCAAAGACCTTCAGTACCACTGGAAGATCTATGTTTGAGTTCGATGCATCTGCTGCGTGCATGGAGAAGAAAGCCACCATTAGCAAAAAACAACTTTGCTGCGCTGTTGACAGAAGAATCTATCTACAAGCAAGCTTACTCACCAAGAAGAGTGGAACGAGGCAGGATTTGATTTGATTTGATTACCCAAGTTGTTGTGGGAACAGAATCGGTGGCATCTAGCAATCCCCTGTTTCTTGCTTTTTATTGCCTCAAAGCAAGAAATGAACTACAAGCTGGAACAGAATTGGTGGCAACAATAGCAATCCCCTGTTTCTTGCTTATTACTGCCTCAAAGCAGGAAATGAACTGCAAGCTGGAGATGAGGGAGGAGAGCCACCGAGATACTGGTGAGTGGTCGACAAGCGCTTAGCCAGAGCCCAAAAAAGAACTTTGATTCCATAAATGCAAAACGGCTCTGGCTCCATTTCTATGGGTGCAAAAAGCACTTCTCCAGCTTTGGTTTTTGGTACGGCTCCTTCGACCGGCTCTGGTGCTGGAGCTGGCAAAAAGAAAAAATCCTAGATCCACTGCGTCCGTCAACGAGTCAACTGCCGTGTAGGATAGGACGGTCACCGCGCGGGACTGAGAGTAGCCAGTATTCACGCTTCCTGTGCGGTTTTGGTCATATCGCACGAAAATATTATCATAACCTCCCTTGTTTTGATACTAAAGCATGCATATTTAGCCTTTACTGAGCCAAGTGGGTCATGAATATTAGAAAAGGTATACACAAAGCAATGGACAACTTCAAGTAAAAACTTTCAGGTGGACCAACATGTGTGGAGTTGGAGGTTTTCATTGCCAAGGATGTTAATTCGGGTAACATGTCTATGACACATTGGCACCCACGACAGTCTCGGAGCCCGGAGAGGATGTTGATCCTTAAAGCTCAGGATCGTTCATGAGGAATGTTACCGATTTTCTGCAAGGGCTTGATAATAAAAATTTAGGTGGGGAAGCTCTCCCCCGTTTGTTCTTTTTTTAAAAAAACCCTTAGATTTTAATATTTTCATTCAAAGATTTTTCAAATGACAAAACCGTATCAAATAGAAAAAAAGTTAAATTGAAAGATGAAAGATATTTTGATAAACTTAAAAATAAATTGCCTTGACAATTCGTCCCGTGTTGACAGCAACTAGTTGAGGGGATGAATCTGACTAGTCTAAGTAGTCTTTCAATAAATAAATGGCCTTGACAACTTGGCATCTATCTATGGAGACTGAGTATTTGGCAATGACCCGGACGCCCCTCGTAGGCAGTCCCGGTCAGGCCGGAAAGCGTGTACCATCACCGACCGCGCCACGGAAGTCACTGCCGGCCAGCAGACACTAGTAGGCTCGTTCCTACAGCCAGTGGCTGGAAAGTGACCCCTGACTATTCTCTGTCAATGCCGACGGTGCTAACCTATAGCGTGCTTACGGGCTGCAACATGCACTAGCTAATTGTGGGTAAGCTTGCTTGTAGATGGATTCTTCTGTTCTAGACACATCAGCATCAGTGGTGGTTTCCTCTTGGAGTGCACATCATCTATAAGCTTGCTTGCTTGTAGATGGTTGCTTGTAGAACTCAAAATATAACTTCCGGTTATACTGAAGACCTTTGAGTTCTGAATCAAACTAGCACAACAGTTTGCAAGAGGTGGGTTTGGAGAATATGTGTTTTCCATTCTCTGGCTCTGCTGATCTCCCTGTAACTATAGTAGCCTCTGTAGCATCAAAAGTTAGACTCGTCCCAGCACATACATGCTGTGGCTGCAGAAGGTAGCTCTCCTTATTTTGTTCGGAGGTAATGCAGCTGAATAACAGTAAATTCTTTTAGCGGCTGCTGAATGCAGCTGAATATTCTTGTTTCGTTCGTGTGTAATGTTTCTGTTCACATCATGAAAGGCTGGGTAATGTCACTGAGCTGTAGAGACTCTTTGACCATTGTTTACACGTGACACCAACTTGTCAGATTGATACTTCTGTTTTCATGCAGATTTCAGTTTTCAAGCAACTAGGGGTGTGTTTAGAGGCCAAACTTCTCCCCAAAATTTCCTGCATTCCCATCACATCGAAACATTAAATACACCAAAAGACGCATGCCAGGAGTATGAAATATAGGTAAAAAAAAAACTAATTGCACAGTTTAGATGTACATTGCGAGACGATTCTTTTGAGCCTAGCTACCCCATAGTAGGATAATATTTACCACAAACAAATCAAATGTGCTACAGTCTTTTCAGTACGATACAGTGCCAAAATTTCAGAATTTTGGGCCAAAATTTTGGCCTCTAAACACACCCTAGTTGTCTGGTTATGCAGTGGTCAGGCGACAACCCCAGTAGCCTTGCAGTTGCAGGTACTTGGGTCCAACCCCAATACCAATAGCATGTGCCTCCCTTCTCTTGTGCCTGTGCCGTTTTCTATGCATGCTTTGTCATTCATGCGTGTCAAGTGAAACTGAATTGGAATCATACATGCATTTTTTTAGATAATGGAATTAACATTCCGGCTATGTGGCAACGCACATAGCCTAAAGCCTCTGCGTGACCACACACAACCAAACTTATTACAAAAACTAAGAATAAAAAAACTTTAGTACATGAAGATATATGTACTAAAGATCTACTACATCCAAAAAAAGAATTGAGTTTACTACTCAAGACAGTGCTAAAGATATCGATGTCGCTTCATGGCGGTCTTTGATCGAGCCACCACGCTTTGAACAACGTGCACCAAAATGAACTTAAAACAAACTCATTGGATGTAGACGGGTCCCACTGCAGCTGGCAAATCAGCCCACGCTTGAAATCGTGTGCCCTCACCGTTGCCCCTCCATCCCGAGCTGTGTTCGATCCGCCGTCTCTGTGCGTTGCCGGGTCACCGAGGTGCATCGTGACGCCAAATATTGTCACCAATGGAAAAGCATATGCCCCCAGCGATAGAGAGGTCGTTGCTCATCGTTAGAATGCGTGAGGAACGACCGCCATCGTCGTGGGCGGCGAAGACGTAGTCGCCACCGGATCTCGCGACCCCATCCACTCCTCCTCGACCTCCTTGGCCACCCCCCGCCGCCGCCTATGCGGGAGCTCCACCATGCCGCCCCGCACACCCGGTGGTCACCACCGAGTAAATGACGCCGCATCCCGGGGCGACCGAGTCGGCGCCGCCGCATAACGAGGACCCACGCCAACCATCTACATGGGCTCCGTTCTTCAGAATGGAGGACGCACACCGCCGTTCCAGCCATGGGAAAGCCGGATCCGAGAGGGCGGGGTGGGCGTTGGCGGCACACCGGATGGGGGCCGCGGCATGGTGGAGGGGCCACCGACCGCGCCCGGCCGGCGGCAAATGAGCCGAACTCACCGCGGTGCGGGGTGGGCGGAGTAGGGGAGGGGGCGGGCACCGACGAGCCCGCTATCGTCGGCGGTGGCGGCGCCGATACATCGGGCGGGCAAAGCGGACGTCGCCGGCTCGAGCATGCCTCGCCGACGCGCCCGGGGATCCGGATCCCGAAGCGCCAACCCTGCCGGGCGGCCGGCCGCGGCCGGAGCGCCGGGCTCGGCAGCCCGGTGCCATCAGGGCGCCCGCCGCGGCCAGCCAACGAGATTGACATGGACGGCCGACGCGAGGTGCTCCGGGGCTTCAGAACCAGCGGGGTATATACCTTGAGCACGACGGAGGCCAGGCGGCGACGACGCGGCATCCCGGCGACCTCAGGCCAGCGACGCGGCATCCCGGATCGATGCGACATCTGCGGGGCCTCCGACGCCGCCACCGTGCGCATCCGCGACGAGTTCGCATGGAGCCGGCGCCGCCACCGCATATCCGCCCTCCTCCTCCCCGCTTCCACCGCATCTCCCCGTCAAGCCGACGCGACGCGTCCGCGTCAGCGGTCCGCATCGCCGCAGACGCACGCGGTCTCACCCTCGGTGATGCCCCTCGACTCGCCCGCAGATTTATTTCATCGATGCAACCATACATGCATGAACAGCGGCATGTTTCTCTCACGCGGCACATTGATCGGCATCGCTTCGCCGCTCCATGCATCATCGACTATCTTCGGATTTGTGGATGCCGGGACCGGGATCGGTGATCGGCACGGACAACCGACCCGGCCAGGACTCCGCCGGCTCTCGCTCGCCTGCAATTCCGTTCATTCAGCGGTTGACACCATCTTGGAGTGCCCGCCCCCTAGCCATTCAGTCCGGCTACCGCGGTTGTCGAGTCTCGTGGCGCCCAAATCACTACAGGCGAAATTCCAAAATGATTGCAGCCACCCGAGTCATGATGACGCCCGTGGAACTTGAGATGCATGGACTTTGTTTGCCGAGCAATGAGCAAGCCGTCAAGTTGTGTAGCTCGCCGCTTGAGGCCTGAGCGCCGGGGTGTGTTTGGTTGCCGGCCGAAAAATGCCTCTTAAGTTAGGCCAGATTGAATCACCACGGTGGTATTTCTTTCGTAGCCGCGGTTCCTTCACATGCCGCCGGAGTTCCTTCACGTGATCCTCCTCCTTCCCCACCACTCGCGCATAGTAAAGATGGAAGCAGCTCCGTCAACCTCCCCGTCCCGCATCGTCGTGTTCGCCATCACGACTGGCTCCTCCAAGCGCTGCCTCGCCGTCGTCGGCACAGCTCTCAAGCGCCGCCGGCTCAATGGCGGCTTGATTCGACGGGGATGGCGTTCGGCCGAGCGCTGGAGATGCGGAGCGCAGCACGTGAGGCACGCTCCGCGAGGCGCCAAGGATGCGCCGATCCCGGCCGTCGTGGGCCGCCATGGTGGGGAGCTACGCAGAGCCGGTCCTCACGACGCCATTGACCTACTCAAGGCGTCCGCCAAGGCGTCGTCGCCTCCACACTGCCGTGGCCACCGAGGCGGTCTTGGTGGTGGCGCCGAGGAGGCCTCGGCACAAGGGCGGGGAGGAGAGGCGGGGTCTCGCTCCATGGATTTGAGCGACGTGACATCGGGGAGGAGCAGCGGACATGGTGGACGGTGGCCACTTCTACCTCCCCCTCCTCTTCTCCGATGGCGTCATCCTCTCCCCGTCGCCATGCTTGCGAGCCCGGGGATGGCATCGCCTTCTCAGATCTTCTTACCCCGCCGTGCTCCAACCTGTTCGATGAAATGCCCGAGAGGAGGTGAACTCACCGGCCGAGGAAGAGGTGACTCTATGCGACAAAGCTAACCAACCAAACACGAATTCATGGTATAGCCAGGCTCCGTGTCGAATGAAACCAAACAACGGACCTCCTTCTCCTTCGGGCCAAAGCTAGATCTGCCCTAGCTACGACTGGAGCCGGGCCACAACCGGCCAACAAACCAAACACACCCATGTGTCCCAAGTTGGCCACTCGCAGGCGTCGTCCGTATGCTCCCTAGCATCCGGCCAGGTGGACCAACATGTGCGGAGTTAATTCGGGTAACATGTCGATGACACATTGGCGCCGACGAGGCCAAGCTGTTCATGAGGAATGATACAGATGTTTGTTTTCAATTCTTAGATTTTCAAAAATCCATTTTTCATTTGACAAAAATTTGGGACTCTCAATCATATATCAAATAAATAAAAGTAGTTCACTACAAAGTTTATAAATTTCAAGGTCAAAGATAGTTTGAAATGTTGAAAAAAAAAGTTACAAGTGTTTAGCCCTATAAATAAGATGATTTCATATATAAAACAATGTTTTTAAATATAAAAGTCACGGGTCTTACTAGAAACTACAACTTTGACACTCCCTCCCGCTCCAAATTATAAGTCGCTTTTTTTTTCCTCCATTTAGGGTGTGTTATTAAGTTATGTATCTAGACATATTACTGTACCTACATACATAGCAAAATGAGCGTACCAAAAAAAATGTCAAAGCAACTTATAATTTGAAACATAGAGAGTACATGCTATGTAAACAACACTATAACACACATCATA